>CM066031.1:128876654-129476654 GCA_033557465.1 Ichthyophis bannanicus
TCTCACTAACAACAACAGCAAACATTCTCCAGTACCAGGCATATTGTGAACTATTACAAAACTCTACAACAAAGTCACTGAGTATCTATAGAGCAAATCTACCATACCATACCATACAGCACCAACTTCCAAAACTCACATAAGGAGCCCACCAAAAAAGTGTTACTGTAAAATACTACAGTTGGCGCCTGGAACATCCATACACCTATTTGAAAATCTGAACATGTCAAATTACAAATTCCAGTCTTGAAGGACTAGAAAAAGGGACCTGTTACTTATGGAGAGAGATCTTGCAACTGTGAGTGTATATACTTCTGGTTTAATTTTCTAAAAGGAATTCTTTTTGTATTACAGATAATTAACATCTGTGAACCCACTATTTTTTGTTAAATTTCAGTCAGGGCATAGTAGCAAGCAGTTTAAGGTTAAATTTTAAAAACACAGAGGAGAACTTTCTGGTTACATTTTCATACCCAGCAGAGAGCTTGTAGTTTAAATTTTAAATAGTCACGCAGGGCCTAGTAACAGCAAAGTACTTTTAGTTAAAATTTTAAAACACAGATGAGAGCTTTCTGGTTACATGATGGAAAAACCAGCAGAGAAGCTTGTAGTCCAAATTAATAGTCACTCAGGGACCTAGCATCAGCAAAGTACTTGTAGCTTAAATTTAAAACACATGAAGAGAGCTTTTCTGGTTCAATTTAGAACCCAGCAGAGAGCTTGTAGTTTAAATTTCATAAGAAGTTAGAGCCTAGCAGCCAGCTAAGAGCTATAATTTAAATCAAATCAGAATATAGCTTACCGAGCTTACTCAGCAGCATGAAGACAGGGTACGGTGGAGACAACCCTCTTTTAATAAGTGGTTTCTTTCTCTCCCTCCCTCCCCACACCCACCCACCCCTGGGATAATAGTAGATTTATAGGTACTTACACATTCTTAACAAGACAGGAGGGTGCTATCAGGTGAAGTGCATTCACCCAAATCAGTCATACACTAAGGACCTGAGAATTAGTTAAAGTTCCGGTGAACAAGGTATATTACAAATAGTAGGTACAGTTTTATTAGTATAAACTATCAATAGCAACCCTTAGTAAGTAAAGAAGAAGTAGATCTAAAACACAAATTTATAAACTAAGATGCACGACAGCCGTCCGACGCGGGATGGGGGACTTTCTAGTCTGGTTGGTGCATTGAGTGTACAAATGTATGCCTTCTCCACTAAGTTGGTGGAGGACGGTTCTTACGTGTTAACGGAATAGGTGCCAAGAGCTTCTTTGGCTCTCAGGGAACCGACACGTACGTTCTCGAGTTAGGTCTAAAGTAGCAGACTTGGAAAGCAATAAGGCAGACAGATGTCCATAGAGGAGACCTACAGGGATATAGTCCTGAAAGTCCCACCTTCCAGTCTGGCAGAATCCCTGTTGCAATGGAGGAGAGAGGTCACGTGAGCAGGAGCCATCACCCTGGCTGTGGCAGGACATCGTGATCCTGTAAACTAGGGACCTGTCCATCCAGGTGATATGTAAAAACCTCTCTCACCGAGGACGTTTCTCCAGGGCCAGTGCCCATGAGGGAACGGTTAGGGACAGCCCGTTATAGTTGGTTGATGCGATCATTTAGGCATGTAAAATACAGCTGGGTGGGATGGTGGGACGTGAGGATCGATGTGAGTTAACATGGCCTGCCTGGTGTGAATTGTGGTAGCGGAAATCACGCGCCCCCTAGATAAGGTCTTAGCTCTAGATAGTGGATGGGGAGGAGTAGCTGTCTTGGGACATGTCGAGGGTACCCAATGACATAGGACACAATCTTGTACGGGAGGTCTCTGGAGGGCTAAAATTTTCGGCTTTTAGGTAGGAAGTTGAAATCCATGAACGTTCGGGGTATCGTTGCTCGCGCGAAATGCTTCCTGTTCCACGCGCAGGACCCAACACGGCCTGACAAGATTATAGGAGTTCAATGCGGTGGAGGAGACAGTGGTGCAGAGATGAGGGTGTTGGATTTGTTAGTAACTGGGGAAACATTCTGGTGAAAAGGGGTGCTCTTCCGAAGACGGGAATGGGCTTCAACTTAACCGGGATGGAACCAGGCTGCTGGCATAACCTTTAAACAGGAGATAGAGCATAGAGAGCTTTGTAAACTAGATATTAGGGGGAAAGTCGGACAGTGCCCAAGAGGCGGATTGGGTCGGAAGAATGTATGTTTGAAAGGATACTACCAAAGAGCAGAGAGGTTCCACAAAATAGAGTGAAAGTAGCCCAAATGCCCTCAAGTATTGTTGGAACAGACAGAGCTTAAAGATCCCAACATTATCCATGGTCTAACATTAAGACCTAACACGCACACAGAATTGTACAACACATGTGAGATCTAAACTGTTGTATGCAAAATGACCTACGCACACGCCCCACCTACAAAATAAGATGGGAGAGTTGTGGACTTTTGATAGTCACACTCAACGCCACCAAGTTTATACAAGCACCGCGAATATCAGAGACATGGTGGGGAAGGAGGGACAACCAGTGGGACCACGGTGATACATGGGTACCAAAACTAGATCGTAATGAGAGAGCTGATCACAATTGGTGGAGGGGTTGGGCTCGTCTATGTTAGAAGAGGCCCGAGGCATTGAGTCATGAAGAAAGGAGTACAGTTTTGCAGGAAACAAATCTGCTGGTAGGAATTTATCTGGATTGAAATTCCATGTAAAAGGGGGAATCGGCAATGGCAGTGGGGGTTTGTTACTATCGTAGGGCCTTGCCAGAGATGACGAAAATGGATGATGAACATGCTAAAGAAGAAATCAAGGACAGCTACACGCAGGGTACAGTTACAGTGCAGTCAGTCAATAATAATGGGTGATTGTCAACTACCCCAGTATCGGGGACTGGCGGTCGAGGGTCCGTAAGGAGATGCTAGGGAGATGCTGACAGTTCCCTAGATGATAGCTATAATATGCACTGCTGGGGAGTCAGCTGGTTCAGGAACCAACAAGAGGGTGGAAGCCACTATTAGACCTAGGCCTTAGTGTGGAACACCCAGATCTAGTGAAAGAGCTAAGGTCATTAATTGGGGCCACTTGGCACGTAGTGACTCCTAGCGGATCGCCTTTGATGTAATTAGTGGAGGGGGTAGTAAGGAAATCCACAGTACTACCTTTTAACTTTCGAAAAGGGAGGACTATGCTAAGGAATGAGGGACAACAGTTATGAAACAGACTAACAGGAGCACAGATTTGCAAGAGTGTGTTAAAGACGTACATCAGGCTTGGGCTGTTGTGAAAAATCCTATCTTGGAAAAGCCCAGACCAGCTGGATTCTACGCTTTTAAGGAAAACGTGGAAGGAAGTTCCAAAAGAACTGCCAGCATGGTTTAAATGGTGAGGTCCGCAGAGGCTGTTATGCCAAAAAAGCATTCTTGTCAGGAAATGGAGAAAACAAAGAGCCAAATGACGAACACCTGGAAACAGCACAAGCACGGGCAAGTCCAAATGCAAGGCATTGATAAGGCAGGCAAGGGCAGGGAGAATTTGAGAAGAAGCTTGCTGCCCGAAGCCAAAAACGCAACAGTAAAGACCGGTTCAAGTAGTAACATTCGCTAGCAAAAAAACCTGTTGGAGAGGAGTCAGTTGAGGTCCATTTAGATGATAAAGGGGTGGTTAAAGGCAGACAAGGTCAAGAGGCGACAAGCGGGCGATAGAAGAGGAGATTGAACTGACATTATACTGCTTCCGTCTTTAGGAGGAAGATGGTAGGTTGGATGTGACCCATGACTGAAGTGGAATTAAAGGTGCCGGGGAAGAAATTGAAGGAAATATCGATACATAGGGAGAGCTGTATTAAACCTATTCAGATAAAAATGAAGAGTAGCAACAATCACCTCGGGCGGATGGTATACATCCAAGGGTGTTGAAAAGAAAGAAATATGAGATTGCAGACACGAGACTATTAGTACATCTGTTGAACTACTCATTAAAATCACTCTACATGACCTTGAAGATTGGGAGCGATTCCCAATGTAAAACCAATTTTTATAAGAGGGCTTCCAGGGGGTGATCAGGGAAACTAGCAGACCGGTGATGGCATGACAATCAGTAGCGGGGGAAAAAATGGTAGAAAATATCATAAAGAATAGAAATTACTCAGCATGTAGGCTAGTCAGGACCTAATGGGAGACAGCCAAACATGGCTTTAGACAAGGAAGATCGCTTGTCTTACGAATCGGTTATGTTTTTTTGATAAAGAGTGCATAATCAGGTGGACAAAGGTGAGCTCGGTTGATATTGTGTATCTGGACTTTCGCAGAAAGCCTCTTGACAAAGTCCCTCATCAGAGAACTGTGTGGCAAAACTAAAGGAGTCATGGGATAGGAGGTAGGCAGTGCTACTATTGTGGAATCAGGAACTGGTTAACAGGTAGAAAGCCGAGGGTAGGAGGTAAATGGCGCAAATTTTCCCAATGGAGAAAGGTGAATAGTGGTGTACCCCAGGGATCTGTGGTGCGGGGTCCGCTGCTTTTTGACATATTCATGAATGACCTGGAAAGTGGGAAATAACGAGTGAGGTTATTCAATTTGCAGGTGACCCAACACTATTTAAAGTTGTTTAAGACCCCAAGAGGATTGTAGACAACTTGCAAGAGGATCTTGACAAGTTGGAAGACTGGGCATCAAAATGGCAGATGGAAATTTAATGTGGACAAGTGCCACAGGTTATGCAGCCTAGGGAAGAAACAACCCAAAATCATGGTTAGCACGATGCAAGGTTAACCAGAGGAACCCACCAACCAGGAAAAAGATTTAGGCGTTAATGTGGATCCCGTGGAAAACCCTCAGCCCAGTGCTGACAGCAGGGACCAAGAGAGCAGACTAGAATGCTAGGTATGATGAAGGGAAAGAATGGAAAATCAGAACAAAAAGTATTATAATGTCTCTATATCGTTCCATGGTGAGACCGAACCTTCGAATATTGTGTGCACAATTCTGCGGTCGCCGTATCTAAAAGAGGATATAGCGATTTTATAAAAGGTTCATAGAAGAGCCACCACAAACGTAAAGGGGATGGAAGGATAACATTAGGAAGAAAGGCTAAAAAGGTTAGGGCTCTTTAACCTGGAAAAGAGACGGCTGAGGGAGAATATGCTAGAAGTCTATAGTTTTCAAATGAACCGGAGTGGAACGGGTAAACGTAGAACGATGGTTTACCTTATCAGAATATTGAAAGAATAGGGGACATGCAATGAAGATACAGGGGGGTAACACTATTTAAGACCTAATAAAAGAAAATATTTTTTTAACACAATGTGTAATCAAACTCTGGAATTTTGTTACTGGAGGATGTAGTAAAGGCTGTTAGTGTAGCTGGTTTAAGGTTAAAAAAGGTGTGGACAAGTTCCGGGAGGAAAGGTCCAGACACCAGGATTCAGAAGGGACCCAGGAGATCAAGGCTTGAACCAATACACGCCTTGTGGAACCTGTGTCCCTGGGGGAAACGGCTCGGTACGTATGACCTAGAGTGGCCACTGTTGGAAACAGAATACTGGGCTTTATGGACCTTGGTCTGACGTTCAGTATGGCATATCTTATGTTCTTCTGTTCTTTTGTTAAAAGTTGCACGTAATAGATCATTATATACAATCAACATTGCTGGCACAGTTACACACTCAGAACAAGACCCTCACCAAGTACAGAAAAAGTGACTTACCAATATACAAGGTAAAAATCATAAAATATGTAGACCAAAATTTAAACTGAAACCCCAAGAAGACCAGACCTACGAAGCAGTGCAACATTAGAATAGAAATAGGAAGTTCACCCATACAGTATAAAATATACAGATAAACACAAAGTCCAACCATCACTACAAATGAAGTAAAAACAAGTTTTTCTATCTTTGTTGTCTGACCATTTTATTCTCGGATTATGCTGGGTAGGTCCCCGATATGAGTCTTCTGCTTTCCTGTATTCTCTGTAGCTCCCTTTCTGTGGTTTACGGTCCATCTGCCATTTGCTTATATCTTCACTTTGCTGTGTGGGTTCTTCCTTCACTTCTTTCCATCAGGCCCTATTTTCCAGTTCCAGTAAGACCCTTTCCCCAGGATCAGCCCGTTTCTCTAGTCTCCCTCCCCTCCCCATACCGCTTCTCCAATGTCAACTTGCATTCCCATGACGTGCCACTGGTGTCCATTCCCTTCCAGTCCCCCTCCTTCCCAACTTGTCCAGACATCCCTTCTAGTCCAAATTACCAATGGCAGCCACTCTCAGCATTCACTCCCTTCCCGTTCACAATTCTCCCATGCCCTCGCATCAGCCCATTTTGTAGCCCTAGCCCCCAGTTTTTTTCCAGGGCAAGCCAGCTCTATCCTTCCCATGCCTACCATCAGCCCATTACAGTCAAAGTCCACCAATCAGTCTCGCTTCCAGTGCTAGTCCCCCCTCAACCCCATTACCAGACTGGTAGCCTCCACTAATAAGCCCATTTCCCAGACCTAGCTCCCCACCCCGATCAGGGTGGGCTCGCTTTCCAATGCTAGGCCCCCATCAGTACATTACCAGGTCCTACCCCCAACCTTTTTTTTCCACCATCAGACCATGTATCCCAGTCCTATAGCCCCCCGTCCCTAATGCAGCTAATTTCCAGTTATAGTCCCGCACTCAACCCCATTACCAGCCCTAACCTCCATAATCAGCCCCATCATTTCCAGGACCGTAGCCCCCCGAAGTCAGCTGACATGTTCCCAACTGATAGCCCACCAATCAGTCCCATTACCAGAATACCCCACTCCATCAGACCATTACCAGTTCCCTAGCCACGCCAATCAGTTCATTTCCAATGCTACGCCCACCACCATCAGTCAATTAGCAGAGGATACCCCACTCACATTCGACCATTACACAATCCTAGGCCTCACCTAAATCAGCGTCATCTTCTCAGTGCTAGTCCCCCCTCAGACCAGTATCAGTTGCTGTAGCCCTGGCCTTGACTCAAGGTTCCATTCCACCAGTCCTAGCCTTACCCGAATAACCCCATTACCCAGGCCTAGTGCCCCCCGATCTGGCCCATTACAGTGAACTAACGCCCCCCCATTCGCCCAATTTAATCCTAACTCCACACGATGTCTCTCCCCTTTGGCACCATTTCTCACCTGTATGGCTCATGTATGCTCCCCGTCTTGCTCCCCTTTTGTCCAAACCTTTGCCCCCGTGTCTTCCCTATATCTACTACTTATTCTCTCCCCCCTGTCTCCGCCCCTTTGTCCAGCAATGTCCCCATCTCCCCTTTGTAACCGAGCATCATGTCCCAATCTCACCCTTTGTCAAGCAGGCCTCCTGTCTCACTCCTTTTGTCCAGCACCTGTCTCCTGTCCTTCCCTCCTGGTCGTCCAGCAAGTCCACTGCCATCTCCCCCTCTTTTGTTCAGCATCATGTCCCTGTCCCCCTGTCTCCCCCTTTTTCCAGGTGTCCCCTCTCTCCCCCTTTGTCCCCCCTGTCCACTCTACTGTTTGTCTCTCCGTGTTGTCCAACTGCACCTCCTCATCCAGCGGGTGGGGGGCACGCCCGGCTGTTTTAAGAATTTAGATTTTGCCGCGCTCTGCCTGTCCCGCTGCATTTTTTTTCATCAAGAAACGCTTGCATAGAATATAAAAAAACGCGGGCGGGGAAGTATGTCAGAGGCAGGGCAAAGCGGTGTGAAGGCAGAGGCAGGGCAGAAGCGCCTTAATGCCTGGGAAGCAAACTACCTGTGTTCTGTACGCCAGAGGCACCGTCTCTAACCCTCTTCAAATCCAGGCTGAAACCACCTTTGACACGCCACTTCGCCGGCTTGGGCTTTCGTGGATCCTCCTCCCATCCGTCGGATCTCCAATATTACTAAGGATTCCACCGCCATACCTTTGGCCGCTTGCCCTCAGAGCTCACTGAGCTATACACCACATTCGCCATGTTTTTTTATCTAACCTTTTCCCTTCGTCATCTCATCAAACAAGCTCACCTGTTTTGGGGTTTTTTGGTCCTGGACTAGGATGTAAGATGGGATGAGAGGGACTGTCTCTTACATCTCTGTGCAGTGCTGCGGTACGACTTGTGACACTCTATAAATGCTCAGTAGAGGTCGTAGTCGTAGGTCAGCCAAAAATCTAAACATTAAAAGTCAAACGGGCAGTGCCGCCGCAGCAACAAATCAGCCTGATCGCTTGCACCGTTGCAAGGGATCATGGCTGATTTGCTTCGATGGCCGGCGGGACTCCCAGCTTCTTGTGTCAGTTAGATATTTGCCGCCTCTGCATTCCCGCACGGGAATATCAGAGGGCAGGCCAGAGGCATGTAAAATTCTAAAATTAAAAACAGATCCGGAGTGCTGCCCCCGTCGGAGTGTGCTGCCTGAGGCGATCACATCAGATGGCCTAAGTGACTGAACCACCCTTGTGTACAGCCGCTAGCGGTCAGAGGCAGTCTAAATGTATGGTGGACCAGCTGACGTATATGTGTAGCGTGCGCAGTCACCAAAGTCAGCAGTTTCAGAAAACACTCATTAATGATGGAAGTGAAACTTTTGGAGCCATTAAGTCTAGGCTAAAAACCAGGAAAGCCGAGGTTCCAGTTCTGGCTTCTTTCTCACCGATGTCCCTCATGAACTTGGCCAAGTCTTTCACATTCCATTGCCTCAGGTACAATGCGGAGTGCAAGCCCTATTGAACCCTGGACCTGACTGTAATTCACTTGGTAATTACAAAGTAAATGAAATCTAAAATTCAAATATGAACTTCTAAATACCAATAATCCTAAATAATCAAGTTAAATATATATACACGTATGAAACAAGTGTGAATACAGCTGTGGTGGCATTCCAGTTCTCAGGGTTGTAAGCTCCTTCTAACTGCCTGTTTTTCCTATTCCCCCATACCACGAAAGTGACTATTGCATGGCTTTCTTAAAAGGCTTGTTATTAAACGGTGTGTGCTCTGGTTCAGGATCGTAATGCAGGGCTTTCATGCTATTACTACTGGGCCGTGGATCAGACTCAGGGTGAGTTCAAATTGTACTTCCTGAATGTTAAATGGCAGATTTTCCTGGCTATGACGTCACCTTCATACCAAGAGTGAGGTAAAAGAACCTTGTAACAACAGCTTTTCTTCTAAAAGGAGGTAATGGGCTCGCACAGGCAGGGCCAGGATTAAGGATTTCCGCTACCCTTCGGCAAACAACAGAAGCCAACTCCGGGATCTTTCCTTGAGGGCTCAGATACAATTCTTTCTTTCCACAAACTTCTATTCTTGCTAATCTTAGCGGCTTTTTAACAAACACATGAAGTATTCTGATTTTTCTAGACATCCGACAGCGTACTGCCAATTCCACCCTTAGATTACCCCCTCAGACCATCAAGCCGGTATCTTCCCAGGCCGTCTTCCGCTTTCCGGCCATGCCTGCCTTAACCCGACAGCTTTTAACCTCTTTCTCCCCTCCCCTCCACTGCTCCTCGAGTGGTAGATCCGCTGGTCTTTGTTTCCCCACTGCCGGGACCGGCCGCGCCCACCTTTCTATTCATTTCTTGCCCCCTGCCCCCCTGTCGGGTTTTTACCTCCCCCCCCGTGCAAAAAAAACCGCAGCTGAGTGTTACGCCCCTCCTCCCCGCGCCCCCCGCTTATGTCATACTTCTCAATTCGGTTTCCCACCCCCCCCCGCTGGTCCTGGCTCCTCCCGTCCGTTCCTTCACTACCTCAGTCCATCTATCGCTTAGCCCTTGCGATTGGTGTCAGTCAGTGCATTGGCAACCCCCCTGGTGGGCCCCCCGGCTGACTTCCCCTTTGCCTCCTCTTCCCTGATACAATCGAGAGTGGGATGAGAGAGGATGCTTTTTTTTCCTTCGGTTGTCGACCACAGAGATTCTATGGTAGCTTTTTGAACTGTTGGTTGCAGCGTGGTGCTTCCTTATTTGTGGGTGGGACTAGATGTGGAAAGATCAGGGATGGTTGGTGCTCTAGATTGGAGTGCGGTTACGGGGCAAGTGTGTGCGACCGTCGTACCATGGTTGCGCCTCTTTGAAGTGCCTTTAGATGGTAGACAGTACAAAGTAAGTGGGAGAAGACTCTTTTTATGGTCTGGTGTTTGGCACCGTTAAAGATGTAGGCACGTTGCCTATGTCTAAATCAAGGACTGTGCCAAGAAGAGTAGCAGCCTCTGTGATGGACCCGGCTTCAGGCTCTACGGCCCAAGTAACCCAGTTTTGGTTTTTCAAGGTCTGTTTCGACGCAATTCACCCACCGGATACTCACACACCCAGCCAATGGGTATTCTGTAGCTAGCATCTGGAGGTCCTGCTGCCTCGATCTACTCATGCCAGCGTCCCCCTGCCCCCTGCCATGCCGAGTTGCCACGTACTCGCAGGGCGACCTTATCAGCCTTGGTTTTGGCACTTGCACTCCCCTGCATTGTGGTATTTGTAGTCCCTGTTTTTACCATGTGAACTTACAGGTGGGCGGGCATGCGTAGTGCGTATACGACCGGATGGTGGATTCATGTGGGGCTGGTCCGCGCCTCCTTTTGCGATTCTCTGCTTTGTTTGGATGATAAGTTCGCGTAGTTGCCGCATAGTTGGAAGGTATGTTCCGCCTCGAGGAACAGGTTTTTGAGCGAGTATGTAGATGTGCCACAGACCATTTGTTCTCTGCAATAGGTTGATCCCAATTGTAGAGCGGCGATGATGGTCATCCCAAGACCTCCTATTGAAATGGCAGCCCATAGGTGATAAAAGAATTTTTTTTTTAACTTTAATGTACTTTATGGTATAGAGGCAACTGGCCAGGGTGCATGGCTCCAGCATGAGCTGTAATCATGGGTGCCAGTCCACGAGGCTAGGTTTCCCCACATCTTTGCTCCAGCGGACATGTTCCATCTTGACTGTGGTTTTATGTTTTTTATTGAAACCTTTATGTGGCAAAATTGTAAGGCTGGTCAAAGGAAAGAAAGTAAATAATAAAGTATTACTTTGATTGCCATATTCATATCATCTCTGGCAATAGAGCCCACCCAATGGGTTGGCCTGGAGCAGCTATATATTTGTATAGGGAGTCCCATTGCACTGAGTTACCATTTTTGTACCAGAGGACGTGCTGGATTCTATTCCTATGGGGCTCGCTTACTCATGGAAGGGCCTTCGCACCGGCGCAAAAAGCTAAATACTGACCAATCACACTACCCATTCATGGTAACATCCATGCCAGGACCCAGGGTGATGTGAGTATAAATAATCCTGTTGGCCAAAACAAGCCGAGCGTGCCCCACATAGTGCTGGTATTGTTCTGAACATGGCCACAGTAGTGTTAAGGTTACTAGATGGCCCCAATTTTGGTGTGGATTGTCCCCGATTTTAGAGCTGTGCCCCCAAAGTCCAACAGTTTGGTTAGCTTCCTGATGCCCGATCACGCAATTGGAGACATCAGGGATAGGTAAAAAAAAATATTTTCCTAGTTTAGTATTTGAATATCAGTTTTTAGAATTTTGCATCCCATTATCTTTATATTTTAAGACAGTGCCAGTGAAATCTCTCATTGGTTCTTTTTCTTTGTTGATCTTCCTGCTGTGAAAATGATGTTGTATGGCTGTCATGGGAAGGATGTGTGTGGTGGGAGACAGGGTAATTTTTGACTCTTCTTCCCTCCTCCACGTTTTGTTGCCTTAAACCCTGGAACTAAGGTGTCCTTCTTTCCCCCCATCCCCCCCCCACCCCACCTTCTGATATAGTGTCTCCAGATTTGCCTGCATTCATCAGGATTCGTACCCTTGATTTGATTCTCACTCCAGATTCCTCACCTTTCCCACCAAACCAACATTACCATTCCTTATCACTTCCTTGGTCTGTACATATGTGCATTTCTCTTTTATCTACGTCACCTCCTCTTCCAGGGACAGCGTTGCCGCCAGCCCCCCTATTTCCTCTCAGGTCCTGAAACGCAATACTTACCCCGACATCCTTACAACATTTCTCATGTCCCGAGTCCCTCTTTTCCTCTTGATTTTTCTTCCCTTCCAGTCTAATCAGGAGAGCGTCCACCCTTTTGGACTCCCTTCTCTCCGTTACGTTTGACGTGTTGCCCCCTTCCGTCCTGTTCCTTCTCGCCAGTCTTCACGTTCACCCCTGGGTATCACACGGGTTTTTCCCCTTTATTTACAACGTTCACCACCTTCGCCGTGCTGAACTTCGACTATGGCATATAGCACCCCTCAGGACACCTCCCTGGCTACTTTCCGCACATGTTCAAAAGACCCCACTCTGAGATACACACATGATTATAGTGTCTCGCCAAAACAATCCTTATTAGCACCCTTATTGAATCTTCCTCCTAAAGCTCCTCCGCCTTTGCTTTCTTTTTACCAAGTTCTGAATTTTACCTTTCTCCCTCCTCCTCTGCTTCTCTTACCTGATCGCAACCCCTTCTTCAGCCCCCAGCTCCCGACAACTCTTGCACCACTTTCTTCTCACCATAGAAGCTTCTCTTCCCTTCGTTCTGTTGTTTCAGTTTAGGTCCTCCCCCATATTTACCCCCCCCACGTTGTGTCATGCTCGTGCCCTCTTAGAACCTACCCGAGCTCTTTCACCACACACCAGTTTGTGGTGTATCAGTTAGATTTCGAACCTATTTACCTCCTCAGAGCTTGCTGCAGCGTTCTCTTCTTCCCACAAAACTACCCTGGTTCTAGATCCAATACCCTCTTCCTGGCTCACTGACTCCTCACTCGCTCTTTCATCCTTTTTTCCCTCCACCATTATCAATTCCAGTCTGTCTTCTGGTTTTGTTTCCCTTTCCAATGGGAAAACGCCATTTTGTTCGCCCCATTCTATGAGAAAGACCTCCCTCGCACCCCACAGTATCTTCCAACTGGCTGTCCCGTCTCCAACCTCCCCTATTCTCTCAAAGGTTGTCTCGAAAAAAAATTTGTCTTTCACCACCTCAATGCTCACTTCGACCTCCACCATCTCCCTACACCACGGACAGTCAGGGTTTAGGCCCGGTCACAGCATGGAAACTATTCTTGGAGCAAGCCTCAACGAAATGAAAGACACGGCGCACATGAAAAGGGTGATTTTTTCGCTAGCTGGGTCTTTGGATCTTTCTGCGCGGCATTTGATGTTAGCGACCATCAACACTCTTCTCACTCGCCTTTCCGATTCACGGTATTCAGTGGCCACTGTCCCGCAATGGGTTTCGCTCTTATCTTTCAATTGTCCAGGTCCTTTGCAGTTCATTATGTGTCTTTGTCCTTCTAGATCTTTTCCCCTTCCTTGCGCGGTCCCCCCACAAGGTTCTATCCTTGCCCCTCTTCTTTTTAACTTCTTTCTTGCACCTCTTGCTCTTCTTATACAACAGCATGGTCTTTCCGACTACTTTTTCGCAGATGACATCCTCTTGATCCACCACACCCCTTAACTGTCTCCAGACCTCACCCTTCTCAATACCTGGTCTATACTGCCGTCTCCGATTGGTTCCTCAGTAACTTCCTAGTGGTCAATCCTTCTAAAATCTGCAGCTATATGGTTTACCTTTAGGGCTCTTCCTCCCGCTCTGTCACCACACATGTCTGATTCTCCTATTCCCCTAGTCTCCCATCTACGTTATCTCGGTGTTAACTCTCTGATTCCTCCCTCTCCTTCCATCAAACATTTCTGGTGTGTGGTACGTAGCTCTCTCTTTCATGCTTCGCAGGATTAGGGCTGTCCGGCCACTGGCCACTGCTTTCTGTTCGATCCCTCACCACCTTGGTGGTTTCCTTAGTAATTACCCGTCTTGGACTATTGTAACTCCCTCCTTGCCAGCCTCCCCCACTATCAACTTCATAGATTACAGCTTATCCAAAAACACCGCTGCCCGTCTTCTCACCTTCTCTTCACGCCGGGATCACATCACCCCTTGTCTCCTTTCTCTTCACTGGCTTCCTATCAAAGTCTGCTACCAATACAAAATCCTTATTCTTACACATAGGGCTCTCCACACAAGCACGCCCCAGTACCTTTCTGATCTTATTTACCTCCAACCCGTACCTCGTCTTCTTCGCTCCTCCCACGGCAATCGCCTTTTCTTACCTTCCCCTACAAATGCACACCTTGAGTCAACCCGCCGCGCCGCCTTCTTCTTTGCAAGTCCCGCTCTCTGGAACTCTCTCCCACATTCCCTCCGCATTAAATTGTCCTTTCCCCGGTTCAAGACCCTCCTCAAGACCCATCTTTTCCACCAAGCCTTCAATCTCCCTGACCCTACCTAGAAATTTACGTATCATTAAGTTGTCTCCATATCACCAGTCATGCTTCCCCTACCTCCCATTGAGTTACACAACCCTGACTTCCCTACTCCCCGCAACCCTCCGGACCCCTGGACACTTCCTACTTTAGCTACCCAACCTTTATCTACCTTTACCTCCTCCCCTTCCATCCCGCCCACCCTCCCCATTTCTCTTCTTTGTCTCGTATTGCCATCTGTCCTGTTCTATCTTACCACCTCTATCTCTCGTCACTTTCCTATCAATTTTTGGCGTTCCTTTCCCCCTTTATTTTTCTAGCAGTCCATTGCATTGTACACCGACCTTAACGCTTTTGGTACAGGGCGGTTTATCAAAATAATTTAAATAAAGAATAATAAAGAATAAAGAATAAAACATCTGTTAACCTTCCAGTAGATGAAGAGGATGAGGATGATGATGATGATGCAGGTTCCAGCCATCGATCTGTTGGGGGATGTAGGACTTTTGATGAGTGTACAGCACAGTCAAATGTCTAGTCATACAAACATGCAGACAGCTGCAGCAAAAGGGCCAGAACATCAGAAAAAGAAACACAAAGCACACCAAGCATAACGTACCCTCATCCAACTAATTTTTGGAGTAGGAAAATCATCCCCTGGTTATCAAGCTCACTTGAGGTCAGTCAAGGAAGGGCCCCACTGTGCTAGTTTCCCTTTCCCAATTATAGAAAATGGTCCCAAGATCTCCTAGGAAGACTTGAACAAGAAGGCATATTAATATCATTATTCTAATAAAAGGACAAATAGGAAGGAAGGAAAGAAAGGAAAAAAGTGGGATGAGTTCATGGGTAGCTGCAAGAGAATTTACTTATGAAATTTTCTAGACTGCCCTTCACACCTTCATGACAGTGTACATAAAAACTGAGGAATGTAAGTGGAAAAAAAGTGGTGTTGAGAGGAGTGTGATGGAATATTCATGTTGGAAAGGAGAACTCAGATTAACATTATAAAATGGTGAGGGTGAATTGAAATGTGAAATGATGTATCCGATGTATCCACCTAGAAAGAAAACTGACAATGAATACTCTAGAATATTGATTATGCCATCCCCATTAACTCCAATTTTGGAAGTCATCTAGCCCAGAGATATACCCAATAATTGGGATATAGGACACTTGGAGATAGGCTGAGTGGCACTTTCATCCTAATGAGCTTTGGGGAGACCCACACTGGCCATGTGGTGCTTTTCAGATGCTTTTATCCCTTTTTGCCTCTATGTGTCTTGGCCCGACACATGAAGGTAAAGGAGGAAAGTTACCTACAACAAATTCCTACACAAATTTTTACAAATTGGTATAATTCTAAAATTGTGAACAATTGAGTAAGTGTGGGCATCTTGTCAAAATGTAGTCGTTAAGGATCACGTGATGCGGTGAGGGACAGCAGATCGTCTTGTGCTGCCATGTATGCTCCGGTCCCCCTCCGGCCCCAAAACCGGCAGATTAACGTAGGAACTTTGACGACCCTAATTAGTGCATTCATACAACCGAGAAACTTCCTCCGTTACCGCCTACTAAACTACTCCTTTCTTCCCCTCACTGACTTGGGATCGGATTCCTGGCTGATTTGCTTGGGGGGGGGGGGGGCTTTTGGGATGGCAGGCATCAACGAAAAACGGCGTGGCGGGAGAAGGAGCATGTGGCCTCGACGCGCCAAAATGGACGATGGGAATACGATGCCACGGTCGCTCGTCCTCCCCGGCCTTCCTGGAGGAGGTATCCCGCCCAGCGGTAGACAAGGGCGCTCTTCTACTCAATTTGCAGACACTCCACACGAGAAAAATGGACGACATTTACAAAAAAATACCGAACCAATCCGAGAGGATCCGGGGCTCTGGGGAGTCGAATCCAGGAGGCCGAAGAGCGCATCGGAAAGGCGGAGGATTCCATTGAGACGGTCACCCAGGAGTTGTCAGCGCTGAAGGCCCAAGTGCTAGCACAGTCAGCCAAAATCGACGACCTGGAAAACCGGTCACGACGTAACAATCTACGGCTGATGGGCATCCCAGAATCGATCGCAGACAAGGAGTTAAAACAGTACGTGGAGACCTTGCTCCCCCAGCTCTTTGAGGGAAGAATGGAGAGCGGTAACTTGATGATCGAGCGTACCCACCGAGTTGGGAGCAAACAGCCTCGGGATCCTAGGCCGAGGGTAGTCCTCGTCAAGTTTCTTCAATACCCGCAAAAGGAGGCGATCCTTCGAGCCGCCCGACAACGGGGAGGACTAACCCATGAGAATTTCACACTCCGAATTGCTCAGGATTACTCCGTTGCTCTCAGTCAAAGACGCAGAGCGTATGCCCCTCTCTGCAAAAAATTGATTACCGCTAAAGTTAAATTTTCGTTTCAATACCCTGTGCGCCTACATGTTTTTCATGAGGGAGCTCATCGGGCCTTTGATACGGCGGAGGAGGCTGCCTTATATGTTGAGAGCATTGTTCAAGATGGGAGCCTATCTACCACAAACTCATAAATGCTGTTTTGTCCTTGTGACTGGTTTTGACATTTGATTCTTTCTCGGGGTAGCCCCGAACTGGAACGCCGTGTTGCCCTGCAGATGCTGAGAGAGGCCTGGGACTTCCCTTCCCTACCAATGAGCGCCGATCTGTACTACCCTGACGGCTTGGCCTTGGCTGAGCCAGAGGCGTTCGGTAACGTGCCCCATGCCTGGACCTGTGAGACTGCTGGAGTGTTTTAAAGTATTGTGGTGCCCCCGGCTTCAAACGTTTTGGGGAGGCTGCGGGAGACTCCCTATACTTTGGCTGCTGGGCTCCGGTTTTGTTCACTTGTTGGCAGTTGGATGAATGTTTACACTTTATTGTTGAGTGCCGTTTGTGCTGGCAAAGAATATCTTGCAGTTCAAATGCTGATAATCTCTATTTTTTTTTTTTTGTCTGAATACCTGCTAGACTAATTTGTAATTGTTACATTTTGCTAGTGCTATGTTTTCCTTTTGGGGGGACAGGATAGCGGGTTCCCCTTGGCGAATAGTGGGAGGACTGGGGATTTGGTTGGGGGGGGGTCCCAGGGAGGAAGAGTAGTGGGACAGGGTTTGGGCTGTATGGAGGGGGTCTCACGGGGAAAGAGCGGGGGGGGAGTTAGGGGGGGAGGGGTGGTGAGAGTGGGGATGGAGTAGTGAAGGGGGGCAGGTGGGAGAGTAGGGGGGTGCGAGTGAAGAGGGGTCGTGGGTGTCAAGGGGTAGAGAGAGTGGGGAGGGGAGGACAATCGGAGGCGAGGGTCAAGGGGAACCCATGAGGCATGCTCCCACCTTCCCATCCACTCCTGAGTTCCAACTGTTGGGATCAGTTCCCTATAGAACCGGTGGGGCCCGGGTGGGCGGGGTTGTTGCTCTGAGTTTGATGACTTGTCCTGCTGTCGGGCCCTCCCTGTATGGTAGGGGATACTGGGGTTTAATGGTTCATAGTATAGTCCCCTGCGGGGGTTAGTTTCCTTCTTTGTTCCGGGTGGATAACTTTTTATTTAATTTATTATTTAATGTTTTTATATGATGTGCTATTTGTCCTTAGGGCGGCTTACATCGAAATAATGTAACATTTGGTCAGCTATAATAGACCTTTCCTAAGTATCAGGAAAGTTAATATGGAAGTGTATAGGGTAATTATCTATGCTGCTCGATAATATGTGTTGGAGGTATATATTGTCTGGGATATACTGGATGGTTGACCGGAGGTGGGTGGGGTGTTCCTTTTCTTTGTCTCCTGTCTTTCCATCCCTCGCCCCTCCGTCTTTGGCCTTGAGTCCCCCTCTCATCATGAGAAGCATGTAAGTGGGGTTGCGGGAAACCGGACGCATCCAGGTGATCTGTGAGGGTAGTCTATTCTACCTCGGTGAGGTTAGGTGGAAGAAGATGTGCCACTGCGTGGCAAGGGTTGTGGAGAATTGGGGTGGGTGGGGGGGAGGGGAATGGGAGACATAGTCATACCTATGCTAAGGTCTTTCTCTCTGGGATTTACCACTCTAGAAGAGGTTGGGGGGAGCCCCAGGCTGGGAGGGCTCTCTCTGGACTACTGGATTGTACTTTGTCAAAGTGCCTGAATCTAGCTATAATGCTCTGAGGATTATTTCCTGGAATGTGTGTGGGTTAGGATGCCCAATTAAGCGGACTAAAGTGTTGCAGGCCCTGGCCAGGCATAAAGTTGATATACCATTGCTCCAAGAGACCCACCAGTCGGCGGGAGAGCACAGTAAACTGGGTAGAGCGTGGGTAAGACGGGTTTGTGGGGCTCCGGCGTTGGGGAAAAAAGGTGGAATTGCTATTTTGATTCATAAGAGTCTAAGGTTTGACGTAGATAGGGAGGTTCTTGATCCCTCTGGGAGATTTTTGCTTTTGCATGGTATGTTAGAGGGGAAGCCGGTGACTCTTGGGAATATTTATTCTCCTAATGTTCTCGACCCTGGCTTATATATCCGGCTGGCCTCCAAACTGGAGCTTTTGCCAGACGCCCCGGTAATCCTGGGAGGTGACTTTAATGGAGTGATGGACGTGGACATGGATACATCCAGTGGTGGGGGGTCTCGGGAACGACGGCAATCCACTAGGGCAATCCTACGGCTGTGTACGTGCTTGGGGCTGGTGGATCCATGGAGGTTATTACATCCCTCTGAGAAAGATTTTACACATCAATCGCGAGCTCATGGCTCGTCGGCGCGAATTGATTATTTGTTGCTTACGGGGGGGTTGTTTGCTGCAGTGCGAGATGCCCAGATTGGGCCGGGGGAGATCTCCGATCATGCGCTAATATGGTTGGACCTTCAATGGGGAGAGCCGACACCTATGACACGCCTTTGGCGCTTTCCTTTAGAACTTTATACCGACACTCAATTTCGTTCCTTCCTGCGGAGGCGCTGGCAGGAGTTTGATTCAGATCATAGGAACCACCAGGATGATCCTGAATTAGTATGCGAGACTGTCAAGGTGGTCTTATGTGGAAACATTATCGGCTTTGAGGCTAGAAAGCGGAGATTAATGTCTGAGCGTATTATTTGCCTTGAAAAGGAGGTCAAGACGTTGCGATGACTCTGTGCCCGTCACCGGACTGCCGGATATCGGAGACAGCTGTGGGAGACTCAGACGTTGTTGAATGAGGTTTTGCATCAACGAGCGAAAAAGTCAGTCTTATATTACCACTACAAGTTGCATTCCCAGGGAGATAAACCTGGGAAAATGCTGGCTCTGTGTTTGCGTGGTCCCCGGGGTTCCAGGTTAGTTCCGGCGATAAGGGATGATCAGGGAACACTGCATAGGACTAGCCCACAGATTGCCACAGTGTTCAGGTCCTTTTTTCAGAAACTATATGCCGCAGGGACGGATCTCCATCGGGAGCCGCGGGAATATTTCACAGACTTGGATCTCCCTCAATTAACGGAGGCGCAAAGAGTGCAGTTAGACCAACCGATTACGGTGAGTGAAGTGCAGACAGTTATATCTAAGGCGAGTTGTTATAAATCTCCTGGGCCTGATGGGTTGGGGGCGGAGTTTTATACGATTCTGAGCGATTTGGTATCTCCGACCCTCCTAGCGGTGCATACCCGGAGAGCTGCACAGGGCTCCTTTCGCTGGGGCAGTAACCAAGCCCATATTATACTTATCCCGAAACCTGGGAAGGACCCGTTGTGTGCAGCGTCTTATCGTCCGATTTCACTCCTTAATTTTGATCTTAAATTGCTAGCGAAGATTCTGGTGGAGCGTTTGGCAGGTGTCCTTGACCAGCTAGTTCATGAGTCGCAGGTCGGCTTTGTGAAGCATCGATATGCAGTGCTTAATTTGCAGAAGATCGTGGCGTCATTGGAATGGGTGCAACGAAGGGCTCAGCAGTCTTTGCTAATAAGCTTTGATGCTGAAAAAACCTTCGATAGGGTTAGCTGGCACTATCTGCAGGATCTGCTCCCACGATACGGTTTGGGGGACGCTTTTTGTAAACTGGTGAGATGTTTATATGAAGATCCGAGGGCGGCAATTTTGTGTAATGGGCTGCTTTCGGAGGATTTTCCCCTCCGGAGAGGGACTAAACAGGGATGCCCCCTGTCCCCCCTTCTTTTTGTCTTGTCTTTGGATCCTCTTATATGTAAGGTGGAACAGTCTCGCGAGATACAGGGAATTACTATGGGTAGGCAGGTCTTCAAACTATCCGCCTTTGCCGATGACCTCTTAGTACATTTGTTATCTCCCCAGGAGTCTTTGCCGGCGTTGCTACAGGAATTCCAGGCCTTTGGTCGGGTTGCGGGCTTCTGTATTAATCGAGAGAAGTCGGAGGCCTTGGATGTTTCGGGTTGCGTGCGGCCGGCGTGGCAGGGTGTGTTCCCCCTTAGGTGGGCTGAGGAAAGTTTTGTGTATTTGGGAATTATTTTAACGCCTCGGTCAGCGCAACTGTATAGGGCCAATTTGAACCGGGTGATGACTAAATTACGAGCTCAGCTGCAGGCGTGGGGACCCCTCCCGCTGTCTTTATCGGGGAGAATAGCTGCAATTAAAATGGTAGTCCTTCCTCAGGTACTTTACCGGCTACAAACTCTCCCTGTTTGGGTTCTGCGGCGAGATTTACTTCGGCTTGAAGGGCTGCTGAAAGGTTTTTTATGGAAAGGGGCGAGAGCACGTATCCCGTATGGGCGGCTGAGGGGAGGTTGGAGACAGGGGGGCAAGGGGCTCCCAGATTTGGGGGCCTATACATTGGCTTGTCAGGCTCGACATTTGCGGGATTGGCTGGGTGGGACTGAGGTCTTTACTCCTCGGATTGTAGAGGAGGCTTGTGTCGCCCTGTACTCCTTGTTGACCGTTTTGCATCAGGAGAACCGTCTGCTTCCACAATATATTACCGAGAGTGTGCTTTTGGGTGCCGTACGGCGAACCTGGCGGCAGCTCAAACTTTACTGGAAGCGAAGTTGAAAAGTTTCGAGTTGGCTGCCGCTCCAGGGTAATGTCAATTTTCCACCAGGTACGGATACTGCAACCTTGCGTGCTTGGGCAGCGAAGGGAATTTGTAATATCGGGCATGTAGTGCACTCTTCGGGCCAATGTAAATCCTTCTCATCACTCAGAGCGGAATATGAGTTGGACTCGGTTCATCCTTTTCCATACCTGCAGCTTTCTCCCTATGTGACTTCCCTGCCTGCGGGAGAGCTTCATGTGGACCGATCGGCACAGATAAAAGAATTTTTTGACTTGGGAGGGGACTTCAAGCCTTCCATACGACGATTGAGGGCACGGTTAGATGGGTTTAGGCAATCTCCGGACTACCGGACTGTGGAACTCGTGTGGGCTACTGAGCTGCAGCGAGAGGTTTTCCCAGGTACAGTTCTTACGGGCCTTCGGCGGATGGCCCAGTTAGCGGAGGGAGTGCGTTGGAGAGAGATACATTTTAAATCTCTGACTAGGGTATATTTTTCACCGTGTCGGGCCTTTCGCAGCAATCTGACTGTAGATGGCAGCTGTCCGAGGTGTTCCGAACCAATGGCGACCCTACTGCATAAGTGGTGGAGCTGTCGGCTGCTCCGTTCTTACTGGGCACGAATATCTTCATACATGCAGGACTTGCTGGGACAACGGGTGGGTTGGGATGCCCTATTTGTTACCTTGGATTGCTTGGGACTCACCTCATCTAAAGGAAAATGGAGGCGGTTGTTAGTGCGTAAGGCCTGTTTAGTGGCTAAGGAGCCCCTGCTTCGTAGATGGCGAGAATGGGGTCCGCCAACCTTTTGGGAATGGCGGAATAATTTCCATCAATTGATGTTGGCTGAGTGTAGGAGTGCCCGGGGTAATCCTCCACGGTGGCTCAACTTCCAGTCACTTTGGGATCCCTACATTCAGCAGTTGGGCCCCTGGAGCCGTAATGAAGTTTTACAATGGACGACGCTTGAGCACACGAGTGACGTTGACAGGTGACTTGGTGCTGGCGTGAGTGGTAAGCCTGGTCGATTTACCTTTGAGATACTCTTGGTTTGAGTAATGACTGTGTCTCCGGGGAGGGAGGGGGAGGGGGGGTTGAGGGGGGGATATAGAGGTTTCATTATAACCGCAAAAATCTACACCAATTGTATAATTTCTTTGCCGTCCGTTGTGGGGATCAGAAACCCACCCTACTCGGGGGTTGTTTGTTGTTTGCTGTTACTGTGTATGATTGGTGTATAAATAAAGTTTAAAAAAAAAAAAAGCGGTTGGAGTTGCAGGAGAAGCTGGTCCCAAGGTCCAACTCGGCACTGGCATCTCCAACGCCAAACTCCAAGCCCAGCACTTCCTGTGAGGACCGTGCATCCTCGAAGTCTCGCGGTGGCAGCTCCTCCGAGAAGACCTCGGATCCTGAGAAAAAGAAGAAAAAATCCTCGAAGCCCATTGAGGTTCTGCCGGAGAAACCCGGTAAGATGGCTCGGAGGGACTCGGGCGACTCAAAGAAGCATCCCACAAAGGTCCTCAGAAAGGATTCCTGGGCCAGCAGAGACCGTGAGAGGTTCCTTGAGACCGTTGTCCTCCTAGAGGACACATTCACGAGAGTGCCGACATCAGGCCTGAGATCCTCGGTGCCCTCGCCGAAAGCTGAGGAGCCTTCTGGCCTGGAAACCAGAATGGCAGCCATGGAGCATGGAACATCACTGCTATCCTGGCCATGCAGCAGGCAATGATGGCTGGTTTGTCTGCATCTTCTGCCCCGACAACCGGGCCCCCGACTGCGGGGGAGTCCCCGATCATCGAGCTGAGCTCCGAACACCTCTTGCCTTAGGTAAGCCCTCGGCCCCAGTCAAGGTCCCGCTCCCATTCCTTGAGAATCCGGTCCTCCCCAGCCAGTTTCCGAGACTCTGACCCCAGGTCCTCGGGAGGCCCCCGGCCCTTTGGCACAGGCCTCGAGGCAAGGAGTCGCAGAGCCTCCAACTCTTCGTCCCCCCTCGACTCAGAGTGGGAGACTGAGGATGAGGCCTCTCCGGAAACCAAACAGCACTGAGATGTCCCCTCAGACCCGTCCACCCAATTCCCCTCAAGAAGACGTGGCCTTCCTCGACTTTGTAAGGGATATGGCCAGATCCCTCTCGGTGCAAACCGAGGTCTAGGAGAACCCACGCACCGAGGAACCGGAGATCCTCAAGTTCAAGGATACTTTCACAGTGCCGGTACAGCTGATCCTCGAGTGGCTATTGTTGCGCATGTGAGAGACCCCTGACATCGGTGCCTGTGGTCAGCTGATGCCTCAACGCTATATACCGTGTCAGGAAGAGGCCGGGGTTCGACAAGCCCCAACTCCCACATAACTCCATGGTTGTTGAGTCAACCATACAGAAACTCAAAAGCCAGAAGACCTACTCTTCTATCCTCCCTTGAAGGGATGCTAGAGCCCTCAATGCCCTCGAGAGCAAGTGCTACCAGGGCTCGATGCTGGAGTGTCGAATCCAGGCCTATGAGGTTTATATCGGCATGTACCTGAAGGTCCTGACCCAGGAGTTGTCTGGGTTCTTAGCAGGACTTGCCGGGGAACTCCTCCAGTGGTTCCAGGCTCTGGCCTCCGGGATCAAGGACAATGATGGATTTGAGTCAGCAGCTAGGGTAGCAGTGGCTGGCATCAGGGCTCGATGTCAGACATGGCTGCAATCCTCGTACCTTGAGCAGTGGGTCCAGTACAAGCTGCTCAATGTCCCCTGTACCAGTGAAAACTTGTTCGACAAACCTATAGCTGACAACACCAGAGGCTCTCGAAAAAGACCTCTTCCTTTCCCTGCAAAAAACTCTCGGAAAAAAGGGCCACTTCCAAAAGAGTCACTGCTACCAGGCCTTCTCAGGCCAGCAGTAGGGTTCTCACCCGAATAAGCAGGGCCAAGGAGCTCAGAAGCCAAAGGCTCAGAAGCCCCAGACCCCGGCTCCAACCCAGCAAGGGGGGAGCTTTTGACTCCCAGGGCAGTGGCCTCCCCTCTCCCGGGAGACCTTCCCCAGCTCACAGGGGGGCCGCCTGGCACTCTTTGCCCACAAATGTGCCGAGGTCACATCAGACCAGTGGGTACAGTAGGTGGTAAAGGAGGGGTACTTCCTCCGCTTACAATAATAGTGCGACCTCTCCTTCACCAGACCCTTCTGCTCTCAGAGCTTGCAAGTCTGCTCAGGGACAATGCCGTGAAGCCTGTACCCAAGCATCTGTGGGGAAAGGGCTTCTACTCAAGGTACTTCCTTGTTCCCAAAAGAATAGGGGGCCTCAGACTCATACTTGACCTGCGAAACTTAAACAAGTTTCTGGTAAGGGAGAAGTTCAAGATGCACTCTCTTGGAACACTGCTGCCCTACCTCCACCAGGGAGATTGCCTGTGCTCCTTGGATCTAAAGGATGCATACAAGCACATCCTGATCCAACTCTCCCTCAGGCAGTACCTGCGGCTTATGGTGGGAGGAGGGCACTACCAGTACAGAGTATTCACCTTCGGCCTGGCCTCCTCGCCGAGGGTCTTTACAAATTGAGTAATGGTAGTAGCCACCCACTTGTGCCAACAAGGGGCTTTCATTTTCCCCTACCTGGCGACTAGCTCATCAGAGAGAATACAGCCTTAGAGGTCTGTCAGGCCACAAAGCCGGCAACCCTCCTTCTGCAGCACCTGGGGTTTGTCATCAACTACCCCAAATCCCATCTCTTCCCAGCTGAAAGCCTGGAGTTCATAGGTGCTCAGTTAGACATGTTGCAGGTCAAGGCCGTCCTCCCAAAAGAAAGGGGAGAATGCCTCAGGCAAATGGTAGGAGCGGTACAGCACTGCCGGTCAGTGTCTCTCCTCCTCCATCTATTAAGCCACATGGCCTCGACGATCCATGTCACACCCTCAGCTCACTTACACATGTGGACAGCCCAATGCTACTTATGCTCCCAGTGGACGCAAGCCATGGGCGAGCTGCAGGACAGAGTCAGCGTTACCCACCAGTTGGCGGAGTCCCTCAACTGATGGCAAAACTTGCACCACCTCTGGGCGGGAGGGCCCTTCCAGGCACCAGCACTGCAGAGGACCCTGACCACGGACGCCTCCCTTCTGGGTTGGGGAGCGCATTGCAGGGACCAGTGCACACACGGCAGCTGGTCTCAGAAGGAGTCATTCCTACAAATCAATCTCCTGGAGCTCAGGGCATTCCGCCACCGCTTGCAGCACCAACCTGTGTTGATTCAGATGGACAATCAGGTTGTCATGTTTTATATCAACAAGCACGGACTCGTACTCCCTCTGCTGAGAGGTGGTGGCCCTCCTCTCCTTCGTGGCATGCAACGGCATGCTTTTGGAAGCAGTGTACTTCCTGGGCCAGGACAACTGCCTAGTGGACAGGCTGAGCAGAGTTCTGCACCCACACGAGTGGCGCCTACATCCCAGAGTAACGAAGCAGCTCTTCCACCTCTGTGGCAGGCCCGTGATGGATCTATTTGCCTCTCTGGACAACACGCAGCTACCCCGGTTCTACTCACGGCAGCACCCGGAGATAGTGGCAGCAGATGGCTTCCTGATTTTGTGGTCCTAGGGCCTACTCTACGCATTCCCATCGACTCCCCTGGGTGCCAGGACCCTGTTCAAGATCCTGATCGAAAAGGCATCCGTCATCCTGATTGCCCCCAGGTGGCCCAGGCAATCTTGGTTCCCTCTGCTGCTCTCCCTGTCAGTGGCGCTCCCAGTTCCTCTGGGCCGAGCCCCAGATCTCCTATCTCAGGAGGAGGGCTCCCTCCTGCACTCCAATCTGGGGTCCTTAACGCTAACAGCGTAACTGCTGTAAGGGTAGCTCTGGCCCCCTTCAACTTTACAGGAGAGGTCGAGGAGATCCTACAGGCATCCGGGAAACCCTCCAGCAGATGGGCATATGCCTTTAAGCGGAGAAGATTCTCCACCTGGTGCACAGAAAAGGAGGAGAATCCCTTCTTCTGCCATGTGCAGGTAGTCTTCCAGTACCTGCTGCTTCTGTCCCACTCTGGGCTGAAGTCTAAATCAGTAAGGGTGCATCTGAACGCCAAACCACTTACCATCACCTTGTTGAGGGTAAACCCCTCTCAAATCAGCACTTGGTCTCTAGATTTCTCCGGGGCCTTGTTCTATCCAAGACCTCTCTTCGGCCTCCGGCTCACCAAACCGCCATTCCCTTGGCCACTTGCCACCTGTGGTACCTATCTTGGAAAGTGGTTTTTCTGGTGGCCCTCACATCCATCTTGAAGAGTGAGCGAACTCTAGGCTCTGGTGTCAGACCCAGCATACATGAGGTCCTATAAGAACAGGGTAGTGCTCCGCACACACCCCAAATTCCTCCTGAAGGTAGTTTCTCCTTTCCACCTCAACCAGGAGGTGGTCCTCCGCACCTTCTTCCCACAGCTTCACGCAGGCGGGGAGGAACTAGTTCTGCATACACTAGATTGCAACCGGGCCCTGTCCTTCTACCTACAGCGGACTAGGGCCCACCGCAAAGCTCCTTGGCTTTTTGTGTCTTATGACCCCAGCAGACTGGGGCTCCCCGTGACCAAGCGAACTCCGTCCACTTGGGTGGCAGACTGTATTGCCCTCACTTATGAGCGAGCTGGCCTCCCCCTTGAACACTGGATCACAGTGCATCGTGTGAGGGCTATGGCCATGTTGGTGGCCAACCTCCGCTCTGTACCGGTGATGGAAATCTGCAAGGCAGACACAGAGTCTTCAATTCACACATTCGCAGCTCACTTCTGCCTGGAGAGTGAGTCTTGTAGGGATAGTGCCTTTGGCCAGGCAGTTCTCCATAATATTCTCAGGATGTAGGCAACGTCTGCCTTCTGACTCTTCTGTGTTCAGGCTACTGGAGTGATAGCGTTTGTGGATGTTAGGGTCTTGCAGAGTTTCTCACCTTCTGCAACTCATGGCTATCCACCTGGTCGCTGTTGGTGCTGTCCTAGTTCAGTCCTCGGCAGCCTTGAGCTAGGGAATCTCATATGTGAGGACTTACTTGCTGCTTGTTCCTGGAGAAAGCGTAGTTACTTACCGGTAACAGATATTCTCCAGGGACAGCAGGAATCAATCCTCACAACCCTCCCTCCTCCCCTAGGAGTGGCCTCTCTGTCTTCATTTAGTTTATTGCCATCCTACCTATGTCATCTGTCTGAGCAAGATGGCACCCTTGGGTGGGAAGGGGACCATGCATGCATGGTAGCGTTCCCAAAGGCTTTCTTTGAAAGCTGGGGAAACGCTCCGCGCAGGCTCTGTCTATGCTGATGTCACCCATATGTGAGGACTGATTTCTGCTGTCCCTGTAGAACACCTGTTACAGGTGAGTAACTATACTTTCCCAGCAATTACTGCAAAGGAATGTGCCCTAATGCACTGCGGCAGCATGCAGAATTACTGCACAGAAAGATCTCCTAACACCCTGTGGTAGCATGCACAATGACCTCACATTATGGTCCCCTAATACACTGTGGCAGCATGCATAATAACTGCAGGTGCACTTAACTCCACCTATTGGGGTAACTGTGCAGTGCTCACCATGCTCACTCTCTGCCCCTAATTCACCTCTTTACCACCCCAATGCGCAATTCACAACATGGAAATTGGTTTGCACTGTGCTGGGCCCTCACTATCAGTTACTGCAGGTTTCAGCATACACTTGCACACTCCAAAACCCACACTAATTGCATAGTGCACTTTAGTAAAGGGATCCTCAATCCTAAACCCTTCAAAATAAGTGCAAGTGAATATTATCATGAGTTGTTATAAGCAAACATCATACCCAAGGTGAGTATGTGTGAAATGTGTGTGAATAAAGTTGTATATATTACAGTTTACCTGCAACCAGGTTACAAATCAATATGCAAAGTACAAATCAGCTAGAAAATGTTCTCAAATTGAGTTCTGAGAACCATCTGTAGAAACCACTTGTTAAGCAGATACCATGTGATCATTTTGTGAGCCCAGAAAATTCTGTTCTCATCATTATTAGCTTTCCATATTCGCTAATACATGGTTAATATATTTTGTTTATATCCATCAGTTACTGAGACCATCCAGGAAGAGAAGAGAAAGGAAAACCAAAAAGAACATCTTGTAGAAAAAGGACAAATCCCAAGAAATGTCCCTGAAAGTATTTCCTGGGGGATTGAAAGGCGCAACACAAGGAATCAGCAGCTGGAATCAGAGAAGGAGCAGAGAGACCCTGCAGGAGACTCACCAAATGGAGTTACTGAGTTTGAAAGAAGTGACAGGGAGCTCACAGACATTCCTGTACCCCAGAGACACCTGAGAGCAGAGAGAATCTTCCAAAATAGCAACAGTGACAAAATGACTTCTGAACTCCACCAAGGAAAGAGGAAAGGGAAGAAATCCTTTCTGTGTGATGCCTGTGGAAAAAGCTTTAATAGGAAATATCAGTTATTATTGCACCAGAAAGCCCACACTAGGGAGAAACACTTTTCATGCTCTCAGTGTGAAGAATGTTTCAAACAGAAAGTAAATCTGAAATTACACGAGAGAATTCATGCTGAAGTTAAACCATTTCCACACATTGACTTTAAAGAAAGGTTCTGTCACAAGGAATCACCAATTACAAGGCAAAGTTCCGGAAAAAGTAGTAAATATGTAAAATCTTGTAATTTTAAGCAGTTCATAAAAAAGAACCAGAAAATAAGCATAGAAGAGAGAAATTTGTCATCTTCAGCATTTAAGAAAATATTTACAGATCTAACAGAAATGAAAATTCATCAGAGACACACTGGAGAGAAACTTTTCAGTTGTTCTGAGTGTGACAGCAGCTTCATTTATCTGTCACAACTGAAAACCCACCAACTGATCCACTGCAGAAGGAAACGTTTTACATGTGCTGAGTGTTGTAAAACCTTCAAGAATATGTCATTTTTGAAAATCCATCAAATGATTCACTGTGGAGAAAAGCCCTTTACATCTACTGAGTATGGTAAAAAGTTCAGTAGATTGTCAAAACAGAAAACCCACCCAATAATCCACAGCGGAAAGAAAACCTTTACAAGTTTCAATCAGTCATCAACTCTAAAAAGGCATCGAATGATACAAAGCGGAAAGAAGCCTTTTACATGCACTCAGTGTAATAAAGCTTTTAATTGGTCATCACAACTGAAAGAGCATGAAATAATACATAGCGGAAAGAAACCTTTTACATGCACTGTGTGTAATAAAAGTTTCAGTAGGTCATGGACTCTGAAAAGTCATCAAGTAATACACAGTGAAAAGAAGCCATTTACATGCACCGAGTGTAATAAAAGTTTCAAAAGGTCATTGAGTCTGAAAAGTCATCAAGTAATACACAGTGAAAAGAAGCCATTTACATGCACTGAGTGTAATAAAAGTTTCAAAACGTCATCAAATTTAAAAACGCATCAAGTGATACACAGTGGAAAGAAACCTTTTACATGCACTGAATGTAATAAAAGTTTCTATCAGACTTCAAATTTAAAAAAGCATCAAGTAATACACAGTGGAAAGAAACCGTTTACATGCACTGAATGTAATAAAAGTTTCTATCAGATTTCAAATTTAAAAAAGCATCAAGTAATACACAGTGGAAAGAAACCTTTTACATGCACTGAGTGTAATAAAAGTTTCACTAGGTCATGGACTCTGAAAAGTCATCAACTAATACACAGTGGAAAGAAACCATTTACATGCACTGAATGTAATAGAAGTTTCAATCAGTCATCACATCTGAAAAGGCATCATCACATGATACATAGTAGAAAGAAACCTTTTACATGCACTGAGTGTAATAAAAGTTTCAGTCTGTCATCAAATTTAAAAAACCATCAAGTAATACACAGTGGAAAGAAACCATTTACATGCACTGAGTGTAATAAAAGTTTCAGTCAGTCAACATATTTAAAGAAACATCAACTAATACACAGTGGAAAGAAACCGTTTATATGCACTGAATGTAATAAAAGTTTCCGTCAGTCATCACATTTAAAAATACACCTAGTAATACACAGTGGAAAGAAACCGTTTACATGCACTGAATGTAATAAAAGTTTCAATCAGTCAGCACATTTAAAAATGCATCAAATGATACACAGCAGAGCAAAAATTTTTTCATGAACTAAGTGTAATAAAAATTTCAGTCAGTCATCAACTCTGAAAAGTCACCAACTAATACACATCAGAAAGAAATTTTTACATGAACTAAGTGTAATAAAAGTTTTAATCAGTTATCCTATCTGAAAAGGCATCAAATGATACATAGAGGAAACAAACCTTTTACATGCACCGAGTGTAATAAAAGTTTCAATCAGTCATTGACTCTGGAAAGTCATCAAGTGATACCCATTGAAAAGAAGCAATTTACATGCACTGAATATAATAAAAGTTTCAATCAATCATCACATCTAAAAGGCATCAAATGATACACAGAGGTTCATGACTTGGTGATGTTGATAAATGGCTCCTTTATACTTTATTCCTTTTTCATCTTTATTGTTAGGTGTTAAATTCAACTTGGGTAATCTTTCCTTTGCCTGAATCCCAGCATATTCATCTTTTCCATGTGGACTAGAAGTTTGATCTTGAATTCTTCCACCTCCCTTTCTTCTTCTCTTCAACTGAATGGTTGACCTGTCCTGCAGTTCCAGATGTGCAAATTCCATCTCCCCCTTAATTGCTCTTTCTGTTTCTGTGTATTCCTTTTTCTGATATTCTCACCCAAGTCACCTCCTCTTCCCTGTATATCTTCTTTCCATGGACACCCTTAGTTGCTTCAAGATGTTATCATTCACATACTTCTTTACTTTGATCTGTGAAATTAAAGATCTTAAATTTGCATCTGTTGCATTTTGCAGATTTTCTTGTGGCAATTTTCCTCTTTCTTCCAGCTTTTGGTGGATGACATCAGTATGAACTTTGGTCTTGACAGATGTGCTAAGGCAATTTTTTTTTTAGAGAAAATTGAGCAAAATGAAAAATATCTCCCTAGCTGAAGGCTGTGACATCAAGGACCTTGAACCAGAAGGTGTATATAAGTATGTTGGAGTAGAGGAAAGAACAATGCTCAAGCAGAAATTACTAAAAAAAAAAAAAAGTAACGAATACTATAGAAGATTAAAATCATTATTGAAAAGTATTTAACATCACGGAATAAGATAGAAGCCATCGCTCAGCTGGCAATTTCTGTATTCTTAGGGACGCAGGAAAGGTACCCCTCATGCTTGTCAAAAGCAGCTCAGAAAAAGGCAGGAGGACAATTGCCACTGGAAGAACTGAGATTTATTGGTATCAAGGTCTGCCCAACACATATTTTAGCCATATAGCCTTCTTCAGTGGACTGTGACCTTAATACAAACCTATACAAATATAAACATAAATAAATAAAACCATAAACATGAGAATAAAAGGGGGGGGGGGACAGTGATGTTACCAGAGCAAATGGTGGCTTGAACCTCTTTCTCCGCCACCCTGAGGAGACAAAAAGCCCCTAAAAGTATCCTAATAGTCTGGAGAGCCATTAAAACTTGGAGCAGAAGGTGCCAAGAGGAACTGGGAGCAAATGACTACAAAAGTCAAATTGTCAGAGGCGAAGGAAAATCTGCATGTCTCGCAGTGGCTGATGGACAGGGCTGGACTGCATGGCAGTTCCCTGCAGAAGCCAGTGTCGGAGGAATCAGGAGAGGACACGCTGAGTGAATTTCAGCAAGGCGGTGAGGCAACCTCAACACATTCTCTCATACAGCGTGAGCTCTGGAGGGGCTTTGAAGAGCTTGCTGCAGAGTTTAGATCAATGTGGAAGGAAGTGACGTCTATGATCATGGAGCTCCAAGGAGACATTAAGTATTTAGGCCACTGAGTGGAGGAGGTGGAAACAAAAATGGAGGACTGCACTGAAATTCTGATGGAATTGCAATGCACAACAGGCAGACAATGCTCTCAAACGATGGAACTTACCTATAAAATCAATGACATAGAAAATCGAGCCCATAGAAATAATGTGCATTTAAGAGGCATACCAGAAGCTGCAGGTGGGGCTGAGAACCGGGTTGAGGTGGTACGAGCATTAACCAAGGAACTTTTAACTTTAGAAGAGTTTCTGTCCCGCGGGGTTAACCTCCCAATAATCAGTCTCGTGATGTTGCCCGTTTTCTAGGCTACAATGATGCAGACCTGCTGCTGAGGAGAGGCTGGGAAAATTATACAATATGAGGATGCAGCTGTCTCCCTCTACCAGGACCTTTTGACTTTCACGTTGGTGCATTGACGAGAGATGAAACCGGTTATAGAGGTGCTGAACAAAGAGGGGATTCTTTATTCATGGTCCTTTCCCTTTTGAATAGACTTTTTGTTGGGCGGTAAAAAGATCATACAGAGGCATGGAGAGCGCTTAGACAAGCAAGCAAGCCTCATGGAAGGTAGCACAGCACCGGTGTTTTCAGCCCCCTGGACTCAGAATTTGAAATGGAAACGAGTGGGAAAACACTTAATAAATATCTGATAGCTTTGGGGAGAGAAATTTCCTGCTTGAATGTTATCTGGGAGATTGATGGAACTTGCAGTAAGAGAGATCGTGGTTGCATCGCGGACTGGCGGCTGGAGCCACTGAAGAAGAGGACTTACAAGTGGACAGTCACTATCAATGGGTGAATGCCTGGACTTAGCTATCTAATTTTATATTAATTTATTTCAGTATTTTTCATTTATTTCTCTTATAGTTGACACCTTTTTGAATGACATCATGTTAACTGTTGATGCTGTTTGCAATTGGTAAAGGGGATAATTCTGGAACGGATGGGGTGGGGGGGGGGCGACTTGAGTGGCCTGGATTTGGGGTTGTCATTCCCAGGTCTTGCCCAGTGGGCGAGCACATGGAGATGGGGTGAGAGGGGGGAGCATGTGGGAGAAGGAAGGAAAGAGATGAGTTCGGGGAAGGGAGGGGGGAGAAAGGAGAAATAAGAGAAGGGGACCGAAGGAGGAAAGGTGGGAAGGGAGAGGATGGAGGTTCTCTGTGAAGGGAAACTGGGAGGGGGACAGTTATGGAGGGAACGGATAGTGCCTATGGCTGGGTTTGGCGCTTTTATAGCACCAATGGAACACAGTTTCAGGAGTTGACAGAACCATGAACTATGATATACTATGCTGAAAGTCATCTCCTTTAATGTAAAAGGTCTCAACTCACCTCAAAAACACTCTCTATTATTTAAAGAGTTGGGGACCTTGAAGGGTGATCTTGTGTTCCTGCAGGAGACTCACGTTTGCTGTGCCAATCAGGGCTGGTTGAAGCGTAAGCCCTACCCTAAAGAGTGGGTATCGTGAGATGAGAGGGGCCAGAAGAAATATGGAGTGGCCATACTGTTTCATCAGGCCCTGCCCATAAGGGTGGAAGAGGTGAGGAATGATGTTGGGGCGCTGGCTCTTTATGAATGTTCGCCTGGGTGGGCATCTTCTCACGTTGCTAACATATATGCACCCAATGAGGGTCAAGTGCACTTTTTTGCACAGTTGAAAACTGTGCTAGCTGAGCTTGCGAAAGGGCCTGTTCTTCTAGTGGGGGGGGACTGTAATGCACATCTGACGCTGCACCTGGACTCCACAGGGAAGAATACCCGGGAGGGAAGTGGAATTAGTTGAGCATTTCGGCTCTTTATGATGGATTTGGGCCTGCGGGATATATGGAAGGACACCCATCAGGGAGAAAAAGTTATACCTACTACTCACTGGTTCATCAAATTCCCATGCATATTGACCATTTTTTGCTGGACCAGTGACTGGTGAGTGTGGGGGTGGAGGCGGGTCATGGCGCCTTAACGTGGTCGGACCATGTCCCCTGCTGGATTGCCCTTCCTTGTACCTTGGGGGAGATAGGTGGAGATTGGGTGAGAGTTTTCTCCGTCGAGCCCCTGCTGTGCGAGACCATAGCCGGTTTATACAAGAATTTTTTTGACCACCGGCAATGCCACAGGGGAAGTTGCATTGCCAGTGGTCTGGGATGCCTTTAAGGCCACAGCTTGAGGATGCTTTATAGCTGAGGCGGCCCGAGCTAGGAAGGCCTGGACAAGGGAATCCGAAAGATTGGAAAGGGAGGCCAGGCGACTCCAGCTAGAACATGCGCAGACTGGTTCCAAGCGGGTTTGGCGTCAGTGGTGGGAAACCTGAGCCCAATTAGAGGCCTACATGCAAAATGATTTAGATAACATGCGATGCCGACTGCGTCAAACGTTCTAAGACCAGGGGAACAAAGTTGGGCATCACCTTGCCTTTAGGCTTCAAAAACAGCAAACCTCGTGAATTGTGCATGAGATTAGGAACTTGTCGGGGGTCTTACGGGTGAAGTCCCAGGAGATATGCACAGTGTTTACAGATTACATGGCACACCTGTATAAAGTGGAACCCTTCAGTCTTACTCAGGTGGATGGCTATGTTCGAGACATCCCCCTGCCGCACCTTACAGATCTGCATAGGGAACAACTAGAGGCAGAGATTACAGTGCAGGAGGTGGAAGGGGCTATTTGTTGACTGTTGGGAGGGCTACTGGTGGGGATGGGTTCCCCTCAGAGTATTATAAATAATACAGTGCTCAATTGGTGCCCACTCTGGTAGTGCTCTTTAATGAGGTGTTGCAAGAGTTGTCGTTGCCTTCCATGCAGTTAGAGGCAGTCATTGCGGTAATATCTAAACTGGATAAGCCAACTTAAGAGGCAGCATCATACTGCCCCGTTTCCTTGTTAAATACAGATGTTAAAATATTGGCCTCTGTGCTGGCCGCCCAGCTAAATCAGACCCTTCCAGGCCTGGTGCATCCTAAGCAGGTTGGTTTTGTGCCTCGTCGTCAGGCCGCTGACAGTGTTCAACGGATGCTGCAATTAATGCATGCCATGTGGCATGATCCCCAACCAGCAGTTCTGGTGGGCATCGACACTGAGAAAGCATTTGATAGGGTCAGTTGGGGTTTCTTGTGGTGTGTTTGAATAAAATGGGGTTTGGACCCCATTTTTTGCAGTGGTTGCATAGTCTCTACTGGGGGCCCCGAGCCTGCATCCAAGTTAATGGAGGTCAATCGAAGAGCTTTGAAATGGAAAGGGGTACTCAACAGGGGTGCCTACTATCTCCACTTTTATTTGCATTGGTAATGTAACCGTTGACACAGAGCTTTCGTGAGCATCCTGATGTAACTGGAGGAAGGGTAGGCTCGCATGAATATAAAATAGCACTCTTGAGGGGACACGTGACACATGGGTAAGTGAGGACGTCTCTCACTTGCTCCGGGACCACCGCGGCAAAATAGGCTTAAAAACGGCGATTTTAGTCCCTGGTGTCCGGTGCCGTTTGCGGGAAATCAGCCCTAAGACAGCCCCTTTGTTTAGCTGGTATTTTGGTACTCCAGGATGCCGCTCCCGGTGCGCAAAGAGAGGGAGAAGGAGAAGGCTCCCAAAACCAGGGCCACAATGGCGACGGAGATACCCCCCTCCTCACCGGGCATGGAGAGCGGTGACTCGGCGTCTGAAGACTTGGCAAAGGAAGTGGCCCGACACTTAAACCCTAAGCTGGATCAAATACTCACCAAGTTGGAAGCGATGGGAGAGACATTAGCAGCACAGGGCCAGAGAATAGAGGAATTAGAACACCGCGTGTCAGCCATTGAGGATGATGATGGCCGACAGGAGAGAATCCATGCGGACACACGTGCACAGCTCTTGGCACTCCAAAACAAGGTGGACGATTTGGAAAATCGATCCCGCCGGAACAACCTCCGGCTGGTAGGCATTCCCGAAACCACCACAGATCTTCAGCTTTTGACGCTCATTGAGAAATGGCTCCCGGAGGAGCTAGGCCTACCCACGCTGGTCGGGGACATGAAAGTGGAACGCGCTCATAGGATCGGGCCTTGGGCAGAGGCCAGAACCAGACCCCGAGTGGTCATTGCACGGATTTTGAACTTTGCTCATAAGGAACGCCTTCTGCGAGCTTATCGACAACATGAAGGGCTGACATTGCATAATTCTAAAATTCTGCTCTTCCAGGATTACTCTACTGCGGTGTCTGCGAGACGCAAAGAATTCTCCCAGGTATGCACAGCCCTCTTCGCGAGGAAGATTCGATTCTCCCTAACCTTTCCGGCAACGTTAAAAGTGCACCATCAGGGCTGCAATTTGACATTTGCTTCCGCGGGTGAGGCCAAGGCCTTCTTAGCAAAACTGCAACAAGAGCAGCCGGCTCAAGTGGAGGCCAGTGCTGCTGACTCAGTGCAATGAGCTGCTAATTCTGCTAATGGTGCTAGCTCCAGCTGTGTGGAGGCGATACATCGCTGAGAGAGCGGTGAATTTTCCTTGGAGGGGGACTACTCCGAACTGGAACCATACTATAACAGAGTCATGGAAGTATTATGCCTAATTGTAGCTTAAGACCCTATTATTGTACTACCGTAGTGATATTTGTGGCCTTCACTGGAACCTATAGGTTTGCCTCCAACTCTCCTAAAGATCACAGAGTTAAGTGACTTAGTGCGGCCTACTTCCTGGGACCATTAATTTCACATTAATCTCTGGATGGGCTGTTTCCCTGTTCTCCCCCGCTCTTGGGTCCCCTTCGTGTCCCCCTCTTGGATGGTCCGGGTAGGGCTGGGGGAGCTAGGAAGCAATTGGAATAATTTTTCTATGATAATCCCTACCCCCAGCGTCCATGCTGGGTATAGTGCCAGGGGGAGGCGGTGGGGGGCATCGGGTGCATATCTCAGCTCAGGGGCGGTGGCACATCTCCGAAAGGGAGCTGACCTTTCCGGGGAGAGAAGGCTACTGTGATCTGGAGCTATATCTGGAGCCACACTCCAACAGCCCACGGGAGATTTTGGGCTTGACTGGATCACAGGGGTCTACTGCTGTGCTACTCTATTGGTAGTTTTGGCCTTTACTGTCAATTATGTATATTGTCTCTGACTGTCTTAATGATTGTGGGATGGAAGGACTGGGGGTGGCCTCCTTCTTGGGTACGTAATTTCATCTTCACCCTTTATGGGGCTGTTCCCATGCTCTCTTCTCCCCTGGGGTTCCCTGCATGTCCCCCTTCCTGGGTGTCCGGGGTAAGACGGGGGGAGTTAAGGAGAAGTTGAAGGCCTTTTTCTCAGATCATCTCTGCCCCCGGCGGCCGAGCTGGATATGCGGCGGGGGGGGGGGGCGGGGGGGGGCGTGGGGGGGGGAGTGCCCCGGGATTAGTCATAGGCACTGGGACTAGAGGTATCTCCGCGGTGGTCCCGTGGTGTTCAGCGGTGACCTTACTCAGTCTTAGACTGAGGTGGGATGGATGTTATTCTAGGGGGAAGGATGTATGGAAGGGAAGAGAGGAGGACAGGGTGGACGGGAGTGGGGGCGGGAAGGGTGATTGGGGGGAAGGGGGGTGCAGGGAGGTGGGAGGGCAGGGGGGGGATCTTACGGTCGCATCCAGTCAGGTTTGCCTTTCTTTCGGGGAGAAAGCTCGTATTGGGAATGGAGGGAGTCCCAGGCTGGGGGGGCCCCCTCCCGGATTTTGGCATTAATATGGGCGAAAATGTCATTTAAAATGGTATTACTCTGAAAATTATTTCATGGAATGTGTGTGGATTAGGGAGTCCCATCAAACGAACTAAAATTTTGCAAGCTTTGGCTCGGCAGAGAGCAGATATTGCCTTGCTCCAGGAAACCCACCAGACAGAGGAAGAGCATCGCAAACTCCAACGAGGCTGGGTGGGGCAGGTCTGGGGGGCCCCTGCCGTGGGTAAGAAAGGGGGCGTGGTGATGCTTATTCATAAAAATGTCCGCTTTGAGGTTCTCCAACAGATCCTCGATCCCACAGGGCGTTTCATTGTGTTACATGGTCTACTGGGGGGGCAACCGGTCCTTCTTGGCAATCTCTATTGCCCAAATGTTTTGGATGAAACTCTATATTCTCGCCTGGCTTCACGAATTGAGCAATTACCAGAGCTGCCGTTGATTCTGGGTGGCGATTTTAATGGAGTAATGGATGTTGTAATGGATACCTCACGGGGTGGCGGTGGCGGTCCCAGGGCACGTTTTCATTCGGCCCGCGCACTACAGCGGCTGTGTACCCGCTTGGGGTTAGTAGATCCTTGGCGGCTCTTGCATTCGGCTGAAAGAGATTACACTCACCAGTCCCGTGCGCATGGGACAAGTGCCAGAATTGACTACTTGTTGACTTCTAAAAGTCTGTTTGCCAAGGTGACTGACGCGCTGATTGGCCCCACGGAGATCTCTGACCACGCTCCGATTTGGCTTACGTTGCACGGGGTGGGGGACAGTCTGGGGGCGCGTATCTGGCGGTTTCCGCTGGAGCTATACCGAGATTCTCAATTCCGTCAGTTCTTGGTCCGCCGATGGCAGGAGTTCGAGTCCGATCACATCGGGCATCAGGCTGAACCTGAGCTTGTATGGGAGACGGCCAAAGTGGTCCTAAGGGGTGAAATCATTGGCTACATGGCTCGGAAGCGGAGGCTCCGGGCAGAACAAATTATCCGCCTTGAAAAACTAGTTACGAAGCTTCGCAGACGGCATGCTTCCACCCCCCACCCGACCCTTAAAACACAGCTGTGGGAAACTCAAACAGCCTTGAATGAGCTCCTGCATCAGCGGGCTAAGAAATCGGCGCTATACTATCGCTATCAACTCTACTGCCAAGGGGACAAACCGGGTAAATTGTTGGCACGTTGCCTGAGAGGCCCCAGAGAGTCGCGCATGATAGCGGCCCTTAAGGATGACCAAGGGACTCTTTACAGGGACAATTTGCAGATTGCCCAGGTTTTCCGTTCCTTTTTTAAGACTCTCTATACTGCAGATGGGGGCTCCCCGGAACGGATGGTGTCTTATATACAGGGCCTGGATTTGCCGCGGTTGAGTGAGGCGGAAAAGGCGCTGCTTGACCAACCGCTGACCGTCCAGGAGATACAGCAAGCTATTGCTAAGGCGAGCTGTTACAAATCTCCGGGACCCGATGGGCTGGGGGCCGAAATGTACAAAATCCTCAATGACCATATCTCCCCTGCGCTGGTGGCCCTTCACACTAAAAGGACAGAACAGGGCGGCTTTCGCTGGGGGGAAATCAGGCACATATTACGCTTTTCCCTAAGCCTGGGAAGGACCCCTTACAAGCGGCTTCTTATCGCCCTATTTCACTTCTTAACTTTGATGTTAAGATCTTGGCCAAGATCTTGGCGGACCGCCTGGCAGGCGTGTTGGGTCAATTGGTACATGAATCGCAGGTTGGCTTTGTCAGGCAACGTCATGCAGTCCGTAATCTCCGTAAAATCCTCTCCTCGCTGGAGTGGGTGACCCGCCGGCGGATCCCCTCGTTGTTAGTAAGCTTTGATGCGGAGAAAGCCTTCGATAGGGTGGACTGGAATTATCTCAAGTTCTTACTCCCATGTTATGGCTTGGGGCCTGTCTTTTGCAAGATGGTTCACAGCTTATATGCGGATCCGCAGGCGGCCATTTATTGCAATGGGGTCCTATCAGAGCCCTTTTCTTTATACCGAGGAACCCGGCAGGGATGCCCCCTATCCCCCTTACTGTTTGTGCTCTCTCTGGATCCTTTTATACGGAGTGTGGAGCAATCCCAGGAGATAGTGGGCATTCGTATGGGGTCTCATGTCTTTAAACTATCGGCTTTCGCGGACGATTTATTAGTACATTTATCCTCCCCCCAGGTTTCCCTCTCATCCTTACTACGGGAATTTTACCGATTCGGACGTTTTGCAGGTCTAGCTATCAATGTGGAGAAATCCGAGGCGCTTGATGTGTTGGGCCTTTCGAGGGCCGGTTGGCAGGGGGTTTTTCCTCTCCGTTGGGCTGAAGAATATTTTACGTACTTAGGTATTCGGCTGACGTGTCAACCAACTCGGTTGTATCGATGCAACCTAGAATGGACTTTGAGTAAGCTGCGGGGCCAGTTGTTGGCCTGGAAATCCCTTCCCTTATCATTATCAGGGAAGATTGCGGTGATTAAGATGGTCATTCTGCCGCGGATCCTTTATTGGATGCAAACTTTGCCGGTTTGGCTACAGAGGGGTGACCTCCGGAGGATTGAGGGGGTGATCCGGGGATTCCTGTGGAATGGTAAGAAGGCACGGATTCCTTTTAGTCGACTAGTGGGGAAATGGGAGCAGGGTGGGATGGGTTTCCCGGATTTGGAGGCCTATGCCCTGGCTTGTCAATCACGCCATTTAAGTGATTGGCTGGGGGGCACAGAAACCTATACCCCGTTAGCCTTAGAGGAGGCGCTGGCGGCTCCAAATTCTTTTTTGGCTTTGCTGCATTTTGATAATCGATTGTGTTGGGGCCCAGTAGAGGACAGTGTACTCTTGGGATCAGTGAGACGGACCTGGCGGCGGTTGAATGGGTACTGGGGGGAGAATTGGCGAGTCTCCAGCTGGCTACCGCTGAAAGCTAATGCTCAGTTCACTCCGGGGTCTGACACGGAAGCGTTCTGTGCATGGACTCGGCAAGGTATATGTCATATAGGTCACGCGATCGATCTAACGGGGAAATGTAAACAATTCCAGTCTCTGAGGGAGGAATATGAATTACCGCCTGGACACTACTTCGCCTATTTGCAGCTCTCGCACTACATACATTCACTATCGGCTGTAGCCCTCCGGGCAGAGCGTTCCGCGCGCATTATTGAATTCTTCGGGCTCGGAGGGGTGGAACCGCCATCCATTCGTGGGTTGCGGCATAGGGTGACTCCCTTTAGGCCGATTGCTGATTATACTTCGGTGGAACTTGCCTGGGCGGAGGAGATGGGGTGTGTGATCCCTCCTGGGGCAGTGCGAGTAGCTTTGCAGCATATTGCAGAGTTGGCTGTGGGGGCTCGGTGGAGGGAAATGCAATTTAAATGCATCACGAGGGTGCACTTTTCTCCCCGGCGGGCCCTCCGCAGCCACCTTACCTCCGATGGCAGCTGTCAACGCTGCTCCGAGCCTCTTGCTACGCTGTATCATATGTGGTGGGAGTGCCGCATTATACGACCCTATTGGGCAAAATTATGTGCCTTTATGGTACAATTGCTGGGGAGGAGGGTGTGCTGGGACGGGTCCTTAGTAGTGTTGGATAGATTACGCCCCACCCAGCCCAAAGGGAACTGGGAACGTTTGTTGGTGCGCAAAGCCTGTCTGGTGGGGAAGGGCCCTCTTCTGAGGAGGTGGAGGGAACCACAACCGCCCTCCTACTGGGAATGGCGAAATACTTTCCATCAATTGATGCTCTGGGAATGCCGCCGGGCTCGGGGCAGTATGCGTCGGTGGCCGGCCTTCCAGAGGCTTTGGGATCCCTATATTCAAATACTGAGTCCTGCTATTCGTAATGAGATTTTGCAAATGGGCTGTTAGCTCTCCCGAGGATGGTTCTTAATGTCTGGGATGACGACCGTAAGATGGGTGGGGGGTAGGGGAAGGGGAATGGGAGGAAGGTTGGGAATGTATATCAAAACTTACACCTGGCTGTTAATTGTGCTCTGGAGGGGGATCAGAGTCCACCCCACCCGGAGCTTGTTGTTGTAATGTTTTAATCATTTGTATGCTGGTGTTTCAAAATAAAGTTTATAAAAAAAATAGCACTCTTTGCAGATGATATCATATTATCCCTAACTAATCCTGAAACCTCCCTTCCCTGTGCAATGCAAATCTTTGGGGCCTTTTCACAAGTTTTAGGATTTAAGATTAATTATGCTAAATCGGAAATCATAAATGTGGGTGTTGAGGAAGCGGTTTGTGCGCAGCTGAAGATGCAACTTCCTTTTTAATGGGTGAACAAAGCTCTTCGCTATCTGGGTGTATACCTCACGGTAGACAGGGTGGCACTGTATTGGCCAAACTTTGGACCCTTGCTCCAACAGGTTAAAAGGGACTTGGAGTCCTGGACAGGATTGATGCTGTCATGGTTTGGACGCATTGCTGTCATGATTCTTATACATTTTTCAGATACTCCCCATATCCCTACCACAAGGAGCCTTAGAGTCTTGGCAAGCACTGATAATGAAATTTATATGGAAATTTAAATGCCCTCGAATAGCTCGACGGATACTGTACGCTCACCCGGGGAGGGGGTAATGGGAGTCCCTAATCTCCATTGGTACTATGCGGTGACGCAATGTCGTGCAGGGGTGGAGTGGATGAATTCTGCTAGCTCCAAGTGTTGGGTGAAAAATGGAGATGGACCTGTCGGGGTGACCTGGATTGGGTGAACGCTTGTGGCTATGCACAAAACTGTGTGTGGGAGGGGGGTATGCGTATTGATAATCCATATATAACTCATACCCTTCAATGCTGGGATCACTATTTTTGGCCATGGGCGGCACTGTCCCCATTGGTGCCCATAGTTCATAATAAAGCCTTCCTTCCAGGTGTGAGTGAATCAGCAATGTGTACAATGCTGATAATAATACCTGCAAAAATAAAGGGATCGGAAGTGGTGAGTAAAACTGGGCTAGTGAAACCTGAGGGGACATAGATGGTACTGATAAAGTGATCCTGCCTGTTTTTAAACAGATGTAATATAAAATATTGCAAGCAGTATATCATTCTCTATTAGATGGACAGTGTAAGGCCTAAAAGAGAGAAATAGATTTTAAAACATACCTGCTCCATAAGCAGCGACTGCAGACTAAAAAGAGCATGAAAAAGTCGTCAGCATTATAACAAACCTATTGGACAATGTCAAAAACTCATTCTGAATAATGAGTCGAATTAAACTGTTCACATAAGGTACCTATTAAAACAATATAAATGTACGATTGGAAGAACATATTGCAGCATTACATCAACATCCAAAAATAAAAGTAAAAAAGAGTCATTAAAAAAGCTAAATATTTAGATCACCCTCAGTGTGCAGTGGAGCACTATTTAGAGGATATAAATATGAAGGGGGCCTAATAAAGCAGCTACCACCATCTAGTGAAAAATAATCCAAATAATGCCTAGAAAATGAAACCAAAACCAAAATACTATCTGCATAAAGATAATGCTGTACATCTGCACCAGCCAAAATCCAACTTAATGACACTATCAACACATTAAACAATATCGGAGGCAACAGTGATCCCTGAGGTAGCCCGGAATCCAACCTCCAGGACCTTGATCGTTCAGAATTGTGTTCAACATAATGACCCGATGCCTCAAAAAACCCTGAAACCACTCCAAAACCTCCCCAATATGCCAAAATAATCTAAAATTTTAGAAATTTGGAGTGGAGGAGTGGCCTAGTGGTTGGGGCAAGGTACTTCAGGCCGGAAGGTCGGGGGTTCAAATCCCACTAGAGGACAGCAACCTTGGGCCGGAAGGACTGGGGTTTCTAGTCCCACAGGTGCTCCTTGTGGTCTTGGGCAAGCACTTAACCCTCCATAGCCCATGTTCCCTGTAAAATAGTTCTCTGTGTGCTGTGCTTTCCTGTCTAATCAATGTGTTTATACCTCAAAAATTTCCTGTCATGATTTGACAATTTCCAATCTGTAATCAAACCGCTGCTGATCGCTGGAAGTAGCGGTATACTAAATAAATAAATAAAATAGTCAATAATATTGTATGATCGGCTACATAAAATGCCGCACTTAAATCAAACTGCAGTAGAACTACTGCCTGCCCCTTTGCTAAGGCATTATTAATCTCTGAAAAAAGAACCCTCAGCAATAATTCCATATTATGACCTTTCCAAAAACCAAACTGTGATGAATGTAAAGAGTCATGATTATCCAAATATTGGCTAAGATGAATAGCAACCAAGGCTTCCAACCAAGGGAATATTTGCGATAGGCCAAAAATTTGAAGCCTCGGCCAAACTACCCTGAATATCTTTCGGAATAGGAACCAAAACATATTCAGGAGATAGCTGAAACCTGTCATTTCTTTCTCTATAGCATTAACAAAATTTGTCCCTTCCTTTCTGAACACACTACTAAAACACTTGTCCACTCTCTAATTACTTAATGTTTCGAAAATTGCAACCTCCTTCCTGCTAGTCTCCCTCTTAGCCACCTTTTGCCCCTTCAATCTGTTCAGAACTCTGCTGCGTGACTAATTTTTCGCCAGCCTTGATATTCTTATAACTCCTCAAATCACTTCATTGGCTTCCCTTCCATTTTCATATCCAATTCAAGCTTCTCCTTCTCACCTATAAGTGCATTCACTCTTCTGCTTCTTTCTACTTTTCCTCTCTTCTCTCTCCCTATACCCCTCCTTGTGAACTCCGCTCTTCTTCTGGCTTGCTTCTCTCTTTGCTCTTTTCTTCCACTGCCAACTCCAGACTTCGGTCTTTTTACCTTGCTGCTCCTTATGCCTGGAACAAACTCCCTGAGTCTGTACATCAGGCTTCATCTCTGTCTTTTTTCCATGGTAAAGGCTCACCTCTTTAAAGCTGCTTTTGCATCCTGACTCCTTTTTTCCTTTTGTCTCCTTACCCTATTTTTCCCCTTATTCTTATCCTGTGTCTTGTCTGTCTTAATTAGATTGTAAACTCTCATGAGCAGGGACCGTCTCTAAGTATGTTTGTACAGTGCTGCGTACACCTTGTATGGTTTATGGTTTATTTAAACACTTGATATACTGCCTTTCTTGACAACCAAAGAGGTTTACAATAAACATCAGGAATACAATAAATAGTAACTGGGGAAAAAGCACCAAAAATTTAATAGGATAGGAAGTAAGAAAGAGGGAGGAGGGAATTAGGAAGGGGGATCCTAAACAGACACAATCTTAAGATCAATGGCCAGCTGGAAAACTTGAGTTTTGAGAGCAGCTTTAAATTTCGAATAGGAAGATTCCATACATAGAAAGGAAGGGAGGGAATTCCAGAGACGAGGAGCTAGAAAAAAGAATGCAGTGTGACGGGTACTTTCAAGATGAACCTGAGAATGGAGAGGAATGAACAAATGGCTAGCATGCACTGAACTTAGGATTCAAGATGGAGCATGGGGAATAAGGTGAGGAGGAAGATACTCCGGGGAACTAGAGTGTATGATCTTATGAGTGAGAGCAAGTAATTTGTATTGAGAATGGTATGCGATAGAAAGCCAGTGGGATTTGATGAGTAAATGAGTAGCATGGTCAAATCTTGAGGCATGATATAATAGTTGTATGGAAATGATTTGAATGGACTGTAGTGAACGAAGCTGATACTTCAGAAGACTCAAGTAAATGGTGTTGCAGTAATCCAATTTTGAAATTACCAAAGATAGAAACAGTGTAACTAAAGATGATGAAGAGAGAACAGAATGGAACGACATAGGGTAAAGAAACAGTGTTTTGCTAAGGAGTTGATATGAGAAAGAAAGCTAATTGCAGGATCTAAGGTGATACCAAGAAATCTCAGAGAAGACACCAAAGGGATCGGAAAGGTATGGATGGTAGGTGATAGACCTGTGTAAGGGAAGAAACCCGACAGCCATAGAGCCGATGTTTTTGCAGGATTAAGTATTAAATGATGAGCATGAAGCCAGGAAGAGACCAAGTCCAGGCAAGAGTTCAAATAGTAAGATCAGGTGACACTTCAGAAGTGTGAAACAGCAGTGGGATGTCATCTGCATAGAAATATGTGGAGATTCCTCTTGCTCTTCTGATTCAGCAGCAGGGTGTCAAGAAAACACTGCCACAAGACAGGGGAAAAAGAGGAGAGGCGGTCCTTGAAACATGAAAGAGTAAGAGTGTACAGAAAGCAATGAATGAAACCATTGCAGCACAGTATTGCCAAATTCAACAGCCAAAAGACAAGAAAGGAGAAGGAAGTGATCAACCAAATCAAAGATCCAAAGATATAGCCAGAGAAATGTCACCCTTTTCCCAGGAAACATGAACCTTGTTAAGGACAGAAAGAAGAATAGTTTCGATACAATGACTCTGTCTAAATCCAGATTGTTGAAAATTTTATTTTATTTATTTATTTAAAAGAATTTCTATACTGCCTTCTCCTTCAATCAAAGCGGTCTACACAGCAAACAATCAACAAGTAATGGTTTATATGTGTTCATGCAGTGATACAGTGCATGCGTGTGCGGTAGTGTACTGTAGATTCCTGTTGAGCTATTTACAGCGTGCGCTATTATGCAATCCTATGTTGGTCTGTGGTCTTGACTGGCGAGTAGTTCATGTGACGTCCCCATAGTGTTCGATGAAGAGTGTTGTCTTAAGCTGCTTCTGAAAGTCCATGATGTCTGTTGTTAATCATAGGTCATCTGGGAGGGCGTTCCAAATTGCTGGTGCAGCCAGAGAAAGGGCTCAGTTTGCAGTGTCCTTGCGGACCTTGGTGAAGTCTTCTGGTGTGCTAAGACGGTTGGAAGTGCCCCTCCTCCTCGGTCATGTGCTTCTGTCAGATTGTATGAGTGGTTGTAAACTGAGAACTGATGACTGTTGTTTGATTTTGAATATGTTAATGACTGTCTTATATTTAATGCGTGAGCTGATTGGAAGCCAGTATAGATCTTTCAAAATGTGTGTGATGTGTTCTTGTCTTGCTGTGCCAGATATTATGTGTGCCGCTGTGTTTTGTGCCAGTTGCAGAGGTCTGAGTGTCTATTTTGTGAGACCGAGATAGGCAGGGTTGCAGAAGTCTAGTACTGGGGTTATTAGTTCCTGGCAGACTGTGCGGAAGTTCTCTGGGGAGAGGAGGGGTTTGAGGCGTCGGATTAGTCTCATCCTTTGGTATGCGTTTTTGGTGGTTCTGCTTATGTATGACTGTAGATTCGGTTATTTGTCTAGAGTCACTCTGAGGTATTTTACTTCCTGTTTTATGGCTATGGTTGTGTAGTTTACCTTGATGTTGAGCGGAGGGTCGAAGTCGGTGTTTCGGGTGATGATTAGTGCCTCAGTCTTGCTGTAGTCTATGATCAGGTTGTTGTCTTGAAACCAGTTGGTCATGTGCATGAGACAGTTTGTTATTTTGGAGTTGTCTGGGTTGTTGAGTGTGATTGGTGTGTATATCATGATGTCATCAGTGTAAATTGTGTATTGTATATTGTGTTCTTTCATGATGTCGCATATTGGCTGAATGTAGAGGTTAAATAATAGCGCCGATAAGGCGGATCCTTGTGGTATGCCTTGCTGGACCTTTATGGGTCGGGATGTGTTCGACCTTGACCTGTATCTGTCTGTCCATTACGTATGAGTGGAACCACTTCAGGGTGGATCCACTCATAAGGATTGTTTTTTTCTAGATGAATAGAGAGCTGAAGAAAGACCAACTTTTCAAAGATTTTAGAGAGGAATGGAAGATTAGAGACCAGATGAAAGATGGCATTGATAGAAGGATAAAGACTAGGATTTTTCAACAAAGGCCCAACAACTGATGATTTCCAGCAGTGAGGAAATGTACCAGAGGAGAGGCTAGAGTTAAATAGAGTCAACATAAAAGGAAGAAGAGCCAAGGAAGTTTTAAAATCCAAATTAGTGGACTAGGGTCCTGCAGAGATGTAGTTTTCATGGAAGAGGAACAAATTTTGGAAGAGAGAGGGATTAGTTAAGGGGAATTGAATAAAAGCCCTCCAAAGTGTCTAAATCTTATCTGAGAAATACAGAGCAAGTTGTTCAGCAGTAAGAAGACAGAGAAGGAGAAGGTGTCTTAGAAGAAGAAGAGGAGAAAAGATGCGCAACAATAGAAAATATATACTTTATAAATCATTAGTAGTAGTAGTAATAGTGGTAGGTTTGTAGCAGCAAAGCGCAGACAAACCAATGATACCAGGAGTCTGTTCAGAAGGTCCAAATCATTTATTTGTGCACAAGTCTCGAACCAGTCAATTTCAAAATGGCTGAGCAAAGTTTTCAAGCATTACAACAACTTTTATAGACTTTTGTTCCATTCTAGGTATAGAAAAACATTTCATTGGTCCCGGTAACCTCCCGTACCTCTTCCATTGGTCCCGGTACTGATAAGTTTATCCAATTATGTCCCTTCTGTGGGCATGACACCTGCATGCCCCCCTTCTAGTCCTAATTACAATGGCCAGTTCATCAACTTGTTACTTTCACACTCTCAAGGCCATAGAACCAATTTGTGCGTGTAGAAGAGCAAGGTTCTGTAACTCATCTGTCAGCACTCCTCATTATTTCTTTGCAGATGTACTTTTTCTTATCAGTAACTTTTAAACATGTCTTTTCTGTATTTTTCCATTTCTCAGTTCTACAGTTCTGCCTACCTAAGCTAATTCAATATTTCTACTGAGGTCTATCTTACAATAGCAGCATGTTGGGGGATGTGCAATCCTATATGCCTCTCCACAGGCCTCATTTACAGGTCAAGCTAGCCATGCTGGCCTGCTTATGTTCAGATACCGTGGGTCACAGGCCTGCACCTGCCACATTCCCCCCTTTGATTAATCTCACCCTATTACTCAATAAGGTGTGAGAATTAAATCACTTTTAGAAGAATCACATCATGATTGAAGGATTTCGACTAGGACTGGCTTTGTATAAAGCCATTATTTTAGTTGCGGTCTTCCGCTCTACTGTACTATCAATAGCATTATGAATGGAACGCATACAACATGGAATTAAACATGGTAATAAGAAGATAACAGCAACAAGGATTAGTACTAAAACAATGAAAGTCTTAAATCCTCCCAGCCAAGAGAAAAGGTTAGCAAACCAGTTAGGAAATTTCAATGCGTGCCAAGTCTGTACTGGCACATAAGCATGTCTTTGCATATCTTTAGCAATTTCTTCAACTACTTGACCCTTATCATCTATTTTCAAACAGCAATTAGTTAAATTCAGCTTACCACATACTCCTCCTTCAGCTGCTAGCAAATAATCAAGTGCTAAGCGGTTCTGATATATAGCAGTGCGCATCTGAGTACTTTGTCTAGCTAAGAGCGTAAGAGCATGACTAGTTTCATTGGTTATTATTTCAACTACTGCTTGTAAGCGAATAATACGATTAATCATATAGATTGGAGTACGATAACCATACATACCATCATCATTCCAAGTGGCAGGTCCATAATACTCAATGATTCTTTCTGGTGGCCAATCATCACCTTGCCACTTCTCCCACTTGCCTATCTGTAAGGCTTCTCTTTTCTGTCTCAATGCTCTTTTATGTCGGTGGGTAGTGTATACAGGGTATCCTAATTGTTCTCCATGTTCAGTGTTTAACAGGAAGAAAGAAGGTCTGATGGTTCCTAAGACACATGCTCCTCCCCAGTGTGGCGGGAGTTGTGCATATGCTCGGTTTCCACAGATCCAATATAGGCCAGGTGGGGCTTGCCAGGCTTGGACTTTGGCAAGGTTAGTCCATAGACCAGCAAGTTCAGGAAATTTGGCTAAAGGGTTAGGAGGTTCAGGATGTCGGATTCCTGACCACCATGCTGTCTTTTTGGTCGTGGCATTATAGTACTTCTGGCTAAGACAGACCAGCTGTCCTACCTTCTGGGTGAACTGGGGTCCAGTTCTGGCATAACAGAGACGTCCAACGATTGAGTGCGCTAACACCCATTCACTGGTAGTCTTGTGTAATTCAGTCTGGTTGTAAGTCATAGAATAATTCAATTCTTGGGCTTCCCATGGCCATTGGTCTCCCATTTGGGTTCCGCCACAAAAATAGCAATCTCAGATCTTCAGACTAGATACTACTGCTCCGGCTAATTCTAGAAATAAATTCTGTGAAGGGTGAGGGATCTCAAACTTATTTACATGCATAGCTTCATAAAAGGTATTATGAATATGATATTTAGATGACTTGTGGGCTTGAGTATTCAATCTGATATACACAATGGTCCCTGGATCTATTGCTCCTCCAGCAATACGTAAACCAAACTTGTATCCTTGTTTCCATGCATGGGGATTGTGTATACGTAAGTGTAAGGGGTTACAAGCATCTTTCTGACATTTATCATTAGTGGTTGGCTTGGTTAGAGTAGCCATCCGTTTATCTATTTTCTCATCAGTTATACCAGTGTTCCAGGTAGCATAAAAAACACATCCCCAATACGGGCAATAGTAGTCTGCCGCTGTAGCAGTACTATAGCCTGATCCTGTTTTACCTGTACACTTCCACCAATTTGTGGCACCTCCTGGACACATATACTTATGGTCATTTCGATACGCTTTCTCCCATGTACCACAGGTGGACTGACTATCTCTATTAATGGCATTACATGCATCAAAATTCAAAACAGCAGGTTTAGTAATGTCCTTAAGTGGTGGTGTAGCAGCTAATATAGGTCCATCTGCATCCTTCCATCTTATTTCCAACGTGTAATAGGATGGATTCTGATGCGGATTATAGCATGCTTTGATTTTGCCATGAGTGCAAACATTTAGTTCAGTGGTGTTATAGATACACCGAGTTACTGTTCCCTTGCAGGTATAGTAAGAATGATAAAGCAAAGTCTGAGTTACTTTCAGTCCAGTTCTAGTAGAAGTAATGCAAGCAGTGCATGGAGGTAGAGCATAAGTCTGTTCAAAACCTCCAAAGAAGGCAACCAAGGCAAAGCAAAAACAAAGATACATGTTGATGTTGATTGGAGTTCTTCTGAATCCTCAGCTTGCTGATCTTGATCACGACGGTCTTTTATTCTTCGTCCCGTTTGCTAATGAAGCAATTTAACGGGTGCTGAGTGTTGATTGAAGATCCTCAAGATGTCCAGTACACATTAACCAACTTATTAGCAATTTCAGTCGGCTTGTGAAGTCTGGCTTAGTCAATGTAGTCTTAAAGTAGTGTGTCAAGTCACACACAAATTGGGTTCGTTGAAACAAAACTGTTGCTGCATGGAAAACAGCAATCCTCTTCGAAAGACTTGGCTACTGCAAAGCACTTGTGATGAAGTGTCTAGGCTGCTGGTTGCCGTCTTAGAGTAACTCGCAAGGGTACATCAGGATGCTGTTCTGCTGTCCACTGCTCTGGTTCAGGATCGGCGGCGGGCTTGACTCTGCTGTGGTGGATCCAGGCGTCGATCTCGGCTACCTTTACTGCAGTTGGGGTAGACAGGATGACGGTGTACGGTCCCTTCCAATGGGGTTCCAACGGTATCTTCTTCCAATCTTTGATCCACACCGAAGTACCAGGCTGGTAGGGATGCAAGGGTTCCATCAAGTTGATAGGCAACTGGTCTTGGATCCACGTATGGAGAGTCTGCAGAACAAAACTAAGAGCTAGGAGTTCTTGTCTGGTTACTTCTGAACCAATTTGGGCTAAACTTCCTTTGACTCCCTGCACTATTGGTGGGGGTTTACCATACAGAACTTCAAAAGGGGAAAATCCTGTTGACTTTACAGGAGCTGAGCGTATTCTGAGTAAAGCTATGGGGAGCACTTGGGGCCATTTCAAGTGTGTCTCCTGACAAAGCTTGGACATTTGGGCTTTCAAGGTACGATTCATTCGCTCAACTTTCCCTGAACTCTGGGGTCTGTATGCAGTATGGAGTTTCCATTGTATCTGCAAGGCTTTTGCTAACTGCTGAGTAACTTGGGAGACAAATGAGGGTCCATTGTCTGACCCTATTACTGCTGGGATTCCAAATCTGGGGACAATCTCTCTCATTAAGACTTTAGTAACTTCTCGGGCTTTCTCAGTTCTGGTTGGGAATGCTTCTACCCACCCAGAGAAAGTACAAACTAATACTAATAGGTAATGGTATCCATTGGCTTTTGGCATTTCGGTAAAATCAACTTGGAGGTTGTGCATGGGGGTGACACCTCCTAACTGAACTCGGGGTGCTGTTATAAGGCCTTGCTTGGCATTATTTTTGGCACAGGTTAGACATTGACGTGCTACTGAGGCTGATATGGTTGTCATCAGAGGGATGTAGAAATGTGGTCTGAGTGCTTTTTCCATAGCACTCTTCCCATAGTGGGTGGCTTCGTGGAAAGCTTTGACAAAGGATGGTCCTAACAGTTCAGGAATTACTATTCGTCCTGGAGGTTGACTGCCCTCTTCTGGTGGCAGCTCAATCCATCCATCTCTCAGTACTCCATTTTCTCTGTCACAATAGTAATCCAATTCTTTGGTGGTATATCGTGGGGTCCATAGATTCAAAGGTACTGGAAACAATGCTGCTTGCATTGGCATAGCTTGTGGGGCAATCTGTCCTGTCATAGCTGCTTGTCGTGCTGAGGCATCTGCAAATCTATTTCCTCGGGCAACTTCTCCTTTTCCTGCTTGATGTCCTCTGCAATGCATGACAGCTACACGTGTTGGGGCCCAAACTGCATCAAGTAACATCAATATCTCGGGACCATATTTGACTGATTTTCCTCCGGATGTGATGAGTCCTCTTTCTTTATAGAGAGCTCCATGGGCATGCAAGGTAGTGAAGGCATATTTGGAATCTGTATATACATTTAGCACAAGTTTTTCTCCTAACAGCAATGCTCTGGTGAGTGCTATCAGTTCGGCTTTCTGGGCTGATGTGCCTGAGGCTAGGGCTGATGATTCAACTACTTCGTGTTGAGTGACGACTGCATATCCGGCACAGCGTCGCCCATCAAGGATGAGACTGCTCCCATCAACATAATAGATCTGGTCGGGATTGTCTATGGGCACATCTGTCAAGTCAGGTCGACTGGAGAACACAGTTTCCATGACTTCGATACAATCATGTTCTGGGAGTTCTTCGCTGATGGGTATCAAGGTGGCTGGATTCAAGGCATGGCTCACTTCAAGTTGTATTTGTGGGTTTTCACATAACATGCTCTGGTACTTCAACATTCGGGAATTGGTGAGCCAATAATTTGCTTTCTGTTCCATAAGGGCAAGGACTGCATGTGGCACAGTGACTCGTATGTTCTGTCCTAATGTGAGTTTGTCTGCTTCACTCACTAGTAGCGCTGTAGCTGCAACTGCTCTCAAGCAAGGTGGCCATCCTTTCGCCACAGGGTCCAATTGTTTTGATAGGTATGCTACAGGTCGCTCCCAATTTCCCAATTTCTGAGTCAACATGCCTAAGGCATTTCCCTGTGCTTCATGTACAAACAAGTGGAAAGGTTTGTGGACATCTGGTAGTCCAAGTGCTGGTGATGACATCAATTCTTCTTTTAACTTCTGGAAGGCTGTATCCTGCTCAAGTCCCCACTCCAGTGGTGACTTTTCTTCTCCTTTTGTGGCTTCATACAGTGGTTTAGCAATTTGGGCAAAGTTAGGTATCCAGATTCGGCAATATCCTGCTGCTCCCAGAAAGGCTCTGACTTGCTTTCTGGTTGTTGGAGTTGGAATTCTGCATACTGCTTCTTTTCTTTCTCTGCCTAATCTTCTGCTTCCTTGGGTAATACGAAAACCCAAGTATTTCACTTCTTTTTGGCATAGCTGTGCTTTGGCTCTGGAAACTTTGTATCCAGCTTCATCTAGTAACTGCAAGAGGTCTTTGGTGGCTAGTATACATTCACTTTCTGATATGGCAGCTATCAACAGATCATCCACGTATTGGAGAAGCACTCTCTTCCCCGGGGCTACTGGATAGCTTGAAAGGTCTTGATTCAGTGCAGCACTAAAGATGGTAGGTGAATTCTTGAATCCTTGGGGTAATCTTGTCCAGGTGAGTTGGCCCCCTCTTCCAGAGATGGGGTCCTGCCATTCGAATGCAAACAATATTTGGCTTACAGGGGCTAATCTTATGCAAAAGAATGCATCCTTTAAATCCAGTACAGTGAAATGGGTAGCTTCAGCAGGTATCAGTCCTAGAAGAGTGTAAGGATTGGGTACAACTGGATGTATGGTTTCAACTGCATCATTTACTCTTCTCAAATCTTGCACTGGGCGATAATCATCTGTCCCAGGTTTCTTTACTGGCAAAAGTGGAGTATTCCATGGGGATTGACATACTTTTAGTAGGCCATACTCGAGCAATCTTTGTAGGTGGCGATGAATGCCTTCAATTGCAGTTCTTGGGAGAGGGTACTGTTTGACGTGCACTGGTGTAGCACTAGGCTTGAGGGTTACAATCACTGGAGCTATATGCTTGGCTAGGCCTGGGGGACTGCCTTCTGCCCATACTCCAGGTGGTGCATCGATGTTCTTTAGAGTTTGTTCAAAATAGGTATCTTGGATGGAGTCATCAACGTAATACCTCCATTCTTCTTCTCGGGGCACGGTCAGCAGCATTACTCCTGCTGGTTTGGCTTGGGAATTTACTGTCATTTGCATTTCTCCTTGTTCAGAGAAAGATATTTGTGCTTGAAGCTTGGCTAGCATATCTCGTCCCAGTAGTGGTACTGGACATTCGGGCATGTAAAGGAATTGATGAGTTACTTGCTGTCCTCCTAGACTGCATATTCGGTTTTGAAGAAAAGACTTTGTAGCTTTGGCACCAGTTGCTCCTATAATGGTGACTGCTTTTGTAGTGAATGGGGCTATCTTTTTGTCTATTACTGAATGCTGTGCTCCAGTATCAACCATAAAGTTCATAATTTGGTCTCCTATTTGTATTCCGACCATAGGCTCCTGGAGACCTAAAGCAAACTTGGAGCCCGGTCTGTCCTAATCCACGTCATCCTCATCATGGGCTGGTGTGGCCAATGCTTGAATGGCTCCTCCTCTCTCTCGCTGGTATTGTTCTCGATTGGCTCCTCCTCGGCCTCGGGGACGGCCTCGTCTTTCTTCTCGCCACTGATGATCGTTGTCGTCATCTTGCTGGGCGTCTTTGAGTTGCGGGCACGTATCTCTCCAATGTCCTTCCTCTCTGCAATAGGCGCATTGGTTCACGCCTAGTCTCTGGGTCCGGCCTCCGCCTTGACCCCGCCCTCTTCCTCTGCTCCTTCGACTAGGGACACCTCCCCTTTTCTTTTCAACTATGGCCGCAGCCAAAAAATCAGCTTTCTTCTTCATTTTTCTATCACATTCTCTCTGTCTTTCAGTATCACGAATCACATACACTTTATGAGCGACTTCCACTAACTGTGTTGCATTCATGCCCGCAAACCCTTCTAATTTCTGTAATTTACGTCTAATGTCTGGTTGAGACTGGTTTACAAAAGCAGAATTCACCATACATAAACTTCCTGGTGCCTCGGGATCATAGGGAGTATACATTCTGTATGCTTCAGTTAATCTCTCATAAAAATCTGCTGGGCTCTCATCTATCCCTTGGATAACTCCTGCAACTTTGGAAAGGTTCATAGCTTTTTGGCCCCCCCTTTTCAGGCCTTGTAAAAAGCCTTGGCGAAAACGGGCTAGGGCTGTGGATCCTTCATCTGTATTTGGATCCCATTGGGGGTCTTCATTCGGGAATTCTCTCTGAGCTGCTTCCCGACGGTCTATTATATTCTGCCCTGGTCCCGGAGCTACGGGGTTTTCTGCCATCCATTCAATAGCTGCTTTTCTAATTCTTGCTCGTTCTTCTGTTGTGAATAGGGTGGTCAGGAGCTGACGGCAATCTGGCCAAGTGGGTTGGTGAGTTTCCATAATGCTAGTTACTAATTCTGTCAGCTCCTGGGGCTTACTAGTGTAGGAGGCATAATGCGACCTCCAATTTAATAAATCAGTTGTAGAGAAAGGGATATATACATAAGTTAGGGGTCCCGCTACCACTTCATCATTATCATTCTTTACGGGCACTCCCGGGACTTGCCGTAAGGGAAACAGTTTGGCCGCCATAGGTGTCTTTTGGGATCTAAGGGTTATTGTCGTTGCCTTTGCAGGAGTCACTTTCTTTTTCTCAACAGGTTTTGCTTTGGGTTTCTCTTTTACTGGCGTGCTAGTGCTAGCGCTGGCTTTCTCAATTACTTGTACACTGTCCTCCTCGTCTGGGGGATTCTCTCTTTCTCCTTCTTCTATCTCCGCTTCTGACTCACTTTTTATATCCTCCTCTTCTCTTTCCACTAATTCTTCCTCTTTCCTTCCTCCGGGAGGGGGATCAGGGGTTGGGTCCCGCCCCGGCTCTGGCCGTCTCTGGGGTTCTGGGGCAGGACGCCGGGCTACTCTTATTGGACCTGGGGTTCGGGGCTGCCTGAGGACTATTTCTGGGGAATCAGGATCTACCAAGATGGGCTTCTTCTTGGCTTTCTTATCCTGCTCTTTCATTCTAGGCTGTTCCGTTTTCTGTCTAGAATCTGTTTTAGCTAACATTATTCTGCACTGTTCCTCATAACAGCGCTGCGCCCAGGGGGGCGGATCTTCACAAATACTTAACCAGGAATCTATATAGGGGTACTGATCAGGGTGCGCTACCCGCACTCTACGGTGTATTGACTGAATAATCTCTACAGTGAACGTTCCCTCTCGGGGCCAGATGGGGTCTAGATCGGGCCACTCCCTAGTACACAAAATCTGCAAACGGGCTGCTGTCATTTTAATACCATAATCTCCTGAATATCCCTCTTTAAAATGTGCGATCATACATTCTAATGGAGTGTTTCTAGTAGACCCCGCCCCTCCCATTTCGATGTGTGCGCGCAACAACAGACAGAAGGGAAAAGGAGGGCGGACCGTGGGTAAGGGGTCCTCACGGCCCTGGAAACGTATAAGGAGTACAAATAACAAGACAAGACGACAATCGCTTCCCCCTTTTCGCGACCTGAACGCGGTCGCCCGGTCAGGAAATGCGCTACTCAGGGGTCCGCCTTCACTTGGTCCGTGCTGCCAGACCTCTCATTCACACTTCGTTCACACAATCATGCTAGCAACGTATCCCAGAATGCATTCGTTTCTATCTGTTCTGACTAGTCTTTTTCCCAATTACAAAAAGGATGAGGGTTTCACCCAGTGAATTCCCATGCGGGGTTACTCGGCTCTTCCTTGAGAGTTGATCATGCTCTCTTACCAATTCCCAATATCTCGAGATTACAAATTCCAAATTCCAAGTTCCAATGGCAGTACTGCTCTTTCTATTTCTGTCTAGACCCAAAATCAAAACTATACTCACCGGATCCGGTCCTCAAACTTCCCAAGCAGGTGCATGAGTTGGACCTCGGACTCCCCTCACTCGGGTTCGAGGCGTTGGCTCCAACCGGGCCCGGCACCCGCCGAGGTCCGACCAGCTCCCTCCGATACAAGGGACCGGTGGCGCCAGGGAGCAGCCCTCGTCGGAAGGGCGCGATCCCGGCAGGACCAAGCCTATAGAGGCGGAAAGTAGTGTATATTGCCCTATATACACTTTGATTCCACAACTTCCCGGCCAACGCACCAAGGAATATGTAGCAGCAAAGCGCAGACAAACCAATGATACCAGGAGTCTGTTCAGAAGGTCCAAATCATTTATTTGTGCACAAGTCTCGAACCAGTCAATTTCAAAATGGCTGAGCAAAGTTTTCAAGCATTACAACAACTTTTATAGACTTTTGTTCCATTCTAGGTATAGAAAAACATTTCATTGGTCCCGGTAACCTCCCGTACCTCTTCCATTGGTCCCGGTACTGATAAGTTTATCCAATTATGTCCCTTCTGTGGGCATGACACCTGCATGCCCCCCTTCTAGTCCTAATTACAATGGCCAGTTCATCAACTTGTTACTTTCACACTCTCAAGGCCATAGAACCAATTTGTGTGTGTAGAAGAGCAAGGTTCTGTAACTCATCTGTCAGCACTCCTCATTATTTCTTTGCAGATGTACTTTTTCTTATCAGTAACTTTTAAACATGTCTTTTCTGTATTTTTCCATTTCTCAGTTCTACAGTTCTGCCTACCTAAGCTAATTCAATATTTCTACTGAGGTCTATCTTACAATAGCAGCATGTTGGGGGATGTGCAATCCTATATGCCTCTCCACAGGCCTCATTTACAGGTCAAGCTAGCCATGCTGGCCTGCTTATGTTCAGACACCGTGGGTCACAGGCCTGCACCTGCCACAGGTTCATGATTGTCATGTTATGTGCAAAACTCGCCCATTTGGAGAAATTGCCCCCAGAATAAAACAGAAAAGAAAGCTATCAAAATAGACATTTTGGAAAGAACTATGAAAAGCATTAATATAGAAAAAAAAACAACACTAACCAAAGCTGAAGCAGAAAACCTCTGCAGGAAACTATATGAGGACCCCATAGAGCATAATGAGTGGTTACCTTGCATACATGAACATTTAGGAAAATGGAACATTTAGGAAAATGAAACATTTAGGAAAATGAAACATCAAACCTATGGAATGGCTTGTAGTAACAACAAAAGAGTTGGAAAGCAGGTTAAAATGAACCCCACATTGGAAGAGCCCTGGCCCAGATGGAGTGACCGACTTTTGGTTCAAGCAGTTAACATCACTTCACCAAAACCTGTCAAACTGTAAAAACCAACTGATCAAGCAGCCAGACTGAACACCACAATGGTGGTAACAATAGGAAGAACATTTCTCCTTCGAAAGGGGGGTCCAAGTAACATTCCCAAAACTTACAGACCAATAACTTGTCTACCTATAATATATAAGTTATTCACTGCAATAAGTCTTGACAGAATACAGTATATGATCATATCGAGTCCAATAACAGTATGGCAATAGAGCAAAAGGGTAATAAGAGTAGAACATATGGAACCAAAGACCAATTAATGCTAAAAAAGGCCTTCATGGGCAGTGCAAAGAAAAACAGAAATCTCATTATAGCATGGATTGATTAAGAAAGAATATAAGAACATAAAATATGCCATACTGGGTCAGACCAAGGTCCATCAAGCCCAGTATCCTGTTTCCAACAGTGGCCAATCTAAGTCATGCGTACCTAGCAGTTTCCCCAAAAGACACAGGTTCCACAATGCTTATATAGGGTCAAGCAGTGATATCATGGCTCCCTTTTAATAATGGTTATGGACCTTTTCTTTGGAGCTTGTCTAAACCTTTATTAAACCCAGCTGCACTAACAGCTTTTACTACATCCTCCGGTAACAAATTCCAGCGTTTGCTTACACGTTGAGTGAAAAAATATTTTCTATTAATACTCTTAAATAGTTTGTCCTGTAGCTTCATTGCATGTCCCCTAGTTTTTTTATATTCTGATGACATGAACAATTGATCTATGTTTACCCGTTCCACTCCATTCATTAATTTATAGACCTCTATTATATCTCCCCTCAGCTGTCTCTTTTCCGGGTTAAAGAGTCCTATCCTTTTTAGCCTCTCTTGATAGGGGTATCCTTTCATCCCCTTTACCATTTTGGTGTCTCATCTCTGTACCTTTTCTAATAACACTATATACTTTTTAAGATATGCTGACCAGAATTTCACACAATACTCAAGGTGCGGTCGCACAATGGAACGCTACAGAGGCATTATAATATCCTTTGTTTTATTTTCCATTCCTTATGATACCTAGCATTCTATTTGCTTTCTTGGCTGCTGCTGAACACTGGGTGGAGGGTTTTAATATGTTATCAATGATGACACCTAAATCTTTTTCCTGGGTGGTGGTTCCTAATGTGGAACCTTGCATCGTGTAACCATAGTTTGGGCTTTTCTTTCCTAGGTGCATAACTTTGCACTTGTCCACCACCGGACCCGACACCCTCCCCAATCGGGGGACTGAGCCGGCGGAAGCCAGCTCCACTGAGCAGGACCCGGCCGCCTCCTGCTGCTGCTTTGCCCAATTGGGGCAGGCAGCCATCAGTTTAAAAGAGGAGCCCCATCCGGCACTACAACAGACGCCCCACCACCGGACCCGACGCCCTCCCCAATCAGGGGACTGAGCCGGTGGAAGCCAGCTCCACCGAGCAGGACCCGGCCGCCTCCTGCTGCTGCTCTGGCTAATCGGGCCAGGCAGCCATTAGTTTAAAAGAGGAGCGCCATCCTGCGCGCCCACACCTGAGGGCTTCTCCAGAGGGCCCTTTGGCATGGCCCTTAGGTGGTGGCCCAATACCAGGAAACTACAACGAAGCCCATCCACCTGAATATGGCAAGAACTGACACGAAAACACAGCACTGACCCGCGACTGAAACCCACCGGAACATCAACAATACGGTGAAACCACCAAGCTTGAGCACCCTCAAAGGTTGAGCTCGCTAATACCCGAACCCAACAATCAATGGCAACCAAAGGTAACCAAATTCTTGTAAGCCATATATGTAAAACTCGAACGGAGGCAGCAAATAACTATTGAACCTTGAACAGTCTCAGCAAATAGACACACTCGCCGAACAAAGGCACCCTGAGACATACACGGAAATTTCAACCAGCTTGAACTACCCAGTAACTATTAAGGCTTGCTAGAACTTGTACCACGATAGACAGCAGAATAATGGAACTTATTAATATCTTAATATTGCTATTTCTGTGCCTAACAATATGCAACTGTACTTACATTCCAAACCTACACAACCACCTCCCATACATATGGCAACCATTATATATATACAATATATTCACAATACCAACGCATGTGCTAGTTAATCCATACTACCCCGTCAACACCAACACTGCACTTCAACACAACCAAAATCTAGCCTCCAAGCACCGCAACAAGTCACGCAATTATCACAACCCAAAAACTAAGAAACCAAATCAGCCAAGAACCACACCAAAACAAAACAAAAACCCTCAACCTGACTTAATGATGCAAACCCCTTGCACTTGCTTATTGATAAATGCCAGATCAATAAGAAACAAAATACACATTATGCATAATGGCATCACAGATGAAAAACCCGACATTTATTTATTTATACATTTTTTCTATACCGCCACTTCCAGAGATCAGTGGCGCTTTACAGGTAACAAAAAACATTAATAATAGCGTGGTAGACTATTATTTTTACAGAAAACCATTGAAACAAACATTTTTAACATTTAAACTTTTAACATCAATATTAACAAAAAGGTAACTATTTACATTGGGGATAAACTGTGTTAACGATTTAATTAAACTAGGTAGGTATTATGACTAAGAGAGAAAAGGGTGAAGTGCCTTGACTAGGTAGGGTCAAAGTATATTTGTTGTCCAGTGCTGTTCTGTGTGTTCTGAACATTATGAGGTTGTAGGTTGTGGTAGTGCAGGGTAAATAGATAGGTTTTTAGTTCTTTTCTAAATGATTGAAGGTTTTTGAGTTCTCTAAGTTCAATTGGGAGGCTGTTCCATAATATAGGAGCGAAAAATGAGAAGGCAGTGTTACTCGTCTTCCGACTTGTCTTTTGAATGGTGTCCGGGACTAGAAGCATGTGTAGGTTCATTCTTCTTGACCTGTTTTCATGTGGGATGTTGATGAGGGTAGATAAGAATGATGGTACTAAGTTATTAAAGATTTTGAACGTAGTAACTAAAATTTTATAGGTAATTCTGCATGAGACAGGTAACAAGTGCAGAGCGTAAAGTATAGGAGATATGTGGTCTGTTACTTTCGCATTATAGATGATCCTTGCTATGACATTTTGAGCTAGTTGAAGTGTGTGAAGGTTTTTCTTAGGGGTTCCTTGAAGAATACCGTTACAGTAATCTAGATGCGGTGTTATTAATGTCTGGGCCACCGATCTGAAATCAGTGCTTAATCGGTCTCAGTTGTTGGATTGTCCTTATTTTAAAGTATATTGTTTTAACCGTTTGTTTTATGTGTTGAGTAAGGCTGAGGGTCCTGTCCAGCTTGACTCCTAGGTATTTGACCTCTTCTTTAACTGGTAGGGAGGTCTTTCCGATGTTGATTTCTGACGGTGGAATGAAATTTGTGTTTCTTGTTACAAATAACACTTCCGTTTTTTTAAAGTTAATATTCAGGTTCATTGATTTCAACCACAGTTCTGCTTCAGTTAGGCATTGACATATGTCATTATAATCAGGGTTGGACACATCGAAAGGTGAGTACAACATAATGTCGTCTGCATAGATGTGGTAATTTAATTTGAAACATTTAAATATTGTACAGATGGGTTGAAGGTACAGATTAAACAATAGTGCCGAGAGGGCGGAGCCTTGTGGGATGCCCTGTTCTTGTGGAAAAGGCAACGACGCGTCTTGATCTATTTGCACATATTGGTTCTGGTTAGTGAAATAGGAAACATGGGTCACTGAAAAGGACAGTCTTAATAAATCAAATAAACAAGCCTGGCTACAAGATATACAACTGCCCATGCACCAACAAAAGGGGAGGGGGAGTCCTAATCCTGGCTAAGGACTCACTACACCTAACAAACACATCACAAAGCACTATTGAAGGTATCGACATACTCAAACTAGAGAGCAAAACACTGACCATATGTCTCATTTACAGACCCCCCCCCCCCCACCTCACACTATGAAATTCTGGCCGCTGCACTGGAGATAATCTCGGCAACCGCAATCAGAAAATACCAAATAATCCTGGGCGACCTAAACCTAGCTTCAATTCCACCTATACAGGAAAACACCTTTCTGGAAGCCATGGACCAACTAGGATACAAACAAATAATACAGGATGCCACGCATGACAAAGGAAACACTCTAGATATGGTTTTCATACCCAACAATCACCAGCAAGATGGAAACAAGGAACCTATAACGCAAATCATGCAAGTCCCATGGTCCGACCTCCACCTAATAAAATTTACCATGCACTTACCGACCAAATCGGCCAACCCTCAAACTGCATCTACAACACAGACTCGAAGAAAGTTCCAAAAATTCAACAAAGAAACACTAATAGGTTCCATCGAAATGCACATAAACACAGACCACACTGACCTGGAAATGTTAATAAACCAAAGTGAACAAAGGGATAGAAGCAATCTCGGAACTAAGGACAAAAGCCCCAAACAATGCAAGCAGTGCAACAAAACCAGAACAGAACCGTGGTACTCCGCAACTCTAAACAGGATGAAGAAAGACCTGAGGAAAGTGGAAAAAAAATGGAGACAAGCTAATACCCATGAACGCAAAATGGAATACTCAACACTCCTCTCAAAGTACAAAATCAAAGTTAACCTGGCAAAAAAAATACACCATACCAACATACTGTCACACCTCATCCGCCCCAGCCGTGACTGCTGGTATTGTTGGGCTATTATGAGGGTGGTAGTTGTGCCTTGCTTCTATATATAAAACACACAGAAGAACTTTCTTTTCTTTTAGGGTTTTATTTCCCGTCCCTTGAGGTTTCTTCTTTTCAAAACAACAGAAATTAACAGCTCACTTGGCTTCAAACAAAAGATAACTATGTAACAAAAGTAGCTTCCTTCAGCTGATAACTTTAAACCAAAAGTAAATAATAAACAGCCTAACTGACTGCTTGGCTTGGAGAGAGGGAGAGAGTTGCAGCTCTGCCACTTGTATACTGGAATTTAAGGTTACACAAATCACATTTACCTTAATGATATCTCTGGCTCTATCACAGAGAAAGAACAGTCCATCAATTCTGTATTTGTTATTCTCCAGGACCAAGCAGGAAGTCAGTCCTCACTTATGGGTGACGTCGGCGCCGACGGAGCCCTCGCGGAGCAATTTTCCCCAGCTTTCAAAGAAAGCCTTTGGGAATTGCAGCGCGCATGCGCGGTAGTCTTCCCGCCCGAAGGTGCCATCTTAGCCAGTCTTCTTTTTTCCGCGGAGCCCTACAGACGTCCCCGTCTTGTCCCCGCGTAAAAGTTGATTTTCCTCTGTATTTTTCCTTTTTTCTTTCGGTTCGACGCCGGTCGTTTTCCCGCCCGGACTCGCGACGCCGGTCTCGAGTCCTCTAACGGTTTTTCGGTTTTTCTGACTTAGTCAGCTTTCGTTTTCGTTTTTTCCCTGGCAGCCCGGTCCTTTGACCTCGCAGGGGCCCTTTTTCCCCCGATGGCTGCCAGTGGCTTTAAGCGGTGTGGTCGGTGTGACCGAAATATGTCACTCACCGACTCACACGACCTTTGCCTCCGCTGCCTGGGCCCAGATCACGAGGAACTGATCTGTGGGCCCTGCAGCAAACTGTCCTCGAAGGCGTTGAGAAGTCGGCGGCATCAGCGCGAAAGAATCTTCGCTGACCCCAGCCGTACCCGGACCTCGTCGGAGGCCTCACTGTCGAAAGGCTCCAGTTCGGACCGTCGACGGAGCTCCTCCGACCGGGGTTCTCCCTCCGGGGACCATCGACGGAAGGAAAAACCCGCGAGGGCGGCGTCGGTGGACGCTCCTGGCTCCGCGAGGGCCAGGTCGCATAGCCCCGACAGCCGCCCCGGGTCCTTGGAGAAGGAACACCTCCCGAAGCGACCTCGCCTGGAGTCGGAGATGCCTGCCCGGGTAAGTCCTGTTGTCCTTCTGGACTCGCCTCCGCGTCAGCCGACGTCGGGCCCGACGCCGTCGGGGCCCGAGTCGGGGGCTGCTGGGTCGCCTGAGCTCGGACTCAGGTTGACGGCCTTGGAGAGCAGATTGTCTGCCTTCATGGACCAGCAGCGGGCACTGCTCGCTGGCTTCGCTGGCGTCGCTGCCCCGACCGCCGGGACGTCGACGTCCAAGTCGACCCCGGAGACCGAGCCGATCCTCGAGTCGATGAGAACTCGAGTCGATCCTCGGTCGAGGTCGCCCTCGGCCTCCCGTTCGGGACCGAGGTCGCCGACGCCGACTCCCTCGGCGTCGGGGCGGCTGGCGCCGCACCCTGCCCGAGCCGACCCCACCGAGTCCTCGTCGGAGTCGGTCTGGGAGTCTGAGGAGGAAGAGTCACCTGATTCTTTCCGGACTCGGTGTGTCCCATCGGACTCTCCGGAGTCCGAGCCTCGGAAGCAGTCCCCCCCGGAGGATGCCCGGTTCTCGGATTTCGTTAGGGATATGGCCAAGGCTTTGGCCTTCCCTGCGGACCCCGAGGAGGAGCCTCGAGCCGAAGAGCTCGACGCCCTCCAGTATGACTCTCCCGCGAGGGAGCACTTTACTGTGCCGGTTCCTCCTATGCTGGAACGACTACTCTTCCGCATGTGGGAGAGTCCGGCCTCCTCGCCGGTCCTGAGCAAGCGGGTCGATTCTATCTATCGAGTCCGCAAGAGCCCTGGCTTTCAAAAGGCGCAGTTGCCACACCATTCCATGGTAGTGGAATCGGCCATGCATCGTCTTAAGAGCCAGAAGATGCACTCCTCGGTGCCTCCTGGAAGGGAGGCCCGTAACCTGGATGGCCTTGGCAAAAAGTGCTTCCAGGGCTCTATGCTCGCCTGTCGTGTCCAGACTTACCAGCTCTACATGGGCATGTATCTCAGGGATCTGGCTAAAGAGCTAGCCGGCTTCTCCGCTGGTTTGTCCGAGGAACCCTTGCGGAGGTTCCTAGCCTTGTCCACAGGTATTCGGGAATGCTCAAAGTTCATGTCCCGAGCAGCCTATGATGGCTTTGAAGCCTCGGCTCGAGTGGCCGCAGCCGGCATCGGTGCCCGCCGACAGGCTTGGCTTCAGTCGTCCGACCTTGAGCCCTGGGTACAGGACAAGTTGGTCGATGTCCCCTGCCGAGGCGAAAACCTCTTTGGCAAGCCCATGGCGGAAAAGGCTGCACAAATTGAGACTGAGACTCTCACCAGGACCAGGCTTTCTAGGAAGACCTCCGCCCCTTCCCAGAAAAAGAAGGGCTCGGGAAAAAAGACCTTTTACCCGAGGAAGGCGGCTGCCTACAAACAATACCCCCATTATCAGGCCCCTGCAGCTCCCCAACAGGGCCAGCAGGCCAAGGGACGGGGTAACGGGTCCCGTAGGCAGCAAGCCCCCAAGCCTGCGCCACCAGCCCCTGCTCAGCAGGGTGGGGGTTTTTGACTCGCTCAGCATAGCCTCTCCCCCCCCGCTGGTTCCCCCCAGCACCGGAGGCCGGCTGGTTCACTTCGCCGACAGGTGGTCCAGCATCACCGCAGATGCCTGGGTGCTTCAGGTCGTGCGAGAGGGCTACCTTCTCCACTTCCATCAGGTCCCTCCCTCCTATTTTCCGGGAGAGCCTCCGCGCCCCCCTCTGCACAGGGAGTTGCTCCTTCAGGAGTTAGCAGGTCTTCTGCAGGATCAGGCGGTGGAACCGGTGCCACACCACCTGAGAGGTCAGGGCTTCTATTCAAGGTATTTTCTGATACCAAAGAGAACAGGAGGCCTCCGACCCATCCTGGACTTGCGCAACCTCAACAAGTTCCTTGTGCGGGAGAAGTTCAAAATGCTTACCCTTGGAATCCTTCTGCCCTACCTCCAGCAGGGAGATTGGCTATGCTCCTTGGATCTAAAGGATGCTTACACGCACATCCTCATCCACCCAAGCCACCGCCCATACCTAAGGTTTGTGGTGGCAGGAAATCATTACCAGTACAGAGTACTGCCCTTCGGCCTGTCCTCCGCACCGCGAGTCTTCACAAAATGTCTCGCGGTCGTGGCGGCCCATCTCCGGCTTCACGGCCTCTATGTTTTTCCGTACCTCGACGACTGGCTCATCAGAGCAGCATCCGCTCAGGAGGTCACCACCGCCACGTGCCGCACGGTGACTCTGCTGCAGCACTTGGGCTTTGTCATCAACTTCGCAAAGTCCACTTTGCTCCCCTCACAGGATCTCGAGTTCATCGGCGCAAGGCTGCACGCCCCTCAGGCGCGAGCGTTCCTACCGCTCGACAGGGCTCAGCGGCTCATGGACCTAGCCGACCGCTTTCGCAGCCAGCCCCTGGTCTCCGCCAGGCGCTTCCTGAGACTGCTCGGCCATATGGCTTCCACCGTCCATGTGACCCCCAATGCCCGCCTGAATATGCGGCCTGCTCAGTGGTGTCTCCGCCAGCAGTGGCGACAGGCCACGGGCGGCCTAGCAGACCTGGTGCGCGTCTCCGAGCCGCTGGTCTCGTCTATCCGGTGGTGGCTCCGGCAGCCGAACCTGGTATTGGGAATGCCTTTCCAGTCACCTCAGCCGACCCGGGTGCTGACCACCGATGCATCCCTCCTGGGCTGGGGAGCCCATTGCCAAGAGGCACGTACTCAGGGCCTCTGGACCAAGTGGGAGTCTGCTCAGCAGATCAACTTCCTGGAGCTCAGGGCGATCCGCCTAGCTCTCAAGGCCTTCTCCCACCTGACCTCCCAACAGTCCGTCCTTGTCCAGACGGACAATCAAGTTGCCATGTTCTACGTGAACAAGCAGGGGGGCACGGGCTCCTTCCTCCTCTGCCGGGAGGCACAGAAGCTCTGCTCTTGGGCCGTCGGTCACGGCATTCTCCTCAAGGCAGTTTATCTCCCGGGCCAAGAACATTGCCTGGCGGACAAACTCAGCAGGGTCCTCCAGCCGCACGAGTGGCGTCTGGACCCCTTGATCGTTCAGAAGCTCTTCCTCAGGTGGGGCCTCCCCACAGTGGATCTCTTTGCCAGTCCTCACAACCGGCAGCTTCCTCGCTTCTGCTCTCGTCAGCCTCACCCCCTTCGGGTGGCGGCGGACGCCTTTCTGATCTCATGGTCGGGGAGCCTTCTGTACGCTTTCCCTCCCATCCCGTTAGTCTCCCGGACCCTTTTCAAGGTTCTCCGAGACAAAGCTTTCGTGATCCTGGTGGCCCCTCGCTGGCCCAGGCAGCCGTGGTTTCCGCTCTTGCTGCAACTGGCGGTGGAGGATCCAATCCCTCTGGGGGTGCAACCGGATCTCCTCACCCAGGATCAGGGGTCCCTACTGCACCCCAACCTCAGGTCTCTCAACCTCATGGCCTGGCTGCTGAGAGGGTAGTCCTTGCTCCTCTCCTCTTGCCGGCAGAGGTGGAGGAGGTCGTCTTGGCTTCGCGACGGCCTTCTACCCGCAAATGCTACGCCCTTAAATGGCGTCGCTTTGCAGTCTGGTGTACCCAACAGTCTCAGGATCCCTTCTCCTGCCCGGTGTCGGTGATCTTACAGTACTTGCTACACCTCTCTAATCTGGGACTTAAGTCCAACTCCGTCAAAGTTCACCTCAGTGCTCTTTCCGCACATCATGTGCCGGTGGACGGCAGACCTCTCTCCAACGACCCTCTCGTAGCGAGGTTTCTCCGAGGTCTCCTACTACTTAAACCACCTCTGCGCCCGCCAGCGCCGGACTGGGACCTGAATGTGGTTTTACAGCGGATCACCTGTCCGCCTTTTGAACCTATGGCTACCTGCTCTCTCTCCGTTTTTCTGTCTTGGAAAACGCTGTTCTTGATAGCCCTCACTTCCGCTAGGCGCGTAAGTGAATTACAGGCCCTCGTGTCTGATCCCCCCTACACTCGGTTCTACAAGAATAGGGTAGTCCTACGGACTCACCCAAAGTTTCTGCCTAAAGTGGTCTCCCCTTTTCACTTGAATCAGGAGGTGGTACTTCCAACCTTCTTTCCCAGACCACACTCCAGCCGAGCTGAGACGGTCCTCCATACCCTGGACTGTAGAAGGGCGTTGAACTTCTACCTTGACCGTACGCGGGAGCACCGTAAAGCTGCGCAGCTTTTTGTGTCCTTTGACCCCAATAAATTGGGGCTCCCGGTCTCCAAGCGTACTCTGTCCATCTGGGTTGCGGACTGTATCTCTTGGGCTTATGGGGCAGCCGGACTCGCCTTAGAAAGTCGAGTCACGGCTCATTGCGTTCGGGCAAAGGCCACGTCAGTGGCTTACCTCCGCTCTGTTCCGCTGGCAGACATCTGCCGGGCCGCTACTTGGTCTTCGAGCCAGACTTTTGCGGTCCATTACTGTCTCGAGAGGGAGTCCCGTAGGGACAGTGCTTTCGGACAGGCAGTCCTCCGTAATCTCTTTGAGGTCTGAGCAACTCCTACCCTCCATCCCGGATGTGGGCTACCGGTGGGTGATAATTCAGCGAAGATTCTATCCTTCTGTGCTGCTGAGCTAGAGGGAGCTCATTCTTGTGCTTAGGGTCTCCGGTAGCCTTGAGCTTGGGAGTCCCATAAGTGAGGACTGACTTCCTGCTTGGTCCTGGAGAAAGCGTAGTTACTCACCTGTAACAGGTGTTCTCCAGGAGCAGCAGGAATCAGTCCTCACTACCCTCCCTCCTCCCCTTGGAGTTGCAATCGTCTGCTTATGTTCTTTTTGCAAATTTTTATGCTGTCTTTTAGCTATGTCATCTGACTGGCTAAGATGGCACCTTCGGGCGGGAAGACTACCGCGCATGCGCGCTGCAATTCCCAAAGGCTTTCTTTGAAAGCTGGGGAAAATTGCTCCGCGAGGGCTCCGTCGGCGCCGACGTCACCCATAAGTGAGGACTGATTCCTGCTGCTCCTGGAGAACACCTGTTACAGGTGAGTAACTACGCTATACTTCAGAATTCTCATATTCCATTATTTCTTGCTCATTGGTATCTCCACTATCCACTTCCAACGTGGAATAAAAATATGGAAGGCTTGCCTCGTCAGTCAAGAAGTTTCTCTTCCTGTGAGCAGCACTGCCTTTCTGGGGAGTATCACCAAACTCTGAGTGATGTCTTTCAGAGCCCTGCCCCCGCTGGTGCCTCAATGCATAGCTCAGGTCCTTGTTTGACCTGCTAGCTGGGTAATTTTGATAGGGTCCCTGCCGGGTCTGCCCTAGCTTTCCAGGCCCAACTGTGCCTGATTGCAACCGGTGTAACGGCGTTTCCCTAGAAGCTGGGAACTCACCGTGAGAAGGGATTTCTTCAGCTTTTCTAGGTAAGTGAAGCCCTCTTCTTTTAACACTTCTATAATCAGGAGAAAAGCTATTATTAGCCCCTGAATATCTGGGCTTTATATGGCTATCTCTAAGCCTCCAGGGCCCTTCCCTTTCAAATGGCAAATAGCCCTTGTATCTACTCTTTGCCCCTGTACCTGCTGTTGCAGTCTTCCTTTATTCTTCTTGCTTTCCAAACACATTCACGCTGTCAGGGTGTTGCCTTCTCCCAGAACCACACAGGTCTCTGGACTCTTTCCAACATTCACACCGGCTCCCCTGCTGCCTTTCAGCTTGTGACCTCTGCTGCTTTAATTCCTCTCCAGGATTCCCTCCTTGGCTCCTCTCTCCAGGATTCCCTCCTTCTCAAAGGTTCCCTATCTCCAAATGTTTGGTAGTCTGTTTTATCTGTGTATTTCCTGACTCCACCTTCCCTCAGGTGCACTCTATTAGTTAAAGCAGACTCCCTTGCTTTGCTCTCTGGGTGTGTCTTTCTGGGCTCTGTGCACGTGTGCTTAGGTTGTCGCTGGCAACCAATAAACATTCTCCTGTTTATTCTGTCACTTTCACCGTGATCATTCACACTGCTCTGCACCTTCTCAGGCTGCCCTATGTCCACCCTGTGACACATTCCCCCCCTTAAAACATTACTTGCTGCCGTGATTTTTCGTGGACAGCATGTAATCACTTGCGGGGTTCTACGGTGTTGCTCGCGGTAGGCCAAATTAGCTGTGGCCACCCTTTCTTTCCACGGTTTTAATACATTGACGTGGTATACCTGCCTACGTCCACTTTCATTTTCCACTAGGTATGACACAAAACCTATTTTTTTCACTACCACGGCTGGACCCTTCCATCTAGATTCAAACTTTGGACCAGGGTCCGCCACTTGTATGAGGACCTTGTCCCCTGCTGCCAGTTCCCTAGTCTGTGTATCCCTATCATAATATTTCTTCTGGCGCTGTTTGCTACGGTTCAAGTTCTCTATCGAGGCCTGGGACGTTTTCTTTAGGCGTGTCCTTAATTCCTTCAGAAACTGTGGGATCCCCACTTCGGGTACTCTGGGTTCTACCCATTCATCTTTTAAAATATCTAATACTCCCCTTGGAGACCTCCCAAACAGTAGTTCAAATGGGGATACTCCCAGCGAGGTTTGAACTCGTTCTCTGCATGCATACATGACGAACGGGAGCAACGTATCCCATTCCATCATTTCCCCCTTTCTTAGGCCTCTGCGCAACAAATGCTTTATTGACTGGTTGGTGCGCTCCACCAACCCATTGGTCTGGGGGTGATACGCTGACGTTTTTATATGGCGTATGCCAAACGCCTCCCAGACTCTAGCAAGGTACTTTGATACAAAATTTGTACCCTGATCTGTTAATATTTCTTGGGGGAACCCCACCTCGCAGAACAGCTTTATTAGTTCCTGCGCTATGATTTTAGCTGATATATTCCTAAGGGGTATAGCCCATGGGAACCGGGTCGCATGGTCTACAATAACTAATAAATACTGGAAACCCCTAGGCGTTTTTATTAATGGGCCTACGATGTCCATCCCCATTCGCCTAATAGGCGTAACTATTGTGGATAATGGCATTAAGGGTGCTGCCTTGGGCCTGGATATGGAAACCCTTTGACAGGCCGGGCAAGCATCGCAATACCGCTTGGTCTCTTGATACACCCCTGGCCAATAAAAACGTGCTAAAATCTGATCCAGTGTCCCTTGGACACCTTTATGTCCCCCAACTGGATGGTCGTGTGCCAGGCGTAAAACTACCGCCTTAAAGGCTACTGGCACCACTAGCTGCTTCCTCACAGCTCCTGTATAGGGATCTAAACTCTCCCTATATAAAATATTCTGGTCGAGCAGGAACCTTGGTAATGTATTACGGTCCATCTGAGCCCACTCGAAAGCTCTTTTGAGGGCCAAGTCTGCCCTCTGCTCCATCGGAAAAGATGGAAACTTTTGGACGAGGGCAGCGGGGACCCAGGGTAACCCTTCCCCTGTTTCTAGTTCCCTTCTTCCTTTGGCTCTCTTATCCCTTTCCTGTCGCTTGGTAGCCTTAGTTTTTTTTCCTTCCCCCACCGGACTCTGAACTAACTCTTCATGGTTAGGTAGCGGATCCCTCTCTTCCGCTTCGGCCTCCTTCTCAGGAGCCTCTTTGACCTCCTCTTTTGTAGGGCTTTCTGCTCTCTCTACTGTAGGGGTTTCTACTCCCTCTACTGGAGCTTCTTGAGGTTCATTTACCGGAGTTTCTTGGGGTTCAGCTACCGGGGTTTCTTGGGGTTTTGCTACCGGGACTTGGGATCGTGTGGTGACCAATCCTGTTTTCATGCCTAACCCTTGGCTCAATATCCCTGGAAACAAAGGCCAGTCCCGTCCTAAAATTAGCTTTTGGGGTAGCCCAGGAACTATTGCTACTTGCAACTTTCTTTCTGCCCCTAGTGCCTTGACGCTTACTTGGCGTAAGGGATAGGGAAGCTGTGCGCCGTGCACACATTTTATTGCTACCTGTTTTTGGGTTACTGGGCGAGACGGCTTCAAAGTTTCCCAAAATTCTTGTGCTATTAAACTCTGTTCTGCCCCAGAATCGAGTATAGCCATAGCACTTTCTCCCTCAACCTGTACCTGTAAACATATGCCTTTTGGTACTATCTTCTCTGCCCCTACCATCAGGACTGTCTTAACCCTACACTCTTTTATCACGTGGCCTGATCTGCCACGCTTATAGCACCTCCTAGTGTTCCTTTCTACATTACTCTTATCAGGGTTATACTCATTCACTCTCCTGGGTGTATGCTTTTTACTTTCATCCATCCCAGTCATACCTGTACCTTTTAAAAGGCTTATATTAGATACAGTGGCATGCTTTGCCTCCTTAAACACCTCTGCCATTACAGCTGCTTCTTCAGAGTTTGAGCAATTTTGTAACGTTAGGAACATTTTCATTTCTTGTGGTACAGTTAACAAGAATTGCTCTAAAACAAGCTCATCTAATACAGACTCTAGTGTCCTATTCTCAGGGTCTAACCATTTATAAAGCAAGCTCTTAAGCCTCTGGCACAAAGCCTTTGGAGTCTCACTCTCCAACATTATTGCTTCTCTAAACAGCCTTTTATAATGCCTCGGGGTCAGACCAAGGCGATCCTTTACTGCCTTTTTTATTTCGGCATAATTATTTGCTAGGCTAGCTGGCATGGCCTTAAAGGCAGATAAAGCCTCTCCGCTTAAAGTTAGAGCGAATCTCATCGCCCATTGTTCTATAGGCCACTTTAAATTTCCTGCTATGCGTTCAAACGCTTCAATAAAGTCATCGGGGTTATCTTCATGCCCCAAATGTCTCATAGCAAGACCTGTATGAGTGTCTACTTGCGGTATGGTTGATTCTTTCTCTGCAGACTTCCTCAGCAGTGCAGTCAGTGCTTCCAATAGCGGCCTTTGCTGCTCCTGCATCGCTGCCATGTACTGTTCCTGCAAGTGCTTTAACATTCTGGCCTGCTTTTCTTGCAGTTCGCCCATCCAGGCCAGCATGTCTTGTGGATCCATCCTCTTTTCTTTTACACTGCACCTAGAAATAAAGAGAAAAAAAAAACCACCAAGTGCGGTATCACACAGACAAGGTTTCTTTTTCTCCCCTTTTATATCCCCCTTTTTCTCACTGTATCCTTCCCGTCCACCCAGGTTACCAATACCTCGGTTTCCTGGTAGACTCCAGCATGTGAGAACAGGTCTTTTCACCGCTGACCGGTCTGCCAGCCGAATCCTCTCCAATACCTCACCACTGGCCGGTCTGCCAGCCGAATCCTCCTGGAGCAAACTTTTCCTGCTTTTTAGCACTGTCCTTTCTTTTTTTCCAGGCACTTCTTATGCCCCCCGAAAATTTATCCTCAGATTCTACGCCATTTATATGTCACACCTCATCCGCCCCAGCTGTGACTGCTGGTATTGTTGGGCTATTATGAGGGTGGTAGTTGTGCCTTGCTTCTATATATAAAACACACAGAAGAACTTTCTTTTCTTTTAGGGTTTTATTCCCCGTCCCTTGAGGTTTCTTCTTTTCAAAACAGAAATTAACAGCTCACTTGGCTTCAAACAAAAGATAACTATGTAACAAAAGTAGCTTCCTTCAGCTGATAACTTTAAACCAAAAGTAAATAATAAACAGCCTAACTGACTGCTTGGCTTGGAGAGAGGGAGAGAGTTGCAGCTCTGCCACTTGTATACTGGAATTTAAGGTTACACAAATCACATTTACCTTAATGATATCTCTGGCTCTATCACAGAGAAAGAACAGTCCATCAATTCTGTATTTGTTAATACTTCAGAATTCTCATATTCCATTATTTCTTGCTCATTGGTATCTCCACTATCCACTTCCAACGTGGAATAAAAATATGGAAGGCTTGCCTCGTCAGTCAAGAAGTTTCTCTTCCTGTGAGCAGCACTGCCTTTCTGGGGAGTATCACCAAACTCTGAGTGATGTCTTTCAGAGCCCTGCCCCCGCTGGTGCCTCAATGCATAGCTCAGGTCCTTGTTTGACCTGCTAGCTGGGTAATTTTGATAGGGTCCCTGCCGGGTCTGCCCTAGCTTTCCAGGCCCAACTGTGCCTGATTGCAACCGGTGTAACGGCGTTTCCCTAGAAGCTGGGAACTCACCGTGAGAAGGGATTTCTTCAGCTTTTCTAGGTAAGTGAAGCCCTCTTCTTTTAACACTTCTATAATCAGGAGAAAAGCTATTATTAGCCCCTGAATATCTGGGCTTTATATGGCTATCTCTAAGCCTCCAGGGCCCTTCCCTTTCAAATGGCAAATAGCCCTTGTATCTACTCTTTGCCCCTGTACCTGCTGTTGCAGTCTTCCTGTATTCTTCTTCCTTTCCAAACACATTCACGCTGTCAGGGTGTTGCCTTCTCCCAGAACCACACAGGTCTCTGGACTCTTTCCAACATTCACACCGGCTCCCCTGCTGCCTTTCAGCTTGTGACCTCTGCTGCTTTAATTCCTCTCTCCAGGATTCCCTCCTTGGCTCCTCTCTCCAGGATTCCCTCCTTCTCAAAGGTTCCCTATCTCCAAATGTTTGGTAGTCTGTTTTATCTGTGTATTTCTTGACTCCACCTTCCCTCAGGTGCACTCTATTAGTTAAAGCAGACTCCCTTGCTTTGCTCTCTGGGTGTGTCTTTCTGGGCTCTGTGCACGTGTGCTTAGGTGGTCGCTGGCAACCAATAAACATTCTCCTGTTTATTCTGTCACTTTCACCGTGATCATTCACACTGCTCTGCACCTTCTCAGGCTGCCCTATGTCCACCCTGTGACAATACTCAACAAAGCATTGAACAGACCCAGAGAATTATTTGAACTAGTTAAATCCCTTATCAAAACCTCCCAAGATGATAACACCAATAACGCTATCAAAGCCCAAACTTTAGCTGATCACTATTCCAGCAAACTGAACCCATCATTACCCTCACATTCCACCCATAACCAAAACACAAATTACTTCCTACAACAACCCACTAAGACAAACAAAAATGAGGAATGGAATGCTTTCCATAAACTTGAGGACAAGCAAATAATAAACATAATCACAAATCTAAACACTACCACCTCCCCTCTAGACCCCTGCCCAGCAGCCTGGCTCAAGGCAGCAAAGCAAGAAACTGCCCAATACATCACCCTTATAGTTAACCAATCACTCCAGCAAGGAATCATGCCAATCCAACTAAAAAAATCCCTCATAAGACCCATACGAAAAAACAAAACAATCTACAAGGATGACCCAACATCCTACCGACCATTCTCAAGTATATCATTCCTAGCCAAGATTATCGAAAAGGCAGTCCAACAACAACTGTAAGATCACATTGACTCCCGAAAAATACTAGATGATCATCAATACGGATTCCGCCAACATCATGGTGTCGAAACCTTGCTTATAGTACTGCTGGATAAACTACTTAAAGGCCTGGAAGACAGAAAGAAAATGTTCATACTGATATTTACAGACATAACTGCGGCATTCGATACAGTTCACCACAAATCACTCATGAGCAGACTGGCATCCATGGGAATAACAGGAACCCTTCTAAGCTGGTTCAGATCCTACATAACTAACAGAATGCAACAGGTCCAATTCAACAATGAAAAAGCAAAGGCATTCCCCCAAAACCAAGGTATACCTCAAGGTTCAGCTCTGTCCTCCCTACTCTTCAACTTATATATAAAACCGGTTTGCACAATCTTCCAGAAGCACAAGATCAACTACCATATCTATGCAGACGACCTAATGCTCTATACACAACTGGATGTGAAGAACCCGAATTACAACCACCTTGAAGAATGCCTAAGCGAAATGCAAACCTGGCTACAACAAAACATGTCTATAAACCACAAGAAAACAGAAGTAATGTTTATCTCCAAAAAAAACTGATTACAACCCTCCCCCCTACAATCACCATGAACAACAACACGTACAACACAAAGAATGAGATAAAATACCTAGGGGTAACTCTCGACAGTAACTTAAAGATGGAAAAACACCTGCGGCTAACCAACTGGGCCATATTCAATAAGCTAAGGATCCTCCAACCACTACGCAACCTTATCGAATTCTCTGATTTCAGAACAGTAGCACAAGCGCTCATCACTCCACACTTGGACTACTGCAACGCCATCTTACAGGGTCTGCCAAAGAAAACCCTAAACATACTGCAAATGGCACAAAACGTCACAGCCAGGATTATCATGAGGAGGAACCTCACCGAACACATTACTCCAACTCTAATCGAACTACACTGGCTCCCCATCACTGCCCGCATAAGATACAAAATTCTAATAACCACATTCAAGCTTATACGCAACGTGGCACCATCATACCTCACCAACCTCATCAGCACACAACCTAACAACAGAAGCAGAAGAACTACCAACCTAGGCACCCTCAGCGTCCCAATCAGCATAAGATCTGTCAACGCCTGTACAAGCAATAGGGCATTCACATACTCAGCACCCATACTATAGAATCAGTTACCATGCTACATATGATCAAACAGTGACCTAATGGACTTCAGGAAAAAGCTAAAGACCCACCTTTTCCAGGAGCATTACAACTTGACCTAGGCAATGATCAATACTAGTAAAAAACTATAAGGTGCTAGAATACGTACCTCAGACAATGCAAAAATGTAAATATGTATATACACCCATCCCACAATCAAAATATAAATGCTATTGATTCCTATCATATATAATTTTGTTGTGTGAAGTGCACCGCTGCTGATCACTGGAAGTAGCGGTATACAAATGATTTCCAAATAATAATAATAATAATCTGCCATTTGGATGCCCAGTTTTTCAATTTATCAAGATCCTCTTGCAATTTTCCATAATTCTCATGGGTTTTAACAACTTTAAATAGTTTTGTGTCATCTTCAAATTTGATAACCTCACTTGTTGTTCCCTTTTCCAGGTCATTTATGAATGTCAAAAAGCAGCGGACCCAGCACAGATCCCTGGGGTACTCCACTATTCACCTTTCTCCATTGGGAAAATTGGCCATTTAACCCTACCCTCTGCTTTCTATCTTTTAACCAGTTCCTGATCCACAATAGTACACTGCCTCCTATCCCATGACTTTTTAGTTTTGCAAAAAGTCTCTGTTGAGGGACCTTCTCAAAGGCTTTCTGAAAGTCCAGATACACTATATCAACCAACTCACCTTTGTCTGCCTGTTTATTCACACCTTCAAAAAAGCATAACAGATTACTAAGACAAGATCTTCCTTGTCTAAAGCCATGCTGGCTGTCTCCCATTAAGCCATGACTATCTACATGTTTAGTAATTTTGTTCTTTATTATGTCTTCTACCATTTTTCCTGGTACTGATGTCAGGCTCACCGGTTTGTAGTTTCCTGGATCACCTCTGGAACCCTTTTTAAAAACTGGGGTTAATTTGGCCATCCTCCAATCTTCAGGTATTACAGATGATTTTAATGATAGTTCACGGATTACTAATAGCAGGTCTGCAATCTCATATTTCAGTTCCTTCAACACCCTTGGATGAATACCATGCGGTCTAGGTGATTTGCTACTCTTCTGTTTATTATATAGTTGTAATACATCTTCCTGGTGTATCAATATTTATTTTAATTCTTCTACAGTATCACCTTTACATACTACTTAAGTCATGGGTAACATCCCTATATCTTCCTCAGTAAAGGCCAAAGCAAAGAATTCATTCAGTCTCTCTGCTATGGCCTTGTCCCCTCTTAATACCCCTTTTACCCCTCTATCATCTAATGGTCCAATTGACAATCTCACAGGTTTTTTTGCTACGAATGTACTTGAAAAAGTCTTAATAACACTTTTTTGCTTCCACAACAAGCTTCTTCTCAAATTCTTTCTTTGCCTGCCTTATCAATGCTTTGCATTTAACTTGCCAGTGCTTGTGCTGTTTCCAGTTTTCGTCATTTGACTCTTTTTTCCATTTCCTGAAAAATGCTTTTTTTGGCAACAACAGTCTCTCTGACCTCACCTTTAAATCATGCTGGCAGTTTTTTGGATTTCCTTCCACTTTTCTTAAAGTGTGGAATACAGCTGATCTGGGCTTCCAAGACAGTATTTAAAAAAAAAAAAAAACAAGCTTGATGCAAATCTTTAACCTTTGCAACTGCTCCTTTTAGTTTTTTTTAACTATTTTCCTCATTTTATCATAGTATCCCTTTCAAAAGTCAAAAGGTAGTACTGTGGATTTCCTTACCATCCCTCCTCCATTAATTAAATCAAATGCGATCATGCTATGATCACTATTGCCAAGTGGCCCCAACACCCTTATCTCTTCACCAGATCTGGTGTTCCATTGAAAGACTAGGTCCAAAATGGCTTCCCCTCTGGTTGGTTCATGAACCAGCTGCTCCAAAAAGCAGTCATTTATTTCAACTGTTAGAGCCTGATGACTTCCGAACTGTCTTTCAGGCCCTAATAATGCCTCACTTTGACTATGCCAATGCGATCTTGTATGGTCTACCTAAGTGCACGACTAACCCCTTACAACTTGCAATGAATTCAGCTGCAAGAATCCTTCATGGAGCCTCAAGAAGTTCTCATATTACCCCAATACTAAAACAATTGCACTGGCTACCCATACAAGCCAGGATCTCATTCAAGATCCTAATTATGACCCATAAAGCCATCAAGAAATACCCTGCTACTGCCATTACTGACCTAATTTCAATCACACCTCCCAATCGAGCAAGGAGATCGAATGCCGCAAATACTCTCATATTACCTAAGGCAAGCACAAAGTGTTCTCAATTCACTAGATCCAGAGCCTTCTCCTTCTTTGCTCCATCCTGCTGGAACGCACTACCAGCAATTATCAGAACCATCAGTGAACTCTCCCAATTTAGGAAGGCACTGAAACGGCACCTCTTTCTTCATCACTACGATGTTGCAGTCTTCCCCCCACACCCACCCACTCTCACATCTCAATGCAGCACCTCAAACTCATGCACGTCACATTCCCAGACTGATCACTCGCAATCACACCTTCCCCTCCAACCACCATGAGAAACTTATGCAGTGCCGCATAACTCATTATATTGTTGCATAAAGTAGACTGTATTTATTCATCGTGTCTCCTTGTTAAGGGACTGGTTATTTATACCCTATTTTACCTGTTATACCTGCTTAATGCATACCAAAGTTTAATTTTCCTGTTTAATGTATACCCAAGTTATTATACCTGTTTCACTGTAAGCACAAATCACGAAATTGAGATGTGCAACTCTTATGTTAATTGTAAACCGCACTGATGTCGAATAGCGCGGTATAAAAGAGACTGCAAATAAATAAAAATAAATAAAATCTAGAAACTTTATCTCCCTAACACATCCTGCCGTGACCCTGACCCAGTCAATACTGGGGTAATTGAAATCATCCATTATTATTCTTGCACTGTAACATTTGTTAGTTTCCCTGATTTCTTTGAGCATTTCTTCGTCCATTTGTTCGTTCTGGCCAGACGGTCGATAGTATACCCCCACTATCATCGCCTTCCCCTTTTTACATGGAATTTCAATCCATAGAGATTCCACAGCAAATTTTGTCTCCTGCAAAACTTTAATCCTTTGTGACTCAATGCCTTCTCTAACATAGAGCGCAACCCCTCCACCAATTTGATCAGTTCTATCATTGTGATATAGTTTGTACCCAAGTATCTCAGTGTCCCACTGGTTGTCCTCCTTTCACCATGTCTCTGATATACGAATTATATCTAACTTTTCATTTAGTGCTATATATTCTAACTCTCCCATCTGACTTTTTTAGACTTCAAGTATTTGCATACAATCATTTTAGAGACTGTGTTTTATTCATATTAATCTGGCTAGTGGTAGACAGGGGTAATTTGGAATCTTTTAGCTCTGTCTGCTGCGTACTCAAGGGCATTTGGGCTACTTTTGTCTTTATTGGAACCTCTCTGCTGATATGCCCTAACTTCATTCTTTTGGTAGTATCCTTCAAGGATACATTGTTCTGAACTATGCGCTCTTGAGCGACTGTCAGCTCTCCCCTATTATCTAGTTTAAAAGCTGCTCTATCTCCTTTTTAAAGGTTAATGCCAGCAGCCTAGTTCCATTCCGGTAAAGGTGAAGCCCATCCCTTCAGAAGATCCCCTCCTTTCCCCAGAATGTCCCCAGTTCTTGTGTATGTGTAGTGTATGTGTCTCATATCCCCTCATGTTAAATGTATCCCCCAATTGTGTTGTGACCACTTTGATTGAAGGATAAGGTTGTATACAAAACTGTCTAAATAAATAAAATAAAATAAAATAAAGTTCCTAACAAATCCAAAATCCTCATCCTTGCACTATTGTTTTATTCACACATTGAGACTCTGGAGCTCTGCCTGCCTTTTAGGTCCTGCATGTGGAACGGGAAGCATTTCAGAGAACGCTACCCTGGAAGTTCTGGATTTCAACTTCCTACCTAAAAGCCTAAATTTAGCCTCCAGAACCTCCCCTCCACATTTTCCTATGTCATTGGTTCTGACATCTACCAAGGCAGCAGATTCCTCCCCTGCTTTATCTAAGACCTTGTTTATGTGGCACATGAGGTCCGCTACCTTCGCACCAGGCAGGCATGTTACCAGGCGATCCTCAAGTCCACCAGCCACCCAGCTATCTACATGCCTAATGATCGAATCACCAACTATAATGGCTGTCCTAACCCTTCCCTCCTGGGCACATGGCCCTGGAGAAACGTCCTCGGTGTGAGAGGGTTTTACATCACCTAGAGGACAGGTCCTAGCTACAGGATCACGTCCTGCCACACCAGGGTGATACTTTCCTGTCACGTGACCTCTCTCCTCCATGGCAATAGGAATGCTGCCAGACTGGAGGTGGGACTTCAGGACTCTATCCCTGTAGGTCTCGTCTATGTACCTCTCTGTCTTTCTTATGTCCTCCAAATCTGCTACTCTAGCCTCCAGAGATCAGACTCGTTCCCTGAGAGCAAAGAGCTCCTTGCACCTAGTGCACATGTAAGACCTCTCACCAAATGGGAGAAAATCATACATGTGACACTCAATGCAAAAGACTGGAAAGCCCCCATCTCGCTGCTGGACTGCTGTCTGCATTTTAGTTTAGGTTGTGTTTAGATATGTAAGTTCTTTACTTTTGACAGCGTCCCAAACTCTAGGATAATAAATTGCCTTGAAATGTACAAAATAAGTCCTGGTTTGATAAGAGTACATTACGTTCACCATGATACTATGGCAAACCACACACTATTTGAATTATGAATATGGTCAGTACATCATTCCTAAAATTAAGATGCAGTGAGGAATATTTCAGGGAGATTCTCTATTACCACTTCTGTTTTGTATGGTACATAATCCAGTGAGTATTCTCATCATATCTTTGGTATACAGATTTAGCCTGAATCCTAAAGAAGTTAACAACCCAAAGGTAACATTCCATTTACTATTTGTGGACTACCTAAAGCTCTGCAGTTTCAGTGACCAACAGTTAGCAGAGCAACACTATGTAATGCAAAACTTTTCTTTTTTTTTTATTTTATTTATTCTTTATTAAGAGCAACAGAGCAATTGCACAACTACAATTCCCCTTCCCAAAAACTACCTCGGGATGGAGTCTACAAAAGATACTTTTCGTCCTTTTCCCTCCCACCAAGATAATAAGTAAAACTACCCCATCCCCTTATTCTGCACCGTCTCAACAGCCCTATCCCAGCTCTACTATCCCTCCTCCCCCTTCGCTCAGTCATAGAAACATGATGGCAGAAAAAGACCACATGACCTATCTAGTCTGCCCTTCCATATCAACTATTTCAAGAGTGCTGTATGGACCAAGGGGGGTTCACTCCGTTGGCCAGACAGAATCACCAGACCACCTTCCCTGTGCAAGAGGAAAACAAACTGATACACAGAGAGGGCTTACCGCACCTCCCAACAGACCACACATTGTACAGATTATACTCGTACCTGAAACAATATTCTCACTGATTTTCCTTGTAAAAAGATCCTTTATTTATCTCTTTCTTATGTCACAGAAGCAAGCATACAGAGAGCATAACAAAACTAACTAAATACAAAGTAATTTGGAGTGTTTCCCTTACCATCTCCTTGCAAGTAAGAACACTTTTCTTTCTGCTTTATTTGTGGAAGCTATAAACTAATTAAGAAATTTCCTGTCCATTGACAGGTACTATAGAGAAGGATATATGGTCCTAAATACACTAGTAGCAAACTAGCAAAATCCTATTCACACAGACATCACAGAGATGCACACAGCACAGAGAATTAGAATCATGCACAGTCACTCATTAACAGACATACAGTGGGGACTTGCAGCCCATCTCACCTTCGTGAAGTAGGATGCAAAATCCCTCCCTTAAAAGTTCTGTCACATTATATAGTTTTCTTTTCAAACTAGTCCCGTTGTTTTTACTCCAGGTATCTGGATTTTCTCTTCCATTCCTTCCTTTGTCCAGTCATGTCTGCACTCCATTCCTGTTGACCTTTTGTATACCCATGTTCGCAACCATTGGCCTGGGCCTTTGTCAGATTTATTTCTTGTTATCTGAACTTTTTCCCACTTATTCATTTATTTGTTGTTTTAAGTGCCATCAAGTTGGTATCGACTCATGGCGACCTTCTGTATAGTTGTCCTAAACTATGTTCGGTCTTCAGTCAGGCGGCTCATTGATGACAGACTGGCATCAATAGCTGCTGTTATTGTATCAATCCATCTCATTGCTGGCCTTCCTCTTTTGCATTGACCTGCTACCTTGCCAAGCATGATGTCTTTCTCTAACGATCTCTCTCTTCACATGATATGTCCAAAGTATGAAAGTCGAAGTCTTGTCATCTGAGCTTCTAAAGAAAGCTTAGGTTTGATCTCCTCTAGTACTGACTGGTTTGTTCTTTGGGCAGTCCATGGTGTACATGTGGCAGGCTATGGCCTATGATAGCCTGCAAATATGAAAGGCCTGTAAGTTAGGCCCTGATCCCAACCCCCATCTAAGAGAAAGAACCAAGGTCTGTAAAAGTTTGAGAAAACTGCTTTAAACTGCTTAATAAGAAGTTTTCATGAATGCATAAATCTTTCATTATTCTCTTGTGTTCTGATGATAGAAATGTTTCAATGCTTGCATTCCTAGAGCTAGATACGACCTTGCAGTAGAATAGTATCAATGCCTAGAAACTGTACCATTGTTAGAACAATCCTAGAGGAGGGAGCTGGGTGCTAGGCCCAAGAGGGGTCTCTGATTGGACAAGTGCAGGGGGCGTTGGAACCAATAGAAAGTCTGCATGTATCAAAGTGAAAAGAAATGTATAAAATGAATGTTTCTGTAAGAGCTTTGCTCAGTCCTTTTTGAAGCTTGACTATCTGAGCCTTGTGCACAATAAATTAGCTTGGATCTTTGAACTGACTCCTGGTTTTATTTATTGCATGCTTATCAGCTGTTACATATTCTTGGCCGGGAATGTGCGAGTAGTGGATGGTATGCAAGTGAATATACCACGACTTCTCGCCTCAAAGTTTGGTCCAGTTGGAACTGTGTCTGTCCGACCACAGTGGAAACCTCAGGCGCCGCCGGTCTTCTTGTATCAGAGAGGGTTCCGCCTTGCCTCGGCGGGCCACTGGGTCCAGCTGGCCAACAACTTCGAACCTGAGGGGAGTCCAGGATCCAACCCAAGAACTGGTTTGGTATCAGGAACCAGATCCGGTGAATAGCTATTTCTCTGTTCTTCAGTCAGTTAGTTTTGGGAAAGTCTTGCATGAGTATACGCGAGACTGGAATTGGTATGGAAATCGGTACCGGGAGCTTGATCGCCTCCCCGAGCAGTCCTCTAGGGCGTCCTGCATGAGTATATGCGGGACCAAGGTTCTTGCCCGAGAAAAAGCAGTCCTAGTACATTTTGCTTGAGTATACGCGAGATCGAAACCACTGCTTCTTGGTTAGTTAGTAAGGTTAGGGAACTTTGGGGAAAAAAAACAGCAAGCAATGTGCTGTTGACAAAAAATGAAAAGAGAAAAAAATAGTAACAATACGCTGTTGGTATGTTTGGTTGTGTGTGCGAATGACAAATCTTGAAAAAGCGTCTGGTGTTTGTGTCTCCCTCTGTTTCCCAATCACCTGCACCCTATGTCTGTTGTTTGTATCTGATTTTTGTTATCTGTTGAAACCGCGGGTTTCCCTTCTGGTATAATGTAAGATTATTCTGTTGGGTAATTTGGGAGTCTCTTCTAAGTGCAGCTTTTAAGCTATTTCAGGTTTTTCTTCAGCACAGCATGAGACTCTGGCAAGCAGAGAGAGAAAGGGCGTCTCTGTAGAAAGGAATGTTTAGTATTCTTTAACCCTTAGAAGGCTCACTTTCAATTTATTCTACGTTCTGCAGCTGGGTTAATTTGTGCTTATTTTGGAAAATTGTACCTGTCTTATTCAATATGTTTTAATAGTGATGTTCCTTCTGCTATGGTCATGTATTATTTATATCATTTGATAGGAATGTTTAGTCAGCATTTTGGATCCCGACAGTTTTGGGCTCAGCCTGGAAAGGGTTAAGTTCTTATTAACCCCTTTCGATCTCCTCAACTGTTCTTGTTATATCTCAGGCCTACTTGTCTGTAATGGTCCAAACAGAAATGATAGAAAAATTAAGGAAACTGCTTTTGTTTTTCCTTTGACCTTCGAAGTAGAGGTTAAGAACCCTGACAGGACTATGAAGCATCCCGAGCCTGTAGTACCAGATCGTGACTTGAAAATGATTTAAATCCAGAGGGAATGTTCATGTCCTTTGAATGTCTGCTTTCTAAACTGTAAGATTTAAAGTCATTTCTTTTGCAGAGACATTGTTCAGTTTAAGTGCTGATTATGGCTAGCAGTTACGTTTCATGCCAAATATTTTTATTCCAGTCATACGTAACAGATATGTGGCCGTCATGTTAGGAGCCACAGTTCTTTCTATTGGAATTGTTGTTATAACATGTTGCAAAATAATAGTTTTATATTTTAAGGACTTTATCTAAATTGTTCCTATTTAGAATGAGCACACACATCCATTATGCTTAGTCCACAGGAAAATGCAGCTTGACTGCCCGCCCCCTCTGTCTGTTGTCAAGTACGTCGTCATGGGGGGGGGTCGGAGTCCACACAGATTTTGTTGAAATGTATGACTAAGAATTTTAGCAAGGGATTTGCTGGAGACTATGGAATAGAATGTCTCCGTCCTGATTAGAAATGCTCTGTGAAAAGGAGTGGCCAGTGTTAGCTACTTTATGGCCCCGTGAGGGCACCTTTGATATTAGTGTAGTTTCCCGTGTTCATCAGATTGTGCAAAAAATGTTCCCTGATCAATTCCCCTATATAGATTCCTGGTTAAATGTTTGTGAAAAAAAAAAGCCCTCCTGGATATGAGGAACAGTGTAGGAGATTAGTAGCAGCCATAAGGGGGAGGAGGCCCGGAAGTCTGGGAAAAAAAAAAGCTGCCCGTTTATTCTGCCCCAGAATCTCTAGACATTCCACCCTGTCCGTCCCAGTATCTTTATAGGCCAGTCCGCTCAGCTCTGCCACCACCCTGGGCAGAGCCTGGGGCAGGGGGGGACACCTCCCTGCAGATGTACCCCAAGTAGTTCACCAGCCACCTCCACAGTAGGAGGATGTGCACCCCCTCTTGGCCGGAAGCCCCGGCTCAGTTTAAAGTACTCCGAGTGAGCCACAGTCCATCGATGACACTACAAGCAGGGATTCATTTGCCAGTTCAGGGTCACTCACAGCCAGCGCCCAAGAAAATGAAGTGGAACCCAGACAGTCCCGATTGCCGTATACCTTCAGAAGTACAACTACCAGTAAAAGGGATGGTCACGTTATACCATTGCACCAGGTCCAGGGCCTACCTACCCTTAATACCGAAGGCCAGGTTGTGGTAGGGCCGACCAGCCTTGTTTATGTGCCTTTTTCCACCACTGATTTACTGAACTGAAAGACGCATTATGCATCCTACACTGAGAAGCCTCAGGATTTGATTGAATTAATGAACAGTATTATGCAGACCCATCAGCCTTGATGGCCCCAAGTGGGATCCAAATAGTGCAGGCAGCCCTCACTCTATATCCCATATGATCCAGCAGCCCAGGAGAATTTGCGTATGGTAAATGCAGCTTTTGTCAGTCAGTCCCAGAGAGATATAAGACGAAAATTACAGAAACTGGATGGATTTGCGGGCATAAATACAGCACAGTTAATGGAAGTTGCTCAGAAAGTGTTTGTGGATCGTGAAAATGAATGTGACAGAGAAAGTGAACATAAGATGAAGAAGAAAGCAGATCATCTTGCTGCTGCTTTAGTTGAACGACGTGAAGGAGGTTTTCCTAATCGAAGGAGCAGAGGAAGTGGAAGGGGTCGTGGAAATATTTGGACCCCACTGGGTGCGAATCAGTGCGCCCATTACAGAGAAGAAGGACATTAGAGAAGTGAATGCCCACATCTTGACTCCACCCCCAGGAAGGGAGGAGAGAGCACTTGGAGAACAGGAGATCGATTTCAGAGTCATGGAAAAATAAACCGAGCACAGTTCCAGCAAGAGAGGGAAGAAGCTATTGAGGGTGTGGCAGTTGCGACAGGCTATGATATGGATGAAGACTAGGCCAGACCAGACTCCAAGTTCACCCTGGGTCCCCAGAAGCCTATGGTCAGTCTGAAAATAGGGGACCAATATATGGACTTTATGGTGGATACAGGAGCAGAACACTAAAGCCAGTAGCCCCTTTGTCTTCTCGAGCATCACCATTATTGGGGCCACTGGAACTAGGGCCACCAAGCCTTTCCTGCAGAACCGCATGTGTGAACTAGGGGGACAGAAAATAACGCACCAGTTCCTGTATATGCCTGAATGCCCTATTCCACTTTTGGGCCGAGATATGCTTGCAAAGCTCCAGGCACAGATATCCTTTGCTGAAGGGGGAGAAATGCAAATGACTGTGAACCCAAAGCCTGCTGGATTGATGGTGCTGACTGTTCCCCGAGAAGAAGAGTAGCGGTTCTATAGTGCATCTCCAACCCAGCCAGCTAGTTCCTGTATACCTCCTAACCTTATAGCCCCGCCTGAAGTATGGGCAGAAGATAATCCACCTGGCCTAGCGAAGAACATAGCCCCTGTCGTCGTCACCCTCAAGCCAGGAGCGGAACCAGTGCATGTGAAGCAGTATCCTCTTCCCCGACCAGCCATTGAAGGTATCCACTGCCATCTGATGAAACTGTTGAAGTATGGACTTCTCAAGGAGTGCCAGTAACCTTGGAATACCCCCCTTCTCCCAATCAAGAAACCTGGGACAGGGGATTACCACCCAGTACAAGATCTGAGGCGAGTAAATGATGCAGCTGAAACTATACACCCAGTGGTACCAAATCCTTATATTCTCTTGGGACTGATCCCCGCTGATGCTACTCATTTCACTGTCCTGGACCTGAGAGGCCTTCTTCTGTATACACCTAGCCCCCATCAATCAACTTTTGTTTGCTTTTGAATGGCAAGACCCCATAACAGGAAGGAGGGGTCAACTTACCTGGACTCAGTTACCCCAAGGATTTAAGAATTCACCTACTCTCTTCAGTGCTGCTTTAAATCAGGATCTTTCAAACTACTATGTGAACCCAGGAGAAAGGGTTCTTCAGTATGTGGACAACTTGCTCATAGCCATAAATTCAGAGAGTGAATGTCTACAAGCCACCAGTGAACTCTTGCACCTTTTAAATGAGGCTGGATACAAAGTCTCAAGAGCCAAGGTGCAATTATGTCAAACTGAAGTTAAATATCTAGGATTCCAGTTGACCAGCAGAATACGACGCTTGGGACCAGAATGCAAAGAAGCTGTATGCAGTATTCCTACTCCAACCACCAGGAGGCAAGTGAGAGCCTTCTAGGAGCTGCAGGTTATTGTCATATATGGATCCCCAATTTCGCTCTGCTGGACAAACCATTGTATCAAGCTACCAAAGGAATGGAAAAGTCTCCATTGGAGTGGGGACCTGAACAGGATGCAGCCTTTCAATCTCTAAAAACTGCTCTGATGTCATCACCAGCTCTGGGTCTACCAGATGTCCAGAAAACCTTTCAGTCTCTATGTCCATGAGTCACATGGAAATGTTCAAGGAGTGTTGACTCAATCTCTTGGATCTTGGCAACAGCCAGTAGCCTATTTGTCAAAACAATTGGATGTAGTTGCAAAAGGCTGACCCCCTTGTTTGAGAGCTGTTGTGGCTACAGCCCTCCTAGTGAGCAAAGCAGACAAGCTCACTTTGAGACAGAATCTTCAAGTTACTGTACCACACTCTGTTCTGACCCTTATGAAACACAAAGGAAATTTTTGGCTCACAAATTCACGAATGTTGAAGTATCAGAGTATGCTGTGTGAGAATCCTCGATTGCAATTGATGGTCAGTCAAGCTTTGAATCCTGCTACGCTGTTACCAGTTGATCTTGACCCCCCTGATCATGACTGTTTAGAAATTATGGACACTGTATTCTCAAGTCGCCCGGATTTGACTGATGTTCCTTTGGAGAACCCTGAATAGACTTTCTTTATGGATGGAAGCAGTCTCGTCATCAATGGGCATCGTTGTGCCGGGTATGCAGTGGTGACCCTTGATCTGGTAGTTGAGTCCTCAGCTCTGGCCCCAGAAACGTCAGCACAGAAAGCTGAACTGATAGCTCTCACTAGAGCACTGACAATAGGAAAAGGGCTCTGTCTAAATGTGTACACAGATTCCAAGTATGCCCTTACAACCTTGCATGCACATGGGGCCCTGTGCAAAGAATGAGGGTGGATAACCTCAGGAAGCAAGTCCAGTAAGTATGGCCCCGAGATATTGACATTATCAGATGCTTACTGCCTATAGACCTCAGAGTTTAGGAAAAGTAGAACATATGAATAGAACCCTGAAATCTCAGTTGTCCAAACTTTGCCAAGAAGTTCACCTGAAGTGGCCCCAGGTTCTTCCTATAGCCCTTCTTAGGATATGCTTAGCCCCTACTAAGTCTTTAGGAGTTTCCCCTTTTTGAGATTCTGTATGGGCGACCCCCGCCTATTGTACAAGGAATAAAAGGAGATATGAAACAGATTAGATGAAATTACTAGACAAGAACTATTGGTTTTAAGTTCTGTTTTGCAGAGTCTTCATACATGGGTACAAGATCAGCTGCCCATCCATCTAACAGAACCCCTGCATCCTCTCAAGCCTGGAGTCTCGGTGTGGATCAGAGTGGAGAAAGACACCGTTGGCACTGCATTGGAAGGGACCTTATGTTGTCATCTTATTAACCCTAACAGCAGTTAAAGTTGCAGAGCTTGAACCCTGGAATCATCACAGTCGAGTAAAGCCAGCAGCTGTTGATAGCACTGTAGAACGGAAGGCAGCTACAGAAGTTTTAGCTATGTGGCAATATTACCCTATACCCCAACATGATGATGTGACGCAAATATAATGTGTGATTTAATTCTCACCCTTTCTCACTTGCAGGTGAGAATAATCAAAGGGGGGAATGTGGCAGGCTATGGCCTATGATAGCCTGCAAATATGAAAGGCCTGTAAATTAGGCCCTGATCCCAACCCCCATCTAAGAGAAAGAACTAAGATCTGTAAAAGTTTGAGAAAACTGCTTTAAACTGCTTAATAAGAAGATTTCATGAATGCATAAATCTTTCATTATTCTCTTGTGTTCTGATGATAGAAATGTTTCAATGCTTGCATTCCTAGAGCTAGATACGACCTTGCAGTAGAATATTATCAATGCCTAGAAACTGTACCATTGTTAGAACAATCCTAGAGGAGGGAGCTGGGTGCTAGGCCCAAGAGGGGTCTCTGATTGGACAAGTGCGTGCAGGGGGCGTTGGAACCAATAGAAAGTCTGCATGTATCAAACTGAAAAGAAATGTATAAAATGAATATGTTTCTGTAAGAGCTTTGCTCAGTCCTTTTTGAAGCTTGACTATCTGAGCCTTGTGCACAATAAATTGACTTGGATCTTTGAACTGACTCCTGGTATTATTTATTGCATGCTTAGCAGCTGCTACATACATAGTATTCGTTGCCAGCACCATAATTCAAAGGCATCAATTTTCTTTATGTCTATCTTTTTCACTGTCCAACTTTCATATCCATACGACGTTATTGAAAATACCATGGCTTGAACAAGTCAAATCTTTGTATGGAGAGAGACATCTCTGCTCTCACTTGGTTTGCAGATTGTCCTGCTGTGAGGGCTTGTATGCATCAGTGATGCTGAAGGCTAAGCTATTGGTTGCTTATCTACTGGCATGGTCTCCCAAGATGGACAGGTCTCAAATGAGGTCCAGACCAAGACAAACCACCCATCTGGGCAGCAGCAGAATGGAATGGAGTTGGTGGTGGAGAATCACATTTCTATGACAATGGCAACAACACTAAATTAAACTGCGTGGAAGAAAGGCCTGGCAATCTACTTCCAGATTTTGCCACAAAAGCCCAATGGATAGTTCAGTTCTTTACCTGGTTTGTTTTCCCACTCCTCCTTTTCAACAAACATAGGAAATATATCTTGTTAGCTTTCTGTGACTTCTGACAATTTTACACTAGGCCCCATGCTAAGCTGGCATATTTACCTCTTGTGATGCTTCTCTCTGTGCCCTGTAGATAAGTGTTTTTTCTCACATTTCTTCCATCTGATGTCACCTAATACCTCTAGCAACTCACATAGCACTTCAGTGAAATGCAGCATTTTGGATCTTATGTATTTAACCCTTTCCCACTGGCTCTCACACTCCTCTCTCTTCAGCAGTAGAATGTGGGAGCACATTCGCCCGCCTGATTCAGAAAGGCTCATGGGAGACTCCGGGTTCAACACTGTCACAAATGGGCAATGCCTGATTGCACCGTGGCTTACAAGAATAGTGAACATGGAACATAGTGGACTTACGCTGAGGGCACAGAAGAGGTAGGCAATGAGTACAGCATAGCATGAGGGGAACAATAATGCAGAAAAGGAGGACAAGGATTACAACAATGACAAAAAAGTTCCTGATGCCTTAGGCTAGACTGGAAAACCAGCTAAAGGCCCAAGCAAACCAGTCCAACGGATCTCCCTCCTATCTAATTTCATCAGCAAGTTCCTGTGTTTAATGACTTCTGTAATGTTATCATGTGATGGGTCAGGAGGAATATAGGTGTAACACAAGGGACCAAATAATACATACACACCCCCACCTGTAGAAGCCAGCACATAATCTAGAGCTAAGCGATTCTGATAGGACATGAAGGCAACCATGTGAAGTTCTTCAGATAGTATTTCAAAACCTGCAGTAGTATAATTTAACATTCTCGTTATATCATACTTAATCTTCTGTATCCATTGAGAATGAGCATTAATTTGAAGCCATGGGGCAAAGATTGTAACTTCAGTAATGGAACTACAACTAAACAGTTGACATTCTTCAGGGATATCAAATTTTTAAAATAATTTGAGCAGTTTTTTCTTACTGAAACTGGGGCAGTGGGAAGGGGCGAAACAAAAGATCTATGGAATATGCAATATCATCAGTTAATGGAGGATCCTGATCGGTGTGGTTGGGAGAGGGAAAATGGTCATGCTCTGAAGCAAGCATTTTAAGAGGAAAAGTAACTATTAGGTAATGAAGGTGAACAACCCCACAGACACCAGAAAATTGTGCAGGTAAGTAAGCATGCACACGAGAACCACATTGGTAATACACATCCATGGAAGAGGGAGAAGAATTAGAGAAAGGTAAATAATATTGACCTGAGGGAGAAATAGCCAAAGACCTCATGTTTATCAAAATGTAAAGTTTGCTGGTGCAGCAAGGGAGAATATTAGAGGTTCAGGTCTAAACTTACCAGAATGATATGGAAATACAATAGAAGCCAAATGTGAAGGACAGCAGCTCAAACTTTAGGCAAAGGAGCAGAGATTTTAGAAAAAATTCTAGCCCCTCGGTCTAGGGGATGTTCGAACTCAAATGTTCAAACCCAAATCATTATTTAAGCAGTTCCCTTGCCCGATCGCAAGCTAAGCTTCCCTGCTCCAATCGGGGCTGGAAGAGGAGCCTCTCGTGCCATGAAACAGCTGCCGCCATCAGGCGCACCCGTGCCTTGCGGGCCCGCACCTGAGGGCCTTGCTAGAGGGCCTTTTGGTGTGGCCCTTAAGTGAGGCACAGAATCTGGCTAGTCAACAACTGCCGCACTTTCTACCATCCGGTTATAGGTCATTAACTCCCAATATGTTTCATAACCCTAATTACCACTCTCCATTTTGTGGTAGGCTATGGCCTCAGACTAGGCCTGGATTTCAGCCCCCACCTGGGATTAGTGCTGAGAAGAACCAAAGTTAGAAAAATTTGCTTTAACTGCTTTTCTGAAAGTTGCCTTCCTCCACCTATGAAGTTTGTAAAAGTTCTTTATGCTTAAATTGTCCTTGCATTCTCTGAGCTAGAAATGTCCTTGAAGTAGAAATGTAACCATGTCTAAGACTATGTCTTTGTTAGAACAGTTTGAGAAGAGGGGATGGGGGAATTGGGCCCAGGCAGGGCCACCAATTGGATAGGTGTGAGGGGCGTTGGGACCAATAGAAAGGTTGCCTCTATCAAATTGTAAAAATTGTATATAAGGAATTTGCTACCATATGCTTTTGCTCAGTCCCTTTTGGACATTGAACCTGTCTGAGCCTGTGCACATTAAATTGGCTTGGATCCTGCAACTGACTCCTGGTGTTATTTATTGCATACACTCAGCTGCTTCATTTCCTGGTGCGTTGGCCGGGAAGTGCGAGTAGTGGATGGTATTCAAGTAAATATACCACGACTTCTTGCCTGAAGGTTTGGTACAGCCAGAGCCGTGTCGGGCCGACCGCAGGGGAAGCCTCAGGCGCCACCAGTCCTCTTGTATCGGAGAGGATTCCTTCTCGCCTTGGCAGGTTGCTGGTTCCGGCTGGCCAACACCTCCGAACCCGAGGGGAGTCCGGGATTCAACCCATGACTTGCTCCTGAACTTGGTACCAGATCCGGTGAATAGAAATTTCTATGCTACTCAGTCAGTTAGTTTGGAACTTGGAATTTTGAAATGAGAGCCTGATCACCTCTCGGGGAGGTCCTAGTATGTCTTGCATGAGTATATGCAAGACCGAAGCCATCGCCCCTTTGTTAGTTAGTCAGGCTTGAACTTGGAATTTGGAATTTTGAAATTTGGGAATTGCCGGCATGCTTGTTTGTTTGTGTGAATGAGAGGTCTTGAAACACAGACCAAGTGAGTGCGGACTCCTGATTAGCGCAGTTCCTGGTCGGGTGACCGCGTCCAGGTCGCGAAAAGGAGGAAGCGCTTGGTGTTTGTCTTCCTCTTCGTTTCTAGGGCTGTACGGACCCCTTACCTGCAGCCCGATTACCCGCTCCCTTTGTCTGTTGTCTTGTATGTCATTATGGGAGGGTCGGAGTCCACGTTAACTCCGTTGAAATGTATGATCAAGAATTTTGGCAAGGGATTTGCTGGAGACTATGGAATAAAAATGTCTCCGTCCCGATTAGAAATGCTTTGTGATAGGGAGTGGCCAATACTGGTCTCCTCATGGACCCCTGGTGGTACCTTTGAAATTAGCATCATATCCCTAGTCCATCAGCTTGTTTGTAAAGAACACCCTGACCAGTTCCCTTATATAGATTCCTGGTTAAGTATTTGTGAAAAACAGCCCTCCTGGATGAAACATTGTCATGAAGAACAGTGCAGGATATTTGTAGCAACCACTATAGGGGCCCGGAAGCCTGGGGAAAAGAAACTGCCTGTCTATTCTACCCCAGAATCCCCAGATATCTCGTCCCGTCCGCCCCATCACCTCTATAGGCCAATCCCCTCGGCTCCGCCGCTACCCTAGGCAGAGCTTGCCCAGGAGGGATCCGTCCATGTAGTTTTACCCCCTGCGGCCCTCCATCAGCCTCCGCGGCTGGAGGACGCGTATTCCTCCCCAGCCAGAAGCCTCGGCTCTGTCCCGAGCACATCGAGTGGGCCAGCATCTACCGATAACACTGCAAGCAGGGATTCTTTTGCCAGTTCAGGGTCACTCACTGCCGCCACCCGAGACCATGGAACAGGATCCCAACAGTCCCAACTACCTTATGAACTTAGAAGTACAACTGCGAACCAAAGGGATGGTTACACTATGCCATTGCGCCAGGTCCCTGGCCTACCTACCACTAACAACGAGGGCCGAGTTGTCGCAGGGCCACCTAGTCTTGTTTATGTGCCCTTTTCCACCACTGATTTACTGAACTGGAAGACACATTATGCCTCCTATACCGAGAAGCCCCAGGACTTGATTGAACTAATGTCTAGTATAATACAGAACCATCAGCCTACTTGGTCTGACTGCTGCCAGCTCCTGTCCACCCTTTTCAGCACTAAAGAGCGAGCGCAGATTGTGCAGGTCTCTATCCGATGGTTAGAAGAAAATCCCGTAGAAGAAGGAGACCTAGATCCCCGGCAAGCAGCGGCCGCGGATTTCCCAAATGATGATCCCAAGTGGGATCCCAATAGTGTTGGCGGAGCAATGGCCCTTAATCGGTTCCGCCAAGCCCTCATGCAGGGACTAAAGAAAGGAAGCCAGAAAGCCATGAATATCGGAAAGGTATCGGAAGTCATTCAACGTCCGGATGAGAGTCCAGCGGCCTTCTATGAATGATTATCTGAAGCTTATAGACTTTACTCCCTGTACGATCCAGCAGCCCCGGAGAATTTGCGCATGGTGAATGCGGTCTATGTGGGTCAGTCCCAGGGAGACATCAAACGAAAACTGCAAAAGCTTGAAGGATTTGCGGGCATGAATGCGGCCCAGTTAATGGAAGTAGCACAGAAAGTGTTTGTGAATCGTGATCAAGAAAGTCAGAGGGAGAGTGAACGTAAAATGAAGAAGAAAGCTGATTTTCTTGCTGCAGCTTTAGTTGAACAATGAGAAGGAGGTTTTCCTAATAGAAAGAACCGAGGCCGTGGAAGGGGCCGAGGGAATGGCCGGCCCCAGGTAGGCGTTAATCAGTGTGCCTACTGCAAGGAAGAAGGACATTGGAAGAACGAATGCCCGCACCTCGACCCTGCCTCCCAGAGGGGAGGTGGGAGCACTGGGAGAGCAGGGGGACGATTCCAGAACTATGGAGAGATGCGGCATACACAGTTCCAACGAGAAGAAGTAGCTATGGAAGGAGTGGCAGCCGAAGAGGGCTACAATTCAGATGGGTACTAGGCCAGACCGGGCTCCAAGTTTCCTCTAGGTCCTCAGGAGCCTATGGTCAGTTTGAAAATTGGGGACCAATATATGGACTTTATGATGGATACGGGGGCCGAACACTCGGTGGTGGCAACCCCTGTGGCTCCTCTGTCTTCCCGATCTATCACTATTGTTGGAGCCACCGGTACACGGGCCACCAAACCTTTCTTGCAGAACCACACCTGTGAACTAGGGGGATGGAAGATAACACACCAGTTCCTGTACATGCCTGAATGCCCAATCCCCCTCTTGGGCCGAGATATGCTTGCTAAGCTCCAGGCGCAGATATCCTTTGCTAAAGGGGGAAAAATGTAAATGACTCTGAACTCGAAATCTGCTGGCCTGATGGTGTTGACTGTCCCCCAAGAAGAAGAATGGCGGTTCTATAGTACACTTCCGCCCAAAGCAGCCAGTCCCCGTATACCCACCAACATTTTGGCTCCGCCCGAGGTATGGGCGGAGGATAATCCTCCAGGCCTAGCAAGAAATGTAGCCCCTGTTCTTGTCACCCTCAAATCCGGAGCAGAACCAGTGCATGTGAGACAATATCCTCTTCCACGACCAGCAATTGAAGGCATTCATCGTCATTTAATGAAGTTATTGAAGTACGGACTCCTAAGGGGAGTGTCAGTCACCCTGGAATACCCCCCTCCTCCCAGTCAAGAAGCCTGGGACAGGTGATTACCGCCCAGTACAGGATTTGAGAAGAGTAAATGATGCAGTATGTAACCATACATCTGGTGGTACTAAACCCCTACACCCTCCTGGAACTGATCCCCGCCGAGGCTACCCATTTCACCGTTCTGGATCTGAAAGATGCTTTCTTCTGTATACGCCTAGCATCAGCTAGCCAACTTTTGTTTGCCCTTGAGTGGGAGGCAAGGTCAACTCACCTGGACTCAACTACCCCAAGGATTCAAGAACTCGCCCACTCTTTTCAGTGCAGCCCTCAATCAGGACCTTTCAATTTACTCCGTTACTCCAGAAAAAAGAGTCCTTCTCCAGTATGTGGATGACCTACTGATAGCCACCAACTCTAAAAATGAATGCGTGCAAGCCACCAGTGATCTTTTGCACCTCTTGAATGAAGCCGGATACAAGGTCTCAAGGGCCAAGGCTCATTTGTGCCAAACTGAAGTGAAATATTTGGGATTCCATCTGGCCAAAGGGATTCAGCGACTGGGACCAGAGCGTAAAGAAGCCGTGTGTCACATTCCTATCCAACCACTAGAAGGCAGGTGAGGGCTTTTCTGGGAGCTGCAGGCTATTGCCGAATATGGATACCTAACTTTGCGCTGTTGGCAAAGCCATTGTATCAGGCCACCCAAGGGGTGGAGCGATCTCCCTTGGAATGGGGACCTGAACAGGATGCAGATTTCCGATCCTTGAAAACAGCATTGATGTCCTCACCAGCTCTGGGTCTGCCAGATGTACAGAAACCATTTCGCCTATACGTTCATGAATCAAGTGGAAATGCTCTGGGTGTATTGACTCAACCTCTTGGATCCTGGCAACGACCTGTAGCTTATCTATCAAAACAATTGGACACTGTGGCAAAGGGATGGCCGCCTTGCTTGCGAGCCGTTGCAGCTACAGTCCTCTTGGTAGGTGAAGCCGACAAGCTCACTTTGAGTCAGAATCTTCAAGTTACTGTACCACATTCTGTCCTGACCCTCATGGAACACAAAGGAAATTACTGGTTCACCAACTCACGAATGTTAAAATACCAGAGCATGTTGTGTGAAAACCCCTGATTACAGTTGACCGTCAGTCAAGCCCTGAATCCTGCCACGTTGTTGCCAGTTGGCCCAGGTCCCCCTGACCATGACTGCCTAGAAGTTATGGATACTGTGTTCTCCAGTCGCCCTGATTTAACTGATCTACCACTGAATGACCCTGAACAGACTTTCTTTGTGGATGGAAGTAGTCTCGTCGTCGACGGAAGGCGGTGTGCTGGCTATGCAGTAGTGACCTTGGACACGGTAGTTGAATCCTCAGCTCTGGCCCCGGGAACCTCAGCACAGAAGGCTGAACTGATAGCCCTCACTAGGGCACTGATAATAGGGACAGGGCTCCGCTCGAATGTGTACGCAGATTCCAAATACGCTTTCACGACATGCCCATGGAGCCCTGTACACAGAACGCGGGTTGATAACTTCGGGGGGAAGTCCATCAAATATGGTTCCGAGATACTGCCACTGCTAGATGCTGTGTGGGCCCCCAAACAAGTCGCAGTAATGCACTGCCGAGGTCATCAGTCAGGAGAAGGAGAAGTTTCGCAAGGGAATAGGTTTGCTGACACTGTGGCCCGAGAAGTGTCCATATCTGGACAAGCTCCTGCCTCCAACATTCCAGTCCAGGCAGCATTATTCCCAGTACCACTTAGTGCATGGACTCCCCGATATACCTCCAAAGAGTTAGACTATTTCTGTCAAGAAGAAGGGGGAGTGTTAAAAGAAACCGGATGGATAGAACTACCACCGCCAGTAGATGGTCAGCCTCCAGGTCCAATTGTTATCCCTGAATCACTGGGTCCAGCCTTTGTCCATGCTTTCCACCAAGCCACACATTATGGGAAAACAGCAATGGAGAAAGCTCTTAGGCCTCATTTCTGTATCCCGTTACTAGGACCCCTGACAGCATCAGTAGCCCGCAGATGCTTGACTTGCGCAAAGAACAATGCCCGACAGGGTCCTACCCTGCCCCCGAGAGTCCAGTCATTAGGAGTCACCCCTATGGGAAATAGTCAGATGGACTTCACTGAGATGCCACGTGCAAATGGATATCGCTACCTACTGGTCCTGGTTTGCACATTTTCTGGGTGGGTGGAAGCATTCCCCACTAGGACTGAGAAAGCCAGGGAAGTCACAAAAGTTTTACTCCATGAGATTATTCCCAGGTTCGGTATGCCATTGGTCATAGGGTCGGACAGTGGTCCTTCATTTGTATCCCAAGTAACTCAGCAGTTGGCCCGAGCTCTACAAGTGTAGTGGAAATTACATACTGCTTACAGACCACAAAGCTCAGGAAAGGTAGAACGCATGAACCATACCCTGAAGTCCCAGCTGTCTAAATTCTGCCAAGAAGCTCACCTGAAATGGCCCCAAGCTCTCCCTATAGCCCTCCTCAGGATACGTTCAGCCCCCACTAAGGCATTAGGAGTTTCCCAATTCGAGATTTTGTACGGGCGACCTCCGCCCATTGTCAAGGGGATAAGGGGGCACATGGGTCAGATTGGATCTGAAATTACTAGACAAGAGCTATTGGCGTTAGGTTCTGTCTTACAGAGTCTCCATGCTTGGGTACAAGACCAACTGCCCATTAATCTGACTGAGCCACTGCTTCCCTTCAGACCCGGAACTTCAGTGTGGATCAAAGAGTGGAGAAAAGAACCGTTAGCACCTCACTGGAGAGGACCTTACGTTGTCATGCTGTCAACCCCGACAGCAGTTAAAGTTGCAGAAGTTGAACCTTGGATTCACCACAGTCGAGTGAAGTCAGCAGCAGCCACAGAATCCCATTTCTGGACTTCAATAAATCACCCGGGATCACCACTGCGACTCACTCTGCAGCGAGAACCTCTGCTATAAGAATTTGCAGCCCTACTCCTGCCACCTACCGGAAGCTGGCAGGTCCACGTATGGCAGAAGCTGTGGGAAAAAGAGAACTCAAGTAAAGAATTTGCAACTTTCATACAAACTCATTAAGATATTGTAAATATGCTACATATACAAGCTTATGTTGTAATTGTGGTAGCCCTGGGACCCCTGAGAATGATCACAGCTGTATCTCCTTGTACGGTCTGTATAACCACCACTCGAACCGGGGTAAAGATTACTCAAACTCTACTGTATCACTCCTACTATAGCTGTACCGGTTCTGTTAGTCAATGTATATATAATGGTACAGAGTTAAGCATCTGTACAAGAGGGAAAGTGAAGACCTGTTTCAATCCCCGTCAGAGCCCTACCTACTATGTCCTAGAGTTACGCTGGAATGACAGAGATGGAGCCCTCCTAAATGCCATCCAACGACTTTCAGATCCCACGAAACCTGCTTCTCTCTACTTTGATGCTTGTGGTGCCATCAACAGAAATAGCTACTACAGTTGTGGATCTGTTGATCAAGAGCGAACTTACTACCGAGATGACAAATATATGTGCCCAGAAGCAGCATACAATTGGGGAGTGTGCACGGGGGTGCATGCTCCAGCCACTTTTGTTAAAGCATCTAAAGGAGACTACTTCTGTCCCTGGTGGGAATGTGTATACTTTGCCACCTGGCCTAAGGGGCCGCAAGGTCGGGATGGGGATGATCGTAAGGCAGTCTTAGAAAAGATACCAGTGCTTGAACCCTGCAGTTGTTCAGAAGGGTACCTGTAATCCCTTAAAGCTCACTGTGCTTAACCCCAGCCAGTGTATTAAAGGATACATGTTCGGATTGCGGATACGGGGTTGGAGAAGAGATCCTGGAACATACCTATATATACAGCTCACCACCAAGACACGCATCTCTTCACCTTTCCAGGTGCACCATACCTTTTATTAAGCCATGCAGACACCGATAGAGATTCCCCAGACCACTCGGAATTTATTCATCGAACTAGCTGAAACAGTAGCTTCCAGTCTCCACATTTCAAATTGTTTCTTCTGTGGTGGGACTAGGATTGGAGACCAATGGCCATGGGAAGCAAGAGAGTTGAATTACTCTATTCCATACAATCAGACTGCCTTGAACTGGACCACCAGTGAATGGGTACTGTCCAACTCCATTGTTGGTCGTATTTGTCTTGTCCGAACCAGCCCACAGTTTACCGTCTGAGTAGGAGAATTAGTACGTCTCAGCCAACGGTTTTACAATAATACTACTAAGAAGACATCCTGGTGGTCAGGCATAAATGATACAGAACCATCTAACCCTTTAGTTAACTTTTCTGGTCTAGCCGCAGTATGGACTGATCTGATTTCTGTGAATGCCTGGGAAACCCCTCCTGGACTCTATTGGATTTGTGGTACTCGAGCATATGCTCAACTCCCTAACAACTGGGGAGGGGCATGTGTCTTGGGAACAATTCGCCCATCTTTCTTTCTTATTCCCATCTCTCAAGGAGAGCAATTGGGGTTCCCAGTGTACAATAGTCGACAGAAGCGGGATGCCCTGAAGATAGGACAATGGAATAAGTGGTACGATGAAGAAGGGCCACCTGAGAGAATTATCACCTATTATGGACCCGCCACATGGGCAAATGATGGGTCCTGGAGATACTGTACTCCTGTTTATTTTATTATTTATTTATTTTTATTTATTTTATTTATTTTATACACATTTATATACCGCATCTTCCAAAGTTCAGTTGCGGTTTACAGCGAACAATAGTTAACAAAGCAAGTTTGTTTTACAGGGAACGTCATATTATGATAGAACATATTTACAAGGAACGTCATATTATATATAGAATATACAGTCTAAACAATGTGAGATAATACAGAACAGAATAAACTATATACAATTTTATATATGTATTTATGCAATAATGCTTAATCGTATTAGTCTATTAGTCTATGGAAATTTAATGCTGAATCGTATTAGTCTATGGAAATTTATATGCTGAATCGTATTATACGCTTGCAAGCTGTTGTAGAAATTATAACTAATGAAACTAGTAAAGCACTCACCCTCTTAGCAAAGCAAAGTACTCAAATGCGCACTGCCATTTACCAAAACCGGTTGGCCCTTGACTATTTGTTAACCTCTGAGGGAGGGGTATGTTGAAAATTCAATCTAACAAACTGTTGTCTGCAGATTGATGATCAGGGTCAAGTTATTGAAAAAATAGCTGACCATATGCGACAGCTAGCACATGTACCAGTTCAGACATGGCATGGGCTAGAACTTAATGGCTGGTTTGGAACCTTGTTTTCAGGGCTGGGAGGTTTGAAGACTATTGTGACATTGCAGTATGTTTTGTTCAATTGTAAACCGCACTGATTTTAATAGCGCGGTATATAAGAAAAGTAAATAAATAAATAAATTGTGTTTGCTGTTTTAATAATGATAGCTATGTGCCTGCTCCTTCCATGTTTCCTACCCCTTTGCTTGCGCATGTTTACTACAATCATTGACAGTACAATTGAACGAAAAACAGCGGCCAGGGTACTAGCTATGTGGAAGTATCAAGCCCTGCCTCAGGAGGAAGCAACAGTCTGAGGAGAACCTGATATGTGATTTTCATCTTACCCCTTTTTGGAGGGGTAATGATAATCAAAGGGGGGAGTGTGGTAGGCTATGGCCTCAGACTAGGCCTGGATTTCAGCCCCCACCTGGGATTAGTGCTGAGAAGAACCAAAGTTAGAAAAATTTGCTTTAACTGCTTTTCTGAAAGCTCCCTTCCTCCCCCTATGAAGTTTGTACAAGTTCTTTATGCTTGAATTGTCCTTGCATTCTCTGAGCTGGAAATGTCCTTGAAGTAGAAATGTAACCATTTCTAAGACTATGTCTTTGTTAGAACAGTTTGAGAAGAGGGGATGGGGGAATTGGGCCCAGGCAGGGCCACCGATTGGATAGGTGTGAGGGGCGTTGGGACCAATAGAAAGGTTGCCTCTATCAAATTGTAAAAATTGTATATAAGGAATTTGCTGCCATATGCTTTTGCTCAGTCCCTTTTGGACATTGAACCTGTCTGAGCTTGTGCACATTAAATTGGCTTGGATCCTGCAACTGACTCTTGGTGTTATTTATTGCATACACTCAGCTGCTTCAATTTCATACAATCTTTTATAGATTTCTTCCCTTTGCACAAGCCTTTATTCCCAGTATACATTTTCCTCTCTCTGATTTACATCTTATGCAACCTATTTGGTCCACTTGGTTACCTCACTATGATGATTTTCAGCAATCTAATCACAAGGCACATAATGCCACACGTTCTATGCCTTCTCATTCCATAAATTCTACACATAGTAACCCAATCAATAAAGCTAATATCAAATGTGCGCTTTTGAATGCTAGATCAGTTAGAAATAAATACGATCGGTGATATAATACTAAATAAACAATTAGACATTATTTGCATTACAGAGACTTGGTTGGATGACTCTGATCAAGTTATCTTAAATCAGTTAACTCCACCTGGCTTCTCAGCATTTAATTGCATTAGAACACAGAAGAAATGGGGGAGGTGTTCTCATATTAACCAGAAATGAATATAGATTTAAACTGATTTCTTCCAGTAACTCCTTTGAATCTAGTACAATTACTATTGCAAATAAATTTCTTAGCATCTCTCTAACCTATAGACCACCAGGAGCCACAACTGAATACTTATCCTCTCTCCTCGAAACTATATGAGCCAACACCTCTAAGCACAAGCCCCTCATTGCTTTAGGTGATTACAATCTATCATCTACGTCCTCTAAAGAAGCAGCAGCATTTTTAAAAGCTATGACATCATTAAAGTATCGCCAGATAATTACTTCTCCTACACATCAATATGGCTCTATTCCAGATTTGGTCTTCATTCCAAAGCAACTAATGAAGCATAATAAGACTTTAATAACAGCAATTACTCCAGTCCCCTGGTCAGATCATTACTTAATTGAATTCGCCCTGACATTAAATAATTCCTTTCAACAATTAGTCTATGAGAGCACAACCAAGACGCTTCAAGGCCTTGGATAGAAATACATTTATAAATGAAGTCACTCCACAATTAGAGCAAAACCTTGATACCCTTGATTCAAGTATAGACAACTGGAATTACACTTTATCTAATGCAGTATCAGCTCTCACTCAATCTCAACCAAAAGCACGTAGGAGATCTAATGCTCCTTGGTACTCGAGTGATATCAGGTTTATGAAACGCACTCTCCAAAGGTTAGAAAGAAAATGGAGGAGATTTAAATCTCATGACTTACTGACCCAATACAGAGTTAAACAACTTGAATATAACGATCTTATAAATGAACGTAAACAACTTTATCATATCAATATAATTATGAAATCTATCAATAGACCGAGGGAGCTTTTTACCATTGTTTTGAAGCTCACAAAAGACTCTATGCAGCATCGTGCCCACCATATAGACCCGCAGGTTTTTGCAGATTACCTAAGATCCAAAAATATCACCACTCATACATGCCCCTCTTCTACACTGACAAATGACTATAGTATCAATGATTCCCAACACATTTGGGAGAACTTCACTATTCCTTCACCCCAGCAAATTGAAGACATACTACAGGGACTTAATACAAAAACATCACCTTCAGACCCATGTCCAGTGTTTGGATCAAAGCAACAAAACATCTACTTTCACCTTACATTCATAAGATTGTTAAGATCTCCCTTCAACAAGGATACTTACCATAGTCATTAAAACAAGCCATGATTCGGCTAGTCCTTAAGAATAACACACTAGGCCCTTGTGATCCGAAATCTTACCATCCAATTTCCAGCTTACCATTCCTTACCAAAGTCATTCAAAAATCAGTACAAAATCAACTTCAGGATCCCTTGGACTTACATGCACCACTGGACATTCACCAGCATGGCTTCAAACCACAACACAATGTTGAAACCTTGCTCACCTCTCTGTTTGATAATCTTTTAAGAGGTATCGCTAACATTAAGAATGGATTTCTGCTGGTATTCATGGATGTTTCAGCTGCTTTTGACACAATATCTCATTCTAAGCTACTGCACCGTTTCCATCATATAGGTTTATGAAAGAATACTCTAAACTGGTTTAGCTCTTACTTGGAAGGTCGTATGCAACAAGTCAAATGTGACCAAAAAAAATCTTTGCAATTTCCAATCATTGAAGGAGTGCCACAAGGTTCAGCTTTATCTTCTATTCTGTTCAACATTTATATCCAACCTTTATGCAATATTATTAAACTACACAAATTCCATTATCACCTTTATGCTGATGACATCATGGTATATACTCCAATTGTTTTACAGTCTCTTGACTTTTCAGCAATTTCTAGATGTCTCCAAGATATGAATACCTGGCTTTTAAATAATAACTTTACACTTAATTATGACAAAACTGAGGTAATGTTTGCTACTAGGAACCCTAATTTCATTCCTCCAAATACTATTGATTTACTAATAGGCTCTTCATAGTTAAAAACGAAATCAAATACCTTGGCATAATTTTGGATAAGGCATTGAACCTTAAATCTCACATTGCTAAAACTGCTAACAAGGCCTATCATCGTCTAAAGATTGGGAGAAAACTAAAGCCATTACTCCATCAAGACCATTTCTGTACCGTTTGTCAGGCTCTCATCACCCCCCTCCTAGATTATGGAAATCTGCTTTATCAAGGCCTCCCTCAGCTAACTCTACACCCTCTCCAGATGGTTCCGAATATTGCTGCACGTATTATTAATGGTTCAGCAAATACGGATCATATCTCCCTTGTCCTACAACCATTGCACTGGCTTCCAGTGTCAGGTCAAAATGCAAGACACTTTTAATTATCTTTAGGATTTACAATCACCTATCAGCAGATGCATTACAAAATATAACTAGAGATGTTATCAATAGACCAAGAAGAAGCAGCGCCAATAATGACAACATAATTGGTGCCCCTGCTGGATACTGTAGGACTAAACAAGCAACTTCAAAAAGAGCTCCTTCCTTACTGCTTCCAAACTCTCTCCCGATGGACCTTAGAATTATGACTGATATTAAAGATTTTCGCAAGGCCTTGAAGACTCTGCTATTTGCTGAAACTTATGATTTGATATATAATCAATCATTTTTACCAATAGGTCAATTTTATTGCATTAATTCTTTTAGTTTGTTTGTTAATGTCTTATCTACCCTATGTTATTTGTAACCTTCCATTTGTATTGTGATCACTTTGATTGAAGGATAAGGTGGGATACAAATCTGTCTAAATAAATTATTACAATGAATGTATATATGCTGAACTGGTGCATTCAGAATATAACTATAATGAACCATCTTAGACAGGAGAGTCTCACTCCCCAGATGCATAGTTGTATAAAGACATAATGCATCACTAGAAGATACAGGTTCAGCCACTAAGTACTCTCCGGAGTCCCACAAGAGTCCACAGAGACTTCATGCTGTCTCGACGTAAGCAGCTGGTCGCACTCTGATAATGTGATGCCACTGCAAAGATCCCTCCATCTGCAAAGCTAACGGATTGAACACAGTGACCTTGTAAGGGCCGACAAAGAATGGCTCAGTCAAACAAGACAAGGTATAGTACTTTAGATACATGTAGTTCCCTGGGCTGAAAGAGAGATGTTTCTCAGTGCTCGTATTAGCTGGAAGGTGATCTACAGCTTCTTGTATCACTGCCCATGCTGCATGGAGAGCTGTCCAGCAGGTGTCGTTGTTGTCTGTTGGAACAGCTGAGGCTATCTGAAGCACTGGGGAGGACAGTGATGGACCAGTAACAAGCTGGTGGGGTTTCAGATGAGATGCCTTCAATGGGGAATTCTTGATAGAAAACAAAGCAAAAGGTAAAGCTGTTAGCCAAGACAAATTATAGAATGTAGAATCTTATGAAGCATTTTCTTTAGTAATCCATTGACCATAGTCCCTTTGCTTGTGGCCTGTAAACACAAACAAAAGAATGTTGCACCCTCAACCCCTCAGTAAGTTTCTGAATTAATTTATTACGGAAGTATGTCCCATTGTCTGTTTGAATTTTCTGGGGGCAACCAAACCTGGGAATAATATCCTCCACTAGATGCATCACTAGTAATCCTGCCGTTTCCCTTCTGCAGGGAAAGGATTCAATACACTGAGAAAAGGCACATACACACACTGGCAAGTACCTGTACCCAAGTCACTTAACCCTTCATTGCCTCAGAAAAAAGGCCTGAAAATCTACTTCCAGTCACACTGCCAAGAAAACCCAGGGGCTGCTGGATCACCAGGAGTCAGCACTGACTAGAAGGCACACATTGCATGGTATTGGAACTGCCAGAGTGCATTTAATTGCTAGTATTTCCTGAAGCAATGGTAACAGAGACAAGTGCTGTACTGTCTTCCCACAACCCCATTTAAATCCTGTCCTGCCCTATGACTGTAAATATCCTATAAAAGTCTTCATAGCAGACTCAGAATCTAAAATAATAGTCATAGGATCTGAAATGTTAAAGTAGTAGCTAACAGCACTTCTGCAGACTGAGAAGTGTAATATTTAAGAGAAAGTGATTGTGCCACTCTCAATCCCTGATGCTCCAAGCTCCCTTTTTCCACTACAGCTATCCCTATTCCTGTAGGGATCTCCTGGGGGACAAGAACTGAACCGTCTATGCAGGGGCGGCCCAAGGGGGGTACAGGACCATGAGCAGAGATTCATTGTGAGGCCTCATATGCATAAATATTTGCATAATGCTAACGTGCACTAACTTTTAGTAAACATGCTTCTGAATCAGTATGGATAAAGAAAGACTATCAGATTTCTACATTACTATATTCCAGTGCCAATCGCCAGGCAGATTAGGAAGTACTACAAACACTACCCATTTAGAACCCATAGCAAACCCGCCATATCATAACAGCACTACTAGGACTCACAAAGCACAATACCTTACATATCAAAAGGCAACACTGCAAATATTAAACCAATACATTTCAGAGAATACCAATATATCTCCTACTAGGGAAAGAGAACAAGCGGCACTGTCAAATAGAAACTACATAAACAGAATACCTCAGCTACACATTTACATAACTGGTTTTATAAACTGCTTTATCATATCAATCAAAGCAGTTTACATTGAAACTTAAACTTGGTAATGTACATTAAACAGGGACATTGATAACTTGGATTTTTTTTTCCTGAGTCAACGGAGGGTTAAGTGACTTGCCCAAGGCCACAAGGAGTACCACTGGGAGTCAAATTCTAGTCTCATGGTTACCAAACCAATGCTCTAACCATTAGGCTACTCCTCAACTCCACGCATGCAGAACATAGACCATCACCAAACAAAGAATAAGGGATCACAATTTAGAAATAGGAAGACAATAATTAAACTGAGAACCCCAAAAGCCAAACTTGGAATGTGCAACAACACTGCAGAAATACAACTATAAATTAATAAACAAAACGCAGACGTTAACGATACACATTTCCTAGAGTTGATATTCCAGTTAAAAAATTAAAAATAAAAAAAGTATCTTTCTACCTTTTGTTGTTTGTGCATTTTATTTTTCAGTTGCAATTGCTCCAGCCACTTTCTTCTGGTTTCTTTGTGTCTTCTGCTAACTCTCCATTGTCTGCTGTCCATTTGTCCTTTCTTCTCTCTCCTAATTGTTTTCCATTTTCTCTCTACATCTGCTTTAACGTACTGCTTTTTCTCCTTTTGTTTTTTCCTCCATTTCTTTCTTTATTCCTTTTTCATCCACTCGAATTTTACCCCTCCATCCTCAATCCCCACTTACTCTCCCAATACCTGGTCAATCATAGATTATTCTTCCCTCCCACACAAAATATTTTCCCCTCTCCATCCTCACCCCTCAGCCCCATCCCATTCTAGTCCTCCCCCCAAATCAGCTCCCTTCTAGTTCCAGCCCCTCCCAGCATCCGCCTCCTTCTAATCTCATTCTCCTATCCCCCCGCATCAGTCCATTTCCAGTCCTAACCCCCGTCAGCCCATTTCCAATCCTAGCTCCCCCATCAACCCTGTCAAGTTCTATCCTAGCCCCTCCATCAGCCCATTTTCAAGCCTAGCCCCCCATCATCCAATTTCCAACCCTATCCTTGCACCTCCATCAGTCCATTTCCAATCCAAGCCCCTCCATCAACCCATTTCCAGTTCTAGCTTCCCCATCCATCTCCAGTCCTATCCTAGCACCCCCATCAGCCCATTTCCAGTCCTAGCTCCCCCCCAACCCATTTCCATTCCAAGCCCCTCCTTAACAGATATTTCCAATCTAGCTCCCCCCATTCAGCCCATTTCCAATCCTAGCCTCCCCCTCAGCCCATTTGCAATCCTATCCTAGCCCCCCATCAGCCCATTTCCAGTCCTAGCTCCACCATCCATCTCCAGTCCTATCCTAGCACCTCCATCAGCCCATTTGCAGTCCTAGCTCCCCTCCTCCCCACTCAGCCCATTTCCATTCCAAGCCCCCTCCCCATCAGCTATTTCCAGTTCTAGATCCCCCTACTCAGCCAATTTCTAGTCCAAGCTCCTCCCACTCAGCCAATTTCCAGTCTAAGCCCCCCTCCTCATCAGCTATTTCCAGTCTTAACCTCCCCCCCCTGAAGATCCCTGCGGCTGTCCAAATGTTTTTAGAGGGGCAGAGAGGCCCCGGCTCATCTCTGACAGCTGCTGAAGTGAAGCTGTATTACAGTATAGGATGCCAGCGCACTGAGTGCCGGGAAACACAAAGTCACCTTTGACTTCGGCGTGTCAGCATCCTATACTGTAATATAGCTGCCAAAGTGAAGAAAAAAGGTGCTCTTCACTTTGGCGGCTTTCAGAGGTGAGCCAGGACCTCTCCGGCTCCCTCTAAAGCTGCCCTGCCTGCCGGTGCTGAATGCAAGATGTTGTTGGCGCCGGGCCCTGTGCGAACAACATTCTTGCAGAATGGACGGACCAGCCCTGCGCCTACATATATCTGCCTTCCTCTTTCAATGAGTGTATCCTGTAAAGATGCCCTATCTTTTGCCACCTGACAAACATGCCCTGGCTCTAATTGCTCCTGAATCAATCCCTTATAGGGCAACCTTGTAGATGGAGGAAGGAAAGTTATATATGGGGCATATAGGGTGGCTAGATATTTAGCCATCCTTTGTGCTGTAAATCTGTTCTGGGTGCACCTAAAAGTGCTGGGACTTGATGGGCAGAACGCATCTCAACTAAGTCTCCAATCCATCGTTCTGCTGCTTTTACTACAGAGGTACAGGCAACAACTGCCCGCTCGCACATAGTAAAATTCTTTTTAATTTCTGAATATGTACCTGAAAGGAATGCAAGAGGACCCTCTCTTGTCCACCTGGGTCACTACCGTTGTCCAACCCTGGTCATCCTGGGTGACATGGAAGACCAAAGATCGCCCAGGTATAGGGCTATCTAACGGCTGAACTGTTGTATATCCTGAATCAAACTCTCCACCCATATTCATTCCTCAGGGGACACTACTACTGCGTTCTTCCCATCTTAGATCCCAGGGGGTAAGCAAAAAGCAAACTTTGGTTCTTGGGAGACTTTCTGCCTTCATGATGATTAACATCAATGTGGTGTACATACTGTATTCTAATGTGTGGTCAAATTTTAAAGTATATAATTCCAAGTGTCGTTATGTAGCGCACAAAAAATTTAACCTTCCTTCAAATGCCGCACGGCTGATATTTTATGCGCACACAGCCTACAGAAAATTAGAGGGAACATTGCTCTCCATCCATATCCATTCCTCAGGGGACACTACTACTGTGTTCTTCCCATCTTAGATCCCATGCCCTTCAGCAATTTCCTTAAACCTGCTGTTCTCACAGTATATTGAGGCCTAGATGCGTATGCACCTGGGTTACTGTCTGACATTTTGCTACTGCCCTTAAACCTGTCTTTTTTCTGCCACTCTCCTCCCATCTCTTGACATCTTCTGTCCAAGGAAAACTACTTCCTGCTGACACATTTGGACTTTCTTCTTACTAACCTTATAGTCCTGTGCCCAGGGGCGGCTCTATAATGAGGCCAAGTGAGGCGGTTGCCTCAGGGGACATCATTTTGAAGGCGGCAAAAATTGCCCTCAAAAAGACTGCCTCACTAGGCCTTCAAAATAATAAAAAACAAAACAAAAAAACCCCTGCTGCAAAAGCTGTGGCCGCTGCTGGTGGAGCGGTGGCAGCGGCAGCATGAAGGGCCTTGTGGCGGCCGCCTTCCTGGGAGAGCTCTCACAGACTGCCCCCCCCCCCCCCCCGGCTCAGCTCTGCAGAGCCGCGCAAAGGGAGAGTGTTTCCCTTTCGTGCAGCTCTGTTAAGGGCTCTCCCGGGGAGGCAGCCGCCATGGGGCACTTCATGCTGCAGTGGCAGCAGCGTTTGCAGTCGTTCCCCCCCCCCCCCAGTTCCCTAAAGGTCTGGAGCTGGGCTGGGGAGGGAGGGGGTATTAGAAATGGAAAAACATATCGGGAGGTGGAGCTAGGACTGCTAATGGGCTATGTGGGGGGGGGGGGGCTAGGACTGCTATTGGGTTATGGGGGGGAGCTAGAACTGGAAATGGGCTGATGGAGGGGTTAGAACTAGAAATGAGCTGCGGGAAGGGGGCTAGGACTGCTAATGGGCTATCAGGGGGGCTAGGACTGGAAATATTTCCACTGCATGCTTTCACACTATAGCCCCCCTCCTGATTGTTTGATGTGCTAACCGCTTTGATTTAATGATAAAGCAGTATATTAAATCCGACTAAATAAATAAATGAGCTGATGGGGGGTTAGAACTGGAAATGGGCTAATCGAGGGGGGAGCTAGAACTGCTAATGGGCTGATTGGTGGGGTTAGGCCTGGGAATGGGCTGATTAGGGGGGCTAGGACAGAAAATGAGCTGATTGTGGTGCTAGGACTGGAAATGGACTAGGACTGGTAATGGGCTGATTGGGGGACTAGGACTGGAGTGGGCTGATAAGGGGGATAGGACTGGAAGTGGGCTGGGACTGGAAATGGGCTAATAGGGGAGGGGAGGAGAGTGCTGCTGGCCATGGAAGAAAACTAGGGGCTAGGGCTACAAATGGGCTGAATCGGGAGGATGGTAGAATAGGGCTGGAAGGGAGCAGATACTGAGAGGGTCTGCCAGGGGAAGGAGAGGGCAGAAAGGTAGCTGACACGGTGGAAGGAGGGGGCTGGAAAGGAGCTGACACCTGGGATGTACTGAAGGGGGAATGGAAGGAAGCTGACACTTGGGGATGGGTGTAGTAGGTGGCTGGGTAATAGGGTGGAGGTTGGAAGGGAGCTGACATGCAAATGGCACTGGAAGGGGGATGGACAGAGGGTAGGGCGACTGGAAGGGAGCTGACTGGGAGGGTGGAACTGAGAGTGGATGTGAACTGATACCTGGGATGGTATTTGGACTAGAAGGGGCTGGACAGTGGGGAAGGAGGGGGACTGGAAGGGAATGGACACCAGTGGCAGTCATGGGAATGCAAGGCGGTTGACATTGGAAGGTATTGGAAGGGGAGGACTGGAAAGGGGGTTGATACTGGGGAGGGTTACTGGAAATGGAAATGGGCTGATGGACGGAAGTGAAGAAAACAAAAGAAGAGATAAGAAATGGCAGATGGACCATAGACCACAGAAAGAGAGTTAAGAGAAGACAGAAAAGCAGAAGCCTCAGATCGGGACCAGCATGATCAGAGAATAAAATGGTCAGACAACAAAGGTAGAAAATTAAATTTAATTTTAGTGATTGGACTTTGTGTTATCTTTATATTTTACACTGTATTGGGGAACTGCATCTCTTATTTAGCTGATGTTGCACTGCATGTGGACTCTGGCTTCTTGGGGTTTTGGTTTAAATTTTGTCTACATATGTTTATTTTTACTTTAGATTGTGGTTACTTCTTCTGTACTTGGTGAGAGTCTGTGTTCTGAGTGTGTGACTGAGGTCAGGTGTTCTGTTAACATGGAGTTTGTTCATAAAGATCTATACTGTACTGTAGTAATTTGACTTGTTCAGCTTTTCAAATAGGTGTATGGATGTTCCAGGGCTCACTGTAGTATTTACAGTGACACTTTTTTTGGATGGGCTCCTTATGTGAGTTTTGGAAGTTTGTGCTGATATGATATGATATGGTAGGTTTGCTCTTTGTTGTAGTGTTTTATATTAGTTCACAATATACCTGGTACTGGAGAATAGTGGTTGTTGTTGTTGTTAATGAGATTATCAGAATCAGATTTTTTTTTTAAATATTTTGTTCTGTGGGTGAATGTCCTGGTTCTGCTCTGCACCTACTGTGGATGCAAAATATATGTTGAAAAAGAAAAAGCAAGAACCATAAAACAGTTTATAACAACAAAATAAAAATGAGTTATAATTTAGTTTTATAAACTGTGCTGTTGGTTCTTGCTTTCTTTTATTTCCTTGGTGTGTAAATAGGACCGTACCTAGCCCTGTGCAAGCGGTGCAGTCGCACAAGGCGCAAAGGCTTGGGGGGCACATTTCGCCTGTATGCTGTTGCCCTGCCGCCACTGGCAGGACAATAGCAGGCAGCCAAAATGCCCCCCAAGACCTTTCGCAGCACTTTAAGCAGGTCTGGTCCCTCCCTCCTCTGACGCGATTTCACAGCAGGGAGGGACAGATCTGCTTAAAGTGCCGGTGCCATTCAGATCGGACGCATGCTCTCCTCCTCCTCCCCATACCTCTGTCCAGCGCTGCCTGCTCTTTCCCTGTTGCCAGTGCTGCCATGAAAAAAACAGAAAGCGGCAGCAGCAGGGAAAGAGCAGGCAGCGCTGGATGGAGGTATGGGGGGAGAAGTGGGGAGTGCGCCCGAGCTGCAAGTCGCACAGGGCGCAATTGCAGCTCGTTACGGCCCTGTGTGCAAACATCTTGCATTTCCTCCATATAATCTAATTGGCTTTTTATTATTATTATTATTATTATTACTAAGCATTTATAAAGTGCTGCAACATACGAAGCGCTGTACAAACATAAAAAGAGACACTCCCTGCCCGTTAGAGCTCACATTCTAGTCAAGACAAAATATGAAATAAATTAGATAATACAAATAACAATTAACAAGACAAGAACAAATGTTTATGGAGAGAACAAGAAAGGACGAGTTAGGAACAAAAAGCAATAGTGAAGAAATGGGATTTCAATTTGGATTTGAAGATGGCCAGGGAGGAGGCTTGGCAGACAGAAACAGGTAGAGAATTCCAGGAAAAGGGTGCAGCCAGTTGAAAGGAGCGAAGTCTAGAATTAGCAGTACGAGTAAAAGGCATAGATAAACGAAGACAATTAGATGAGCGGAGTAGGCGAGAGGGGGTGTAGGTAGAGATGAGGGATGAAAGGTAATGAGGGGCAGAAGAATGAATACATTTATAGGTTAGAGGAGTTTGAACTGGATATGGAAGCGGATGGGGATGGGGAGCCAGTAAAGTGACATGAGGAGAGGAGTAATGTGTGAAAAATGAGACTGACGGAAAATCAGACGAGCTGCAGAATGTTGAATAGACTGGAGAGGAAAAAGGTGTTTAGCAGGGAGGTCAGCAAGGAGAAGGTTAAAGTAATCAAGGCGGGAGGTGATTAAAAAGTGGACAATCAGTTTAGTAGTGTTATCAGAGAGAAAGGGGCGAATTTTGGAGATATTGTAAAGAAAGAAATGGCATGTTTTAGCAATGTTTCGGATATGTAAAGAGAAAGAGAGAGATGAGTCAAAGATAACACCAAGGTTTCGCCGAAGAGACAGGAAGGATAACAGAGTTATCCACAGAGATTGAGAAAAGGGAAGGAGGAGGGGAGGCATTAGGGGGAAAGACAAGGAGTTTACTTTTGGCCATGTTCAGCTTCAAGTGGCGGTAGGACATCCAGAAAGCAATGTCAGAGAGGCAGGCCGAGATCTTAGCTTGAATTTCAGGAGAGATAACAGGTGTAGAGAGGTAGATTTGAGAGTTGTCAGCATAGAGATGATAGTGAAAGCCATGGGAAGAGATAAGGGCAGCAAGGGATTGGGTATATAGAGAGAAGAGGAGCGGACCTAAGACAGAACCTTGAGGTACACCCACAGGTAAAAGGGTAGAAGAGGAGGAGGAGCCACCGAAGTACACACTGAAAGAGCGGTGGGAGAGATAGGAGGAGAACCAAGAAAGTACAGAGCCTTTGAAACCGAGTGAAGACAGGGTGATAAGGAGAAGATTGTGGTCAACAGTGTCAAAGGCAGCAGAGAGATCCAGAAGAATGAGGACAGAATAAACGCCTTTGGACTTAGCCAGAAACAAATCATTGGCGACTTTGGTAAGGCTTTTTGATTTGGTTCAGTCTCTGATTGGATTTCTGAAAAAGCAATATGTAATATAGGGGGGCGCCATCTCATTCTTCGCCTCAGGCAGTAGATTGCCTTGAGCCACCCCTGCCTGTGCCTCTAAAACTTGTAACAAATCCCAAATACCCCAGTTCAACACAAGTTTACCAACCCTGTTCTCTGTAAGTCCAGTCTGGTCTTCCAAGACTGGACAAAGTTAATGTTAATTGTAAACCGAGCTGAATTTGAAAAGCGCAGTATAGAAAAAATTTTAAATAAATAAATATGGTTTCCTCATGTTTCTCCAGTGTGTCTGTGCATAGCATAAGACCATTTACATATTGTCACAAGGTCACAGAGTTCCCTTCCCATCACTCTCTAAAATTTTGCAGATCCTGACTCAAAACTCAGTTAAAAATTGAGGGACTCTCTACATACCCTTGTGGTAGTTGGGACTAGGCATACTGCTGTTCTTTGTACACAAATGCAAATAATTCCTGCAAAGCCTTGGCTAAAAGCAATGTCCAAAAGGCATTGCTTAACTCCACCACAGAGAACCACTCATACAGGGGACTGTCACCCGTCCACATTCCCACCGGATCTGGTACTACTGGGAACTCCACTACCACCATTTCATTCAACGTCCTCAAATCGTGAACCAACCTCCATTCGCCATTAGGCTTACGTACTGGGCATATGGGAGTGTTATAGGGGCTCAGGGTGCAGTATCGAACTCCTTACTTCACCAATTCTTTTACCTGCTCTCTGATTCCCCTGCATGCTTCTGCTGACAGAGATTTCTGCTTCACCCTTGGCCCTTCACACCCCTCCTTAAGAATAATCTCCACTGCTTTTACCTCCCGATGTAATGCCACATCTAGATCGTTTGCTGCCCATACCTCCAGGAGGGCCTGATCCATAATCCTGGATCCTACCTCCCAGGATTTCTCAGATTCCAAAATGAACTAATGTCATTGATACGGAAAGTATTCATGTAGCTCCAGATCGGGAAAGAAATCCTCTTCCTTAACTGTTCCTGTTAAAAAGAATCCCTGTAAAGGATATTCTTCTCCTTCTATTTCCCCTCTCATCTCCACTTGGTGCTTCAAAAGCCACATCAGATCCTTTGAAGTTCTCCTCCCTCTCCGAAATACTACTGTTACCCACCACATGTCCTCACAGCTCTCTATAGATCCTTTTGCATACACTGCTCCACATTTTTCTTGATAATTAAGGGACAATACCTGAACCCGCTTAATCCCTGTCTCCCATCTCTCTGGGCCCTGCAAAAGTGACCGCATTATCTGGCGGCAAGGTTTTAAATTCACCACCTTATCTCCCCACACCTGAACTACCAACTGCTGCAAGTGTTCTACTGATTCCTTGTCTAAAATACATACTGGATTCTGTTCTTCCCACCGGTGTGCCTGGGGGGTTGTTCACTTCAGTGGCAACATAATTGGGCACACAGTACATTATATCTGGATATCAAATTTCCCCAACAAATCCCTTCCCAAAAGATTGGCCGGTGACTCCGGTGCATATAGGAGGGGGGCTACCACCTTAAATCCTTCTATCACAATTTCTAAAGGTTGGGTGTAACTCAGATTTTTGGATTCCCCAATAAATCCTACTGTTTTTAATTTCTTTTCTGATAAAAGGAATGGCCCCTCTCCTTCTGCCCCTATGGTGGACACTGTTTCCACATCCCCAACACTGTGCCAATTTGTGCCACCAAGGGGTACTGTCCTAATCAGTATTGCCTGCCTTGTCTCCCTCCATCACATTCCCTGCTAAAATGTCCCTGACGTCCACAGTTCCAGCATATGGGTCCTCATCTCATAGGTCCTACTCTTCCCCTATCTCTGTTCATCCCACTACCAAGGCAGCAGCCCATGACCCTCCACACAAGTTATCTGGAAAAATACAGCATGTCCAATTGCATCCGATAAATGCCCAGTTTCACGCTGCCAAGCCTGTTATATTTCACTCACCCACTCATACACTCCTTGTCCTTCTTTCCAAGTCATAGAAGTCACTATCCCAAAATCCTGCACATCTGGATACATGACCCGAAGAGCTCCCCACAACTTCTGCCTATATTGAGCTATCCCAGCCCCATCAAAGCAGTGATCCTGCAGGGTGACAGCCGGTAAACCTGCCAGCCTAAATACCTCCTCTGTTCTTCCCTGAATTAACCTGGCCAAAATGCCTTTCACATGACCGAGGGCTTCTGATGTCCTGATTCCTCAAAATTCGCAATTCAAGGGGAAGCTCCTCTCACTAAGGGGGGTAATGTCCTAGCCACATTTTCCATATCCATAAAGCTCCATGGTACATATTTTACTAAAGGTGGATTCCCTGCTGCTCCCAGATGCAGGTTTAACACCGAGGGCAGTGCTTTCACTGACAGCCCCTTCTTTTCATATCTTTCCCATACCTCCAACCCTTCTTTCATGTATTTAGAGTCCCACTGCGGGTCCCCCAAACCCCCTACAATGCATTTCGTAGCCAAATCCATATCCCAAGGTTCAAAACTGCCCTGTCTTGGCCACAGAGTGAACTGCGAAGATAGACTCTGTCCACCCTGCCAGACAATCACTCTGTTTCCACACATAATACCCACTCTGTGCTTTGTCCTGCACTTCTTCACAAGGGGTTAAATTTGCCCTACACTACACATTCATCTTCTCCTGACTGCTGATGTCTCTAAATCTTGCAGCCACTTATCAGCTGTCAAAGTAACCCTGCTGGACCCCCTCGGGCCTAACAAATTTCTTCCAGTCCCTCTACATTCTATTCATGTCTCTGTCTCCTTCTCTCTAATTTAAGGGAGATGGATAGTAAATCCACATCATATTTGGGCTTCCTAAGATTCTGTATCTCCCTTTCTACCTCTCTGAGCTCCCTCAGTTGTCTCGTCTCCTTTTCCCCTAGGGAAAGCTCCACCTTGGTGGATTTCAATGTTCGGTCTACCCTCATCCACTGGGATTCTGCTTCTTGTTGAACCCGATTCCTACCCTCTAATCTCTGCAGCTCTCTGGGCTTCCTGATAAGGAGTCTCTGCTAGCTGAATGGGTGCACTAGGCTACTTTTCCTTAGCTCCCTGAGAGTCTTTTACTGGTGTCTGCACTAGTGGCTGCTGGTCGTCATTAGCCACCAGTCCGCATGGAGCAGAGGAACCCTCCTGACCTGTAAGCACCAAGGTTGTTACTGCCAGTGCATAAGGTGGGGGCAGTGTATTTTTAACCTCCTTCAGCTTCCTAACTTAGCCCAACATTTTAAACACTGTATATGTTTGTCTCTGCTTTTTGCTTTTGACTTGGTAGCTTCTACCCAAATCTGGACATCTGCCAGACTGTCCCTATTCTTTGAGCTAAATTGTGGCCAGAGTTAAATCAGTCCCTGCATTCCTTTTACCCATTTCCAGTGGCACTCCTTCACCAATTTCCTATCCGTCTCAGACACCTCCTTTAATAGGCACCCTAAGGGGGAATCCTCAGGGATCTCTATTGTGTCCTTGCCCCATCCCATGCTAAAGAGTTCTCTTTTAGAAAAGAAAAAAAATCCTAGTGCTCAGAACTACATAGCAGCTTTATAGTGTGCAAACCTATCACCGGTAAAATAGGTTCACTAAGTAGCTTTGTCCAAAAGAAGCAATAAACTAACAATAGCAGACTATAGATAAAATACTGTGCTTAGAAATAGATGAAAAATCTGCAGCTTACCTTATGTTTATGTTTATGTTTATTACACTTGATAAAAAAACGCCTTTCTACAGTAACCAAGGCGGTGTACAATAAAAAAAAATTCAATAAAAGAAGGCCAATAGCCAACGGAAAGGATAGGAAATTTACAATATCATAAGAGGACAGTAAAGAGAGCAGGGAGGACAGGACTAGACATAAGTAGGGAAACTTGCAAGAGGGGAGGGGAGAAGTAAATATCATACGAAAGGAGAGGGAACATCAAACGCCAGGGAAAACAGGTGGGTCTTTAGGTTTTGTTTAAATGTAGTATATTGGGATTCCAAACGGAGGGAAGAGGGAAGAGCATTCCAGAGGGCGGGACCAGCAAAAAAAAAGGCAGAGGAACGAGTGAACTGCAAGTGGGCACGGGAAGGAGAGGGAAGGGTGAGGCGGTTGAGGTGGAAAGAGCGTGGAGTATGTCTGGGAGAATGAAAGAAAAGGAGATCTGTTAGATATTGCGGGGTACTGGTGCGAAAGGTTTTATGTACCAGAGTCAACAGTTTGTATGAGGCACGGAAAGTAACAGGCAACCAGTGAAGGTGAAATAGTAGAGGTGTTATGTGATCTCGGGGGGAAGAATGTGTAACAAGACGTGCTGCAGTGTTTTGGATCCGTTGAAGTCGGGTTAACTGGTTTTTTGGAAGACCAATGAATAATGAGTTAGAAAAATCTACCCTGGACATGACTAAGGACAACACCAGAGTAATGAGGGCCGAAGGGGAAAGGAAAGGGCGAACGGAGCGAATTTGACGAAGAAAGAAGAAGGATGTTTTGGTGATATGGGAGATGTGGGTGTGAAAGGAGAAATCAGAGTCAAAGTGCACACTAAGGTAGCGGAAAGTAGAAACCAGAGGTACGGGAGTGCCGGAAAAAGAGGGGGCTATTGAAGGAGAAGGACTACCATGAGAGAACCAAATAGCGATAGTCATAGTAAGATTTAAGTGAAGACCATTAAGCGTTAACCAGTGTGCTACAGCTGTGAGGCAAGAGTTCAGTGCTGAGAGATCAGGGCAGGAGGGGGAAGTGTGATGGAGCAGGAGAATATCATCAGCGTAGAAAAAAGCGGATATACCGGACTGCTGGATTAGAGAAGCAAGGGGGCCAGGAAAAGATTAAAAAGAAGAGGGGCAAGAACGGAACCCTGAGGGACCCCGCAGGGGAGAGGATGAGAATCTGAAGGGGGGGAGGGTAGAAGGTGAGGAGGAAAGAACCGCACAGGACCGAGAAGAAAGAAAGGAATGGAACCAGCGGTGAACTGTACTACAGAGACCCACTTCCCGCAATCGGTGAAGAAGAAGAGAGTGGTTGACCAAATCAAAAGCAGCTGAAAGATCCAAAGCAACCGCCACTGAGATATCACCACGATCATGAGCTACGTAAAGTGCATTAGGGAAAGCTAGGAGATCAATGTCAACACTGTGACCCTGACGGAACCCAGACTGGCGAGGGTGAAGGAAATTAATAGAATTGAGGTGATGGGAGAGTTGTGCAAAGACAAATTTCTCTAGAAGTTTAGATAGAAAAGGGAGGTTAGAGACAGGACGATAGTGAGCGGAAACTGAGGAATCAAGTGAGGAGTTTTTTAGGATGGGGCGTATCAAGGCATGTTTCCAGGGTTTGGGAAATGTCCCTGTGGAAAGGCTCGAATTGAACATGGTGAGAATGTAGGGAAGAAGTCCCAGGGAAGGGGTGAGAAGCCAAGAAGACGGAATGGGATCGAGTGGACCAGAAGTATTCTTGGAGGAGGATATGAGGTGGTGAAGTTCGGGAGCAGTGATCAGGTCAAATGAGGCCCAGAAGTGAGAAAGTTGGGAGATGGGCAGGGGAGAGGGAACAGGAGGGGGAGAGGTAATAGGAGCAGGGCAGGAGGGCAAGGATGCTCTCAGTGATGCAACCTTATCACTGAAGAAAGAAGCTAATTGTGAAGGAGGGGGAAAGGGATGGGCTATCCAGGTTTCCCTCAAAACCCTTTCAATGCTACATGCTGTGTCTGAAGTCGGCAAAGTATGTGATGACTTCCCGTATGGGCCACCATTGAATGACTAGAAAGGGGGGCTGTTACTTCTGGAGAGAAATCTGAAATTGTGAGTATATACTTCTGGGAATTTTTCTGAAAGGAATTTTTTTTCTTTTAAAGCTAATTAATCTGTGAACCCACTATTTTTTGTTAAATCAGTCAGGGCCTAGTAGCAACAGTTTAAGATTCAATTTAAAACACAGAAGAGAACTTTCTGAACATAAGAACATAAGATATGCCATACTGGGTCAGACCAAGGTCCATCAAGCCCAGTATTCTGTTTCCAACAGTGGCCAATCTAGGTCATACGTACCTAGCAGTTTCCCCAAGGGACACAGGTTCCACAATGCTTGTATTGGTTCAAGCATTGATATCCTGGGTCCCTTCTTAATAATGGTTTATGGACCTTTCCTCCAGGAACTTGTCCAAACCTTTTTTAAACCCAGCTACACTAACAGCCTTTACTACATCCTCCGGTAACAAATTCCAGAGTTTGATTACACGTTGAGTGAAAAATATTTTCTTTTATTAGTCTTAAATAGTTTACCCTGTAGCTTCAATGCATGTCCCCTAGTCTTTCTATATTCTGATAAGGTAAACAATCGATCTACGTTTACCCGTTCCACTCCGTTCATTAATTTATAGACTTCTATCATATCTCCCCTCAGCCGTCTCTTTTCCAGGTTAAAGAGCCCCAACCTTTTTAGCCTTTCTTCATAGGAGTACCCTTCCATCCCCTTTACCATTTTGGTGGCTCTTCTCTGAACCTTTTCTAAAATCGCTATATCCTTTTTAAGATACGGCGACCAGAATTGCACACAATATTCAAGGTGCGGTCTCACCATGGAACGATATAGAGGCATTATAATATCTTTTGTTTTATTTTCCATTCCTTTCCTTATCATACCTAGCATTCTATTTGCTCTCTTGGCCGCCGCTGCACACTGGGCCGAGGGTTTTAACATGGTATCCACAAGGACGCCTAAATCTTTTTCCTGGGTGGTGGTTCCTAATGTGGAACCTTGCATCGTGTAACCATAGTTTGGGTTGTTCTTCCCTAGGTGCATAACCTTGCACTTCTCCACATTAAATTTCATCTGCCATTTTGATGCCCAGTCTTCCAATTTATCAAGATCCTCTTGCAATTTTCCACAATCCTCCTGGGTTTTAACAACTTTAAATAGTTTTGTGTCATCAGCAAATTTGATAACCTCACTCGTTATTCCACTTTCCAGGTCATTTATGAATATGTCAAAAAGCAGCGGACCCAGCACAGATCCCTGGGGTACACCACTATTCACCTTTCTCCATTGGGAAAATTGGCCATTTAGCCCTACCCTCTGCTTTCTATCTTTTAACCAGTTCCTGATCCACAGTAGTACACTGCCTCCTATCCCATGACTCTTTAGTTTAGCCAAAAGTCTCTCATGCGGGACCTTGTCAAAGGCTTTCTGAAAGTCCAGATACACAATATCAACCGACTCACCTTTGTCCACCTGTTTATTCACTCCTTCAAAAAAACATAACAGATTAGTAAGACAAGATCTTCCTTGTCTAAAGCCATGTTGGCTGTCTCCCATTAGGTCATGACTATCTACATGCTGAGTAATTTTATTCTTTATGATGGTTTTCTACCATTTTTTCCCGGTACTGATGTCAGGCTCACCGGTCTGTAGTTTCCCGGATCACCCCTCGAACCCTTTTTAAAAATTGGTGTTACATTGGCGATCCTCCAATCCTCAGGTATTAGAGATGATTTTAATGATAGTTCACAGATTACTGATAGCAGGTCTGCAATCTCAAATTTCAGTTCTTTCAACACCCTTGGATGTATACCATCTGGTTACCTTTCATACCCAGTAGAGCGCTGTAGTTTAAATTTCATAGTCACTCAGGGCCTAGCATCAGCAAAGTACTTTTAGTTTTAAATTAAAACACAGAAGAGAGCTTTCTGGTTAAATTTAGAATCCAGCAGAGAGCTTGTAGTTTAAATTTCATAATAGGTTAGAGCCTAGCAGCAGCAAAGAGCTATAATTTAAATCAAATCAGAATATAGCTTACCTCAGCAGCACAGGAGAGGGTACTGTGTAGCAGCCCTTTTTTAATAAGTGTTGGTTGAATGCAGAGGTTAAATAAAAGCGCTGATAGGGCAGATCCTTGTGGGACGCCTTGCTTGATTTTTGCTCAGTCTTAGAGAAACAGCTCTGCTCAACAAGGTAAAAATACTTTTTTAACCTTATGTTTGTGAAGCACCTAATAGCAAAAGAATAACTCAGTTCCTCTAGAACAACCTCTTCTTTCCCTCCTTCCTTTCAGGATAGGTTTTAAACTCAAAATAAGAAAACAGTTAGCGAACATTCACAAGCTTTCTCTTCAGCGTGACTCAGCACTTTCCTGAGAAATGCAAACACGTGGAGTTTTCTTCAAACCCAATTCCTGGCTCAATTCCAGTTACCTGCTTCTAGGAGACTCTTATTCAATGCTAGCCTTTAGCATAATGATTCCATGCTTGTAGCTTGACACAGGGTACAGCCCATGGGGATATCTAGATCTTGCAATTCCTCCCCTGCCAACTCAATCTGCATATCCTCTGGTGTTAGGGCAGTGTCCTGTTCTGAGCTCTGGACACAGTGCTCAGAATACAGCCTCCCTGGGGGTTCTAATGTCTCTCCTGAGCTCAACTCTCCCCGATAAAGATAGTCAGTACCTGAAGCTGGGCAGTTCTCCCTGGTTGTGCTCGCTACGGTTCCTTGTCTCCTTCCAGCCTCTCTGGAACAGCTCTCTGTATTCCTCTCTGGGTTCTCTCCTGGAGATCTGCAGGTGCTCCTAGTTCCACTCCTGATTCCCCTGAATCCTCTGAGTCTTTCAAACCTCCTGAGACCTCTGCCTCCCCAGAGCTTCTCCTTTCCTCTGAGCTTCCTCTTTCTTCTGCTTTAGCAGGGGTTTATATTTCCCTCTGCAGGGCTCCAGCCCTTCCCCCACTCCTCCCAAGTGATTGTAATCACCTGGAGTTAGGGTGTGGCTGCCTGAACTTTCTCTCCCTCAGGTTACTTTCTCTAGGAGGGGCCTGAAATCCATGCCCTGCAGGGATTTCTCCTTTCTCTAAGTTAAAGTCATTGGCCTTTTCTATACTCATAGGCAGGGGCGGCCCAAGGGGGGTGCGGGGCCATGTGCGGAGACTCAATGCAGGGCCTCATTTGCATAAGGGACCTCATTTGCATAAATATTTGCATAATGTTACCATACACTAACTTTTAGTAAACATGTCTCTTAATGAGTGTATGGATAAAGAAAGACTAAAAGATTTCTACATTACTATAATCCAGTGCCAACTGTCAGGCACATTAGGAACTACTACAGACACTGCCCATTTAGAACCCATAGCAAACCTGCCGTATCATCACAGCACTACCAGGACTCACAAAGCACAAGACCCTACCTATCAAAAGGCAACACTACAAATATTAAACCAATACATTTCAGAGAACAACAATACATGACCTACTGGGGAAAGAGAACAAGTGGCAATGTCAAATAGGAATTACATTAACAGAATATCTCAGTTCTGTTACACGTACAGAACATAGACCATCACAAAACAAGAAATCACAATGTAGAAACAGGAAGACAATAATTAAACTGGGAACCCCAAAAGCCCAACAACACTGTAGAAATAAAACTATAAATTAATTTCCTCTTGTACTAAACAAAGCGCAGATGTTAATGATGCACATTTCCCAGAGCTGGCATATTTCAGTTAATAAATTCAATAAAGAGATATTTTTCTACCTTTTGTGCATTTTTTTTCAGTTGCAATTGCTCCAGCCACTTTCTTCTGGTTTCTTTGTGTCTTCTACTAACTCTCCATCGTCTGCTGTCCATTTGTCCTTTCTTCACTCTTCTAGTTTTTTTCCATTCTCTCTCTACATCTGCTTTAACATACTAATCTTTCTCCTTTTGCTCTTTCCTCATTCCTATTTCATTAAACTCAAATTTTACCCCGCCATCCTCAATCCCCACTTACTCTCCCAATATCCGGCCAATTGTAGATTTGTCTTCCCTCACACACAAAATATCTTTTCCCTCTCCATTTCCCTCTCCCAGCTCTATCCCATTCTAATCCTCCTCCAACATCAGCTCCCTTCTAGTTCCAGCCCCACCCAGTATCCGCTCCCTTGTAGTCCCCGCATCAGCCCATTTCCAGTCCTAGCTCCCCCATCCGAGTCCCTCCATCAGCTCATTTCCAATCCCAGCTCCCCATCAGCCCATTTCTAGTCCTTTCCTAGCCCCACCATCAGCCCATGTCAAATCCTAGCTCCCCTCCACTCAGCCCATTTCCAATCCAAGCCCCCCATGAGCCTACTTCCAGTTCTAGCCCCTCCATGAGTCCATTTCAATCCAAGCCCCCCCAACAGCCCATTTCCAGTCCTATCCTAGCCCTCCATTAGCCCATTTCCTGTCCTAGCCCCCCCTCACTCAGCCCATTTCCAGTCCTAGCTCCATCCCCTCACAGCCCATTTCCATTCCAAGCCCCCCTCCCCATCAGCTATTTGTAGTTCAAGCCTTCCTTCCACTCAGCCCATTTCCAATTCAAGCCCCCTGTCCCCATCAGCTATTTGCAGTTCAAGCCCTCCTTCCACTCAGCCCATTTCCAGTCCTAGCCACCCCCCAGCCCATTACTAGTCCTAGCCCCCCATAGCCCATTATCAGTCCTAAGCCCCCCATAACCCATTACCAGTTCTAAGCCCCCCATCAGCCCACTTCCAGTCCTAAGCCCCCCATCACCCCATTTTCAGTCTTAGCCCCCCAAAGCCTATTACAGTCCTAACCCCAATCAGCCCATTTCAAGTCCTAGCTCCCCCATCCGAGTCCCTCCATCAGCTCATTTCCAATCCCAGCCCCCCATCAGCCCATTTCTAGTCCTTTCCTAGCCCCATCATCATCAGCCCATGTCAAATCCTAGCTCCCCTCCACTTAGCCCATTTCCAATTCAAGCCCCCCATGAACCTATTTCCTGTGCTAGCCCCTCCATGAGTCCATTTCAATCAAAGCCCCCCCAACAGCCCATTTCCAGTCCTATCCTAGCCCTCCATCAGCCCATTTCCTGTCCTAGCCCCCCCCCCTCACACAGCCCATTTCCAGTCCTAGCTCCCTCCCCTCACAGACTATTTCCATTCCAAGCCCCCCTCCCCATCAGCTATTTGTAGTTCAAGCCTTCCTTCCACTCAGCCCATTTCCATTCCAAGCCCACGTGCCCATCAGCTATTTGCTGTTCAAGCCCTCCTTCCACTCTGCCCATTTCCAGTCCTAGCCACACCCCCAGCCCATTACCAGTCCTAGCCCCCCATAGCCCATTACCATTCCTAAGCCCCCCAAAACCCATTACCAGTTCTAAGCCCCCATCAGCCCACTTCCAGTCCTAAGCCCCCATCACCCCATTTTCAGTCTTAGCCCCCCATAGCCCATTACCAGTCCTAACCCCCATCAGCCCATTTCAAGTCCTAGCTCCTCCATCCGAGTCCCTCCATCAGCTCATTTCCAATCCCAGCCCCCCATCATCCCATTTCTAGTCCTATCCTAGCCCTCCATCAGCCCATTTCCTGTCCTAGCCCCCCATTCAATCAGCCCATTTCCAGTCCTAGCTCCCTCCCCTTACAGCCCATTTCCTTTCCAAGCCCCCCTCCCCATCAGCTATTTGTAGTTCAAGCCCTTCTTCCACACAGCCCATTTCCATTCCAAGCCCCCATCCCGATCAGCTATTTGCAGTTCAAGCCCTCCTTCCACTCAGCCCATTTCCAGTCCTAGCCACCCCCAGCCCATTACCAGTCCTAAGCCCCCTATCAGCCCACTTCCAGTCCTAAGCCCCCCATCACCCCATTTTCAGTCTTAGCCCCCCCATAGCCCATTACCAGTCCTAACCCCCATCAGCCCATTTCCAGTCTTAGCCTCCCCACAGCCCATTCCAGTCCTAACCCCCCATTAGCCCATTTCCAGTCCTAGCACCCCATTAGCCCATTTCCAGTCCTAGTCCCCCATAGCCCATATCCAGTCGTAGCCCCCCATAGCCCATTACTAGTCCTAACCCCCCATCAGCCCATTTCCAGTCTTAGCACCCCCATAGCCCATTACCAGTCCTAACCCCCCAATCAGCACATTTCCAGTCCAACCCCCCCTATAGCCCATTACCAGACCTACCCCCCAATCAGCCCATTTCCAGTCTTAGCCCCTCCATAGCCCATTACATCCTTACCCCCCATCAGTCCATTTCCAGTCCTAACCCCCATCAGCCCACTTCCAGTCTTAGCCCCCCCATAGCCCATTACCAGTCCTAACCCCCCTCCCCCATCAACCCACTTCCAGTCTTAGCCCCCCCATAGCCCATTACCAGGCCTAACCCCCTCATAGCCCATTACCAGTCCTAACCCCCCTCCCCCCATCAGCCCTGATAGATTTAAAAAAACAAACCGGCTGCTGCTGCCGCTGCTGCCGTGGCAGCGGCAGAATCAAATGTCCTGCCGCGGGGCCCCGCCTGCCCGGCATAGCCTCCCTGCAGCATCAGCTCCCGAGTCCCTCCCAATGAGCGGGCTTTCAGAGCCGCGAGAGTTTCCCTTTCTTCTCGCGGCTCTGTTAATCTCGCCGGGGCTGATGGGATTTCCCATCAGCCCCGGCGGGATTAACAGAGCCGCGAGAGGTCAGAGAAGCTCTCCCTTCGCGGCTCTGAAAGCCCGCTTATTGGGAGGGACATTTGATTCTGCCGCTGCCACGGCGGCAGCGGCAGCAGCAGCTGGTTTGTTTTTTTTTAATCTACTTGTGCTAATGTAGAATGTTTTTTGTACGGGGCCCCCTGAAACGCGGGGCCCTGTGCAAAAAACATTCTTGTTCAATGGACGGGCCGGCCCTGCTCATAGGCTCAAAACAGGCTTCCTTGTCACAGCGTCCAGCCTCTTTCTGCCATTCTCACCGCTGTTTCTGTGCTCAGGAGTATCTGGAATGGCCCCTCCCCATCTGGCTACAGCTTAGACTCCTTCCTGGATTTTATCAGAACCCACTGTCCAGGTTTAAAGCTGTGGACTGCAAAGTCCAGAGGAGGCATCTGTGCTAGGAGCCCTTTATTTCTGAGGAAAGATAAAGAGGAAGACAGCGCAAGTATATATTCTTATAGAAACTTGTCCTTTTTTTCAAACTGAAGAGTTTTTTTAATTGTCCCAGGTAGGGTAACCCAAATAGCATTTCATATGGAGACAGCCCCAGGTCTTTCCGAGGGGCTGTTCGGATTCTCAACAATGCTAAGGGTAAACATTTGGTCCAGGGCAGTTTTGTTTCTAACATCAGTTTGGCTAACTGTTTTTTTATAGTTTGATTCATGCGCTCCATTCTCCCTGAGGAGGGTGGATGCCAGGGAGTGTGAAAATCCCAAACTATTCCATTATTCTATTATTTTCTGCAGTACCTTAGCTGTGAAATGACTTCCCTGGTCAGAGTCAATATGCCCTATCCTTCCATATCTTAGAATGATTTGCTCCAAAACTATCTTTGCTACTCCTGTTGCCGTGGCAATGGCCATGGGATATGCTTCTACCCATCCCGTCAGTTGATCCACTATTACTAAGAGGTATTTTACCCGCCCAACCAGGGGAAATTCAGTGAAATCAATTTGTATATTTGGAAAAGGGCGGAGACCAGGATCTTTCCCTCCCTGTGGAAAAAGCTGTCGAATCAAGACAGAATAATTTTGATTTGTACATAAAGATTCGAAAGGTTAGCACGTCACGCAGAAAATTATCTACTTCTAAGCTAAGGGGATAATAATTTACATATGTACATTTATTTATTTTTTATTTATTTACATTCTCTTATATACTGCGCTATTCTGCATCAGTGTGGTTTACATTGAACGAACTGAAATTACATTGAACAGGGCATTATAACTTGGAGATAACTATTTTACAGGGAACATGGGCTATGGAGGGTTAAGTGGCTTGCCCAAGACCACAAGGAGCACCTGTGGGACTAGAAACCCCAGTCCTTCCGGCCCAAGGTTGCTGTCCTCTAGTGGGATTTGAACCCCCGACCTTCTGGCCTGAAGTACCTTGCCCCAACCACTAGGCTACTCCTCCACTCCTCCTCCTCCACATTTATACATTACAGGTTTTCTGGGGTGCTGTGGGGGTGTTGCCCCTCATGCGAGTTTAGTACAGGTTGAAATGACTTTGAAATAGGTGGGTTTTGAGTTTCTAAAGTCAGCTAGATCAATGCTGGCTCGTAGGTCGGGTGGGAGTTGGTTCCATAGTGTCGGTGCTGTGGTTGTCGGTGCTGTGGTTGTTTCCTAAGGACCTTTTTATTTATTCTCTTACAGGTTATACACCTCTCACACACCTGCTTGGCTACTGTGTATATCCCCATACATGCATGGTACCTTAGAATCAGATCACACATTGTTTGTACACTCCAATGACTCCCTTGGTGTGGAATGGCCATAATTTCTCTCATGATTTGTTTGTTCACCATCTGCCTTCCATCAGGTAAAACCCACTTTCCCCCTTCTGTTTCTGTCGCCCCTATTTCCTCAAGCTGTTGTTTTTCCCTTGCAGTAAATGTGGGATTTACTGTGTGACTCACTACTTCTGGGGTTAAGTAGAATATAGGGGATATGTTTTCCCCTAAGGCAGCTTCCTTAGCAGCCTCATCGGCTATTCTATTCCCCCTTACTTCAAATGAATTCCCAGCTTGATGTCCCTTCACATGCACTACTGCTATCTCTTGTGGTAGCAGCAGATTTTTCAACACTTGTTTGATTAATTCCTCATGCACTAACTCCTTTCCCTTGCTGTTTATCAAACCTTGTTCCTCCCAGATCTTCCCAAAGGTGTGTACCACTCCTAAGGCATATTTTGAGTCCGTGAAGATGGTCCCATCTCCACTCCCTAATAGCTTCAAAGCCTGATTCTTATAGTTCACATGTTTGTGCTGACCTATTATTGGGTAGCCCGCCTGCTTCAAGGGAGCAGTGACTTTCTCCTTCTATTACTGCATACCCATTTCGTCTTTTCCCTTCTATAACCCTAGAGGATCCGTTTACAAACAAATGCTTCCCTGCATGCAAGGGGGTATCCCCTAAGTCTGGTCTTACCCTGGTCTGGTATTCTATGATGTCCAAGCAATCATGTTCTAGTTCCTCACTTCCCCCCTCACCTTGCCATAAGAAAGTGGCTGCGTTTAAACACTGCTCTGTGGTTAACACTAAATCATCTTTTTCCATTAGTATTGCCTCATATTTCAGGATTTGCGAATCAGTGAGCCACCTCCCAGCCCTCTGGGTTAGGATGGTTCTCACCTGATGTGGGGTACTTACTACTAGGGCCCCTCCAAACTTCAATTTCCTGCTCTCATCCACCAGTAGGGCTGTTGCCGCCACTGCTTGGACACACTCCGGCCATCCTCTACACACTGAATCTAGAATTTTAGATAAATATGCAACTGGCTGTTTCTTCCCTGCCCATTTTTGAGTAAGGACCCCCAATGCAGTCCTTTTGTCAGCAGTGATAAAAAGGTGGAAGGGTTTGTGCAGCGAGGGTAAAGCCAGGACTGGGGCTTCTACCAAGCTTTGTTTTAGCTTTCTTACTAACTCTTGCTCCTCTTCTTTCCAGATTAAGTTGTTAGGTTCTTTTTCTAACAGCTTTAAGTATAATCCTTTAGTCTTTTGGGCATATGAGTCTATCCATAACCTACAGTATCCGGCTAATCCCAGGAACTTCCTTAGTTCTTTTTTTGTCTTTGGAAGTGGTAAATCTGCAATTCCTTTTATTTGCTCTGGATTGATTCTCCTTTTTCCATCACTAATCAGATGTCCAAGGTGTTTTACTTCTTTCTCTATAAATTGTAATTTGGTTTTGGAAACTCGAAACCCCTGGCTTCCTAGAAACTCCAAGAGGGCTCTGGTTGCTTCACTGACTTGAGTTTTCTTTTCTCCTGATATTAAAAGATCATCTACATATTGCAAAAGAGTCACATCGAATGGTGTAGAGAACTTTTCTAATAGTTGTTCCAGTACTTGCCAGATAGGTCCAAAATGCATCCTGCAAATCTATAACACTAAACCACTTATGCTCTTGGGGTATTTTACTCAGTATTGTGTAGGAGTTTGACACCACTGGCTGCTTTACCCGTATTATTTGGTTCAGCTTCCTTAAGTCCAGTACTAACCTGTATGATCCATCTGGTTTTCTTACTGGCAAGATGGGAGTGTTAAATGGTGACATGCATGGTTCTAATAGTGCATCCTGGAGTAAGCTTTTTATAGCAGGTTGGAGGCCCTTGCAGCCTTCCAAGGAATTGGGATATTGTTTTTGGCGCACTATCTCGCCCTTCTTTCTTTTCTTTTATGTATTTATTTCTTTTATTTATTTTTTAACATTCTCTTATATACCGCGCTATTCTGCATCAGTGCGGTTTACATTGAACAAACTGAAATTACATTGAACAGGGCATTATAACTTGGAGAGAACTATTTTTACAGGGAACATGGGCTATGGAGGGTTAAGTGGCTTGCCCAAGACCACAAGGATCACTTTTCTTAATTCTATCTTTAGGGGTGGAATATCCAGTCCTCCCCTGTTTCCTTTCCTTGCCCATACTACAGGGTCTATTTGGCTTTCTTCCTCCTCAGTGAGGAGAGCCATTCCTACAACAATTTGGTCATCTTTTACCTTCATTTCTAAGTTTAACTGTGTAATCATATCCCTTCTTAAAAGATTACTCCCTGCCTCTGGAATGTACAGCAAATGTCCCTCTATCTCTTTGTCTAATTTTAGCAGTGTCGGCTCAAATATTGAAACTGGAAACCCCTCTCCCTTCACTCTCGAAACTGTACGTTTTTGATTTGATAACTTCATTCCTTTTGGTACATAATTTAAAGAACTTCGGGCAGCCCCTGTGTCTACTAAAAATACTACTTCTTCCTTTGGTCCCACCTTCACATTTTTCAAGGGTTCTTGGTGGGACCTTAGATTAAGAAACCCCTGACACCCCTAATCTTCATCAAAATTCATCTGTGGTAATATTTCTTCTTCTCGCTTTAATTCAGGACACTCTCTCTTGAAGTGACCTATTTTCCCACAGTGATAACATCCTGCCTGCACTTGGGGCTTGGACCGAGAATTACCAGTCCGGTATTCCGGCCACCCTTGCCCTGTACTCCTGTTCACCCATCCTCTCCCCCTTTGCCCTATACCTCCCCTGGTTTTACTCATCACCTGTTTAACAGTATTTACCATCATCTTTGTCTTTTGTTTTTGTTTCTCATCCTCTCTTTTCACATACACTTTCTGTGCTTCTGTCAGCAAATCTTCTAGTGGTTTATCATTCCAACCCTCTATTTTTTTCAAGTTTTTTTCTTTATGTCTGGCCAGGACTTGGTCACAAAATGCACCTTTAGTAGTCCTTTGGCTACCTCATTGTCTGCACTTATTCCTGAGAATTTTCATCTGATCTTTTAATCTCTTCAGGAAAACGGAAGGTGTTTCTTCCTTTTCCTGATGTACTTCCACATCCTCTCTAATAGACTGCCTGGAGGGATGTTCCCAGGGCCTGTACTACCAGCCCCATCCTTACTCGAGTTTCCCTTAGAGCCTTTATTTCCCATCGAGACTTTCTGTCACCAGTGTGTCTGTCACTTTGTCTCTCTCCGGCCGGACTCCTCGCGGATGTGTCGGAACCGCGGATTAAGACTCTGCACTCACTTCGTGTCCAGGACACGTCTCACACACACACACTACTCTGTCTCGATCCCCAACCACCAAGGTAATACTTCAGTCTTACTTCTTATCTTGGTCCGTGCATGGAATTGCTTGGTTGGCGCGCATGTGCTCACTATAACTGGTCTGGTTCACTGAGTCTGTATTGCTTTCACCAGTCTCCGGATTCTGTGGTCAGTGCAGTGGTGGAGTCCGCCATCACCAACACCAGGCCGTTGAACTCAACGGGACACATCTCCCCATCCTCAGCGGTGGCGGCCCCCTCCAGTGATGACACGATCCCGGGACGAGCACCCAATCTGTAATAAACAATAATAATTTTATCACAATAACAGACACTTCAGTGAAACCAAAGTTTCTTTTATTTATCTATTTATTTATTATTCAGTCTTTGCAAGATGGGTGGCCATAATTTTTTATCCGTGACCACACTTTATCATATGAACAGTTCCATATTTATTACATTCATTTCTTCTACAAATTCCTCCCCTATTATTCTATTGGTGTAAGTATTTCTAATTTCCTACCTATTAATGATTGTTATTTGGGCCATGTGACTCTCCACCTCCATTTACTTCTCTTAATCCTTGCCCCTTTTACCCCTTCCCCTTTTTTTACCTTATTCCTTTTATGGTTATGTTACCGGTCTTATGGTTTCTCAGAGATCCCCCCCCCCCTTTCCCTTATGCCCATGGCCTGTTCCTGAGCGGTCCTCCAGTTTAGTCCTCCACATCCGGGTAGTGCACCTCATCCTGCAGCAAGGAGACTGGACCAATCACATTCTTCAATACCACAGGAAGTATCCTGCTGGAGCTCCCATCAGCCCCCCAGTGTGTCCAGTCTCCTTGCAGCAGGAGGACATGTGAGCCTGGTTCTGGGCTCACTTACAGGCTTGTTTGGCAACGCTAGTTAGAAGGGTTTTGGGGGATTTTCTTTCTTTTCCTTGTTTCCATTTATTTTATTTCTTCTTTTAGCAGCCTATAGCTTTAAAAAAAAAAATAGGAGAGACAAACGTCTGAGGATCCGAGCTGTAACTGCCCTTCCCCCCCCCCCCTCTTTGCTTCGCGGGCAGTTTTTAAAACTGGCAGCACTTCTAGATCGCTCCCCCTAGAAGGTACGGGGGAGAGATCGGGTGCTCGCAGCAGCCATCCCAGCTCTTGAAGCTCCTTCTTCTGAGAATGGGCTGCAGCACAGAGACCTGCCGGAGGCTCTGTTTACCGGTTCAACGCAGGCAGCCGGAACGTTAGCTCTGTAGCACTCAGGATTCGAGCGGCGTTGCTGGAGAGTAATTTTGTGCCTAACGGGGTAAGTGGCCTCTTTCCCGCTTTCATTATACCGGGCATTCTTTTAGTTTCGTTGCTGTCGGGTCTTCTTTTGATTTTTTGTGTTTGGCGCCCTTTTTTCTCATCGTCCCGCGGTTGCGGTGGCCATTTTGGAAACTGATTTTTCGCAGGATGTGCAGGAGCCCGTGAGGTTTTTTCTTTTTGCGAGTAGGTGTCCTTAGCCTTTAGAGCAGCACATGCGCTTTTTTGTTTGCTCAATCTTCTGTTCAGTTAAAAAAAAAAACGGTGATAAGTCTTGTGAATTATTTTCCTTTGTTTGTGGAGTTTTAGGCTCTCCTCTCAGCTCTGTTTCTCCACGGGGTGGGGGGGGGGGGTGAGAACCTTCATTTTAATGGCGACGAGACCGCAGTGTGTGGTCTGCGGCTCTTGCAGGGGTACTGTGTCATATTCAGGGATTTGCAAAGGCTGCACTGCTATTTCTGCGGACATGGAACAGCAGATGGAAGTTAAGCCTCTCCCAGACCCCTTAGTTCCTATTTTGCCTGCTGAGGGAAATACTTCTACGGTCTGTCCCCTATCTCCATCTCCATTCCCTTCCAAGGGACAGGGGTCTGGGTTGCCGGGGAAGGGGCGGAATCTTCTTCTTCCTTGGCAGATTTTTCTCCAGATTTCGTGCTGCTTATGCATCAGGCGTTCAAATTGGGGCGTTTAGGTAAATTACCAGAGTCCTTCACCACTCTGTCTCCTCTTCCGGCCTCCAAAGCGGAGGGGGTTGGGCGGACTTCATCCAAGCCGGTGAAGAGGTTTCGGTCCGCGGAACTGGATATGGAAGATGCGGAGTGGCAGGAAACAGATGTGGAAATGGATCCGGAGGACTTATTTGATGATCTAGAGGAAGGGGAGATCCCTGAACCCAAAGATCAGGCTAGGATTATCCGAGTGTTTCGTAAGGAGGAGCTGGTACCCTTGATTACGGAAGCTCTTCAAACGCTCCATCTCGCTACAGCGCGTCTGGCTGAGGACGAAGCGTTGGAGGATCCCATCATTCAGGCGGTGCGGGAATCTCAAGTGGTGTTTCCGGTACACCGAGTGGTAGATCAGATGATTCAAACCGAGTGGGAATCCGGACAATGAACCGCCTCTATCCGTTAGCGGATAAGGACAAGGAAAAGTTTAAATCGCCTCGGGTTGAGGCTGCGGTTTCCACACTAACCAAGAAGACGACAATCCCAGTTGAGGGGAGTGCGGCCTTAAAGGACACTCAGGACAGGAAAGTGGACGGTTTATTGAAGCAGGCCTTTGAAACCAACTCTTTATCGTTACAGGCTTCTATTTGTGGAGCCTGGGTGGCTAGAGCTTGTTTAAGGTGGGCTCAGCATTTGCGCCAGGACCCCCACTTGGATCAACAAGGCTTACTTGAGGTGACCCGGCTAGAGTCTGGTTCAGCGTACTTAGCGGATGTGCATTATGATCTTATCAGAACATTGGCTAACAGTATGGGTCCTTGGTGGCGGCGCGGAGATCCATCTGGTTGCAGAATTGGGCGGCCGATGGCTCTTCAAAATCTCGTCTCAGCAAACTCCCTTTCAAGGGCAGGTTGTTGTTCGGAGACGATATGGATAAGTTGGTAAAGGACTTGGGTGAGTCTAAAGGCAGCAGACTGCCGGAGGATAAGCTTAAGCTAGGTAGGAGTCTGCCAGTTTCTCGAGGTCAATTTAGAGATTTTAGGAGATTTTGATCATCTCGCCTGTGGAATACTCAACGCGGCCGTTTTGGGTCAAAATCCCATAATTTTCGTGGCTTCCGAGGAGCAGGCAGAGGTTTTGCAGCTACCTCCTCCTCTTCGTCCTCTTCCTTTAGTCGCAAGCCACAATGAAGCGAGGCGGACCCCGGGGGGAAGTCAAGTGATCGGAGGGCGTCTTCAGGACTTTCTTCCTTCTTGGGTCCAGATTACCTCGGATCAGTGGGTGCTCGAGATAGTCAGAGAAGGTTATGCGCTGGAGTTTGCCTTTCCACCACGGGACTCCTTTGTTCTTTCTCCCAGCAGGGGTCAGCAAAAGGAGCTGGCAATTCGCTCAACTTTGGAACGGCTGCTAGCTTTGGGTGCGGTTATTCCTGTTCCAGAGTCCAAGCGTTGGGTAGGTCGTTACTCCATTTATTTTGTGGTGCCAAAGAAGGACGGATCCCTCCGTCCTATTTTAGATCTCAAGGATGTGAATCATTGTCTGCGAGTGCCTCATTTCCGCATGGAGACCCTGAAGTCCGTTATAGTGGCAGTGCGACAAGGGGAGTTTTTGACCTCTCTGGACCTTACCGAGGCCTATCTACATATTCTGATCAGGCCGGTTCATCAAAAGTTTCTTTGGTTCGCTCTTCCTTGGGGGCACTAGCAGTTTCAAGCTTTGCCATTCGGGCTAGCTGCAGCTCCACGCACCTTCACCAAGGTTATGGTCATGGTGGCAGCGGCTTTGCAAAAGGAAGGTATCCTAGTTCACCCTTATCTCGACAACTGGTTGATTCGGGCGAAGTCCGAGAAGGAGTGCTTGCAGGCCACAGACAGAGTCTTAGACATGCTGCTGAGTCTCGGCTGGGTAGTAAATGCGAAGAAGAGTCACTTAGTTCCTTCTCAAGTCCTCGAATATCTAGGGGTCTGTTTCGACACGGCAAGAGGCTTGGTGAGCCTTCCGGTTCACTGCGCTCAGGCCTTGCATCAGCTGGTACGAACCTTCTTAGCGATTCCCGCTCCGTCTGCGTGGTGGTATCTGCGGTTGCTGGGAACAATGGCGGCAACCCTGGAGGTGATTCCGTGGGCCAGGTTTCATATGCGTCCGCTTCAAAGAGCTCTGTTACGTTGTTGGTCGAATCAGTTGGATTCGCTGAATCATCTTTTACCCTGTCTGAGGCCAGTTCGGTGGGCTTTGCAGTGATGGCTCCGACTGGAATCACTGCAGGGGGGTCTTCCCTTGGAGCAGCCAGTTTGGATAGCTTTATTAAAGGATGCGAGTCTGGTGGGCTGGAGGGTCCACTGTCAGGGCCGTTTCGTGCAGGGGCTGTGGTCAGCCCAGGAGGCTTTGTGATCAATCAACTGGTTCGAGTTGCGGGCAGTGAGGCTAGCACTGCGGGCCTTCGAGGCGTCCGTAATGAGACAGGTGGTGAGAGTCCTGTCGGACAATTCAGCTACAGTAGCGTACATCAACCTTCAGGGAGGCACAGGAAGTGTAGCCATGGAAGAGGAGGTGGAGGTGCTCTTCGAGTGGGTGGAGCCTTCACTCAAACTCAAGGCATATCGCAGGGTTCAGCCCTCTCGGCACTACTTTTTAACATTTACATGCAACCTCTCAGTGGCATTTTCAGGAAACATGACATCAATTACCACATTTACGCAGACGATATTATGCTGTACACACAATTAGATGCCACAGACCCTAAATACACTCAGCTCGAAACCTGCCTGAGCGAGATGTTAGGATGGCTACAACAAAACAATATGACGATTAACCACAAGAAAACGGAAGTGATGTACATATCCAGTAAACCTGACTTTGAACCTCCCCCAACAATCACACTGTGTAACAACACTTACAACACTAAGAATGAGATCAAGTATCTGGGAGTCACAATCGACAGCAAGCTAAAGATGGAAAAGCACCTGAGAAGCACCAACAAAGCTATTTTTCACAAGCTTAGAGTGCTACGACCCCTGCGAAATATACTTGAACCATGTGATTTCCGGTCTGTTGTGCAAGCACTAATCATGCCTCACTTAGACTACTGTAACGCCATCCTACAGGGTCTGCCAAAGAAAACCACCAATATCTTGCAATTTGCACAAAATGTGGCGGCGAGGATCATCATGCGATCAAGCGTAACTGAACACATTACACCCGTATTGATCGAGCTACACTGGCTACCCATTGCTGCCAGGATACAATATAAAACATTGGTTACAACGTTCAAACTCATTCACAATCTAGCCCCATCATTCCTTTCAACCCTTATCTGCACGCAACCTGCCACCAGAGACAGGAGAACTATCAACTCAGACACGCTACAAGTTCCAAACTTCATCAGACATGTCAAAGCCAGTACGAGCCGCAGAGCATTTTCATTCTTTGCCCCAACCTTATGGAACCACCTACCATATGAGCTGCGAGCAATTAAAGACATAGTTGCTTTCAGGAAGAAATTAAAAACACATCTATTCCAATGTCACTACAACCAGATGTAAATCCCAGAGGGATAAAAGTGGAAGTGAATAGTTATATGTAAAAATGTAAATATGTTAAGTAGAATCTCTTCTGTAAAATTATGTAAATATGTTAAGGCCAATCCCGAGACCCTTTTCTGTGTGCTGTGTTTTACCTCTAAACTATTGTATATATGCCCCAACTTTTCTGTCTTGATTTTTGACAAATCCCAGAGATGTAATCAAACTGCTTCTGATTGCTGGAAGTAGCGGTATATAAGTGTTTACTAAATAAATAAATAAATAAATAAAAGTACGCCTCCTGGCCATCTCGGCGGCGCATATCGTGGGAAAAGAAAATGTGATGGCAGATTTTCTCAGCAGGGTGCGGGTGGAAACCGGAGAGTGGGAGTTGCATCCGCAGATTTATGCGCAAATAGTTCACCGATGGGGACCGCCGATCATGGATCTCATGGCGACCTTCCAGTCAGCAAAGACAGGTTGATTTTTCAGCAGACGGAGAGAACGCATGTCCGAAGGGATCGACACCCTCATTCAACCGTGGCCCGAGTCTGGTCTGCTGTATGTCTTTCCGCCCTGGGCTTTGATCGGAAGAGTGGTCCAACGCATCGAGGTGCACCGCGGAAAGGTCTTGCTGGTGGTGCCGGATTGGCCCCGGCGGCCGTAGTATGCAGATCTGGTTCACCTTCTCGACGGCGTGCCATGGAAGCTTCCACTCTTAGTAGACCTGTTACTTCAGGGTCCGCTGCGCATGCCTCAGGTGGATCGATTCTCGCTTACGGTATGGCCATTGAAAGGTCTAGGTTGATAAGGAAAGGTTATTCTTCGGCAGTCATTGCTACTCTTCTTCGAGCAAGAAAGTCTTCTACCTCTAGTGAATGGGTATTGACCAACATCATCGTTGGCCGTATCTGTCTTGTCTGAACAGGGCCACAGTTCTCCATCCGAGTAGAAGAGTTAGTATGTTTAAGCAAACGATTTTACAATACTACCACTAAGAAGACATCCTGGTGGTCAGGTATAAATGTTACTGAACCATCCAACCCTTTAATCAATTTCTCTAGTCTTGCTAAAATATGGACTAATCTTACTTCTACTAATGCCTGGGAGGCCCCTCCTGGGCTGTACTGGATTTCTGGTACTCGAGCATATGCCCAACTCCCTAACAACTGGGGAGGGGCGTGTGTCCTGGGAACAATTTGCCCGTCTTTCTTATTCCCATTTCCCAAGGAGAGCATTTAGGGTTCCCAGTATACAATGGTCGACAGAAGCGGGATGCCCTAAAGATAGGTCAATGGGATAAGTGGTATGGTGAAGAGTGGCCACCTGAGAGAATTATCACATAAAAATGGACCAGCCACATGGGCGAATGATGGGACCTGGGGATACCGCTAGGGTTGCCAACTAGCTCCAGATGCGCCCGACAGGCTTGATCCAGTCCTGGGTTTACCCCATTGCATGCAGGGACATGTAGTTCTGATTTCTCCATTGCACTCCATAAGAAAAACAAGACTACATGTCCCTGCATGCAGTGGGGTAACTCCAGGACTGGATCAAGCCTGTCGGGCGCATCTGGAGCTAGTTGGCAACCTTAGATACCGCACTCCTGTTTATATGCTGAATCGTATTATACGCTTGCAAGCTGTTGTAGAAATTATAACTAATGAAACAAGTAAAGCGCTAACCCTCTTAGCAAAACAAAGTACTCAGATGCGCACAGCTATTTACCAAAACCGGTTGGCCCTTGATGACTTGTTAACCTCTGAGGGAGGAGTATGTGGAAAATTCAATCTGACAAACTGCTGTCTGCAGATTGATGATCAAGGTCAAGTCATTGAAGAAATAGCCGTCCATATGCGAAGGCTAGCACATGTACCAGTTCAGACATGGCATGGACTAGAACTCAATGGGTGGTTCGGAACTATGTTTTAGGGGCTGGGAGGTTTGAAAACTATTGTGTTCGCTGTTTTACTAATGATAACTATGTGTCTGCTCCTGCCATGTTTCCTACCCCTTTGCCTGCGTATGGTCCCCTCAATCATTGACAGTACAGTTGAACGAAAGACAGCAGCCAGGGTACTAGCTATGTGGAAGTATCAGGCCTTGCCTCAGGAGGAAGCATCAGTTTGAGAAGGACATGATATGTGATTCCCCCCCCCCCCCCTTTTTAGGAGGGGTGAGGATAATCAAAGGGAGGAATGTGGTAGGCTATAGCCTCAAACTAGACCTGGATTTCAACCCCTACCTGGGATTAGTGCTGAAAAGAACCAGAGTTTAAGAATCTGCTTTAAACTGCTTTTGAAAGTCCCCTTCCTCCCTCTATGAAGTTTGTACAAGTTCTTTATGCTTGAATTGTCCTTGCATTCTCTGAGTTAGAACAGTTTGAGAAGGGGGAACAGGGAATGGGGCCCAGAGAGGGTCACCGATTGGATAGGTGTGAGGGGCGTTGGGACCAATAGAAAGTTTGCCTCTATCAAATTGTAAAAATTGTATATAAGGAATCTGCTGCTGTACTTCATTGCTCAGTCCCTTTTGGACCCGCTCCTGTCTGAGCCTGTGCACATTAAATTGGCTTGGACCCTGCAACTGACTCCTGGTATTATTTATTGCATGCTCTTTGCTGCTACAGTACCTGCTAATAGCTGTGCGAGATGCGAAACGCGAATCTGTACATTTGTCTTCCTTTTTGTTTTTCTTGCTTCCACATTGAGGAATTCAGTTTCTCTTTATATATGTCAGGATACAGCTCTGAAGTCGTTTAGAAAGAATTTTAAAACTTAAATTTTTTGCAGGCCTTTGGTTGCTCTGAGTGGTGAGGAGTGTCTATTGCTGGACTGCACTACATAGATTTTTTTAATTTAATTTTTTAAATTTTAATTTAATTTTTGTATCTTATATATTTTGATATAAATTTGTTTTTATTTGTACTGTAAACTACTTTGCTGTTTCCACTAAAATCAGTATATCGGGTATGCAATAAACTAAACTGTGACTAGAAAGTGGAGTCTCAGCAGCTTGTTGCCACACTGAAGATGGCTGCCAGGATGAGATCCTGAGAGCACAGGGGTTTCTTGTTTTTCAGTCTAGATCCCTCCTCCCCTTCCTCTCTCCTCCCTCCTAGCTGCAGAACATTTCCTGCCCTCTCTGCAAGCCTCCGCCATTGAGAGAGAAGCAGAGCCCGAAGCCTCATCCTGGGAAAGAAAGAGAGAGAAGTGAGAGTGAATCCTCCTGATCTGAAAGTGAATCCTCCCCAGAAAAGCAGGAGAGAGAATGGCTGAGGTAGAGTTTGCACAGGTAAGGCAGCTTACACTCCAGGGCTGAGGACAGTGTAGCCGTTTGTAAAAACAGAAAAAAAAAAGCAGTTCAGGAAGGGATGGTCCAACAGTCTTTATTACACACGTATACGCATCATTCACAAGAGGCAGAAACAAAGGCAGGCAGAGTATATGACTCCTGGTCCTGCATCTAGCCACATTCACTGAACACTAGCCAGTATTTCCCAATCAGTGAAGCAACAGACCTGATTTTGGTAAAGTCCCCGCTGTCTGATGTTCACCGTACATGCCAGCACTTAGGTTTCCCTCAGCACCTCACAGCAATAACAGACACCAGCAGTAACTCTTACATGTGCAGAAGCTCCTTTCCGGGCACAGTGTAGATGGGCATGTATCTCCTTCCTACCTACAGCACTGAGCCCTGGGGTGTGGGAATTAATGGGCTGCACGCAGGGTCTGGATAGCCAGGCTCTGCTTTGTGCAGCACAGACACACTGTTCACCATCTGCCTTCCATCAGGTAAAACCCACTTTCCCCCTTCTGCTTCTGTTGCCCCTATTTCCTCAAGCTTGTTTTTCCCTTGCAGTAAATGTGGAATTTACTGTGTGACTCACTACTTCAGGGGGTTATGTGGAATATAGCAGATATGTTTTCCCCTAAGGCAGCTTCCTTAGCAGCCTCATCGGCTATTTGATTCCCCCTCACTTCAAATGAATTCCCAGCTTGCTGTCCATTCACATGCACTACTGCTATCTCTTGTGGTAGCAGCAGATTTTTCAACACTTGTTTGATTAAATTCTCATGCACTAACTCCTTTCCCTTGCTGTTTATCAAACCTCGTTCCTCCCAGATCTTCCCAAAGTTGTGTACCACTCCAAAGGCATATTTTGAGTCTGTGAAGATGGTCCCATCTCCACTCCCTAATAGCTTCAAAGCCTGATTCATATAGTTCACATGTTTGTGCTGACCTATTATTGGGTAGCCCGCCTGCTTCAAGGGAGCAGTAACTTTCTCCTTCTTTTACTGCATACCCATTTCATCTTTTCCCTTCTGTCACCCTAGAGGATCTGTCTATAAACAAATGCTTCCCTGCATGCAAGCGGGTATCCCCTAAGTCTGATCTTACCCTGGTCTTCTATTCTATGATGTCCAAGCAATCATGTTCTAGTTCCTCACTTTCCCCCTCACCTTTCCATAAGAAAGTGGCTGGGTTTAAACACTGCTCTGTGGTTAACACTAAATCATCTTTTTCCATTAGTATTGCCTCACATTTCAGGACTCGTAAATCAGTGAGCCACCTCCCAGCCCTCTGGGTTGGGATGGTTCTCACCTGATGTGGGGTACTTACTACTAGGGCCCCTCCAAACGTCAATTTCCTGCTCTCATACACCAGTACGGCTGTTGCCGCCACTGCTTGGACACACTCCGGCCATCCTCTAGACAATGAATCTAGAATTTTAGATAAATATGCAAATGGCTGTTTCTTCCCTGCCCATTTTTGAGTAAGGACCCCCAACGCAGTCCTTTTGTCAACAGTGATAAAAAGGTGGAAGGGTTTGTGCAGCGAGGGTAAAGCCAGGACTGGGGCTTCTACCAAGCTTTGTTTTAGCTCTCTTACTAACTTCTGCTCCTCTTCTTTCCAGATTAAGTTGTTAGGTTCTTTGTCTAACAGCTTCAAGTATAATCCTTTAATCTTTTGGGCATATGAGTCTATCCATAACCTACAGTATCCGGCTAATCCCAGGAACTTCCTTAGTTCTTTTTTTGTCTTTGGAAGTGGTAAATCTGCAATTCCTTTTATTTGCTCTGGACTGATTCTCCTTTTTCCTTCACTAATCAGATGTCCAAGGTATTTTACTTCTTTCTCTACAAATTGTAATTTGCTTTTGTTAACTCGAAACCCCTGACTTCCCAGAAACTCCGAGAGGGCTCTGGTTGCTTCACTGACTTGAGTTTTTTTTTCTCCTGATATTAAAAGATCATCTACATATTGCAAAAGAATCACACCGAATGGTGTAGAGAACTTTTCTAATACTTGTTCCAGTACTTGTCCAGATAGGTCCAAAATGCATCCTTCAAATCAATAACACTAAACTACTTATGCTCTTGGGGTATTTTACTCAGTATTGTGTAGGAGTTTGGCACCACTGGGTGCTTTACCTGTACTATTTGGTTCAGCTTCCTTAAGTCCTGTACTAACCTGTATGATCCATCTGGTTTTCTTACTGGCAAGATGGGAGTGTTAAATGCGGACATACATGGTTCTAATAGTGCATCCTGGAGTAAGCTTTTTATAACAGGTTGGAGGCCCTTGCGGCCTTCCAAGGAAATGGGATATTGTTTTTGGCACACTATCTCACCCTTCTTTCTTAATTCTATCTTTAGGGGTGGAATATCCAGTCCTCCTCTGTTTCCTTCCCTTGCCCATACTACAGGGTCTATTTGGCTTTCTTCCTCCTCAGTGAGGAGAGACATTCCTACAACAATTTGGTCATCTTTTACCTTCATTTCTAAGTTTAACTGTGTAATCATATCCCTTCCTAAAAGATTACTCCCTGCCTCTGGAATGTACAGCAAATGTCCCTCTATCTCTTCTTTGTCTAATTTTAGCAGTGTTGGTTCAAATATTGAAACTGGAAACCCCTCTCCCTTCACCCCTAATCTTCATCAAAATTCATCTGTGGTAATATTTCTTCTTCTCGCTTTAATTCAGGACACTCTCTTTTGAAGTGACCTATTTTCCCACAGTGATAACATCCTGCCTGCACTTGTGGCTTGGACCGAGAATTACCAGTCCGGTATTCCGGCCACCCTTGCCCTGTACTCCTGTTAACCCATCCTTTCCCCCTTTGCCCTATACCTCCCCTGGTTTTACTCATCACCTGTTTAACAGTATTTACCATCATCTTTGTCTTTTGTTTTTGTTTCTCATCCTCTCTTTTCACATACACTTTCTGTGCTTCTCTCAGCAACTCTTCTAGTTGTTTATCATTCCAACCCTCTATTTTTTCAAGTTGTTTTCCTTATGTCTGGCCAGGACTTGGTCACAAAATGCACCTTTAGTAGTCCTTTGGCTACCTCATTGTCTGCACTTATTCCTGAGAATTTTCATCTGATCTTTTAATCTCTTGAGGAAAACGGAAGGAGTTTCTTCCTTTTCCTGATGTACTTCAACATCCTCCCTAATAGACTGCCTGGAGGGATGTTCCCAGGGCCTGTACTACCAGCCCCATCTTTACTCGAGTTTCCCTTAGAGCTTTTATTTCCCATCAAGACTTTCTGTCACCAGTGTGTCTGTCACTTTGTCTTTCTCCGGCCACACTCCTCATGGATGTGTCAGAACCGTGGATTAAGACTGCGCTCTCACTTCATGTCCAGGACACGTCTCACACACACACACACCACTCTGTCTCGATCCCCAACCACCAAGGTAATACGTCAGTCTTATTTCTTACCTTGGTCCGTGCACGGAATTGCTTGGTTGGCGCGGGTCTGGTTCACTGAGTCTGTATTGCTTTCACCAGTCTCCGGATTCTATGGTCAGTGCAGTGGTGGAGTCCGCCATCACCAACACGAGGCCGTTGAACTCAACGGGACGCATCTCTCCGTCCTCAGCGGTGGCAGCCCCCTCCAGTGATGACACGATCCCGGGACGAGTGCCCAATCTGTAATAAACAATAATAATTTTATCACAATAACAGACACTTCAGTGAAACCAAAGTTTCTTTTATTTATTATCCAGTCTTGCAAGATGGGTGGCCACAATTTTTTATCCGTGACCACACTTTGTCATATGAACAGTTCCATATTTATTACATTCATTTCTTCTACAAATTCCTCCCCTATTATTCTATTGGTGTAAGTATTTCTAATTTCCTACCTATTAGTGATTGTTATTTGGGTCATGTGACTCTCCACCTCCATTTACGTCTCTTAATCCTTGCCCCTTTTACCCCTCTCCCCTTTTTTTACCTTATTCCTTTTATGGTTATGTTACCGGTCTTATGGTTTCTCAGAGATCCCCCCACCCCTTTCCCTTATGCCCATGGCCTATTTTTTCCTGTTTTTTCAGAGTTCCTTTCTTTCTCTGTATCTAGCATTTTTCGTATCAGAATGTTTCAGTGTTCTTGTCCTTTAGTTTCTAAGTTTTATGTGCAATAGCCTGGAAGCTAAGGGAGGGGTGTATGGGGGGAAACCCAAGTTTTGCAAGGCCAAGAAAAATATCTTTATTTTGTACAGCATAAGAAAATGCAATATGTGAACCAATGTGTGTGTTCAAGCAAACAACATCTTCCTGATCGTGTCCCCCGTCTAGTCCCGGAACCTCTGGGTTGCCCATCTTATCCAGCAGCTTGGAGACTGAGAAACTCCCACTTTTGTGACATCATGAGTATATCTCTCCGGTGTCCGCCTCCAATCATCAGTTACCTCAGTCTCCAAGCAGCTGGATACATGGGAGCCCGGGGGTCCGGGCTCACTAGAGAAACAATTAGTGAATTTATTTTGGTCCTTTTGACTTAGTGGGAGTAGTTCCCTACCGGGGTTTCCCTTTGTCTCAGCTCTGTGGCTTTCTTTCTCAGCGCAGGTCAGCTTCTTATTTTTGACTATCTCTGCTCTCCCTGCCCCTCTGCTCTTCCCTGTCTCCCTGCTCATTGCTTTGGGGGGTGGGGGTCCCGGCCCAATCCGACGACGGCTGTGAAAGGGCACGGTCTGTCTGCAGCAGCTGCCTAGTCTCTGCGGCACGAACTGCTGGACACGGAGTTGAGCCGACGCCACGCAGAAGTCTTGCCTGCTCGTGCGTCTGGCGGCTCCGCCGGTGCACGCGGCCGGCGGCTAAATTTTCAGCATCGGGGGTGCTTCTCGGACCTGCGGCGTCTCGAGCGCTCCCCATGTCGGTGGCCGCAGCCCTGCTTCTTGCGCACTTCTTCCTCCTGTTTCCTGCCCAGAGGTGAGTGTTGCAGCGGGTTTGCTTCTCCTCAGCGCGTTTTCGCGCGCTTTTACTCCGATCGGCCCTGCTGCGTGGCGTCGGCGTGCCGACCCTTCAGGCCTACCGCACGGGAGTTTCGGGGGCTACATTAGGCAGTTAGGTGCCTCTGCGATTCTCCTCACAATGAAAAGCACAGTGAACGGTACCCCACTGTAAAGGGGGGTTCTTGCCCTTTCTCTGCTTCCGGAGTTGGCCTGAAGGGGGGAGTGTACGGCTGCTTAGCCTTTGATTGCCAGTTTGGGAGATCTCTGCCTGCTTGTTTCGCGTTCGGTCCTAGGAGGCCCGAGGTCAGTGTGTTTCTGTCATGCCTTCCAAGTCCCTGTGTTTAGTATGTGGGACAAGGAAGACGTCTGCTGGGGTCTGCAAGTCTTGTACGGGTGACTCCGGGGAGCAGTCTTCGGGGCAGGAGCAGCAGGAGTCAGTCCAAGCCCCGGCTGCTGACGTTCCCGCCCCAGGGGAGCAGGAAGTTTCACAATTGGAAGCAGTTGCAGGCCCTTCCTCCGGCTCTCTCGCTTCCCCCTCTTTGCCGGCGCTGCCTATAGACCTGTCCTCTATTTTTTCTCAGCAGTTCGTAGCTCTCCTACAACAATCAGTCTGTGGAGGCTCTCTGCAGCAGCAACTGCCAAAGGGCGGCGCGCGTAAGCGCCCTCCCTCTCCTCAGGAGGACTGCGCTCCTGTTGGGGGTAAGAAACCTCGTGGAGAAGGGGAACTCTGCATGCAGTCAAGGACTTCTGAGGATCCTCTTTCGGATGAGGAGTCGCACAGCCTACAGTTGGATGAGGAGTTGGAGGATGGAGAGATTTCCGAGAGAGAGGACCAGTCCCGGATTGTGAGGGTCTTTCGGAGGGATGAGCTTCCAGCCCTCATCGTGGAGACGCTTAAGGCGCTCAATATGCCGGTCCCAGGGACCTCAGCAGACGAGTCCTTGGAAGATCCGTTGTTGCAGGTCTTTCAGAAGACTCAACGGGCGTTCCTGGTTCACCGAGTCTTGCAGGAGATGATTCAAGAGGAATGGAATCTGCCAGAGGCTCCGCTGAAAGGTTCCCGAGTTATGGGGCGTTTGTATCCGTTGTTGGATCCGGATAGAGAGGTGTTTAAATTACCTAAGGTCGATGCGGCCGTCTCGGCGGTCACCAAGAAAACGACAATTCCCGTAGAGGGCAGTGCGGCCCTTAAAGATGGGCAAGATAGGAAGTTGGATGCCTTATTACGGCAGGTTTTCGAGGTCAATGCCATTTCGCTCCAGGCAGCTATTTGTGGTGCGTGGGTGGCCAGAGCCTGCCTGCGGTGGTCCCAGCGGGTGCACGAGGGTCAGCCCAGTGCGTTGGCAGAGGAGGCGGCCCGTCTGGAGTCCGGGGCGGCCTACTTGGCGGATCTTCAGTATGATCTCATGCGCGGTCTCTCCAAAAGTATGGCCTCATCGGTCGCAGCGCGCCGCTATCTGTGGCTCCGGAATTGGTCGGCGGATAATTCCTCTAAAGCTCGATTGAGTAAACTTCCCTTTAAGGGTCGTCTACTGTTCGGTGAGGACTTGGAGAAGCTGGTTAAGGACCTCGGTGAATCCAAAGGTGGGCGGTTACCGGAGGATAAGCCTAAGGTGGCCCGTGGGACACCGGGGGGGTCGGGGGCAGTTGCGCGATTCTCGCCGTTTTCGCTCCCAAAGATTTTTTTCGAGTCAGCGTGGCTGTTTCCCCAACAGGTCACAGGGCTTTCGTGGGTTTCGAGGAGCGGGAAGGGGTTTCGGTGCCTCTCCTTCGTCTTCCTCGAATACCTTCAAGAAGCAGCAATGAAGCGAGGAGGGCCCAGGCTCCCCTCTTCCCTGTAGGGGGGCGTTTGCAGGAATTTTATCCTGTCTGGGCCCAAATCACTTCGGATCAGTGGGTCCTGGAGGTCATTCGAGAGGGCTACGCCCTGGAGTTCCTCCGGCCGGTGCGGGACGCTTTTGTTCAGTCGCCCGGTCGGTCCGTGGCGAAGCGCGTGGCGCTTCAGGAGACGGTTCAAAAGTTACTCGACCTCCGGGCCATCGCTCCAGTACCTTCAGACCAGTGTGGATGCGGTCGTTACTCCATCTACTTCGTGGTTCCGAAAAAGGACGGGGGAGTGCGTCCCATTCTAGATCTCAAAGGTGTCAACCGCTGCCTTCGCGTGTCTCATTTTCACATGGAAACTCTGCGGTCCGTCATTGTGGCGGTTCAGCGCGGAGAGTTCCTCACATCGCTGGACCTCTCGGAGGCTTATCTGCATATTCCCATCAGACCGGACCATTACCAATTCCTCAGGTTTGCAGTTCCGTTCGGGCATTATCAGTTTCAAGCATTGCCCTTCGGGCTGGCCACGGCTCCGAGGGTCTTTACCAAGGTCATGATAGTGGTGGCGGCGGCTCTGCGCAAGGAGGGCATCCTCGTTCACCCTTACCTAGACGACTGGCTGATCCGGGCAAAATCCCGCGCCGAGAGCGAGAAAGCGACAGCCCGGGTAGTTTCGTTCCTGGAAAGTCTGGGATGGATAGTCAATGTGGCGAAGAGTCACTTGGTCCCTTCTCAGAACCTGGAATATCCCGGAGCGCGTTTCGACACCCAGTTGGGCAGAGTGTTCCTCACGGCGCAAAGAGCTCAGCAACTACGCGCTCTGGTGGAAAGGTTCCGGCAGCGCAAGGCTCCCTCGGCTTGGCATTATCTGCAAGTGTTGGGCACCATGGCGGTGTCCATCGAGACGGTTCCGTGGGCCCGAGCTCATATGCGCCCTTTACAGCGAGCGTTGCTACGTCGGTGGTCGCATCAGCAGGACCCTCTATCCCGGAGACTAGTTTGCCCGGCGGAGGTCCTGCACGATCTGCACTGGTGGCTGCTTCCCGGGTCATTGGAGCGGGGAAGGTCTCTGGTGGCTCCGGACTGGGTGGCAGTATTGACGGATGCCAGTCTGTTAGGCTGGGGCGCTCATTGTCAGGGCACCTTCGTTCAGGGTCGGTGGAATCCCCAGGAGGCAACGTGGCCGATCAATCGTCTCGAGCTGAGGGCGGCGAGTCTGGCCTTGCAGGGGTTTCGACTCTTGCTTGCCGGAAAGGAGGTCCGGGTGTTGTCCGACAACGCGACAGCGGTGGCCTATATCAACAAGCAGGGCGGCACCAGCAGTGTTGCCTTAGAGGCCGAAGCCACGGCCCTGTGTGTCTGGGCGGAAAAGAATCTCTCCGACCTGTTGGCCGCTCATATTGCAGGAGTGGACAATGTGGAAACCGATTTCCTGAGTCGGGTGCGCGTGGACCCGGGGGAATGGGTCCTTCATCCCGAGGTCTTCAACATGATAGCTCGTCGGTGGGGCTTCCCGGTCATGGACCTCATGGCGACCTTCGCTTCCGCGAAGGCCAGTCGCTTCTTCAGCAGGCGTCGGGAAAGGATGTCGGAAGGGCTGGATGCTCTGCTCCAGGTTTGGCCGGAGGGACAACTGCTATACGTCTTCCCCCCTTGGGTCTTGATCGGAAGGGTCCTTCAAAGGATAGAGAAATTCAAGGGATCCGTGATTTTGATAGCACCGGACTGGCCGAGGCGTCCTTGGTACGGGGACCTGATGAGACTGTTGGCGGCGAAGCCTTGGCGTCTTCCTTGCCGGGAGGACCTTCTCTCCCAGGGGCCTCTTCTCATGCCGTACGTGGATCGATTCTCGCTTACGGCTTGGCTCTTGAAAGGGCTCGGTTGATGTCCAGGGGGTATTCGGCGGCGGTCGTTTCTACCTTATTGAGGTCCAGGAAGCGCTCCACGTCTCTGGCGTACATTCGCGTCTGGCGCATTTTCGAGGCGTGGTGTGAGGACAGAAAGTGCATGCCCTTGAAAGCATCTGTTCCTCAGATTTTGGAGTTTTTACAGGATGGTTTAGACAAGGGGCTGGCGGCGGCTTCGTTGCGAGTCCAGGCGGCGGCTTTGTCCTGTTTCAGGGGCCGCATCAAAGGTCAGTCCCTTATGTCCCAGCGGGATGTGAAGCGTTTTTTCCGGGCGGTTGCTCTGGTTAGGCCGCCCTCACAGTATGTTTTTCCTAAGTGGCATCTGCCTTTTGTTCTGGATGCCTTAGAGCGGCTTCCTTTCGAGCCAGTAGCGAACGCATCTCTTAAAGATCTCACTCTGAAGACGGTGTTTTTGGTGGCCATATGTTCGGCGCGTCGGGTGTCCGAGCTGCAGGTGCTCTCCTGTAGGGAGCCCTACCTTTCCTTTTTTGCGGGTAAGGTGGTCTTGCGACCGGTCCCGGCTTTCCTCCCGAAAGTAGTTTCGCCGTTTCATCTGAACCAGGAAATCGTCTTGCCAGTTTTTTCTAAGGCTGGTCCTGACTCTTCCTCGAGAAATTTTCATCTGTTGGATGTTCGGCGGGCCCTGAAGAGGTATCTGAGACGCACGGCGTCTTTCCGGAGGTCAGACAGGCTTTTTGTGCTGTTTGGGGGCCTGAAAAAGGGAGAGGCGGCTTCCAAGGCTACCATTTCCCGATGGATCAAAGAGGCGATTGCCTCAGCGTATGTGCTGAAAGGAAGAGTGGTGCCGGAAGGGCTACGGGCTCACTCCACTAGGGCGCAAGCAGCTTCGTGGGCGGAACATCGCTTGGTGTTGCCGGTAGACATATGTAAGGCGGCTACGTGGTCGTCTTTGAATTCCTTTGTTCAACACTATCGTCTGGATGTGCAGAGGGTGGAGGAGTCCGCCTTTGGAAGGGCGGTTCTTCAGGCTGGTTTGCCGGATCCCTCCCGTGCTTGATTGATTTTTACTGCTCTGGTACTAACCCAGAGGTTCCGGGACTAGACGGGGACACGATCAGGAAGATGAAATTAGACTTACCTGCTAATTATGGTTCCTGGAGTGGAACCCGTCTAGTCCCGGATCCCGCCCCGGATGTGCATGCAAACAGAAGCCTGAAGTGTCTCCGAGGCTACGGGTAAGACTAGTACTTTGGTTTTTTCTTCAGTTTTCTTAAAAAAAACAAAAAAAAACAAAACAAATCATTTTGGTATGGGTACCCGAGAGTGGGGGTTAGAGGCCTTTCGTTTTGGGGGTTTCTTCCTCTCCTTTTCTTCGTTCTTCTACGATCCTGATCTGTTCAGGAGTTTGTAGTCACAGTGCTGACAGTGTTATTTCTTAGTTCCCGATAGGATTGTCCCTTTGGCCATAAGCTGTAGTGGTTTTTTCTTTCCTTGTTTCTCTGGTGAGTCTGCTTTGTCAATAGGTTACTGATGATTGGAGGCGGACACCGGAGAGATATACTCATGATGTCACAAAAGTGGGAGTTTCTCAGTCTCCAAGCTGATGGATAAGATGGGCAACCCAGAGGTTCCGGGACTAGACGGGTTCCACTCCATGAACCATAATTAGCAGGTAAGTCTAATTTCATCTTATAGATTTCTAATTCTATTCTATGTTCTGCATATATTTTATAAAAACACATTTAAAACCCTTTAAAACATTTCTAACAATGGTTAGGACGGAAACCGTGTTGGTTGATGTCCAATGTGCCCTCAGACCTCATCTGGGAAAAGTCAGGTTCAGACCAACACCTGGGTTTTCCTCTCAGCAGGAACAACAGACACCAGCAGTAACTCTTAAACCTGCAGGAGCTCCTTTCCGAGCACATGTGCACTTGGGCATGTCTCTCCTTCCCAAGGACGGCTGAAGCAATCTGCTGCCTGAGGCGAGGGATGAGATGATGCCCACTCCCTGTAGTGAGGGAGGGTGGGGGGCTTTTTTAATACTCCAATCAGGGATGGAACCAAACCAAAATGCCGATTAGATTATGTGGAGGAAATGCAAGATGTTTGCACACCAAGGAACTAAAAGAGAGAGCGAGAATCACAGCACAGTTTATAAAACTAAATTATAACTTGCTTTTATTTTGTTGTTATAGACTGCATTATGGTTCTTGCCTTTTCTTTTTGAACATATATTTTACATCCACAGAGCCCCCTCCCTCAACAGTGGGTGCAAAGCAGAACTAGGACATTCACCCACAGCTCAGTATCTTTAAAAGAAAATCTGATTCTGATCATCTCACCAACAACAACAAATATTTTCCATTACCAGGCATATTGTGAACTAAAACAAGACCCTACACCAAAGTCACTGAGGATCTATAGAGCAAATCTACCATAACATACTATATCAGCACCTACTTCCAAAATTCACAAAAGGAGCTCACCAAAAAAAGCATCACTGTAAATACTGCAGTGGGCCCTGGAACATCCAAACACCTATTTGAAAAGCTGAACAATTCTGATTACTACAGTACACATCACTACATACAAACTCCATGTTAACAGAACACCTGACCTTGGTCACATATTCAGAACACAAATCCTCACCAAGTACAGAATAAGTGACCACAACCTAAAGTAAAAATAAAAACATGTAGACAAAAATTAAACTGAAATCCCAAGAAGCCAGACTGCATGAAAACAAAATTATTTTTTCTACCTTTTGTTGTCTGACCATTTTATTCTCTGATCATGCAGGTCCTGATCTGAGGCTTCTGCTTTCCTCTGTCTTCTCTTAGCTTTCTTTCTACAGTCTCTAGTCAATCTGCCATTTTTTATTTCTCCTTTTGTTTTCTTCACTTCCTTTCATCTTTGATATTGATTTGCAATTCATACTGCTAGACCAGTCCAGACAAACGGGTTGTGTCCCCCTGCCAGCAGATCCTGGAGACAGAGAACTCTACCAGAGCTCTAATAGGCTGATCCCTGGTGATGCTGCTGAGATGATGAGACTGTACCCCAAGGGGTCTCCCATTTTGAATTTCCACGGAGCTCCGATTTTTGGCTGGGAGCTCAGCTCTGCTCTGCTGTATGTGCCTCTGTTCCTTCTCCTCTCTTAGGGGGTTTTATTAGGATTGTACTATAGAAGGAGGAGTACTCCGGAGAATAAGATTTAAAATCGTTCTTTTTCACACACAATGCCTTCTTCTGGGCTTAGATGCATTGTGGTAACAGGAAGCAGAAGGAGCTGCAAAATCAGCAATGCGCATCCTGTTTGGCGCACCCCGGGGAGTCTTCAGTGTTGCTGGCCACTCGGGAAGCTACGGCTCCTGACTTACCTGCAGTAGAGGGTCCATTACCTCCTTTTTCGGTGGCGGCTTTGCAGGGAGCCCCTACGGTGGTCTCTCCGGCTGCCCTGAGTTCCTTGGCGCCTGGCTCTCCTTCCGAGGACCAACTTCTCCATCTTTTCCGCCAGGCATGGACTTTGTGACATGCTGAATCCTCGGCTCCCTCAGTGGGGCTTCAGCCAAAGACACCTGAGTGCCTTGGTGCTCCAGCTGGCCGTAAGCGTTCTAAGGGTGCTGTAGCTCACAAGGGTACGTCTAAGGCGTTACACTTGCTTGTGCAGGTTGATCGTAACCCTGACGAGGAGGTGTCTTCCGCGGGAGAGTCCGAGGACCTCTCGGCGCGAGGATGGGGAGTATTCTTCATCGGATTCTTCTATTCCGGGGCCGGAGGAGTCACAGGATATCCGGCTGTTCCGCAAAGAAGAATTGTCCGCCCTCATCGGTCAAGTGACTGAACCTCTTTGTCTTTCGGCGCTGGCGGAGCCTCTCAGGCTCAATCTCAGGCTTTTCCCATCTTGCTGGGCATTCGCAAGCCCTCTAAGGCTTTTTGTTTCCCTACGGAATTACAGCAAATGGTGTCCCGGGAATGGGACTCTCTGGACACGCCCTTGCGAAACGCTTGTCGCCTAGGGCAGTTATATGTTTGGCCGCCAGAGCTTCTGGAGCAGTGGCTCGTGTACCCTAAGGTAGATGCCTTGGTTTCTGGAGTGACTAAGCATACCACCATCCCTGTGGAGGGAGGAGCGGCTCTCAAGGATCCACAGGATCGGAAGGTGGAGAACTTGTTGAGGACGGCTTTCTCCACGTCCTCTATGGCTCTGCAGGCGACGGTATGCGGGGGGCTAATGGCCCGAGCGCTGTTGCCTGAAGATTCCTCTCTCGGGTGTTTGGAGTCTGCCACGGCCTTTTTTTGTCAGATACCTTTTATGATCTTGTGCGCCTTTCGGCTCGATCGGTGGCAGCCGTGACGGTGGCGTGGCGTTGGCTGTGGCTCCGTCAATGGGTGGCGGATGTCGTTTCCAAGTCCAGGCTCTCTAAGCTGCCGTTCAAGGGTAAGCTTCTGTTCGGCGAGGAGCTGGACAAGCTTGTAAAGGATTTTGGGGAGGTTAAGCCCCAACGCTTGCCGGAGGATAGGCTGCGAGCTTCGGCTCGCCGGTCTTCGCAGGCACAATTTTTTCACCGTTTCTCCAGGAGCAGGGACTTTAGGAAGTATCACTCCTCCAAGCCTCCGACTCAGCCTAATCGCTCTGGAAGAGGAAGTCAGTCCTTTCAGGGGGCCCGCTCCGACTCCTACTCGGCAGGAGGAAAGTTCTCAGAGACCGCGAGGTCCTCCCGCTGACGGGGCGCTAGGTCCACTCTGGTCTGTGCCGCCCATAGGGGGTCGGCTGGCATTGTTTTCTCAGGAGTGGGCGCGAATTACCTCCAATCTTTGGGTTCTCGACAGCATCTCTCGGGGTTATTCCCTCGAGTGCTCTCGCCCGATCCCCGAGGCCTTCCTAGTCTCTCCAGCGGGATCTCCCGAGAAGTGCCGCATCGTCCAGACAACACTCGAACGCCTGCTTCTTTTGAACGCCATACGTCCCGTCCCGCCTCTCGAAGAAGGGACGGGTCGGTACTCCATTTATTTTGTGGTGCCCAAGAAGGATGGTTCCTTTCGGCCTATTCTAGATCTCAAGGGGGTAAACTGCAGCCTTCAGGTTCCTCATTTTTGGATCGCTCGATCTCGCGGAGGCGTACTTTCATATTCCCATCTGCATGGAGCATCAGCGGTTCCTCCGATTTGCGGTTCTAGGCCGGCATTTTCAGTTCCAAGCCATGCCTTTTGGCTTGGCCTCGGCGCCACGGACTTTTTCCAAGATAAAGGTGGTGGTGGCCACAGCCTTATGCAAGCAGGGGATCTGAGTTCATCCTTACTTGGACAATTGGCTGATTCGGGCGGACTCTCTGACAGAAGCTCGCGAGATGGTAGACCGCGTAGTGGCTTTTCTTGAGGGCCTGAGGTGGGTGATCAATCACTCCAAGAGCCGTCTCAAGTCCTCGAGTTCTCGGGGCTTGGTTCGACACTCGCCACGGGCGGGTGATGCTTACTCGAGTTCACTTGCAGAAAATTGTAGATCAGCTCCAGTGATTCCTGCGGCGAGAGGCACCTCGAGCTTGGGATTACCTCCAGCTTCTGGGGTCCATGGCGGCTACCATCGATGTGGTGCCTTGGGCACGGGCGCATATGCGAGAGTTGCAGAGGGCGCTCCTGTCACGATGGTCGCCGGTGTCGGAGGATTATCAGGTTCGACTTCCACTTCTGCTGTCGGTCCGGCTCGACCTTCGATGGTGGCTCCGGGCATGCAACCTTCTACAGGGGGTTCCATTGGAGTCTCCACGTTGGCTGCTTCTGACGACGGATGCCAGTCTCTCCGGGTGGGGAGCGCTTTGCGGCACACATGCAGTACAGGGGGTCTGGTCGCCTCAGGAGGCCTGCTGGTCCATCAATCGCCTCAAGGCGAGAGCGGTTCGCCTAGCCTTGCAAAGGTTCCTTCCTCTCGTACATCGGCAAGCAGTTTGCGTTCTCTCCGACAATGCCATGACGGTGGCGTATCTCAACCACCAAGAGGGCATGAAGAGTCCGTGGGTTGCCAAAGAAATGAGGCTTCTCCTTCCTTGGGCGGAGCGGCATCTCCTCGCCATTTCGGCACAGCACATTGCGGGGAAGAGCAACATCGAAGTGGACTTCCTCAGCTGCCATATGCTGGATCCCGGAGAATGGACTCTGGCGTGAGTGCCTTTTCAGCTGATTGTCCGCCAATGGGATCAGCCGGCAGGGGATCTCATGGCGACATGGGAAAATGCCAAAGCACCTATCTTCTTCAGCCGATGGAAAGACAGCAGGTTGCACGGAATAGACGTGTTGTCGCAGCCGTGGCCGGCCCGACTCCTTCTGTATGTCTTCCCTCTGTGGTCCATGGTCGGCAAGATTCTTCAACGGATCAGGGAGCATCACGCGCCGGTGATTCTGGTAGCTCCGTATTGGCCTCGCAGGCCCTGGTATGCGGATCTCGTCTGGCTTGCATGAGCAGTTCCTCTGCGCTTCAGGGTTTTCCAGTGCTTCTGCAGCAGGGGCCAATTGCCATGGAAGACCCAGCTCCTTACTCGCTTACGGCTTGGCTCTTGAACGCCGCAGGCTAGTTCGTAAGGGATATTTGGCTAGCGTGGTATCCACCTTGCTTAAGGCGCGCCGTTCTTCCACCTCCTTAGCCTATGCTCGAGTGTCGCGTCTTTTTGAATCATGGTGCTCACAGCGTGGGGTGTCTCCCTGGAGTAGCGGCATTCCTGATATTCTTGCGTTCCTCCAGGCCGGCCTGGACAAGGGGCTGGCTCTCGGTACTCTTCGGGTTCAGGTGGTGGCCCTTACATGCTTCCGTGGTCCAGTTTTGGGGCGCTCTATCGCTTCGCATGTCGACATCTCGCGTTTCCTCAGAGGAATTAAATCTGTGCGGCCCCCGTGCCGTCCGGTCTTCCCGGCCTGGGATCTCGCCCTGGTCCTACGGGCCTTGGTGGCTTTGCCTTTTGAGCCATTACGGGCCTCTTCGCTCAAAGACTTAACCTTGAAGACGGTGTTCCTGGTGGCAATTACCTCAGCGCAGTGCATTTCCGAGCTCCAAGCGCTCTCTTGCTGGGATCCTTATCTTTCTTTCTCGTCGGAGGGTGTGACTGGACAGTTCCATCCTTTTTTCCCAAGGTGGTTACGCCTTTTCATGTCAATCAGCCCCTCTTCTTGCCGTCCTTCTCTCCAGAGCAGTGTACAGGTCGGCGTCATCACTTACGTGCGTTAGATCTCAAACGGGTCCTCTGTCGGTATCTTAAAGTCACCAATTCCTTTCGTCAGACGGATCATCTCTTTTGCGGGCTCCCGTCGAGGGTTTGCAGCCTCTAAGGCTACTATCGCCAGGTGGCTAAGAGGAGCTATTGAAGCAGCCTATATTCTTCAGCGCAAGTCGGTGCCTGTAGGGCTCCGAGCACATTCCACGTGGGCGCAGGCGACGTCTTGGGCCGAGCGTTCCCATGTGGCACCCTTCGACATCTGCCGGGTGGCGACTTGGTCGTCGCTATCGACTTTTGTAGATCACTATCGATTGGACGTCCACGCTCGGCAGGAGATGAGTTTTGGCGCGTCAGTGCTTTCGGCGGCTTTGGACCCACCCTAGAGGTCGGTAGCTTGGGTACTGCCCGTTTGTCTGGACTGGTCTAGCAGTATGAATTGGAAGGTGAAATTTCACTTACCGTTTAATTTCCTTTCCTAGAATATTGCTAGACCAGTCCAGGACCCACCCTGCTGTCAGTCTCAGTCCTGCTGGTGCAGCGGAGCCGCCGTTATTTTTTGGCTTTTGTTTTTTTCCTTCCGGAGGCCTGGCAAGTGCGCCTCTAGTCCCTTTGTCCTTCTCGGCGGCCTTCAGTTTCTGGGAATGCTTTCAGCACCTTGTACATAGTTGAGGCCGGGTCAGTTGACTGGCTGTATGTAGTTGTTTAGTTTTCATGAAATTCAGCTTGTGGATGATACTGAGGGAGACCCCTTGGGGTACAGTCTCATCATCTCAGCAGCATCACCAGGGATCAGCCTATTAGAGCTCTGGTAGAGTTCTCTGTCTCCAGGATCTGCTGGCAGGGGGACACAACCCGTTTGTCTGGACTGGTCTAGCAGTATTCTAGGAAAGGAAATTAACGGTAAGTGAAATTTCACCTTATTTTCCTTTCAGTTTTCTTCCTTTTATTTCTCTCTTTGACTGCCCAGATTTCACTACTCCGTACTATCCATAAGAACATAAGAACATAAGATATGCCATACTGGGTCAGACCAAGGTCCATCAAGCCCAGTATTCTGTTTCCAACAGTGGCCAATCTAGGTCATACGTACCTAGCAGTTTCCCCAAGGGACACAGGTTCTCAGTCTCCCTCTTGTTTACTCCATCTACCTACCGCTTTTCAAACTCCACCGTAGTCCTTCCATTCCCCAGCTCTTCTTCCCTGGTCCATGGTTCCCCAGTCTTTTGCTCACTCTCTTCCTCCTCCATGTCTAACATTTCTCCACCCATCATCCAGTGTCTCTCTCTCTCTTTCCCTCTCTCTCTCTCTCTTTCCCTCTCTCCAGTACCTCCACTCTCTCTTTTCTTCCTTGTCTACCCTCTCCCTTCCTTTCCCCCCTGTAACCAGCATCTACCCCATCTCCATACCATACCATTCCCTCCCTATTACTTCCATGCCCAGCATCTTTCCATCTTTCTCAACCTATTTACCCCATGTCTATCTTCTTCCCTTTCTTACCACATGCCCTGCATCTCCTTCTCCCCTTATTGCCCTATGTCCAGCATCTCCCCTCTGTCCCCCTCCCCAAGTCCAGCATGATCCCATAGTCTCCCTATAACCCCCTGGTCAACACCACTCCTTCTCCCCTCCTTGCTTCTCCCTTTGCCCCTTTCCATGTCCAATATCTCCCTTTATCTTCCTAGCCCCCCACCTCAATCTTGCTGCCTCCCTATCCCCCCCCACACCAGCAGCTCCCTTCTGACTCACTGTGCCCAACCACGTGTACTTCCCAATGCCCCTCCATGTTCACCCCTTGTATGTACAAGGTAGAGTCAGCCTGCAGAGCAGAATGTCTGATGGACAGGGGCTGTGCATGTAGTGATCCTAGCCCAGAGAGTCAGGGTACAATTGGCCTTGCACAGCCCCTGCCCACAGGACATGCTGCTCCCTCAGACAGGTTCTGATCTCTGGGCCACAATCATTGCCCCCCCCCCACCCTTCTGCCTGCCAAAACAGTATGTCCTGCAGGCATGAGTTGTGCAAGCCCTGACTGTGGCCCTGAGAAACAGAGCCTGCCTACAGGAGCCAACATCTGAAGGCTGCCGTCACTGTCCTCTCGCCCCCACTAAGGATGACCTGTGGAGTGCCGGCAGCTTAGTGGAGAGCCTGTCCGTGGGACACACTGCTTCTGTGGGCAGAAGGCTGTGAGTAGCGATTGTGGCCTCTCACAGCCTTCTGCCCATGGGAGCAGCGGGTCCTGCAGTCAGGCTCTCCAATAAGCCACCAGCACTCTGCAGGCCATCCTGAATGGGGAGTGGGGGACAGGCAGCTAGCGACGGCACTCTCCTGATGTCGGCACTTCCCTGTTGCGCTTACCCAGCTTACCGGGTAGCACTGGCCCTAGTTCAGCATTGGTCATTTTGCTTCCTCCCCCCACCTGTTGCCCAGCATTTGTCTTCCTGCTTCTCCCCTCTGTCCAGCATTTGTCTTCCTCCCTATATCCAGCATTTGCCTTTCTGCTCCTCTCCCCGTTGTCCAGCATTTGTCTTTCTGCTCCCCCCATCTAACATTTGTCTTACTGCTTCCCCCCCTCCCGCGTGTCCAGCATTTGTCTTCCTTCTCCCCCTGTTGTCCAGCATTTTTCCTCCTGCCTACAAGCATGAAGGCCCTGATGCGTCCCGCCCCTTCTGATGATGCTTTTCGCGTCAGAGGGGGTAGACCCAGAAGGGACTTACAAGCCAACAGAGGCTTATAAACTGTGCTTCCTTATCGTCCCTCCAGTCTAGTCCCGGAAGCTTTGGGATTGTGATCCTCTTCCAGCAGGTTGGAGACTGATCCACATCATTCTTTGATGACACTGGTATAAGGACACAGGCACCGCCTTCTCACTCCAGTTTAGATCAGTCTCCAAGCAGCTGGAGGATGTGAGCCGGAGCTCCGGCTCACTGGAGGAACAATTAAGGACATTTTAGTGAGGTTTAGACTAAATTTGGGGTTTAAAGGACTTTGAGATTATTTTTCCTTTATTTTTAGAGTGTAGAGTAGGCAGTACTGTAATTGGAGCATATCACTTTAACCTTGCACTGCTAGGAGCCTCTCTCCCTCTCTTCCCCTCGCCGTATCTGAGGACAGGCAGAGGAGGAAAGTGTAGACCCTGGGCTCAGGTCAGTCAGCCCGGTCTGAGTTGTTAAAAGAAGCCCTCCCCCGGCGCTACACAGAAGTTTTGCCTGTTTGCGCTTGGGGGATTGGGCAGGAGGGAGCTGATTGCCTGTGAGTGTTTGGACGGACCGGGAGAACAGCAGTTGCGGTGCCCTCTCTACTCTGAAAATTCTCTGCATCGGGGAGCCGAAGGTAAGCCCGAGGGGAGAATCTATCTTCAGTCCGACAGCCTTTCAAGTAGGGGCTGAGTTGGGGTGGATCGCAGCGAGCAGAGGAGCTGGAAAGTGATTGTGCAGGGCTGGAGAGTCGGCAGGCCCGTGCCGCGTGCATTTTCGGCAGGAAACGCTTGTGGCGGTTGCAGGGAAACTTTGTGCTGAATCTCGGCTGTGCAGCTTCGTTTTCGGTTTTTCGGAGTGTGGTTTAGGTAGGGAAGGTTCCTGCTTCCTTTTCTGTTGGTTAGCTTTAAAAAAAAAAAAAGGCCCGAGTTGGAAGGGCTGCTGCTGCAGCAACCATTGGGGGGGTCTCTCCTTTGAAGGGTATTGGCCTTTGGGGGGGGGGCTCCTTGAGAGCGTTAGGCCTCAGGAGGTGAACTTCAAATTCATTATGCCTGCAAAAGTTTTGTGCTTGCTTTGCGGGGTTAGAAGGTCTGCCGTTTCAGAGACCGGTGTTTGTAAAGCCTGTCGCCAAGGCTCGCTGACAGAGCATGAACAATTAGATATGGCAGTGCAGCGGGACGTAGCTCCTGAGGGCGCTGGGTTGCCAGTAGTGGAGCAAGTGCAATCAGTGCCGGGACCGTCCACTGGTCCGGAGGGGCCAGTCACTCCAAGCGCTGGACCAGTGAATTTGGCTTCAATTTTCTCCCCTGATTTTGTAGCCCTAATTCACAGGGCGTTTTGCGGCCCAAGTGGCACAGGGACCTCCGTGGCGGTAAGTCCCATAGGTGAGAGCCTGGGACAGAAGAGACCGGGAACTCCGCTGTCGCTGGCTGCTTCGTCGAGTTTGCCTAAGAGAGCGAGACTGGACTTGGACAGGCAGGGGCAGTTGGAGTGTTCGGAGGATTGGCACACGGACGAGGGGGAGCAGGATCCTCGGTTGGACGAAGAATTAGAGGAAGGAGAGATTACTGAGTAGGAAGACCAAGCCAGAGTGGTGCGGATCTTTCGGAGGGAGGAGTTGCCCGCACTCATTTCTGAGACGCTTAAGGTGTTGAATGTACCTGTGGCGGAACCCGCGGAGGAAGTGACTTTAGAGGACCCGCTTTTGCATGCTTTTCGGAAGACACAGAAAGCGTTTCCTGTGCATAGGGTAATAAAGGAGATGATTCAAGGTGAGTGGGATATGCCGGAGGCGGCTCTCAAAAGGGTCTAGAGTGATGTCCCGGCTATATCCGTTGGTGGAAGAAGACAAGGAGATCTTTAAGTCATCAAGGGTGGATGCAGCTGTGTCTGCGGTGACTAAGAAGACGACCATCCCTGTTGAGGGGAGTGCGGCTCTCATGGATGGACAAGACAGGAAGGTGGATGCCTTGTTAAGGCAGGTCTTTGAGGTTAATGCTCTTTCCATTCAAGTGTCTGTTTGTGGGGCTTGGGTGGCCAGAGCCTGTCTGCGCTGGGCCCAGAGAGTCCAGGAGGAACCTCTTGCGGATTCGGTAGGTGAGGTGGCTCGTTTGGAGTCCGGAGCGGCGTATCTGGCGGATATTCCCTATGACCTTATTAGAGGGCTATCGAATAGTATGGCTTCTGTGGTAGCAGAATGGCGATACCTTTTGCTGCGCAATTGGGCAGCTGATGCTTCCTCTAAGGCCAGGTTAAGTAAGCTTCCTTTCAAGGGAAAGCTACTGTTTGGAGAGGATCTGGATAAGATAGTTAAGGATCTAGGAGAATCCAAAGGCGGGAGGCTTCCAGAGGATAAGCAGAAACCGGGGAGATTTCCGATAGGGTCTAGGATGCCGCAAAGGGATTTTCGGCGGTTTCGGTCGACCAGATTTCCCCAGAGTCAGAGAGGACGTTTTCCCTATAGAAACCAGGGGTTTCGAGGTTTCCGAGGGGCGAGCAGAGGTTTTGCGGCCTCCTCGGCGGGGGCCAAAAAGCCGCAATGAAGTCAAGCAGACCCAGGTAGATGTAGCAGTGGGAGGTTGGCTACAAGAGTTTTACGCTGCCTGGGTCGAAATAACGTCCGATCAATGGGCACTAGAGGTGATTCGAGAAGGATATGCTTTAGAATTTCAGAAACCGATAACAGATTCGTCCATGCAGTTCCCGTGCAAGGCCCGGCACAAGCAGGATGCGGTTCGTCAGAAATTGACCAGACTGCTAGATCTCAAGGCGGTGGTGCCAGTGCCTCGAGAACAATGCGGTTTAGGTCGATACTCAATTTATTTTGTGGTTCCAGAGAAAGAGGGAACTTTTCAACCGATTTTAGATTTAAAGAGGGTGAACCGCTGTCTCCGGGTGTCGCATTTTCATATGGAGACGCTGAGATCAGTAATCATGGCAGTAAGGAAGGGAGAGTTTTTGACTTCCCTCGATCTATCCGAGGCTTATTTACACATCCCTATTCGCCCGGAGCATCAGCGGTTCCTCAGGTTCGCGGTACCGATGGGCCATTTTCAGTTTCAGGCGTTGCCCTTCGGGCTAGCGACGGCACCACGAACGTTTACCAAGGTCATGGTGGTCGTGGCGGCAGAGTTATGAAAGGCAGGTGTCTTGGTGCACCCATATCTAGACGATTGGTTGATACAGGCAAAGTTGAGAAAGGAAAGTGAAGAGGCCACGGCCCAGGTCGTTCATTGCCTTCAAAAGTTAGGTTGGGTAGTCAATATGGCCAAGAGCAGTCTAGTTCCATCTCAGGAGCTCGAGTATCTCGGAGCGTGGTTCGATATGGCAGTAGGAAGGGTTTTCCTTCCTCTACTTCGGGCGGTGGCTTTGTGGAAGTTAGTTTGCGAGTTTCTCAGCGTGTCGTGCCCAACTGCATGGCAGTATCTACAGCTCCTAGGGACAATGGTGGCGACGCTCGAATTGGTGCCTTGGGCGAGGGTGCATATGAGGCCGTTGCAAAGGGCGTTACTCAGAAGGTGGTCTCACCAAAATGATCCGCTGTCATGGCGTCTTGTCTGTCCGGCGGAGGCTCGGGAGGCGTTGCGGTGGTGGCTGCTCCCGGAGTCCTTAGCGAGGGGCATGCCCTTGGAAGCACCGTCCTGGTTACCGCTGACTACGGATGCCAGTCTCCTTGGTTGGGGTGCGCATTTTCAGGGCAGGTTCGCCCAGGGTCAGTGGTCGGCGCAGGAGAAAAATTGTTCGATCAACAGGTTGGAACTACGTGCAGTTTTCTTGGCACTGGTGAAGTTTCAGCAGTATCTGCGGGGCGCAGCGATCAGAGTGTTTTCCGACAACGCGACCGCAGTAGCGTACATCAACAAGCAGGGCGGAACCAGCAGTGCTCCCTTGGAGGCCGAAGCAGATTAGTTGTTCCAGTGAATGGAGCAGAACCTTCTGGGTCTGTCGGCGGCTCATGTGGCAGGAGTGGACAATGTGATGGCTGATTTTCTTGAGTCGAGTAAAAGTGGACCCTGGGGAGTGGACTCTTCATCCAGAGGTATTCGACAAGATAGTGCGTCGATGGGGAACGCCAGTAATGGATCTGATGGCGACCTTCAAGTCGGCGAAGGTCGGTCGGTTCTTCAGCAGAAGGAGAGAGGGAATATCAGAAGGCCTGGATGCTCTGATACAGGAGTGGCCGATGGACAAACTGTTATACGTGTTTCCGCCCTGGGTACTGATAGCTTGTGTAGTGCGGCTCATCGAAGATCACTGGGGATTGGTGATTCTGATCGCTCCAGACTGGCCAAGAAGGCCGTGGTATGCGGATCTCAGAAGGAGGGTGGTAGGGCAGCCATGGCGGCTGCCAGTCCGGCAGGATCTGTTGCTGCAAGGTCCGTTGTGCATGCCTCAGGTAGCTCGGTTCTCGCTTACGGCATGGCTATTGAAAGGGCACGGTTGAGAGCTAAGGGCTATTCAGAGGCGGTGATCTCTACCTTGCTGGGAGCTCTTCGGCGTTCTACTTCGTTAGCGTATATTCGAGTATGGCGCATTTTTGAAGCTTGGTGTGTGGACAGGAACTGCGAGGCGTTACGTGCGTCAGTGGCACAGATTTTGGCATTCTTGCAGGATGGTTTGCAAAAAGGTTTAGCGGCCTCTTCCCTGCGGGTGCAGGTAGTGGCATTTTCCTGTTATAGAGGAAAGATCAAGGGACAGTCGCTAGGAATGCATCCAGATGTTCAGAGGTTTTTGAGAGCGGTAGGGCTCTTGAAGCCTCCATACAGGCAGATTGTGCCAAGTTGGGATTTGCAGGTCGTTTTAGATGCGTTAGGAAGACGACCTTTTGAGCCTTTGGCTAAGGCGACGTTAAAGGATCTCACGCTAAAGGTGGTGTTCTTGGTGGCAATGGCATCAGGGAGGAGGATTTCGGAGTTGCAGGCTCTGTCGTGTAGGGAACCATTTTTGGCGTTTTGAGTCTAAGGTGGTTTTAAGGCCGGTACCTTCCTTTCTGCCGAAGGTGGTGTTGCCGTTTCACGTGAATCAGGTGGTGTCTCTGCCACAGTCGGCATCGGCGCAGCAATTGCATCTGTTAGATGTCCGGAGAGCGTTGAAAAAGTACCTCCGAAGGACGGCGGAGTTCAAGAAATCTGATAGACTCTTCATGCTGTTTGGTGGGCCTCGCCAGGGTGAGGCGGCTTCGATTGCCAGGTGGATAAAGGCGGCTATAGAGTCCGCGTACCTGGTAAAAGGTAAGCTGATTCCGAGTGGGTTGAAGGCTCATTCTACAAGAGCGCAGGCCGCGTCTTGGGCTGAGTACAAATTTGTTCCCCCGGTAGAAATGTGTAAGGCAGTGACGTGGTCATCTTGGAATTTGTTTTTTAAGCATTATCGTCTGGATATTCATGCGAGGAGGGAGACCTGTTTTGGAACAGCGGTGCTTCAGGCTGGTCTAGCAGGTCTCACCCATTGAATTCTTTTACTGCTCTGTTACATCCCCAAAGCTTCCGGGACTAGACTGGAGGGACGATAAGGATGTGTAAATTAGACTTACCTGCTAATTGTAGTTCCTGAAGGAACTCCAGTCTAGTCCCGGATCCCGTCCCGGTCCTTGGTGATAATGGGAGCCTGAAGCAACGGATCACAGGTAAGAAAGTAATCGAAACTGTGCAGCTTCGGGTGCGGGGAGGGAGGATGTGTGCTTGTGGGGTATCAGTGGATACTGTCCTCTTTTTCCACTGGAGAGGAGGAGAGGACCTTCGCAAGTGAATTGCCTATAGTAGTTATAATTAAGTATCAGGGGGGATGTTTATCTCCTGGAGAGTTTTCCAGTTAGTTAAAAGTTTGACATATCTGTACGACATTACTTACTTATTGCTCTGGTGAGTCTGCTTTGTCAATAGGTTGCTGGAGTGAGGAGGCGGTGCCTGTGTCCTTTTACCAGTGTCATCAAAGAATGACGTGGATCAGTCTCCAAGCTGCTGGAAGAGGATCACAACCCCAAAGCTTCCGGGACTAGACTGGAGTTCCTTCAGGAACTACAATTAGCAGGTAAGTCTAATTTACACTTTTCAAAAGCTTTTCATTTTGGCCAATGGCTAGAGCTCCTTGACGCTGTCCCAGTGTCCTTGGATCTGGGGCAGCGGCAGAAGTGGCGGGGGCGGAGGTATTGATTCTGCCACTGCAGAGAAGCAGTGGCAGCAGCTTGTTCACCCTTTTTTTTAAGTCTTTGAACGGAGTGAGACAGCTGTTTTTGGGAGCATTTCTTGCCACCCCCAAAACTTTGCCACATGAGGTGGCTGCTTCACTCCACCTCATTATAGAGCTACCCCTGATTGCCTGGCACTGCGTCCCCAGCTACCCATCTCCTACCTGCTGAGCAGAAAGCCCTGCAGCCATTCTCCTGCCCTTCACAAAGTACCAGCTCAAGCCCTGATTCTCTACGGCAGCGGTTCTAAACCGTGGGGGTCGCCACAGGATTTAGCAGGGGTCGCCTCACTCCAGTTAAAAAAAAATAAAAAATCGCACAAGTTGCTGCCGCTGCCGAGTCCGCTTCTCGGCAGTGGCAAACTCACCGCCTCCCTTATTCTGCAGCTGCGGCTCCCTGTCTCTTAAGGAACCGCGGCTGTGCCTGTAAAAATTTTGTGGAGCCTTCCCATCTCTTGACGAGCTCCGTGCAGCATTGTCCCGCCTCCAAAGGAAGTGGTAAACAACTTTCTTTGGAGGCGGGACAATGCTGCATGGAGCCCGTCGAGAGACAGGAAGGCTTTGCAACAGCTTTACCGGCACAGCCACGGTTCCCTAAGAGACTGAACCGTGGCTGAGAAGAACAGGGCAGTAGCAGGCAGACATAAGGAGAGGGGAGGAGGGGGCAGGGAACCTGAAATGGGGCTGACGATGGATGGATGGATGGAGGGAGGGGGGCTGACATGGAGGGAGGGAGGGCTAGCACTGGTAATGGGCAGATCGGGTGGGAGGCTAGGACTGGGAATGGACTGATCAATGGGGGGGTTGGGACTGGTAATGGGCTGATAGGGGGGTAGGACTCGTAATGGACTGATGGGGGGCTAGCATTGGAAATGAGCTGATCGGGGAGGTTAGGACTGGAAATAGGCTGATTAGAGGAGGCTAGGACTGGTAATGGACTGATGGGGGGTAGGACTAGTAATGGGCTGATTAGGGGAACCTAGCACTGGTAATGGGGTTGAGGGGGGACTAGCACTGGAAGTGAGCTGATTGGGGGGCTTCAACTGGAAATGGGCTGTTTGTGGGGAGGGGAGGATAGAGCTGCTGGCCTTGGAAGAAAACTGGGGGCTAGGGCTACAAATGGGCTGATGCGAGGGGATGGGAGAATGGGACTGGAAGGGAGTGGATGCTGAGAGGGGCTGCCATGGTATTTGGACTAGGAGACTGGAAATAGGCTGATGGAAAGAAGTGAAGAAAACAAAAGAAGAGATAAATGGCAGATGGACCATAGATCACAGAAAGAGAGCTAAAAGAAGACAGGAAAGCAGAAGCCTCAGATCGGGACCAGCATGATCAGAGAATAAATTGGTCAGACAAGAAAAGGTAGAAAAAATAATTTTATTTCATATTAGTGATTTGACTACAAAATCATCATAATTTTGAAATCAAATATTGTTACTTGTGATTAATTATTGTGTTTTAAATAAGTAAATTTTATAAATAAAAACATATTGCAAAGGCCTATAATATATTAATAATTCAACAAATGATTACAGCGGCAATGTGTTAACAGTAAAGGAAGAGAGACGCATTTGATTTTATCATTGAGGTCATCACAATTTGACCAATGGTAAAAGGGGTCACGGTACAAAAAAGGTTGAGAACCACTGCTCTACAGGGTCACCCGGGCTGTAGCTTAGGGCTTTGCAGGATCAGAGTCCGCTTTCACTAGTGCTGCAGGATATCAGCACTGTACAGTACAATACAGCAAGCTCCGCCCTTTTTGGGATGAGATGATGTCACAAAGTGGTGGTCCTGCAGCTGTGCACATAGATGCTGGGAAATGTAGTTTTATCATGCCCTTGTGATCAAGGGAGACTGGGAATGGTGAAAAATACAGTCCTGTAATATTTTAAATAAAAGCTCAGTTTTACTGTGGCAATAAGGAAGAAGAGAAGAGAGGAAAGAAAGTGGACATAGAAGGGAGGGAAGAGAGAGAGACAGAGATCCACCTTTCACAGAACTAAGAGAGAAAGTCAAAGAATGAGCATGAAAAACTCTCTATAATCCTGGGGATAAAGAGAAGACACAGCAACAAAATATGTTGTGTCCTGCCACCAGGCAAGAAATGTGAACTGACCCAGAACAAATATGGACCAGTACCAGAACCTGGGCATTGCCCCATTATTACTATTTTATAAATTTCTACTTGGTTTGTCCTACTTGAAGTGGAGGAGTAGCCTAATGGCTATGAACACTGGCTTGGGACCCCAAAGACCAGGGTTTGATTCCCACTAGCACTCCTTGTGGCCTTGGGCAAGTCACTTAACCCTCCATTGTCTCAGAAAAATCCAAGTTATCAATGTCCTTGTTTAATGTACATTGAAACTTAAACTTGGCAATGTAAACCACTTTGTTTGAAATGATAAAGCAGTATATAAAAACCTGTGAAATAAATAAATAATCTCTGAATATATTCATAGCATATTTTGAACTGTAGGCTTTTATCTGTGCATTATTATTATTATTATTTTACTATTACTATGCACAGTCTTCTAGACATTAGTGAATGGATTTTAATCTCTGAGTATCAGATCTTTCCTAACGGCCTGAGATACTTGGAGGTATTGTCATAGGATATGGGCTGTGCTACTATTTGCAGCTGATGGCTGGAAATTTTATTGATGCCTTATAAGCTTAGGTGATAGTTTGGGTCTTTGGGGATTGCACCAAAGGCACCGATTACTACTGACACTACTGCTGTCTTTTTCCTTCACAGTCGCCCAATTTTGATTTTTATATTAGGAGCCTGTCTCCTTATATCCGTCTCTTCTTGTATTACTGCTACTGCTCATCATTTGCATCGTGCTATTAGGCATATGAGGTGCTAAACACATTCATGTAAGAGGCAGTCCCTGGTCCACAGAGCTTACAGTCTATTCAAGAGAAGCCAACAGAACAAACAGGGGATGAGGCTTTTCTTTAAGGGAAATGATTAAAAACACTTAAGAGTATTAAACAGAATCCAAAAACAGCTTTGAATAGGTGGGATTTTAGCCTGGATTTGAAAAAGCTTTTTCTCAAGTAATGGAATAATCAGGGCTTCAAGAAATGGAGGTAGAGGAAGGGGATTAGGCATAGGGAAGTGCTGTTACTTCACAGATTTTTTGATTCTTTGCAACAATATGACTCGGGGTTTATGGGCATGACTGTTAAATAACATAAAGAATAGGCTTACCAGCCCCTGAAGAAACGGAATCAGTCCGTGAAACGCGGCAGCACTGAGGTTGGCGTTGGGAAACCACATTTCAAGATAAGCCTGACTTTATGCTTTTTATTGTCTAAATATTGGATGAATTTAAGAGCACTCATTTGGATGACTAATACCAAGACTTTTACATTTATATGAAAAACGTTTTAAAAAATGGGTCGTTGATGTACAATAGGAGCAAACACTGGCATTTGTCAATGGAAGAAGCTCCGTGATAGTCTGAGACCCGCTTCACAAAAAGAAAAAGTCTTTTAGACAAGTTTATATCCTGCTTTGAGACAGCAGTTAAATTCCAATCACTCATCTGATTGTCTGCTGCATGGAGACAGAGGCCTGACAGTGAATCCTTTTCATTCTGCACTGTCTTTCCAATTTCCCCAGGGGCCTTTACTTTGTGCACAATTCCCTCTATCTTCCATTGCCCCACATGAGATCTCCTGATATCACTGCTGCCCCTCTATGCCCAAAACCACACAACACACAACACAACATTGAGTGGAGGAGTGGCCTAGTGGTTGAGGCAAGGTACTTCAGGCTTTAAGGTCGGGGGTTCAAATTCCACTAGAGGACAGCAACTTTGGGCCGGAAGGACTGGGGTTTCTAGTCCCACAGGTGCTCCTTGTGGTCTTGGGCAAGCCACTTAACCCTCCATAGGCCATGTTCCCTGTAAAATATAGTTATCTCCAAGTTATAATACCCTGTTCAATGTAAACAACACTGATGCAGATTAGCGCAGTATATAAGAGAATGTAAATAAATAAAATAAGCAGGGTTTACTCAAGGCTCTTGCTCCCCTAAAGTCTCCCATGGTGGCCTGACGCCCTTTACAATCATCATTGTACCCATTTCTATTCTTAGAGCAGTGAACGTGTTCAAGGCCTTGACTGTCTCCTCAATCTCTGCCCCACCTGTACTAACTTAGGTCACAGCTGCTCAATGTGCCGTGGCCCTGTCGACTCAGCTCTCCGGTCTGCTCATACAGAGTAACATAATATATGACGACAGATAGACCAGCATGGTCATCTAGTCTGCCCAGCAAGGTGGCAAGATTAGGTGCACCCACTGCTCTGTGAAGGTCATCCCTCCCCATGCCTTTGTTTAGGGGTGTACCCATCGCTCCGTGCAGATCACTTCTATTTGTTGAGATATCAGAGTTACGTTTATTTTGATTTTATCCCGTTTCTATAAAGGGATCCACTGTGTCTGTCCCATGCCATTTTGAATTCTGTCACTGTATTTGCCCCCTCCACTTCCATCGAGAAGGCATTCCAAGCATCCACCACCCTTTCAGTGAAAAAGTATTTCCTGACATTGCCTTTCACTTTACCCCCTTGCAGCTTCATGTTATGGCATCTAGTATTACAGCTTCTCTATCTTTGAAAAAGGTTTGTTTGTTCATACTCTTTAAGTATTTAAAGGTCTGTATCATATCTCCCCTGTCTCTCCTGTCCTCTAGAGTATACATATTTAGGTCTTGGAGTCTCTTTTCATACATCTTCTGACACAGGCTCCAAATCCTTTTGGTCACCTTCCTCTGAACTGTTTCCAGTCTTTTATTATCCTTTGCAAGATATAGTATCCAAAACTGAACACCATATTCCAAGTGAGGCCTCACCAGCAATTTGTACAGTGGCATTAGTACCTCCTCCTTTCTGCTGGTAATTCCTCTCTGTATGCAACCCAGCATCTTTCTGGCTTTGGCCACCGCCTTGTCACACTGTTTCACCACTTTGAGATCCTCAGAAACAATCACTCCAAGGTCCTTCTCCTGGTTCATGCACAGCAATCTATTGCCTCCTATCTCATACAGTTCCCTTAGATGTCTCCATCCCAAGTAGATGACACTGCACTTCTTCACATTAAAGCTTACTTGCCAAGCATTAGACCATTCTTCCAGCTTTTGCAGATCTTTCCTCATGTTGTTTACTCCCTCAGGGGAGTCCACTTTGTTGCAAATTTCCGTGTCATCTGCAAAAAGACAGACTTTTCCATTCAGTCCTTCAGCAAGATCACTTACAAATACATTGAACAGTACCATCCCCAGGACCAATCCCTGGGGCACGCCACTAATCATCTTCCTTTCATCCAAGTGAGTTCTGTTTACCATCGCCTTCTGTTTTCTGTCAGTCAACCAATTTCTGATCCAGTTCACCACCTTGGGACCGATCACCAGGCCTATCAGTTTATTTATAAGCCTCCTATGAGGAACAGTATCAAACATCCTTTAAAGGCCCTGCAAGAATCTCTCTGAGCTCTTTCAGTATCCTGGGATGTATCCCATCTGGTCCATGGCTTTGTCCACTTTCAATTCTGCAAGCTGTTCAAACACATCATCTTCTGTGAATGGTGTAGTATCTACTCCATTTCCATCTGTATATTTGTCAATCACATGTGGTCCTTCTCCAGGATTTTCTTTAGTAAAAACAGAACAGAAATATTTGTTTAGCATTTTCACTTTTTCAATGTCGCGTTACATGAATCTGTTCTCAGCACGTTTGAGTCTTGTAATTTTACCTCTGATATTCCATTGTCTCATCTCCTGGACATATGCATCTGTTGCTTCCGGCCCCATTTCCTCGCTGCTACTACAGTGCACCTCGACCTTCACAGTGCTGCTATCTGAACTTCCAGGTTCCTGGTGAGCTGCCAAGGTCAAGGCCACAGTCTCATTCTTTATTCTGTGCCTCCCAGCTAGGCATGTACAGGGCCAAAAAGCCCTCTGTTTTAATCAAAAACAAACTGAAGGTTTTTTTTAATATTCATTGTAATTGGATGCCTACTATGCACAAATCATTTGTGCACACATTAAAGTTTTAGGTGTAAGTGTACACAACCATTTGTGTGAACACTTAACTTTTAGGCATACACATTCTGAAAATTTACATGCCTACTCCCAACAGCACTACATCCATCCCTAGTAGGCCCAGCAGCCTTGTCCTTGGCTGAAATATGCACTGCCTGTGGCATCTCCTGATGACGTCTCAGCTCAGGCTGCCCAGCCCTCCTCTCTTATCTCACTCTCCTGGTCTCATTTGTCTCCACTTTCTCTTAATTTTCTCCAGCTCTTCTTCTAGCCCTCAGCTACTAGAAGCACTAAAACAAGAAAAAATAAAAGTTGGGGATAGTGCAAGCAAAGAAACTGTTATAAATCCTTCCCCGACACTAACCACACAAAAACGAGCTAGCTTTTCATTCCTCCTCAGATCACGAGATAAACTCCCAGCATTAGAAAACCATATTAGGAGTTCTGGTGATGTCACCAGGCAGCATGGCGGTGCTCTAGGCAGCTCCGCCGCAGCACCCTGCAAAATGTGAATTTAAGCACCCCCTCGAAGTTATACAGCACCGGAGTGAAGCGAGAGCAAGGCGGAGGTGGTTCCTGAGCTGTTTGGAGGTGATTCAGACTGCTTGCGGCAGATATTAGAGCCATCGGGACCGTTGGTGAGCAGATACGCTGGGCGGCTACAGGCCCTGGAGTGCTTCCCTCCCCCCCTCCTATAGCTGCTGGCCGAGTGTGTGCGGAGAGCGGACATTCCGCTCGAGAGTGGGGCCAGGACCTACGGGGCGTTGCGCTGCTGCCACGAGCGGGTGGAGCGGCAAGATCCTTTCATCGCGGCCTGCGAAGAGCGGGGAATCTCGGTGGCGCAGGAGCGCTGCTGTCCTGGAACTGAGTGGCAGCATCGAGGTGAAAGGGGCCGCGGAGAGGCCCGCGACTGTCTGAGTGTTGTCCTTAGGGGCATTGGGATTGTGGCACGGAACCCTGCACGCCGCGGGGGTTCAGGACACCGCAACGAAAAGCTTCAGTTCCTGCAGATTACAGTAATGCTTCTATCTTACTGAACCCTCCTTTTGGTCCTCTCTTTTTTCTCCGTGGCACCATCGACCTTCATCTGTGACTTCCAGGAGCGTCCAAACCCTGTTGGTGGGTTAGTCTTGTGCACAGGAGTGTGAGCACGTCTAAAAGGCCTGATAGTGGGAGCAGGCCCTGTGGTGCCCTCTGCGTGGCCTTGTTTGGGGGGCCGAGTGACCGGCTGGTTTCTCTTTTTGTGACAAGATGGCTGGTAAAAAGCCTGGAATGGACTTAAAAACTTTCTCCTTTAAAAGCGGAGTAGGGGTGAAGCCTCAAGTCACTAAACCAGCGGCTAGTAACAATGTGGCGGTGGAAGCGGGAGATGGCGGGGCCGCACAGGGCACTGCCGGCGAAATCCTGAGCCTGCGTGAGGACTTGAGAAGCTGGTTTGAATTTACACAATCAGAAATATCCACCTTTAAGTTGGAGGTCCAGAACTGGTTTAAGGAGCTGAAGGGTGACATGCAAACGCTTGGTGCCTGCCTGGAGGAGCTGGAAAATAGAGCAGAGGAGCATGAAGGACAGTTAGGAGCTGCGGTGCAGCGCACTGCCGACATAGAGCAAGCGCAGGGTGACATATTACAGAAACTGGAAGACCTTTAAAATAGATCACGCTGCTCGAATATTCGTATACGCGGCCTCCCGGAGGTGGAAGGCGCAGTAAATTATGTCACCTTGGCGGAAGAGTTCTGCAGCGCTGTTCTGAAGGCCGCTGATATGGAAGGGGAGGGAGTGTGCCTCCAAGTAGATCGGGCCCACCGGTCTCTCGGCCCCAAACGTGATAACAGAGCCAGAGATATTGTTTGCTGTTTGCATGAATATCGGTCTAAAGAGCTGGTGTTTAAGGCAGCCAGGAAGCTGGGGAAACTCAACTGGCATGGGGCCGATGTGGAAGTGTTCGCAGACATTTCAAGTATCACCATGAAGAAGCAACGGGAGTACCAGCAGGTGACGAGGCGGCTTCGTGAGGAAAATGTCCGCTACCAATGGTTGTTCCCTGTAGGCCTGCAGTTTACTATTAATACGAAGTCATATGTGGCACATACAGTGGAGGAGGCCATTTCGGGTCTGAAGCAGGCGGGCTGGTCCAATCTCCCGACATCCGTATCGGGAGAATCGGTAGCGAGAGAGAGGGGAGACCTCCCCAACCGTTCACAGAGGAGTTGGAGTAGAGTGTCCGGTGGAGAGCGGAGGCTACGAAAGACAAAGCCAGCCTTGCAGCCTGCAGAGTCGGCCACATGAACTAAGTCATAATGGTTAAAAATCTAGCCTTAGTATCTAGTGATCCTGTTGGGCCTGTATGGAGGGTGTGAGGAGGGTATTGTTGAAAAGGGTGTAAGAAGGGGGAGTTATGTTTCTATTTCTGTTACTGAGCTTTTCTATGTTGCCAAGTGGAAATACTGGGGATGTGAGTTTTTGCGGTTATTTGCAGGGATCTTTTTCTATCTACTGGTGGGGGGGGGGGGGGTGAGTGTTCTTGGATGGGGATCTATGAGAGCGAATGGAAGGATGTTTAATAAGTGGGAAAATGTACAATTGATGTGTACTACCTCGAGGGGAGGGTTTTATTTTAGGGAGCAGGGGGCTGCCCTAGGTGACGGGACCTGGAACCGATCTACCTTGATAGATCGGGTGGTGGGGTGGGGGGAGGGGGGTGTGGAGGGGAAGGGAGAGGGGAGGGGTGGGTGGGGGTGAGGGGAGGGACGGCTGGGAGGGGGGAGGGAAGGGGGAGGGGGGGGAACGGGGATGGCTCTGGCGTAGAGAGTGTAGGGGAGGGTTTATGGCTGCATTTAAGTTGGTGACTATTAATGTTAGGGGCCTGAACTCCTTTTATAAGAGACAATTGCTCTTCAAAGAATGTTCCCGACTGGAGGGGGATGTAGTTTTCATTCAGGAGACCCACTTGCTACCTAAGGATGAAGGTCGCTTGCGACACTCCCGTTTCCCCCAACAGTACTTTGCTTCTAACAAATTAGAGAAGAAAAAGGGAGGAATGGGGATCTTGTTGTCCAGTAGGGTGCTGGGGAGGATGGAGGAGGTAATTAAGGGATAAGAGAGGACGTTTTGTGTTGGTTAAGCTGCAATGGGGACAGCAGATGTATACTTTGGCTAGTGTGTATGCTCCCAACACCGATCAGGCGGCCTTCTTTAGTGAATTAGAGGCAGTTCTTGTAAGCAAGGGAGAAGGGCAGTTGATGATCGGGGGGGATTTTAACGTGGCTCTTAATCCGTTAGTGGACACTTCAAGAGGGGCATCGTCCCTGACTCGGAAGCATCGCCTCCGTTTGAAGCGTCTGATGGAATCCCTGGAATTGGTGGACCTCTGGCGGGAGGTACATTATGGCGAACGGGACTATTCTTTCTTCTCTCCCGTGCATGAGGCGTACTCCAGGATTGATATGCTGCTTATTGATAAAGCCTTGTTGGCCGGAGTGGAGGACTGCGAGATTCGAGAACGGACCTGGTCGGACCATGCTCCTGTTCTTTGTACCTTACTATTAGGGAATTCGAGCCCTGCCAAGCGGTGGTGGAAGCTGAATGAGTCCCTGTTAGAAGACGCGGAGGTAGTAGAACAATTAGGGAAAGATATAGAGGAGTATTTGCTACTGAATGATAATGGTGAATGCTCACCGGGAACTGTTTGGGATTGCTTGAAGGCGGTGGTTCGTGGGAGGCTGGTAGCTATAGGTGCCCACAGAAAGAAATTGCGGCTAAAAAAACAAGTGGATTTGTTGGCCCTGATTGGGGAGCTGGAGGTGCGCCTATAACGGGGGCTGCAGGATGTTTCAGTGCAGGGTCAATTGAGGAAGGCACAGATAGCCCTGAGCGAATTACATATGGAGGAGATCCGACATAAATTAAATTTGCTACAGCAGCGGTTTTTTGAATATGGTAACAAGGCCAGTAGGCTGTTAGCGCGTCGGGTCAAGAAACTGGCTGTTCGGAATGCTATAGTGAAGGTGAAGGGGAGGGAGGGTAGATTATTGTGGCTGGGCAAGGAGATTGAGGACCGGTTTGTCCAGTACTATCAGGAGCTTTATACGCCGGAAACTGTAGTGTCGGAGGCTGAGATTAAGGATTTTTTGGATACTGTTCAGTTGCCTAATTTGTCCACTGCGGAATCGGAGAGTCTCTCTTTTCCTATTGGGGAAACCGAGGTCCTAACCGTGATTAAAGGCCTGCGGGCCCATAAGGCCCCGGGCATGGATGGCTTTCCCAACAGCTTTTATAAAGTTTTTGTGGGACACCTGGTCGGACCCTTGGTGAGAATGTATAATTCTTTTAAGGGGGATAGTATTCTGCCGCCATCTATGAGGTTGGCTGGGGTCAGCATTCTTCATAAGGAGGGTAAGGATCCCTTAGAATGTGGCTCCTATAGGCCTATATCCTTACTAGGCAGCGATTTTAAGATCTTCACCCGTGTTTTAGCTAATCGGCTGCTTCCTTTTTTGGGGAAGCTAGTACACCCCAACCAATCCGGGTTTGTGCCTGGGAGGTACACCTCCGACAACATTAGGAGAGTGTTAAATTTAATATGGCATGGGGGGAGAGCGGGGGCGGAGATGGCTTTGCTGGCAGTGGATGCTGAAAAAGCATTTGATAGGGTGAGCTGGCCCTTTCTGTTTTTGACACTAGAGCGGGTGGGGATAGGAGGGGCTTTTTTGGACTGGGTGCGAGCCTTGTATCGGCATCCTTTAGCCTGTCTAAAAATAAATGGCTCCACCACCCCAGCTTTTGAACTGCATAGGGGGACGAGGCAGGGATGTCCGCTTTCCCCCCTGCTTTTTATACTTGCTATGGAACCGCTGGCCCAGAGGATAAGGGATTGTAAGGAGGTACGGGGTGTAGTGGTGAGCATGGCTCACTATAAGATCTCCCTTTTTGCTGATGATGTTTTGTTTTTTGTATCTGATCCTTTGCGAACTCTTCCGGCTATTTTAGAGGAATTAACCACCTATGGTGCCCTGTCAGGGTTTCGTATGAATCCCACGAAATCAGAAATTCTGAACCTCACCTTGGGTAGGGAGACAGTGGAGGGCTTGAAGAAGACTTTTCCATTCCGGTGGGCCAAATTTAGTATCCGGTATCTTGGGGTGCAAATCACAGGCCAGAGCCGGAATTTATTTCAGGAGAACTACCTACCGGTTCAGAGCAAGGTGCTTAGAGAGCTTGAGCGGTGGGGGGGCGTTTGAGATTTCGTGGCTGGGCCGAATAGATTTAATTAAGATGATTTTGGTGCCTCGGCTCCTCTATCTTTTTATGAATCTGCCAATTGAAGTTCCGGTGGCCTATCTGCGGAAACTACAGGATAAGCTTCTACTTTTTGTGTGGCAGGGTAAGCGGCCGAGAGTAGCCCGGAACATTCTGTATGCGGGCCGTCGTAGGGGGGGTATGGGGATGCCACATCTGGGTAGATATTATGAAGCGGCCAGGGTGCGAGCGGTTTTTGAGTGGATTTTGAGGGATGCAGTTGAATGGGTGGAGCTGGAACAGTTGGGTTTGGGGGGGGGGGGTAGACGCCTATCTAATATTGTGTGGGTGAGGGGCGCCGGACTTGTGGATCAGGGTGGGGGGAACCCCTATGTAGCACTCACGCTGCGCTATTGGTTGAAATGGCGCTCCCGGTGGTATGGCACTCGGGGATGTTCCAAGTTTATGCCCCTGCGTGATAATCCGGATTTCCCACCGGGGAGGGATGACGTTGTGTTTCAGAGGTGGGCTCGGCAGGGGTTAGGCCATGTTGGGCAGTTTAAAGATGGGGAGGCATGGGTGTCCTTTGAAGATTTACAGAAAGAGTTTTTGGTGTTGGAGGGTGACAGATATCAATATGTGCAAGCACGTCATTTTTGTAGGGGGATGGGGGGGTGAAGGGCAGGGAGCTGTTGTAGATGGGTTAGTGGAAAATGGGGTGATCAAGGGCTTGATTTCACGGTTGTATGGATTAATGGAACCGGTGGATAGTGGGGGTTGGGCCCACAAGAAAGCTTGGGAGCGAGACCTGCATATGTGTTGGGAGGAGGATCACTGGGAAGTAGTTTATAAGGGGTTGTTTAGGGGTGTTTTGTCAAGCTCTATTTTGGAACAAAATTATAAGGTGCTCTATAGGTGGCATTTGACTCCCCAGCGATTACAGAAATGGTGTGGGGGGTTGGGTCTATGCTGGAGAGATTGTGGTGAGACAGGATCCGTTATGCACATTTGGTGGGAGTGCCCCAAACTCCGGCCTAGGTGGCAGGCGGTGGCGGAGTGGATGTGTGTGGTCTTGGATGAAAGTGTGGATTTGGGTCCATGTTTGGCCCTGCTGAATGTGGGAGGAGGGTCGAAGTGGCGCAAAGTGGTGTGTGGGGCAATGATGCAACTGATTGCGAGAAAATGGAGGGTCGTATCTCCGCCCACTTTGGAGGAAGTCCAATTGAGAGTAGCGCATCTTTCCTTAATGTATCGCCTCACTGCCCTCCGCCAAAAATGGCTCATGCAATTCCAGGAACTTTGGGGCCCCTACCTCCGGTGGGCGGAAGGGAGGAGGACATTACAAATCCCAGATGAACCTGGGGGAAGGGAAACCTCACCTAGTTGTGGTCCGCAGAGGTAGTCTGCCTCTGCACGGGTTATGTTTTTTAGGTCTCATCCTACAATTACTCGACTCGGGCTACAGTTTCTCAATCTGCACAATCTTGGTGGAGGCTTTATACCCTGCTGAACAATGCTGAGGGGCTGGGGGTGGTAGTTTTCTTGCTTGCTCGGATGTTTCAGACTCCAAAAAGTTTCAGTGTGACTATTATTTCGCTTATTTAGCTGCTGACAGTCTAATGTATTCAATGTTAGCTTTCCTCTTAAGTTGTATACTTGTACTGCAAGTACGGGAGCCATCCTCGGGGGGAGGGGGGGTGAAAAAGGGTATGCAGGGCTACTTCGCAATTGGGTATTGACTTTTTTGTCTTGGTGGTGTATAATGTGAAAAAACTTTTTGAATAGAGTGTTTATTGGTATGTGTTGTTTATATTGTGGAATTTTTCAATAAATATCACAGGTACACTAAAAATTTTTTTTTTTAAACTGCCTCTAATGTTTCGATTGATTTTTACGTTTTTTGGTGCGCTGAATCCAAATCTGGTAACCAATATGCTCCATCACGTATTTTTTGCTACATTGGGTTAGCAGTTTGAGGTGAACGTTTCAGATTGAGTGCGATCGAGATAAACGTTTCTTGGATGAATTCTTTATACTAATTGTTTAGTAGTTATTCAAATAAGAATAAAGAAAATTGTAACAAGGCAGCACATAAGAATAGAGTAATGTCAACAAAACACACTGTGATGGTAGCAAAATTGTCTGCACTTAAAACAGCCACATACATGTGCACAAACATTGAGCATATAAGAGCGAGGTTAGACACAAAGCAAAGCAAAGAAATGTGCAAAAAATGTTGTACAGGTATGTATGTAAGAATAGAAAACGCAAACCGCACCATTGCAATACATGAAGACAAAACACCCGATGGTGTGAAAATAAAATTCTAATAAATGAGATCCGACACTGTGGTAATAACTAGCAAATTTTTATTTCAAAGTTTAGTAAAAACACGATATTTGTCAACACAGTTTAGATTTTAAAGTCATTCTTGGGTCAATCAATCTCCTGGTGGGCCCGTTTCTTCTTCCCCCGAATGCTTCTCTTGGTGTGCTGCTTGGCGTATTTTTCATCTGGGGTTTCCCGCAGCAGCAACCAGCAGAAATCAGCCATCATAGTGGTGTTCCATCTTCCTTGGTACCTTCTCTCTGCGTCCTTGATGTCCTGGTGAAACCTTTCACCTTGTTCTTCACTGTACGCCCCCAAGTTTTCGGGAAAGTAGTTCACATGAGAGTGCAAGAAATGGACTTTCAGGCTCATGTTACAGCCTTGTTCTTTGAAGGCATTGAGCATCCTGGCAACAATATCCTTATAGTTCTCATCCCGCCTGTTCCCCAAGAATTTGAGAACAACATCCTTGAAGGAATCCCAGGCTTCTTTTTCCTTCTCAGACATCTACAAGAATTAATGTTTACATCACGAAATGCAGGTCAATAGTAAATATAATAGGCCTTTGGTTAATACCTGTAAAAAAACAAGTCATAGACTACTTCTTAGATTTTTTCGCCTGTCTCTTGTACAGTTGTTCGGGAGTTTCTCTGGGGAGTGTCCAGCAGTAGTCAGCCAGCATTGTAGTGGACCATTTTCCCTGGTATCTTTGCTCCATCGTTGCGATATCCTGGTGAAAATGTTTGCCCTGTTGATCACTAACCATACCCATAGTTGTCAGGAAAGAAATCGAGATGGGAATCAAGGAAATGGATCTTTAGAGACATATTGTAGCCAAGTTTCTGATACTGCATCAGCATGTCTTCTACTAGTTCCTTGTAGTTTTCTGCCCTAACATTCCCGAGAAAGTTTGTTGACACTAGGCGAAAAGCATTCCATGCTTGTTTTGCATCACCCTGCAGCAAGTTGTTTAACCGGTCATCTTTGAAGAGCTCTGGAATCTGAGGACCCACAAAAACTCCTTCTTTAATCTTTTTTTCCCTGAGTCAAGGGAATTTTTCATGCAGATATCGGAAAGCTGGCGAAGTGCAGTCCATGGCTTTCACGAAGTTTTTCATCAAACCTAGTTTGATGTGAAGGGGTGGTAGCAGGATTTTGTGAGCCTCAACCAGAGCTGGGTGCTGGATATTCTTCTCTCCAACTGTTATATTTTGTCTGCGATTCCATTCCTTCCGCAAGTAGTGCCAATCCCTTGCTCGGCTATCCCACTCACATAAGAAACACATGTATTTTATATATCCCTGCTGCAGTCCCATTAAAAGGGCAACTACCTTCAAGTCACCGCAGAGGTGCCAGCTGTACTTGTTATAGTTAATGGAAGTCAGTAGATGCTTTAAATTATTGTATGTCCCTTTCATGTGGATGGCATGTGCTACTGGAATAGATGGAAGACTGTTTCCATTGTTCAAAAGCACAGCTTTCAGACTCGGTTTCGAAGAGTCTATAGATAGTCTCCAGTCTTGTGGATCATGAGTGATTTTTAAGGCATTCATGAGGCTTGCAATATCGGAACAGAATACCAGATTACTTTCCTTTCCGACTGCGTATAGTACACTGCTGACGTCAGATGGCTTCAGCAGCCGTCTGGCAGTAGTATTGCATTGCATTGCATCAGAAAATGATGCAATCAACTCTGGATGATTTGTGCATGCTGGTATTATGCAATGTGATGCAATATTACATCATTCAAGGCTTATTTGGGATGTTGTTGATGTCCTACTGGATACATTTACATGGTGAAACGTCAAAAATGAACTACATGCAACATCTTCAAAATGAGAGACAAGAAAATTTTTCTAATGTTATATTCGTGTTCAGCTCGCCAAGATACTACAGATTAGGGCCTTTTTAAAATCAGTAACAATTTCAATGTTGACCAGTGTATTCTGTGCCATTGGCTAGCACAATTTACAGCAGCTAGCCACCAATGGTTAAGAATGCGAGAGATGGAGGGATGACAATGGAAGAGATGGAGCTTAGGAGACAGGTGGGAATAGGATTAGAGGAGCAAGTAGTGAGGTTGGAGGAGGAAAGAAGATGTGTGATTTCCTCCTCAGAGATCTTAGGATAGGAAGAAAGGGTAGTACACTGCAGTAAAAGCGCAGTTAACATGTACCACAGTAAAAACGGAGTTACTGTGCACCTTCGGGCCGCCACAGCCTTAGCGCATGCTGTTGTCATACTTACCTTTAATTTTCTATGTCTTCTTCCAGGAAACGTTATTTGACCTGTGGCAAGCGAGGTACCTCATCTCTTCTTGCATGACAGCTTCTAAGTTGTCCATGGAGGGCCTGCTCTGCCTTTCCCAGCTGGGAGATGCAGTTAGTCTGACCGTGCATGCCCCAGGGTAGAAAGTGACGGATTGTGCTATGGGTAAGGATATCCGGCCAGCTGGAGGGGCTGGCAAATGGGCTATGAGCCACTTCTTATCCTCGAAGATTTGTGGTGGCAGTGTCCCCTATATTGGGAAGTCTTTTCTGAGAGGTGTATTTCTGGACTCCGGATTGTCCTACCTGGAATTCTTTTCCTTTTTATAGCAGGCATTGTCCTTCTGGTATGGAAATTCAGACCCTGTGTTCTCTGGGCTCCTCCAGACACAGTCTCATGCAGGGCAGGTAGACAGTGGAAGCACTGTTTGATTGCCTTTGTCTAAGTGTCCCTGATGTTGGGCACCCCTTGGAGATGGGGAACAGCTGGGAACTATCCGAGATTGTGACTATGACTTGGATTCAGATGGTTCGGTACTAGACTCTATTGTGGATGTAGAAGTACTCCCGCCTTCAGAAGATCATGAGGAGGTTGGTGAGATCTGCCTATTCCAGAAGGAAGAGCTGTTGGCTTTGATTGCCAGGGTCTCATCTGCCTTGAACTTGACAGATGCTTCCGGCACAGAGCAGGAGCAGAAGGTACACCCGCTCCTTCAAGGGATGCAAAAATCCACTACTATCTTCCTGTTCCCGAATGTGATCAAGGATATAATCCAGTCAGAGTGGGACTTTCTTAACTCCCTGCCTAAAGGGTTAATGATCTATAAGAAGATCTCCACTGTCCCAGAGGAGGAGTGCATTGAGTGGTTCGACATTCCCAAAGTAGATGCGCAGGTCATGGCAGTCACCAAATGGACCACCATGTCTAGGGATGATGGATCAGCCTTAAAGGATTTTCTGGACCATAAGATGGATTCATTGTTGAGGAGCCAGTCTGCTGCAGTGGCGGCTATTCTGCAGCTGGAGATAAGTAACAGCTTGACATCTCGTGCCCTGGTCTGATGAATTCAGTCTCTTCTACCAGATGATACTACCCCTCCTTGGAGTCTGCTATGGCCTTCCTTTCTGTTGCCACATTTGGCGGCCAGGGATGGTGCCCTGACGACTGTATCTGGCGCTGGATTTAGCTCCCACACTGGACCAGTCTTTCAAAGCTCAGTTGGCCCCACTGGCTTTTCAGGGGAAGCTTCAGTTTGGGGCCCATTTGGAGAAACTGGTGGAGGACCTGGATAAGACAAACTTACCGCCTTCCGAAAGACAGGCCTAAGAAGTCTGAAAAGCTGGATGGGGACGCTTCTCATCATTCTCTGCCCATCCACCGAGAGCATGTTGGTTGGATTCTCGAGGGTCTTGGGACACTCGTTTTCAGTTTTTATATGGAGCGCGTAGGCATAGAGACTTGGTCACTTGAGGGAGGAGGACCCTCCTGGGCTACGCAATGGAGGTTTGGGGGCCCATTCCCTGATTCCTCCAATTAGGCAGGCTTCGCCTTTTCTTTCAGAAATGGGGCCGGGTTACCAAGGCTCACTGGATGCTAGATACCATTCAGTTTGGCTAATATAAGATATGCCATACTGGGTCAAACCAAGGTCCATCGAGCCCAGTATCCTGTTTCCAACAGTGGCCAATCTAGGTCATAAGGCACAGGATCCTTAATTCTTGTATTGGGTCAAGCAATGATATCCCGGGTCCCTTTTAATAATGGGTTATGGACCTTTCCTCTAGGAACTGGTCCAAACCTTTTTTAAACACGGATACACTAACAGCTTTTATTACATCCTCCGGTAACAAATTCCAGAGTTTGATTATATGTTGAGTGAAAAAATATTTTCTCTTATTAATCTTAAATAGCTTATCCTGTAGCTTCATTGCATGTCCCCTAGTCTTTCTATATTCTGATGATGTAAACAGTCAATCTACGTTTACCCGTTCCACTCTTCATTAATTTATAGACCTCTATCATATCTTCCCTCAGCCATCTTTTTTTCCAGGTTGAAGAGCCCTAACCTTTTTAGCCTCTCTTCATAGGGGTATCCTTCCATCCTAGTTTAGTGGCTCTTCTCTGTACCTTTTCTAATAACACTATATTCTTTTTAAGATACGGCGACCAGAATTGTACACAGTACTCAAGGTGCGGTCGCACCATGGAACAATACAATATAATATCCTTTGTTTTATTTTCCATTCCTTTCCTTATGATACCTAGCATTCTATCTGCTCTCTTGGCCGCCGCTGCACACTGGAAGGTGGAGAGTTTTAACATGTTATCCACGATGACACCTAAATCTTTTTCCTGGATATTGGTTCCTAATGTGTAACCTTGCATCGTGTAACTATAGTTTGGGTTTTTCTTTCCTAGGTGCATAACTTTGCACTTGTCAGCATTAAATTTCATCTGCCATTTGGATACTCGGTCTTCCAATATATCAAGATCCTCTTGCAATTTTCCACAATCCTCATGGATTTTAACAACTTTAAATAGTTTTGTGTCATCTGCAAATTTGATAGCCTCACTCGTTATTCCCATTTCCAGGTCATTTATGAATTATGTTAAAAAGCAGCGGACCCAGCACAGATCCCTGGGGTACTCCACTATTCACCTTTCTCTATTGGGAAAATTGGCCATATAGCTCAACCCCCTGCTTTTTCTCTTTTAACCAGTTCCTGCTCCACAATAGTACACTGCCTCCTATCCCATGACTTTTTAATTTCCCAAAGTATCTGATGAGGGACCTTGTCAAAGGCTTTCTGAAAGTCCAGATACACTATATCAGCTGACTCACCTTTCTCTACCTCTTTATTCACAACTTCAAAAGAAACATAACAGATTAGTAAGACACGATCTTCCTTGTCTAAAGCAGTGTTGGTTGTCTCCCATTAAGCCATGACTGTCTACATGTTCAGTAATTTTTGTTATTTATGATGGTTTCTACCATTTTTCCCAGTACTGACATCAGGCTCACCAGTCTGTAGTTTCCTGGATCACCCCTGGAACCCTTTTTAAAAATTGGTGTTACATTGGCCATCCTCCAGTCCTCAGGTATTACAGATGATTTTAATGATAGTTCACAGATTACTAATAGCAGGTTCGCAATCTCATATTTCAGTTCTTTCAACACCCTTGGATTTACAGGGTGGCCCAAAAACAGTGAGAACATCTCGTAGCATATAAGTTCTTTAAAAATTCAAAAAGACAGATAGTAACGTATTAACATAGTAGTTGACGGCAGATAAAGACCAGCATGGTCCATCCAGTCTGCCCAGCAATATGGCAAGAGTAGGTGCACCTGTCGCTCCGCGCAGGCCACCCCTCCCCATATCCTTGTTCAGGGGTAAACCCACCACTCCATGTAGGACACCCCTATTTGTTGAGACGTGATATGGTTCAGAAGTTAGATGGTACCGTTTATTTTGTTTTTATCCTATTTCTGTAAAGGGATCCTCTGTGTTTGTCCCATGCCTTTTTGAATTCCGTCACCGTGTTCGCCCCTACCACTTCCATCGGGAAGGCATTCCAAGCATCCACCACCCTTTCAGTGAAAAAATATTTCCTGACATTGCCTTTCAATTTACCCACTTGCAGTTTCATGTTATGCCCTCTAGTTTTACAGGTTCCCTGTCTTTGGAAGAGGTTTGTTTGTTCATCATTTCTCTTTAAGTATTTAAAGGTCTGAATCATATAAACGATTGACAAATTAAAAAAAAAAAAAAAGATGGCGACCGGAAATTGTCGCAATAAAGACGTTATATAGCTAAAAAAGGTAAATAAGTAAACTATTTAAGCTTTTAATTTACGAGATGTTCTCACTTTTTTTGGGCCACACTTATATCAATCGGTCCAGGTGATTTGTTACTCTTCAGTTTATCAAATAGTTGTAATACATCTTTCTGGTGTATCGATATTTCTTTCAATTCTTCTGCAGTATCACCTTTAAATACCATTTCAGTCATGGGTAACATCCTCTACATCTTCCTCTGTAAAGACCGAAGCAAAGAATTTATTTAGTCTCTCCACTATGCTCTTGTCCCCTATTAGTGCCCTTTTTATCCCTCTATCATCTAATGGACCAACTGACTCTTTCACAGGTCTTTATGCTATGAATGTTCTTGAAAAGGTCTTTATTAGTGTTTTTGCTTCCACAGCAAGCTTCTTCTCAAATTCTCTTTGCCTGCCTTATCAATGCCTTGCATCTAACTTGCCAGTGCTTGTGCCGTTTCCAGTTTTTGTCATTGGCTCTTTTTTCCATTTCCTGAAAGATGCTTTTTTGGCAACAGCCTCTCTGACCTCACCTTTAAATCATGCTGGCAGTTTTTTGAACTTCCTTCCACTTTTCTTAAAGTTTGGAATACAGCTGGTCTGGGCTTCCAAGGTAGTATTTTTAAACAACATCCAAGCTTGATGTAAGTCTTTAACCTTTGCAACTGCTCCTTTTAGTTTTTTCTTAGCTATTTTCCTCATTTTATCATAGTTCCCTTTCGAAAGTTAAAAGGTAGTACTATGGATTTTCTTACCATCCCTCCTTTATTAAATCGTACACAATCATGCTATGATCACTGTTGCCAAGTGGCCCCAACACCCTTATCTCTTGAACCAGACCTGGTGTTCCACTAAGGATTAGATCCAAAATGGCTTCCCCTCCATTCGGTTCATGAACAAGCTGCTCTAAGAAGTAGTGATTTATTTCATCTCGAAACTTTATCTCCCTAGCATGTCCTGCCATGACTCTGACCCAGTCAATACTGGGGTAATTGAAATCACCCATTATTAATACTGTGCTGTAACTTTTGTTAGCTTCCCTAATTTCATCCATTTGTTCATTCTGGCCAGGCGAGTGATAGTACACCTCTACTGCCATCATCTCCCCCTTTTTACATGGATTTTAATTCATAGAGACAGGAAATTTTGTTTCCTGCAAAACTTTAATCCTTTGTGATTCAATGCCCTCTCTAACAGAATGCAACCCCTCCACCAATTGGATCATCTCTATCATTACGATATAGTTTGTATCCAAGTATCACAGTATCCCACTGGTTGTCCTCCTTCCACCATGTCTCTGAGATACCAATCATATCTAACCTCTCATTTAGTGCTATATATTCTAACTCTCCCATCTTATTTTTTAGACTTCTAGTATTTGCATAAAAGCATTTTATAGACTGTATTTTATTCAGATTAATCTGGCTATCGGTAGGCAGGTGTAATTTAAATCAAGCTCTCTCTGCTCCGTTCTCAAGAGCATTTGGGTTACTTTAGTCTTTATTGGAACCTCTCTGCTGATATGCCCTAACTTCATTTTTTTTGGTAGTGTCCTTCAAGGATACATTGTTCTGAACCATGTGCTCTTGGGTGACTGTCGGCTCTCCCCTATTATCTAGTTTAAAAGCTGCTCTATCTTCTTTTTAAAAGTTCATGCCAGCAGCCTGGTTCTATCCTGGTTAAGGTGAAGCCCATCCCTTCGGAAGAAACTGTCCTTTCCCCAGGATGTTCCCCAGTTCCTAACAAATCCAAAACCCTCATCTTTGCAGCATCGTCTCATTCACTCATTGAGACTCTGAAGCTCTGCCTGCCTTTTGGGTCCTGCACTTGGAATGGGAAGCATTTCAGAGAATACTACCATGGAAGTTCTGGATTTCAACTTCCTACCTAAAAAACTAAACCACGTTTTCCTATGTCATTGGTACCGACATGTACCAAGATAGCAGACTCCTCCCCAGCACTATCTAAGACCTTGTCTGGGTGTCATGTGAGGTCCGCTACCTTCGTACCAGGCAGGCATGTTACCAGGCGATCCTCATGTCCACTAAGCACCCAGCTATCTTCATGCCTAATGATTGAATCACCAACTATAATGGCTATCCTAACCCTTCCCTCATGGGCACATGGCCCTGGAGAAACTTCCAAATGCCTTCATCTCCTCTTGTGGGTCTGCAATCAAAAGTGCTGCTGTGTGGACCACCTTGGATAAGTTGTTGTGCCTAAAGGCAGTGATGCCCTTCCTGCTGGAAGAGGAGGGCAAGGTCAGATACTCTTACCTATTTAATGGACTGTTCCTTCTTGCCCATTCTGAACCTCAAGGGTCTCAACGAGCACTTGCTCATTTTGTGCTTCCGGATGGAAACCTTACATTCTGTGATTCAAGCAGTGTGCCAAGGGGAATTCTTGACTTCTGTGGATCTGGCGAGGAGTATATTCATATCCCAATCCAGGTGGATCAACAAAGCATCTGCCTGTTGCCATGTTTGGCTTTCACTATCAGTTCACCACCTCCCTGTCAGACTCCCCAAAGATGTTCTCCAAGGTCATGGTGGTGGTGGAAGTGCCAAAGGATCTGTGTCCATCCTTATATGGATGACTGGCTTATCTGGACCCATTCCCTTTTAGAAGCATCTTGAGTGGCTTCGAGTGGTGCCTTAGAAAGCCTTTGGCTGGGAGTTCAGTTGTGGAATGAGCCAGCTGTGGCCTTCCCAGTCCCTAGAGTTTCTGAGAGCAGGTTTCAACACTCGAGTGGGCAGAGTTTCCCAGCTGAAGAGAAAGTCAAAAGCTGTTAGATTGCTTGGCGCTGTTCTTGGCTCAACAGGTTCCCAGAGTCTGGGATTATCTTCAGCTCGTCAGATTGATGACGGCGAGCATAAAGATGGTGCTGTCGACCACCACAGTGATCCTTGTTGACTTGGTGGTCACTGAGTTCTCAGAAATTTGAGCACTAACTCCCGCTCCTATTAATGGTGAAGTCCAGCCTGCAGTGGTGGTAGCAGCCCAGTTATCTGAGGAAGGGTATGCGGCTGAATGATTTCTCTTAGATCCTCCTGACAACTGATTCCAGTCTCTCGGGCTGGGGATCCTTTTGCCAAGAACATATGCCCGGGGTCGTTGTAACCTCAGGGAAGTGGTGTGGTCCATCAGCTGCTTATCAGGATGGCTCTTCTGTGTTTTCAGCCCCTGATCAAGACAGTGCCACGGTGGTGGCTTATATCAATCAGCCAGGCAGCATGAGAAGTACAAGACTAGCTCTCCTGTTTGCCTGGATGGAGAAGAACCTTCAAGCCTTATCAGCTCAGCATATTGCTGGGGTGGACAGTGTAGAAGTGGACTTGCGTTGCTGGCACTATCTGAATCCTGGAAAGTGGGAGTTGAGTGAAGAGCCATTTCAGTTGATTCTGTGCCACTGGAGTTGCCCTGAAATGGATCTGATGGCGACCCACTCCAATATCAAAGTTTGCGGCTTCTTCATTCACCACCCAGAGACAGGATCCAAGGGCATAATCGTCCTGACCCAACCTTGGTCAAGTCAATACTTGCTGTACATGCTTCCTCTGTGGCCCTGGTGTGGTAGTGCTTTGGCGTATGAACCGCCACCCGGGCAGCATTGTTTTGGTGGCACCGGATTGGCCGAGGAGAGCATGATTCAGTGTTCTGAAATGGCTCCTCCTTTTCAGCTGCTTCTATCTTGGGGCCTGTTGCGGTAGGTACTAATCATCGCGGAGGTCCCGGTTCCCTTCTTTTGAGAAATGGTGCAGTACTTGGCAGTTGCCTCCTGAGGTGGTCAAAGTACCATCTCTGTTGGTCTATTTACAGAATGGCCCCGAGAAAAGCCTCCCTTAGCTCCCTGAAAGTTTTGGTGGAAGCTTTGGCCTGCTTCCAAGTTCAGGTGGTTGGTTAGGCTCTAACCGTGCTCCTGGACATCTCACGCCTTCTGCAGGGATTAGAAACATAGGCCATGTGGTCTTTTTCTGTCATCATATTTCTATCTAGTCTGTCCTCCCATTCGGCATCTGTGTCCTCCCTTCTGGTCTGTGATTCCTTCCTGTGATATGTGTCTAGTGCTCAGTGTCCTGGTGGTGCCCTTTGAGCCAATGAAACGTGCTACTTTAAAGGATTTGATGCTTCAGACGATCTTTTTGGTCATGATTTGTTCTGCAAGATGAATTTCCAAACTGCAGGCTCTATCTTGCTAAGATCCTTAGCTGTCTTTTTCAAAGGAGGCCGTTTCCCTTTGACGTGTGCCTACCTTCTTGCTTAAAGTGCTGTCTCCCTTTCACATGAACCAGGTGGTCTGTATGCCGTCCAACTTGAAGGAGCAGTGTCGGGGGAAGAATAAGTATCTCCACCTTAGGGATTTCCAGATGGTGCTTCCCTGGTACTTGGAGGTTACTAATTCTTTTCATAAGTCCAATCCATCTTTTTGTGCTCCTTTGCTGGCCCATGCAGGGGTGATGCGGCAGCTATGTCATTTTTGTGGTTCTGGATTTTTTCAAAGTGAGGAATAGTTCGTTAGAACTAGGCTTTTTTGTTCCATTGCTGTAAGCCCTTTTGATAAAGCCTTTTGGCGAAACGGAAGCCTGTGTCAAGGGCAAGCATGGAGAGTTAAAGTTTTGAGTTTAAAGCCTGAAAGAGAAGTGTTTTTCCTCAGTTTAGGCTGGTTCATTGAGCTGGCTTTTGGCATTGTGCTGAAGAGCCGTTAGATACGGTCCCGTTGAGATTGTGTGCTGTTTATGCTGTTTACTTCAGATAAGTACAGTGTGCTCTTATTTGTGAGCCTTATGTTTACTAGGAAGTAATTTTGTGTTATGTTTTTACAGCTTTGGGACTGCACTGATGACTCCAGATTCACTGCTATGATCATTATAGCTAGACGCTTTTAATGGGTGTGTGGTATGTACGAGATGAATGTTAGTAACGATTACTAGATATGAGTTTATTTATTTATTTATTTATTACAGTTTCTTTTATACCGCGCTATTTGAGATCAGTGCGGTTTACAATGAACGATAAAACTACACATCTCAGTTTAGAGATTTGTGCTTACAATAAACAGGCATAATAACTTGGGAATACAATTAAACAAGTTTCTTAACAGGGAGAACATGATAAATATATACAGGCCACTTAATGTAAGTATATAAAGGATTATATGAAAAGAACAGGCTTCTCAAGGTGGGAGGAGGATAACATGTGGTTGCGATTATTCAGACAAAGGGTGTAAGATGTATGGGCTTGAGGAGCTGCCATGAGGTGTGATAGAAGGTGGGTGTGAGGGGGAGACTGAAACATCATAGTGAAGGAGAAAGAGGTGATGCTTCAGAGCCTTCTTGAATTGAGATAGATCACTGATGGCTCTGATAGTCGCCGGTAGAGCGTTCCAGCAAGATGGTGCAAAGAAGGCAAAGGCTCTAGCTCTGGTAGCTTGGGAACATTTGGTGCTTGCCTTAGGTAGAATGAGGGTGTTTGCAGCATTCAATCTTCTTAGCCAGTTAGGAGGTGTGATTGATACTAGGTCCGTGATAGCAGTAGCCGGGTATTTCTTGATGGCTTTATGGGTCATAGTTAGAATCTTAAAAGAGATCCTGGCTTGTATGGGCAGCCAATGCAACTGTTTTAGTATCGGAGTGATGTGGGATCTTCTGGAGGCTCCGTGAAGGATTCTTGCAGCAGAATTCATTGCAAGTTGCAAGGGGTTGGTCGTGCTCTTTGGTAGGCCATGTAATATCGCATTGGCGTAGTCAAGGTGAGGCATTATTAAGGCCTGAAAAACAGTTCGAAAGTCTTCAGGTTCTAACAGCTGACGAAGATGGCGGAGGGTCCGGATTTTATGATAGACCGATTTTGTTATGTTATGGATATGAGCCTTCATATTGAGCTGCTGATCAAGTGTAACTCCAAGGTATCTTACTGTAGTCTTGCATATGAGCTCTGCATCACGAACTTTGATGGATAGGGGTGGAATAAAAGCCGGGTTCCTGGTGACGAAGAGGGCCTCTGTCTTTTTGAAGTTTAACTTAAGCCTTTGTTCATTTATCCAGTCCGTGACTGCGTCAAAGCACTTGATTAGGGGGGAGAGGTCAAGATGTTCTGTAGAGATTGGCATGTACATCAAGACATCATCGGCATAGACCAGGCAGTTCCTAAGTTAATTGTTTGGGGTGTATTAAGTTTTGTATAATTGGTTATATCTATATGGTTGGATGGTTTAGGCTAATTGACCAGTGATGTGAAGCGTCTGCTATTTCCCCGAAGTGACTTGTCACTGGATGAGGGATACTAGCCATCCTGAGGTCATTTTTGCCTGATTAAGGAAATTTTTGTAATCTGATTAATATTGGTTGTTACTATTTGAGTTAGGCATAGTACAGGGCTTGATTTGTATTTTGGATTATTGCTGCCCTGAGACAGCTTTTTTGTGTTCAGGATTAAGAAGGCCATGGTTTTGGGATATCTGTTGTGGAACCGGACAGTTCTGGAGGTTTTGTGTATCCATTCTTCCTGAGCACAAGCATCCTTGTGGGTGGAGAAGACTTTGGCAGCCCCTGCAGACATTTATTGGGTGGCAATGTGGGCATCACTTTCCACTTTTGTCAAATATTACCACTTGGATGTTCACGTGCGGGCGGACACAACCTTTGGCTCAAGGGTTTAGTGAGCTGTTGTGTCTTCTTACTGCCAAGTGGAGCCTTTGTTCATACCACTTGTCTGGACTGGTCTAGCAGGATGATATGGAAGGTAACATTTTTACTCACCAGTTAATGTTCTTTTCTTGAGTCCTGCTAAACAAGTCATGAGCCTGCTTCTGAAACTATTTGCTCTATTCTTCTGCTGTGGTACCGTTGGGTCCACTATGATTTTTAAACTTGGCTTTGCAGGTTCATCTTCTACTGACAGTTTTCTGTTTATCTTTTCCTGTACATAGCTCTCTATGTGGATTACTAATTGTTGCCCATGATTGAGATTGTCTGAGGCTTGCTATATTTCTTCCCTATGCTTTGGAATAAATACTGAAGAGACCTTTGGCTGAGGCGAATAGAGGCATAGGAGTGATGCTATTGAAACTTGGGCTTATCATTGGTTCTTTGTCTCCACAATCTGCTGGTAGGGGAACACAACACACTTGTCTGGTCTAGCAGGACTCAAGGAAAGGACATCAACTGGTAAGGTGACATTTTACTTATGTGCTCACTTTCCCTTATAAAACTGGCATATTTTCTAAGCGTCTACCTCCTTTCATCCACACCGTACTATCATTTATACTTTCCTTATACGTTCCATTTAATTTTGCTACAGGATGAATTTTGGTACTATCAGGTACACCAGGAAATTACAATTGACTTCCCTCACCCTGCACTAAATAAAGATTGAGAAAATGTAGCAAGTGAGAATTTACTTTGTATCTTTTAGTTGGACTTGAAAGGATATCCCTGTTTTTATAATGGGCCTTAACAAATTTTGTTTGGACTTAGGAGCCAGGCCAAAATCTTAGGAGCCAGTGACTGGGACCCACTCAATCACTTCCTCCCCACCATTGTCTCCATTCTCAACTAACATTCCATTCATTTGCAAACTTGTACATGTCTGAGGAGTGTGGAATAGTTGGAAGAGAGATGATACAATGTGTCTTGTTATGGTAGCAGGGCTGTATGAAACATTGTTTGATAGAAATATATAAATAGTAAGTGTCATGTGTGAATGACTGTGGTGCAGTGGTGGTTTGCCTTTCTGTGCATAGGATGAGGCAGTGGGTGCCTTTGTGTGGGTGGGGTGCAGGGCTTCAATACATGTATATGTGTGCTGCAGAGCTGGGGAGCTTCCGTGTGTGGTACAAAGGTGGAGTGTGTGTGGTCTGGAGGTGAGGTGCCTATGGTGTGCGTCTGTCGTACAGAGCTGCATGTATGTGTCTGTTGTGCAGAGTTGGAGTGCCTGTTTGTGTGCGTGCATGTTTAGGGGCGGTGCTTGTGTGAGTTTATTGGGGGAGGGGCATGCACCTTTTGACACATATGGATTGTGTCCTTTTGTCCATATTCATTCATCTCTTTAACCTCCAACCCTTGCACTCTTCCCTCTCCCTTCGACTCTCCCTTTCTCCCTCCCTCTAGCATTCCCACCTCTGCTCTACGTTCCCCCATCCTCCTTCCCTTTTCTTTTGTATACTATTGCCAGGGCTGTACCAAGGGCTGTGCGACTGATGTGGCCGCACAGAGTGCCATTATGAAAAGGACTTCCAGAAAACTCAGAGTGAGTTACTGCACTTGGGTGGGGAGGCACTAGATTCATTAATCACACAGGGCACATTTCTAGCTTTCTACAGTCCTGACTATTGCCCCTTTTAACTTTTTACTGTCTCACTTCAACCCCCCTTATCTAATCTTTTTTTTCTATAGGTCCTTATCACGGCTGTCCTTTGCCTGCAGAGGATGGGATTCCCTGGGGTAGCCTGCTCCCTCCCAGCTGCGATCATGACTTTTTCCTCCTGTTCTGTCCATGAGGATCTGATCTTCTCATAGTTAGACTTGCAAACATGAGAGTCCAAAGATAAATGAACTCTACGGCCACACATAGGGGAACAAATACTATGTTATCTCTGAGCTGCATGAGTCCTACACCAACATTCCTGCTGGCAGAGATGGTGCATCAATATCATGTTTTCAGTCACAAGGGACTAGTAGGTCCCCCAGGACTACTACAGATTCTGCCTAGCCTTGCAATTGAAAACACAATATTGAAGCATCATCCTTGCCAGCAGGAATGGGTGGAAGAATCCTGCACTGGGTTGAGAGAATTTTGGACAAGTCTGGGAGTTGACAGGAGGTATCTACCTCTTCTGTGATAAAATGATAGGAGAATAAGACCAGCTGAAATCTAAGCACCTCCCCGTGTCTCTGAGCATGTTTCTGGTTGTTTTTCAGATGCAGGTGAGGTTTGAGGACATCTCTGTCTCTTTCTCCCAGGAGGAATGGAGGTATTTAGATGAAGGGCAGAAGGAGCTGTATAGGGAGGTAATGAAGGAGAACTATGAGATGCTGATCTCCCTAGGTAAGCACTAAATTATCTGCCTTTCTAGCAGACATGGGAATATGAGGTGGGTTTTTGTACATCCTCTACTCCAGGAACTTGCAGGTATGATCAGGATCTGTCTCAAGATGCAGGATGAGATCCAGGACTGAGGGGCAATAAGACCATCCTGTGTGTCCTACAAGTCCCTCTTTAAATCAGAGATGAATCCTCTTCCATTTTCTGGAGCAGGACTGAAATATAGGAGCATACCAACATATAGGGTTTCAGCCTGACTTCAGTACTACATTGGAGTAAATTTGAGACCAGTGAAAAGTGTGGTGCTGTATTTCTCCTGGAACAAGCAGGAAGTCAGTCTTTACTTATGGGTGACATTGGCACCGAAGGAGCCTGCATGGAGCAATTCCCCAGCTTTCAAAGAAAGCCTTTGGACTTGTTGCCACGCGTGTGTGGTCCTCTTCCTGCCCAAGGGTGCCATCTTTCTCAGTCTCCCTTTTTTCAGCGGGTCCCTTGGAAAAAGTGTTTTTTTCGTTTCATTTTCGGTCTCTGGCCCTCTCTTTTCCAGTAGTACCGGTCCTCTCCCGTTTTCCCCGAGCGAAGGGACGTCGTCCTTCCAGCCTTTTTTGGAAAATTCTCTCTAAGGGCCTTTTCACGCCCTTTTCAACCGCTGGCCTCGAGTCTTCAACCTAGCAGGGGCCCTTTTTGCCCCAATGGCCACCGGTTTTAGAAAATCTGACAGATGCTCCAAAAATAAGTCGCTCACAGACACCCTGGACTGTTTCCAGAGTCTGGGGGCCGACCATAACCCGGAGCTCTGATCTGTTTGTAAGAAAATGTCCGCTAAGGCCCTGCTAAGTAAAAGCAGAAGTCCAATGGCATTTTCCGTAAGGCAGCCCTGGAATCCCTGGTGGCATCCTCGGCTGTCCCTCCGCTGCCAGGATCCCCCACAGTGGTCCTGCATTCAAGGTGGCGCTCCAATCGGGTCCTCTGAGGTGGAGAGATACAAAAAAGAAGAAGACCTCGAAGTTGCTGTCGGGGGCTCCAGACAAGCGTGAGCGTTCTTGCGCTTGGTAGCTCAGCACTCCCCAGCATTCCCGAGAGTCGGATAAGGAGCGGCCTCGGAAGGTACCTCATACAGATATGGAGGCCTCCGGCGATGGTATCCGGTCTCCTGAAGGTGGTCCCAGTAAAGACTCCCTCTCCTTTTCCACGCCAGACCCAGTAACCCCGGTGTCAGCATTGCAGGGACCCACGCCTGTGTGTGCGTCCCGAACGGTGGCACTAGAGCACAGCGTTTCTGCCTTCTTGGCTGCCCAGCAGGTGCTTATGCCCAGCCCACGCCTCGAGACTGAGGTTCCCCCGAGAGGGACACCTAAACCGGCCCTGGAAACCCCTGAGACCCATGGGCCTCGTAAGGGTACTCGGCACCAGTCTCACTCGGTGTCCCGTTCCTCGGGGGCGAGGTGCTCCAAGGCCAGTGCCTCCGGTTCCAAGCAGGCCACGGCCTCTGGACAGGGTGACCAGCCTGACTGAGACTCCTTTTTCAGACCTCTTGGGCTGGGAGTTTGACAGGGATACCTTGCCGGAGACCCGCGTCCACAGGGACCTTCCTTCGGACCAGTCCCCACCCTCCTGCCCGAGGCATTTAGCTACCGAGGACATGTCTTTCTCAAGTTCATACGGGACATGGCTCGGGCCCTCAAGCTGGCCACGCAGGCTGAGGAAGAACCGAGGGCTGAAGAACTCACAGTCCCAGTGCCTTCTATTCTGTCCTGGCTGCTCTTCCGCATGTGGGAGGATCCTGCCTCTGTCCCCATTGTGAGCAAATGCCTTGACACCATATATAAGGTCCAGCATGGCCTGGGGTTCTGGAAGACCCAGGTTCCACACACCTCCATAGTAGTGGAATCGGCGATGCGGAAGCAAAATAACCTGAAGTCACATTCTTCGGTCCCACCAGGTAGGGAGTTCAGAGCCCTCAATGCCCTTGGGTGCAAGGCCTATCCGGGGGTCCATGCTGTCATGCTGCATTCAGGCCTACCAACTGTGTATAGGCATGTTCCTGTGCGACCTCGCCAAGGAGCTCGGCGGGTTTTCCGCAGGTCTTGGGGGTGAACACCTTCTCAGGTTCCAAACCCTCCTGAGGTTGGTCGTGGACTCATCGAAGTACCTCTCCCGCTCCACGTACGAAGGTTTGAGTCCTCCGCCTGAGTAGCGGCGGCCGGTATTGAGGCCTGGCACCAGGCTTGGCTAGTCTTCAGACCTGGAGCAGTGGGTCCAGGAGAAGCTCTTGGATGTCCCCTGCCTGCCTAGGTGAACAATTGTTCGGCAAACCCATGGAGGATAAGGCTGCCAAAATTGAAACAGAGTTCGTAACTCGAACCTGCCTCTCGTGTAAGACACCTTCTCTCCCACGGAAGAAGCAGCAAACAAAGAAGCCGTTCTTCCTGAGAATGGGGCTCCCCTAACAGGGATATCCACCCTACTCGCCTACCCCCGCACTGCCCACCAGCACACAGTGTAGGGGGGAGCGCACGGCATCGCAAGCCTAAAGGGCCCAAAGCCCAGCCACCAGTGCCACCCCAGCCCTCTCAGGGGTTTTGACACTGAGGTCATAGCCTCTTACCCCCTAGCTGTACTTCCACCTGTGGGGGGACGCCTGTCCCTCTTTGTCCCCCAATGGTCGTCGATCATGTCGGACACCTGGGTCCTCAGGGTGGTCCGGGACAGTTATTGTCCTTCACCTGGACAGACTTCCTCCTCACTTCTCCCGAGTCGAGCCTTCTCGGCTTTCCTCGCACCAGGCTTGCTTGCAACAGGAGCTAACCAACCTCCTCAGCCAGAGGGTGACCAAAAAGGTACTGCCGCACCTCCGAGATTGAGGGTTCTATTCTTGATACTTCCTCGTTCTGAAGAAGATGGGGGGGGGGGGGTCCTACAGCCCATCCTCGATCTGAGAATCCTGAACAAGTTTCTGGTGCGGAAGAAGTTCTAAAAGCTATCGCTTGGTGACCTGCTGCCCTTTCTCCAGCACGGCGATTGGCTGTGCTCCTAAGACTTCAGGGATGCTTACGCCCACATTCTGATCCACCCCCATCACAGTCAGTACCTGCACTTCAGGGTGCAGGGAGAGCACTACCATATGGGGTGTTCCCCTTCAGGCTCGCATCTGCCCTGCAGGTCTTCACCAAATGCCTTTCCGGGGCCGCCGTTTACCTCTGGTGGCAACGTATACCCGTTTTCTCTTACTTAGACGATTGGCTCATCATGGGGGCATTGACCGGGGAAGCCTGCCTTGAGGCATCGCGCATGATCCTCCTCATTGAGAACCTTGGCTTCCTGGTCAATTACTCCAAGTCCCACCTCGAACTGGTGCAGACCCTGGAATTCATTGGCACACTCCTCGACATGGAGCGGGCAACTGCCTTCTTGCCCCGCGACCATGCGGATCGTCTCCGCTCCCTGGCAGCCAAGGTCCAAGGCAGGGCTCGGATTCTTGCGCGAGCCATGTTGCACTTCCTGGGACACATGGCCTCCACCATCCACGTTGTTCCCCATGCCCGCATGCACATGTAGACGGCTCAGTGGTGCCTCAGGACCCAATGGAGCCAGGCCTCCGGCTGTCTGTCCGGGTCTCCCGCAATCCTTATACCTCCCTGGATTGCTGGCAGGATCCCCAAAGCCTTCTTAGAGGAATGCCTTTCCAGGCCCCGCAGTACGAGCTCGTCCTGACGACGGATGCCTCCCTGCTGGGTTGGGGAGCCCACTGCGGCAACTTCCGCACCCAAGGACAGTGGTCACCCAAAAAATCTCAGCAGCAGATCAATCTGCTTGAGCTTCGGGTGTTCCAGTGAGCCCTGAGGGTCTTCGAGTACCACCTGAGGGGAAAGTCAGTCCTCGTGCAGACCGACAACAGGGTAGATGTGTTCTAGATAAACAAGGAGGGGGGAACAGGTTCCCGTGGTCCTCCTTTGGCGTTCACAGGGGCATGACCCTCGGGGTGGTCTATCTCCCGGGCCAGGAGAATGTCCTCATGGACAAACTAAGAAGAATCCTCCACCCACACGAGTGGCGTCTGGATCCTGAGGTGGCCAGCCTCTTGTTCTTTCGGTGGGGGACTCCACCTGTGGACCTGTTCGCCAACCCAGTGAACGTGCATCTCCCCCGCTTCTGCGGGCCGGTTCCACACACAATCAGGTTGGCCTCAGATGCGTTCCTCCTGAATTGGACCTCCGGGCTTCTTTACGCCTTCCCCTTCCACTCCTCTTATTGTGAGGACCCTACACAAGGTCCAGCGGGAGCGAGCTTCAATAATTCTCGTGGCTCCCTCATGGCCTCGACAGCCTTGGTTCCCACTTCTGCTCTGGCTCTCGTCCAATTCTCCAGTCCCGCTAGGACATGCCCCAAGCCTGTTAACACAGGAGAAGGGGTGGGTGCTCCACCCAAACCTGGCCATGTTGTCCCTTACAGCCTGGTGGCTGAACGAGTCTTCTTAGCCCCACTGCACCTCCCTTTAAATGGCGGCGCTTCTCGACCTGGTGCTCCGAGTTCCAGATGAATTTATTCTCCTGTTCTCTCCAGTATGTTCTCCAGTACCTCTTCCACCTTTCGAAGGAGGGACTGAAGTCCAACTCGGTCAGGGTGCACCTGAGCACCATCTCGGCTAACCACCTCCCCATTGAGGGTAAACCCCTCTTGGGGCAGCCCCTGGTCTCCCGCTTCATTCAGGGCTTCTTACTTTCCAAGCTTCCCATCCAGCTTCCTCCAGCAGAGTGGGACCTGAATGTCATGCTCATGCAGCTCACGCAGCCGCCCTTCGAGCCGATGGTGTCGTGCTCCCTTCGACACCTCTCATGGAAGGTGGTCTTCCTGGTGGCTCTGATCTCAGCTCGGCGAGTCCGCAAACTCCAGACCCTCGTGGCTGCGGCTCTCTACACCAGGTTTTATGGGAACAGTGTGGTCCTCCATATTGTGGCTTCTGGTTCCCACAACGGTTGCCCAAATATCACCAATCAAAGAATTACTTAGACAGCAGTTGCTTTAATTACCAAAACTTTTATTCCAGCATCACAAAATAGCAGTGTCATGCAGAACAGCAAAAGCCTGTCTAGAAATGGCAGACAGTACTTTCTCTCTCTCTCTCTCTGTGAAGGGGGAGAAAATACTGCCCCCCTGATCCTCCAAAATAACCGCCTTATATACATTTCTCCTTGTCTCAAATATCTGCTTCAAATTAGCCTCAGTGAATCCATCATAACTACGTAGGTGTCAGCAGGACCTCAGGCGTCCTGCAACACCTTTCCCCAGGGAAAAATCCCTTACATTTATACATCTGGATCTGCTTCATCTATGCATGGCCTGTGACCTCTATACATCTGGATCTGCTTTTAGTTCTGCTCATCTATGCCTGGCATGTGACCTCTGACCCTTCCTGTGTTTTTTTCCTCCTTGGCACGAATTGAAACCGTGCAGGGCTAGAGAGTGCTTTTGTGCTCATTATTTGAATTCTTTGCTTGACCTGTATTTTTTCTTACTAGGCCCAATATTCTGCATACTCCTATGCAGAATATGGTTACCCAGAATCCTCTATAGCAGGCCGCATCCATTATCTTATGGCAAGCATATACTCTCATATAGCTATTGTCTTCTTGTCTTCTGTGCCATCCATCCTCCTGTGTAGTTTCACCAGGCAAGGGTTCAGTCATATAAAGCCAATATATAAGCAGACCTAACTCAAATTTCCCAACATTCACCACTTTTTCTTTTCCTTTTTCTTTTTTATGTGGAGGGGCAAAAGTAATCCCACTAAGGGGCATTGATAACAATAACCATTTGAGACAGGGAGGAATCATCAAGGGGCAGCCTTTGGTACTGTACTTTGCAATATCATTCTTTTACAGCATCCTAATAAAATAGGAAAAATACAGCAGGCAAGAATACCAAACACAGCAATACTTAAACGAGTTATAAAGAAAGCTGTTAGGCCTCCTCCGAGTCCGGAATACCAGCAGGCAATATTCTAAGAGAATGGAAGACATACAGCTTGCAATAATACTGAACACATCAAATATTCAACAAAGTGATGAAGAAAGCTTTGGAAATGTTACAGTAAAACTTGAGCTGGTGTGGGTATTGCAATTGCTGTAGCACAAATGGCTTGTAGATTTTCCCAAAAGTCCCAATCAGTCTTAATAGTCCTTATTTTCAGATAATTTGGGCCTGCTTCCCAGCAGTTTTTCAGGACTGCGTCGTGCGCTTCACCTGTCTCTGAAGTTTAAGTGTGGTTTAGTTCAGAGGTCTTGGGGTGGACTGTTCCATCTGGATTATGGCCAATTTCCTCTGTTGGAATCTCTGGATTTCAATTGGTGACATGGCTCCAGGTCCCATTCAGAAGAGCAGCAACCAATATTAAATGAAAAGACTAAAATATTCTAGATTAGATTTTACAATGAGACAATGCAATGTGATAAACATCATTTCATCCACATTTACTTAAGATCATAACAATCTCATATGGTATCAACTGTGTCTCTCAGTTTGATAAACCTCTTGTCTCTCCATCACTGAAGATTCATTTGCTGGTAGGAAATACTCCACCATACTCTTAACTGATCTTTACATATTAATAGATTAGACAAGTTGCAAGCACATATTCTTCAAGTTTGGCAAGTTTCAGAATTACTCCAATTTTTATTTGTGAAAATTTGTCATCAAATCATCCCTCTTTTTTTTTTTTTACCCCTGCATGTCTGGCCAGGACATACAAAGGCAAAATGAGGCAAAAAGCATCTGGAAGTACCACATGGCCAGTGTGGATGTTCCAAAGCATATCAGAGTGCAAAATGCACCTAGCCTGTCTCCAGGTGTCTATTTCCAATTGTTGAGTATGTGTTGGGGCTTAAATGACTTCCTGAATTAAAGATTCTGGAGACAGCATAGTTGAATAAAATTTGTTTACATGTTCATTAGACAGATATGTCACTTTAAATAACCTTCATCAGTTTAATGTCCATCAGAGTACCACCTCTTAATTGGCATGCTAAGAACATCAAACAATTGTTAAAAACTTAGTATTATGGTAAACAAATAGTATATAGAAAATATAAACTTGGATTCTTCTTAATGAATATAACAACATGAGTAAACAGTGTCCCTTTGTTTTTTTCTCACCAGCTTAATTGGTATGGTTCAAAAATGGACATATGTGCTCATTCAAAATAGCAAATGTCTTAAACAATCTGAATAAAGTCCCTACAGTATAAAAATATTTTTGTAACATTTTATAACGGCAGTCGTAATAGGACAAATCATGACTTCTAACATGACAGCCACATGTCTCTCTCTCACGTATGACTAGAATCTATTGTATATACTGTTCTCAGTGAGAGTGCTGAACAAGGCAAAATAATTATCCTGAGTCTTTCATTACACTAATACTTTTGCATGTCAAGGGAGACTTCAAAGCAGTGCTTGGGCTAGCTTCACCTTACCGGCATGCTATCTCAAGAAATGCAAATGGACAACAGAACTAGACAGACATGTTAAAAAAAAAAAACCTCTGTGCTGTAGGAGACTTTGTCTAATCAATTCAACGTAATGTTATTGTTTTATGTGTAAATAACTTTACAAATATTCTCATATTTTTCTGGGAACTAAGCTCCATTTTTCACCAAATTTGTTCTGCAAGTGTGTAAACTAAAGTAAATTTGTATGTCATAGTGCTACAATATAGTGTATTCCTAAAATTGAAACTTAAAAAAATCTTTCAAAACAAAGTACACTGTGTTCTCTGGACCCCAACATATAAAATTCAAATACAGAAAAACAGATGAATTTATCCAAACATTCAGCAACTCCCGTGTTACTGTCCTTAGTCATTAGTCATTGTGCTAAGAATACAAACACATTGAGCTTAAGAATACAAACACTCCTTTTCACATAATACTTAGTTACAGCTCTTTTGGGTTTCTGTAATTTATGAACAATAAGCATGTCCTCTATGAAATACTTGTAACAATATATAAAATTCTGTTTTACTTTTAATTTTGCTCGATCAAAACCAAACATATAACTTCTCATTCACTCGGGATTTAATCATTTCCAAATAGCATTGTCCTGTCAGGGCCGTCAAACCCCCACTCTAAAGGGCAAAGGACAACAGAAACAGATTCTCCAATTTCATGCCTTGATTGTTTGATCTAACATCTGGGGCACTTAAGCACAGCAGCCCATCAGATCAGAGTTGAGAGGCTTTCCTGAGAAACTTCGATAACCCTTCCCCTATGGGGAATTCTGAAGCAGTATGCTTTTCAGCTTGAGAAACTCAGGACCTTAAAAAAACAATTTAAAAAAGTCTTTCCTTCATAATCTTATATAAGGATTTTCTCCAACAATGTAATACTAACTAAACATCTTTGCATCACATGGTTACATATTTTCTTAAACGGATTTTCTTTTAGAGCTATTTTCCTTGGTTGCAAAATCCAGCTGTAATCTTTTTCCTTTATTATTAGTTTGATCTTAAATTTGTAAAGTCATAAGAACATGACAAAACTGATCTTGCATCACTGAGTCAAAACTAATCAAACAGAATTTCTTAGCATCACTACGATTTTTTCATTAATCTCTGGTTAATTAGGATCTTCCACATTTGTTAGAAAAATCAAAATAAGCTTCTCAAAAAGTAACACATTCATAGGAATTCGTTCCGCATTGTGTACAGCTGCCCTATGACCTAATCAGCACAAGCTTTCTAACAGACCCAGGCAGAGCTATTTAATCTTCTGACACACAGAAAACAGTAGACAAATTTTTTTTTTTTTTTTTAACCAGGATATATTCAGATCCCAAATTTAAAAAATAAAACTTACACATATGGATCAGACTTATTCACTGCACACAAATATGCACAGGGGAAAAAGAAACAATTTGAAATTTTCAGGCTGTACTTGTAACTATAAACTATTTTTCTTTGTTTTTCTACCAGTCAGATCACTGCACACAATAGCTGGCAGTTCAGAATAAAACACTGTCAATTATCTGTGCGGTCTGCTTCTAAGATTCTCACTTCAGTGTACAATACATTCCAATCCTAATCCATTAACTCAGAAAATCCATTCCATGTTACAATACAAACTCAGACAGACAAGAGAAAAAAACTAGCTGTCTCAGCACATCAATTACTACAGCAGACCCTGGAAGATTTTTCGTTGTTTTCAATGTTCTAAAGAAGACAGGAAAGACTTGGAAGAATAGAAACAGATAAACAAACACCGCTTGTCACTTGCGTTCCAGGGACTCCGGGCCAACGGTTTTACCCTCTCCAGAGACTGGGGCATCTTACAAGCACATAGATATTGTGGAAGAAAATAAAAGCAAACAGATACGCTCCCCAGGAATTCTCCACTTAGTTCAACTTTAGCAAAGAATTCTAATCAGTTCAGCTCCAGGGACCATAAAATCTACTGAAGTAGCCAGTAATGAAAGGACAGTGTTTGCTAAAGACTAAAACTAAAAACACAGGACAGAGTTAAATGCATTATACCTAACAGCCTATCTGATCAGAATACTGAAACTGAACTAGACCCACTCCCCCTTGGTTATTTAATTCAGCTGCAGTCAGCTCCATCATTCACCTTGATCTGGAACTTGTAAAGTAATTCATTTATCTAGCTATAATTAGTCAAAAAGATACTTAGAAAGCTATTCTTCAATAGATCTAATTGTCACCCTCTCTGGTCTGTGAGCATCCCAGATAAGGTGATCATCCCTGTTTTTCTATAAATATTCTCCTTAGCTGTCCCTCTTTCTAAGATCTGTAAACCTGGTGTTTTCACTGTTCGGGAACAGGGGCAAACCCCTCTTTATTCACAAGGGGGGGTAACTTCGCTTTTACAGATGGAAAATTCAGACCTTTTTATTTACAAAGGTTAGAAGTTACTTATCCAGGACTCATACAAAACATACAACTCTTGCGCTTCGTCCAAACCCTGCCAATCCCCTCGCGGGGGTATGGAAACGTGGATAAAGACATACACTTGCTTCATATCAATGATATGTACAGTCTCAAGCGTACACCAATCAATCCTAGAAAAAGAGACCTAATGTCTGGGCAAAACTTTCTTTCCCTAATCATTCCCTAATGTTACAACTAAATACAGAGACACTCTAACAGTTTTCTTACATAACAAAATATTAATTACATACTTACCCACCACTCGAACCCGGGCAAGTCTTCTGTCCTTTCATACAGACAGGGAAACTGAACACTCACCAATAGAGTCATCCTAGGGTATCAAAATCTCTCTCGACGTCACTCAGAGCGGTATTCCCATCTTCTGTACCAGCAGAAGGAATCCTCTTCTCCTAATGAGAAGGTATTCTCATCCCCTGTTTTTTTTCTGTGAAAAACAGGAGGTAGTCCCTCTGACAAATAAAACAGCAGTCAGAGGAGTCCTTGGGCAATTTAGAAAATTTAGAGGGGCTTCGGCACCAAAAATTGTGGCTTCTGGTTCCCACAACGGTTGCCCAAATATCACCAATCAAAGAATTACTTAGACAGCAGTTGCTTTAATTACCAAAACTTTTATTCCAGCATCACAAAATAGCAGTGTCATGCAGAACAGCAAAAGCCTGTCTAGAAATGGCAGACAGTACTTTCTCTCTCTCTCTCTCTGTGAAGGGGGAGAAAATACTGCCCCCCTGATCCTCCAAAATAACCGCCTTATATACATTTCTCCTTGTCTCAAATGTCTGCTTCAAATTAGCCTCAGTGAATCCATCATAACTATGTAGGTGTCAGCAGGACCTCAGGCGTCCTGCAACACCTTTCCCCAGGGAAAAATCCCTTACATTTATACATCTGGATCTGCTTCATCTATGCATGGCCTGTGACCTCTATACATCTGGATCTGCTTTTAGTTCTGCTCATCTATGCCTGGCATGTGACCTCTGACTCTTCCTGTGTTTTTCCTCCTTGGCACTAATTGAAACCGTGCAGGGCTAGAGAGTGCTTTTGTGCTCATTAGTTTGAATTCTTTGCTTGACCTGTATTTTTTCTTACTAGGCCCAATATTCTGCATACTCCTATGCAGAATATGGTTACCCAGAATCCTCTATAGCAGGCCGCATCCATTATCTTATGGCAAGCATATACTCTCATATAGCTATTGTCTTCTTGTCTTCTGTGCCATCCATCCTCCTGTGTAGTTTCACCAGGCAAGGGTTCAGTCATATAAAGCCAATATATAAGCAGACCTAACTCAAATTTCCCAACAATATCCACCCCAACTTTCTACCGGAGGTTGTCTCCGACTTCCATCTCAGTCAGGAGATAGTCTTGCCGACCGGACATCAGCAATCTTACATACTCGCGACTGCAAGAGGGCTCTCGCCTTCTACTTGCACCCAGGTTCAGCGCAAGTCCGATTGGCTCTTTCTTGCCTATGATTCCAACCGCCACAGGCAGGCAGTCACCAAGCGCACCCTCTCTATCTGGGTGGTGGACTGCATCGCCTTTGCCCAGGTGAAGGCGGGTGCCCCGCTGGATCGGTGCTTCACCGCAAACGGTGTCTGGGCCAAGGTGGCTTCGGTGGCTTTGCTGCGCTCAGTACCTCTAGCGGACCTCTGCCGGGCTGTGACCTGGTCTTCAGAGACCATGTTCACTTCACATAACTGCCTGGAGAGGGAGTCCCACCGGGACAGCACCTTTGGCCAGGCTGTAGTCCGTAATCTGTTCGGGATATAAGCAACTCCTGCCCTCCGACCCTTCTTCCGCTACCAAGAGCTTCACCTCAGGGACCTGAAGACTCAAGTTCCTTCGGGCGTCGGCTTCTGTTCATGGCCTTGCAGAGGTGTTTTTCCTGCTTGTTGCTGGAGAAAGCGTAGTTACTCACCTTTAACTGGTGTTCTCTGGGGACAGTCCTCACTACCCTCCCGCCTCCCCTGCAGAGAATTTTTTATCTTTCCTTTGCCAACTGCTTGGTAGGGCTTTAGCTAGGGGACCTGACTGGGTGGAAAGAGGACCACGCATGTGTGGCAACAATTCCAAAGGCTTTCTTTGAAAGCTGGGGAATTGCTCCGCACAGACTCCGTCGATGCTGATGCCACACATAAGTGAGGACTGATTCCTGCTGTTCCTGGAGAACACCTGTTACAGGCAAGTAACTATGCTTTATTGACCTCTCCTCAGGGTAGGTCATTGTAGGCTGCTCCTAAAGATGCAGAACTGTCTCCAGGATCAGTCTATGATAACAGAAATAGAAGTAATCATCACCAGCTGTTAGTTAAAGGATGGAGCACCATATCAGAATCCCTGAAAACGGTGTTCCCAAAGAATCAGTCCTGGCTCCTACTCTTTTCAATCTTTATACTGCTGATCCTGCACAAATCTTGGGAATGAGCCTTTGACATGTCAAGGCCTCAACCATTCTCCATCCTGGCAGCCACAGGGTGGATTTCTTATACTCTCCATATAGAAGCATAAGGCCAAGCACTCTGGTCTCCCTTGATATCATGAGAAGAGACACCAAAAAACAACTGTTCTCATGGAAATTGTTGGGGCTGAACCAGGTCATTCCTCTTTCCTTTCCCCATCCACGATCCTCCCTCTCACCTCTCCATCTGTAAAAGAGCAAAAATAAATTACTGAAACACAAAGGAAGGTTGTAAAACGACATTATTTTTATCATGTAGAATAAATGTACTCTCTGAAATATATATATGGGACCCGATTTTGAGTTGGGAAGGCTATGTGCTGCGGTGGAAGTGAAAATGCAGGTTAGTCTGACCCAGCAGCCACAGAGGTTACACGGGTAGCAGCGATTTTTGATGCTACCTGCATAGCCTCTGCGCCTTAAGGATAGGCAAGGAAAAACCTCACCTATTTTTAAGGCATAGAGGGCTACGCAGGTAGCATCAAAAATTGCTGCTACCCATGTAGCCTTTCCTCCACTCCGCTCCGCCGCAGAATGCCCCTAACACGCCCCAATGCCACCCACATAGCATCTGGTCATGCTAGGGACTTGTCCGGGATTTTCAAAGGGCAGTACCCGTGTAGGTGCCCTTCAAAAATCCCGGATAAGGCCTTTACATGGGTAACTAGGTAAGTTACCCATGTGAAGACCTTTGAAAATCAGGACCTTGATTCCAATTTATGCAAATAGGGCACATAACTGGTACAGAATTTCAGAAAATAGCACAGAATCTACCCCTCCAAGTGGTGGCAGGAAACTGGGGCTTTGCTAGGGAGATAAAGTTCCTAGATGAAATAAATGACTGCTTCTTGGAGCAGCTGGTTCATGAACCAACCAGAGGGGAAGCCATATTAGACCTAATCCTTAGTGGAACACCAGATCTAGTGCAAGAGATAAAGTTGTTGGGGCCACTTGGCCATAGTGATCATAGCATGATCGCCTTTGATTTAATTAGTGGAGGAGGGATAGTAAGGAAATCCACAGTACTACCTTTTAACTTTCGAAAGGGAGACTATGATAAAATGAGGAACACAGTTAAGAAAAAACTAAAAGGAGCTGTTGCAAAGGTTAAAGATGTACATCAGGCTTGGCTGTTGTTGAAAAATACTACCTTGGAAGCCCAGACCAGCTGTATTCCACGCTTTAAGAAAAGTGGAAGTCCAAAAAACTGCCAGCATGGTTTAAAGGTGAGGTCAGAGAGGCTGTTGCCAAAAAAGCATCTATCAGGAAATGGAAAAAAGAGCCAAACGACGAAACCTGGAAACAGCACAAGCACTGGCAAGTCAAATGCAAGGCATTGATAAGGCAGGCAAAGGGAGAATTTGAGAAGAAGCTTGCTGCGGAAGGAAAAACTCGAAGTAAAGACCTTTTCAAGTACGTTCGTAGCAAAAAACCTGTGAGAGAGTCAGTTGCTCCATTAGATGATAAAGGGGTTAAAGGAGCACTAAGAGGCGACAAGGCGATAGCGGAGAGACTGAATGAATTCTTTGCTTCAGTCTTTACTGAGGAAGATGTAGGGATGTTACCCATGACTGAAGTGGTATTTAAAGGTGCGGAAGAATTGAAGGAAATATCGATACATCAGGAAGATGTATTACAACTATTAGATAAGCTGAAGAGTAGCAAATCACCTGGGCCGGATGGTATACATCCAAGGGTGTTGAAAGAACTGAAATACGAGCTTGCAGACCTGCTATTAGTAATCTGTGAACTATCATTAAAATCATCTCTAATACCTGAAGAATGGAGGATCGCCAATGTAACACCAATTTTTAAAAAGGGTTCCAGGGGTGATCCGGGAAACTACAGACCGGTGAGCCTGACATCAGTACCGGAACAAATGGTAGAAACCATCATAAAGAATAAAATTACTCAGCATGTAGATAGTCATGACCTAATGGGAGACAGCCAACATGGCTTTAGACAAGGAAGATCTTGTCTTACTAATCTGTTATGTTTTTTTGAAGGCGTGAATAATCAGGTGGACAAAGGTGAGTCGGTTGATATTGTGTATCTGGACTTTCAGCAAGCCTTTGATAAGGTCCCTCATGAGAGACTTACGGCAAAACTAAAGAGTCATGGGATAGGAGGCAGTGTACTATTGTGGATCAGGAACTGGTTAAAAGATAGAAAGCAGAGGGTAGGGCTAAATGGCCAATTTTCCCAATGGAGAAAGGTGAATAGTGGTGTACCCCAGGGATCTGTGCTGGGTCCGCTGCTTTTTGACATATTCATAAATGACCTGGAAAGTGGAATAACGAGTGAGGTTATCAAATTTGCAGATGACACAAAACTATTTAAAGTTGTTAAAACCCAAGAGGATTGTGGAAAATTGCAAGAGGATCTTGATAAATTGGAAGACTGGGCATCAAAATGGCAGATGAAATTTAATGTGGACACGTGCAAGATTATGCACCTATGGAAGAACAACCCAAACTATGGTTTCACGATGCAAGGTTCCACATTAGGAACCACCACCCAGGAAAAAGATTTAGGCGTCATTGTGAATACCATGTTAATACCCTCGGCCCAGTGTGCAGCGGCGGCCAAGAGAGCAAATAGAATGCTAGGTATGATAAGGAAAGGAATGGAAAATAAAACAAAAGATATTATAATGCCTCTATATCGTTCCATGGTGAGACCGTACCTTGAATATTGTGTGCATTTCTGGTCGCCGTATCTTAAAAAGGATATAGCGATTTTAGAAAAGGTTCAGAGAAGAGCCATCAAAATGGTAAAGGGGATGGAAGGATACTCCTATGAAGAAAGGCTAAAAAGGTTAGGGCTCTTTAACCTGGAAAAGAGACGGCTGAGGGGAGATATGATAGAAGTCTATAAATTAATGAACGGAGTGGAACGGGTAAACGTAGATCGATTGTTTACCTTATCAGAATATAGAAAGACTAAGGGAATGCAATGAAGCTACAAGGTAAACTATTTAAGACTAATAAAAGAAAATATTTTTTCACTTAACGTGTAATCAAACTCTGGAATTTATTACCGGAGGATGTAGTAAAGGCTGTTAGTGTAGCTGGGTTTAAAAAAGGTTTGGACAAGTTCCTGGAGGAAAGCTCCATAAACCATTATTAAGAAGGGACCCAGGATATCAATGCTTGAACCAATACCAGCATTGTGGAACCTGTGTCCCTTGGGGAAACTGCTAGGTACTTATGACCTAGATTGGCCACTGTTGGAAACAGAATACTGGGCTCGATGGACCTTGGTCTGACCCAATATGGCATATCTTATGTTCTTATGTTCTCTGCATATCTATGTTACCATCAATGGCAGTTCCGTCTTAATACTCAGAAAACCAACTCTTCAATCTTCCACTTCAACAACAGGGAAGTAAAATTCTCCCCATGATACTCAATGGATTCCTCAGCCAGCTTCCAGCAGCCCAAAATTTGGGGATAAAATTAGAACTCACCTTCTGTCATCGCATCAATATTGTGTCTGGCAAGGTGGCAAGATAAACTTGAGATCGTGCAGACATCATGAACTAACTTTACTAATTGATGCTACTTCACCCTGGTCCTTATATATGTTCCAGCTGAGTACTAGGTGTTTTCTTGTGGCTGGAGCACATACATATGAATTCTGTCCTTCAAATGATAAATGGCTGCCTATGTTCAACATTAGTTCATGGACTGCACATTTTGCCAAATCATCCACCTTATCTAAGACAGTTGTTGCAACTAGGGTGGCAGCATTTAAAGAGGCTAAAAATCCAACAGACCCTTTCCATGACCAGATATCTGAAACAATGTCAGCCAAAGCCTTAAGAACCACAAACCTTTCTTCAGAGTGGATCGAGCTTTCATGCAATCATAAAATTGCCAAGGCCAGAGTTACTGAACTATGAATGAAAAGAAAAAGTATAACACTGTAGTAGGTTGAGGCAACTGCTGCCCATCTCCTTTAACCCACTAGGCTGCAGCAGACCATGTATTTGGCTCTTTATGTACAGCTAGAGTCTTTGTACATCAGTTCTGTCCTTCAGAGCTTTAAGAGCATTAATAATGATCTCCAGGAACAAGCAGGAATGATTCTTCGCATATGGGTATCGGTACCGACGGAGCCTGCGCGGGAACTCTCCCCAGCGTCCAAAAGAAAAGCTTTTGGGAGCATCCCACAGCGCCTGCGCGCTGCCTTCCCGCCTTTCCTAACCGCCTCTCTCCAGTTCTTCTTTTCCGCGGAGCCAGCAGGTCGTGTTCCTGTCACCGCTGAAGAATTTCTTTATTTTATTTTATTTCTTTGGTCGCGCGTCTGCCTTCTCGACGCTGGACCGGTACCGCCGGTCTTTTCTTTCTTTATTCTAAAAAAACCCCAAAAACCTACTGTTTTCTCACTTCAGTGCATTTTTTTTTTTGGCCTTAGGCCTAGGAAATTTTTCCTCATGGAAAAGCCCGCCTCTGGGTTTAAAAAATGCACGAAGTGCAGCGGCACTATTTCTGTCACTGACACCCATGAATGGTGTTTAAAATGTTTAGGTCCTGACCACTCCATTGCGGATTGTGAGTCCTGCTCCATGATGTCTAAAAGAGGCCTACAGAATCGAGCAGCTAAGCTCAGTACCCTGTTTCCCTCAGATGCAGCTTCGGTTGCATCGACGTCTTCCAGGGCTGCTTCTTCCTCACATGGATCTCAGGTAACCAAACTTAAATCCAGCCGGTCCACGAAGGGTAGATCTCCCTCCAAGTATCGAGATGCCTCCGGGCTTGCCCTCGAGGAATCCGCACCGGTAAAATTACCCCGGCGGGATGCTCCGGCTTCCAAAGCTTTATCTAGGGGGTCACAGGTTGACATTGATGGCACGGCCTCGGCCGATCACCTGTTGCCATGTTCTGGGGTACCGGTGGTTCCCACTGGTACCGACATCCAGACATTGGTTGCGTCAGTGGATCAGAATATCCTGACCATGCAGCGTGCCATCACGGCATTCATACAAGCTGCGATGCCTTCGGTACCGCAACAAACTCCGTTGCCGGTACCAACTCTGGCACCGGTACCCGGTACCGATTGCATTTGACATCCGCTTCGGGGTCGACTACAGCGGTACACTGTTCTGTGATGCCCATCGGTACTGAATCGGTACCGATCACTCCCGATGTCGATACCACCCGGTACGCGTATCGGCTCTGCAGGAGCATCCAGACAGACGATACTTCGATTCTTCTGAAGACTTTGATGAATCAGAGGTCTCTGTCGAAGCATCGGTGATTCATCCTCAGGAGCCCTCTTCTCCAAAAAGGAGAATGTCTCCTCCAGAAGACTTGTCTTTTCAAGACTTCATTAGGGAAGTGGCCAGGGGCCTCTCCATCTCAGTGGCCCCTAAGACAAAGCCTAGAGCCAAAAAATTAGATATTTTACAGTATCCTAAGGTTCCTAAAGAGGCAGCCATTTTACCAATACATGAGATTCTTTATGATCACATGTTGGGCATATGGGAGACTCCTCTCACCACTTCCCCTCATTCTCGCAGGTTGGACACCATGTATCGTGTTCCTCCTTGTCCTGGCTTCCATAAGACTCAGCTTCCTCACCACTCCATTGTGGAGTCTGCTATGAAGAAGATAAAGAGTACAAAGAGGCACTCTTCTGCTCCTCCAGGAAGGGAATGCAGAACCTTAGATGCCTTTGGCAGGAGAATTTTCCAAGCTAGTATGCTTGTTGCCAGAATCAACTCCTATAGTCTCTATATGGGGATGTTTCTAAAAGAAGTTACATATCACCTGCAAACTCTCTCTCCTTTTATTCAAGAAGATAAAAGGGAAGAATTCCTCACCTGGCTCAAACATGCCCAGGATATTTCCAAGTTCTCCAGGACCAAGCAGGAAGTCAGTCCTCACTTATGGGTGACGTCAGCGCCGACGGAGCCCTCGCGGAGCAATTTCCCCAGCTTTCGAAGAAAGCCTTTGGGAATTGCAGCGCGCATGCGCGGTCCCCTTCCCACCCAAGGGTGCCATCTTGCTCAGTCTTCTTTTTTCCGCGGAGCCCTACAGACGTAGTTTGTGATCGCCGCTGAAAAAGATGATTTTTCGTTTTGTTTTTTCTCGGTTTCGACGCTGTGCCCTTTCCCGCCACTTTTTTCTTTTTCCCTGGCAGCGCGGTCTTTTGACCTCGCAGGGGCCCTTTTTCCCCCGATGGCTGCCAGCGGGTTTAAGAAGTGTGATCGCTGTACCAAACTCATGTCTCTTACCGACACACATGACTGCTGCCTCCGTTGCCTCGGACCCAATCATGACTCGATGGGTTGTGGTCCGTGCAACAAAATGTCCTCGAAGGCATTGAGGAGTCTGCAGTCACAAAAGGAACGACTCTTCTCTGCGTCCGGTCGGGCCCGGATCTCGTCAGAGGCTTCGATGTCTCGTGACTCCGGCCACGAGCACCGTCTGAGTTCCTCTGAGTGGGGGTCTCCCGCCCGGGAACATCGTCGGAAGAAGAAACCTGCGAGGGCGGCGTCGGAGGACGCTCCTGGTCCCTCGAGGGCCGGGTCGCATAGTCCCGTCAGCCGCCCCGGGTCCTCGGAGGCGGAGAGACCTTCGAAGCATCCTCGTCTCAAAGTGGAGTCTCCTGGACACGTGAGTACTGTAGTCCTCGTGGACTCACCTCCGAGGGAGCCGACGTCGGGCCCGACGCCGTCGGGGCCCGAGTCGGAGGCTGCTGGGTCTTCTGAGTTTGGTCTCAGATTGACGTCCTTGGAGTGCAGTATCACTGCCTTCATGGACCTGCAGCGGGCATGGATGGCCGGCCTCGCCAGTGCATCTGCCCCGACAACCGGGACGTCGACGTCCAAGTCGACCCCGGAGGCCGAGCCGATCCTCGAGTCCATTCTAGCTCGAGTCGATCCTCGGCCAAGGTCTCCCTCGGCCTCCCGTTCGGGACTGAGGTCCTCGACGCCGGCCTCGGCGTCGGGGCGGAGGTCCTCAGCTCTTGCCCGCACGGAGCCACTCGATTCCTCCATGGAGGAGTCGGGCTGGGACACGAAGGAGGACAAGTCACCCGGTTCTTTTCAGACTCGGTGCGTGCCCTCCGACTCGCCCGAGTCGGAGCCTTGGAGACGGTCCCCCCCGGAGGATACCCGGTTCTCCGATTTCGTGAGGGACATGGCCAAGGCTTTGGCCTTCCCCGCAGATCCGGAGGAGGAGCCTCGGGCCGAAGAGCTCGAGGCCCTCCAGTATGACTCTTCCCCGAAGGAGGCCTTCACTGTACCGGTTCCTCCGATGCTGGAGCGGCTGCTCTTCCGCATGTGGGAGAGCCCAGCCTCGACGCCGGTGTTAAGCAAGTGGGTCGATTCCATGTATCGAGTCCGCAAGAGCCCCGGGTTCCAGAAGGCACAACTGCCGCACCATTCCATGGTGGTGGAATCGGCCATGCATCGACTCAAGAGTCAAAAGATGCACTCCTCGGTGCCTCCGGGTAAGGAGGCCCGGAACCTGGATGCCCTCGGCATGAAGTGCTTCCAGGGCTCTATGCTTGCTTGCCGAGTCCAGACATACCAGCTATATATGGGCATGTATCTTCGAGACCTGGCAAAAGAACTTGCCGGGTTCTCTGCTGGTTTCTCCGAGGAACCTTTGCAGAGGTTCCAGGCCTTGTCCACTGGTATTCGAGAGTGCTCGAAGCTTATTTCTCGAGCAGCCTACGATGGCTTCGAAGCATCGGCTCGGCTCGCCGTCAGGCTTGGCTCCAGTCCTCCGACCTCGAGCCATGGGTGCAGGATAAGTTGGTCGATGTTCCCTGCAGAGGTGAAAACCTCTTTGGCAAGCCCATGGCTGAAAAGGCGGCGGAACTCGAGTCCGAGACTCTCACCAGAACTCGCCTATCTCGGAAGACCTCTGCCCCTTCACAGAAGAGGAAGGGCTCGGGGAAAAAACCCTTTTACCCGAGGAAGGTGTCTGCCTATAAACAACACCACCCACAATACCTAGCATCTGCAGCTCCCCATCAGGGCCAGCAGACTAAGGGACAGGGTAATGGGCCCCGTAGGCAGAAGGCCCCCAAGCCCACTACACAGGCCCCTGCTCAGCAGGGTGGGGTTTTTTGACTATGCCAGCATAGCCTCTCCCCCTCCGCGGCCTTCGCTCAGCACGGGGGGCAGGCTGACCCACTTTGCCCACAGGTGGTCAGCCATAACATCCGATTCCTGGGTGTTGCAGGTGATTCAGAAGGGTTACCTCTTACATTTTCACCAGGTGCCTCCCCCCTACTTTCCAGGGGAGCCTCCCAGACCCCCTCTGCACAGGGACTTGCTCCTTCAGGAGCTGCAAAATCTGCTTCGAGAACAGGCTGTGGAGCCAGTGCCCCAACACTTGTGGGGTCACGGGTTTTATTCGAGGTACTTCCTGATACCAAAAAGAACAGGAGGCCTCAGACCCATCCTGGACTTACGCAACCTCAACAAGTTCCTGCAGCGGGAAAAGTTCAAGATGCTTACACTTGGAATCTTACTGCCCTACCTCCAGCAGGAAGATTGGCTATGCTCCTTGGATCTAAAGGATGCTTATACTCACATCCTTATTCATCCGGACCACCGGCAATATCTAAGATTTGTGGTGGCCGGGATTCATTATCAGTACTGCGTACTGCCCTTTGGCCTATCCTCCGCTCCAAGGGTGTTCACGAAATGCCTGGCGGTGGTGGAAGCCTTCCTGAGGCTTCAAGGCCTCTTGTCTTCCCCTACCTGGGCGACTGGCTCATCCGGGCACAGTCTTCCCTAGAGGTCACTCAGGCCACTCAACGCACAGTGGCTCTGCTTCAGCACTTGGGCTTCGTCATAAACTTCGAAAAGTCCACTTTGCTCCCCTCTCAGGATCTCGAATTCATAGGAGCACGACTGGACACTCGGCAGGCTTGTGCCTTCTTGCCTCTGGAACGGGCCAACAGGCTCATAGCTCTGGCCGGCAGGTTCCACAGCGCATCGCCGGTCTTTGCTAGACAATTCCTGCAACTGCTCGATCATATGGCCTCCACGGTCCATGTCACTCCGAATGCCCGTCTACATATGAGACCTGCTCAGTGGAGCCTTCGCACTCAATGGCATCAGGCCACAGGGAGACTGACGGACTTAATACAGATCTCCGACCGACTGGTCTCCTCTCTGCAATGGTGGCTTCACCTGCCCAATCTGATACTCGGCATGACTTTTCAGTCTCCCCCACCTTCCCAGGTGCTAACGACAGATGCCTCTCTTCTGGGATGGGGAGCGCATTGCCAGGGAGCATGCACTCAAGGGACACCTTGGGAGGCTGCTCAGCAGATAAACTTCCTGGAGCTGCGGGCGATCCGACTAGCTCTGTGGACCTTCTCTCACCTCACTTCTCGTCAGTCTGTACTGGTACAGACGGACAATCAGGTTGCCATGTTCTACGTGAACAAACAGGGGGGGACGGGCTCCCTCCTTCTATGTCAGGAGGCTCGGAGACTGTGCTCTTGGGCAGTCGACCATGACATCCTCCTCAAGGCTGTTTACCTGCCCGGACAGGAGAATTGCCTGGCCGACAAACTGAGCCGGATTCTGCAGCCACACGAATGGAGGTTGAACCCCGTAGTTGTCCAGCAGATCTTCCGCCGGTGGGGCTCCCCCAACGTGGATCTCTTTGCAAGTCCTCTGAACCGGCAACTTCCCAGGTTCTGCTCCCGGCACCCGCATCCTCTCAGAGTAGTGACGGATGCTTTCCTCATCTCGTGGTCCGCGGGCCTTCTGTATGCCTTTCCTCCCATGCCACTTGTGTCCCGGATGCTGTTCAAAGTTGTCCAGGACAGGGCTTCCGTGATCCTGGTAGCGCCCAGGTGGCCGAGACAACCCTGGTTCCCTCTACTCCTACAGCTAGCGGTGGACACCCCTCTTCCTCTGGGGTTTCAGCCCGATCTCCTGACCCAGGATCAGGGTACTATCCTGCACCCCAACCTCCGGGCCCTTCACCTGATGGCCTGGCTGCTGAAAGGGTAGTCCTAGCTCCACTCTTACTCCCTCCGGAGGTGGAAGCTGTCGTCCTGGTGTCTCGGCAACCTTCCACCCGGAAATCTTACGCCCTTAAATGGCGCCGATTCTCGGTCTGGTGTTCTCAGCGCTCTGAGGACCCCTTCGCCTGCTTAGTATCGGTGGTGCTGCAATACTTGCTTCACCTCTCCGATCTAGGCCTCAAATCCAACTCTGTCAGAGTCCACCTCAGTGCTCTCTCTGCACATCATTCGCCAGTGGAGGGCCAGCCTCTTTCCTCGCACCCCTTGGTGGAGCGTTTTCTCAGAGGCCTCCTTCTGCTTAAACCTCCGTTGCGCCCTCCAGCTCCTGACTGGGATCTCAATGTGGTCTTGCAAAGGCTTACCTGTCCGCCTTTTGAACCCATGGCTACCTGCCCTCTTCGTTTCCTCTCCTGGAAAACTCTCTTCTTGGTAGCCCTTACCTCCGCTAGGCGCGTTAGTGAACTACAGGCCCTAGTGTTGGAGCCCCCATACACTAGGTTCTACAAGAATAGGGTAGTCTTACGGACTCACCCTAAGTTTCTTCCAAAGGTGGTCTCCCCCTTTCACATCAAATCAAGAGGTGGTTCTTCCGACCTTTTTTCCCAGGCCGCATTCCAGCCGAGCTGAAACTGTTCTGCATACCCTGGACTGTAGACGAGCCTTATCCTTCTACCTTGACCGTATGCCAGAACATAGAAAAGCTGTCCAGCTTTTCGTATCTTTTGACCCCAATCGGTTGGGAGTGCCTGTCTCTAAGCGTACTTTGTCCATCTGGGTAGCTGATTGTATCGCCTGGGCTTATGGGGCAGCCGGCCTCTCCTTAGAGAGTCGAGTCACGGCCCACCGTGTCAGGGCGAAAGCTGCGTCGGTGGCTCATCCTCCGCTCTGTTCCGTTGGCAGACATCTGCCGGGACGCTACTTGGTCTTCTAGCCAGACCTTTGCGGCTCATTACTGCCTGGAGAGGGAGTCCCGCAGGGACAGTGCTTTCGGACAGGCAGTCCTCCACAATCTCTTTGAGGTCTAGGCAACTCCTGTCCTCCGGCCCTGATGTGGGGCTACCGGCCGGATTCGTATTCAGAGAAGATTCCTTCCTTCTGTACTGTTGAGCTTGAGGGAGCTCATTTTTCGGCTTCAGGTCTCTGGTAGCCTTAAGCTCGGGAGTCCCATAAGTGAGGACTGACTTCCTGCTTGGTCCTGGAGAAAGAGTAGTTACTCACCTATAACAGGTGTTCTCCAGGAGCAGCAGGAATCAGTCCTCACTACCCTCCCTCCTCCCCTTGGAGTTGCAGTCATTCTCATTATATGGTTTTCTAACTTTTTTGCTGTCTTTTCGCTATGTCATCAGACTGAGCAAAATGGCACCCTTGGGCGGGAAGGGGACCGCGCATGCGCGCTGCAATTCCCAAAGGCTTTCTTCGAAAGCTGGGGAAATTGCTCCGCGAGGGCTCCGTCGGCGCCGACGTCACCCATAAGTGAGGACTGATTCCTGCTGCTCCTGGAGAACACCTGTTACAGGTGAGTAACTACTCTTTCTCCAACCATGCAGCCTTTGACTCTTTTGAAGGTGCCAGCAGAGCCTCGGCTATTGCCATAGGTGCACGCAGAGTTGCTTGGTTACAAGCTTCTGATTTGGAACCTTGGGTTCAAGATGGACTAGGAAATCTTCCTTGTACAGTTGAAAATCTTTTTGGCAAAGATTGGCAAGCAAAGGCCACCCAAATGGATGCTGAAAATTCTGCTTTAGATAGACTTTCAAAGTCTACTTCTGCTCCTTTTAAGAAAAGGTTGTTTAAAAAGGGCTTTTTTCCCAAAAAAGGGAAATATTATTCTGCTTATGGTCAGCAGTTCTCTTCTGCAGGTCGTTTTGCTACAAAGAGACAGCAACAACCGAAACAGGCCAAGCCTAAGGCTGCTAGGACTGCTACGGCCCAACAGCCTCAGCCTCCTCAGGGCCTTTGACTTACAACTAGAGAGCTTAGCCTTTCTGGCTCTAAAACAGCCAGAACCTCTCACCATTCCGGGAAGGTTGGCTTACTTTGCTCCCAGATGGGAACAAATCACAGCAGAGCAATGGACCCTCTCCATCATAAGGGAGGGGTACAAGCTTCATTTCTTAAACCTTCCTCCTCACACCATGGTGAGACAGTTTAATTCCCAGACATCTCTCCTCGATCTTCTGGGTCAGGAGATCACTACCCTTCTTGCCCAAGGGGCAATAGAAGAAGTACCCCTTCTTCAACAGGGCTCAGGGTTCTACTCCCCCTACTTTCTTATCCCAAAGAAAACAGGGGGCTACAGACCTATATTAGATCTCAGAGAATTGAACAAGTTTCTATGCAAGGAGAAATTCAAGATGAATTCTCTCGGTACTCTCCTTCCATACCTTCGGAGTCAGGCTTGGCTTTGCTCTCTAGACCTCAAGGATGCGTACACCCATGTCCTCATCCATCCATCACACAGAAGATTCCTTCGGTTCCTTTATCAAGGGAAGCACTACCAATAAAGAGTGCTTCCTTTCGGTCTGGCCTCTGCACCAAGGGTGTTCACCAAATGCATGGCAGTAGTAGCTGCATTTCTACGCACTCTAGGGATATTCGTATTCCCATATCTGGACAACTGGCTCATCCGAGCTCCATCCCAGTCAGAGGCCCAGATTTCTCTAACCTGCACACGGCGTATCATTCAGTATCTGGGATTTGTAATAAACTTTCCAAAATCCAATCTCACCCCTACTCAGTCTCTAGAGTTCATAGGGGCCTTGTTGGATACCACAACTGCAAGGGCCTATCTTCCCCAGGCCCGTTGCCTACGCTTGGTGCAGTTAGCCTCACAAATTCAGTTAAAATCCCATTTAACTGCTCGAGAGATGTTACAACTGTTAGGCCACATGGCATCCACTGTGCATGTGGTTCCTTACGCTCGCCTTCACATGAGGGCAGCTCAGTGGACTTTGTCCACCCAATGGACCCAGGCATCAGGTTGCCTGTCAGAAAAAAATAGCAACCTCCAGTCACCTTTTTTGGTCCCTCCAGTGGTGGAAGTCCACTCAGAATCTGTTGCTGGGGTCCCTCTTTCAACAGGTGTTACCCCAAGCAACCCTTATAACAGATGCCTCTCCAAGAGGTTGGGGAGCTCATCTTCAAGATCTCTCCACTCAAGGCATCTGGTCTTTACAGGAGACATCTCTAAATATCAACCTCTTAGAGCTCAGAGCAATTTTTCTGGCTCTCAGAGTCTTCCACACCCTGCTCAGCTACAAGACAGTCCTCATCCACACTGACAACCAAGTAGCCATGTTCTACGTGAACAAGCAGGGGGGACTGGCTCTCTGTCGCTTTGCAACGAAGCTCTGAGATTGTGGGCCTTCGCCAGAGAGCATCAAATTAATCTCATAGCAGTGTATCTTCCAGAGGTTCAAAACTCTTGGGCAGACAGACTCAGTCGAGTTCTGCTTCCACACGAATGGTCCCTCCATGGGGACCAGATAGCCAGGATCTTCTGAATTTGGGGAACCCCGGACATAGACCTCTTTGCAAGTCCGTGGAATGCCAAACTTCCCCGGTTCTGTTCCAGGATTCCGTGTCAGGGAGTTCAGGCCAGGGATGCCTTCCTCCTTCATTGGGGGCAAGACTTCCTCTATGCCTTTCCACCCATTCCCCTAATTCCCAAGACACTGTTCAAACTTCAGAGAGACAAGGGGTGTATGATCCTCATAGCACCCCATTGGCCACGCCAAGTGTGGTACCCTCTACTTCTGCATCTCTCCCAAGCTCCCTCCCTGGACTTGGGATCTGCTCCAGACCTCCTGTCCCAGGAGGAGGGAACGTTGTGGCACCCAAATCCCCAGTCTCTTCACCTCAGAGCCTGGTTGCTGAAGGCCTAGACCTTCAAGATTTGCATCTTTCTCAGCAAGTGAAGGATATCCTTCATGCTTCCAGAAAACCTTCCACTAGACGTTCTATGCTTTTAAATGGAAAAGGTTTACCATTTGGTGTGCAGAGAAGGGTCTTAACCCTCTTGCAATACCTCTGAATTCTTTACTAGAGTATTTGCTGCATTTATCCCATGCAGGCCTTAAAACGAATTCAGTGAGAGTCCATTTGAGTGCTATTGCAGCATCCCTTAAACCTCTCAATGGACAACCTATTTCCTCTCATCCTCTTATAGTGAGATTCATGAGAGGCCTTCTTTTGACTAAACCTCCCATCAGACTACCTCCACTGGCATGGGACTTGAATCTGGTTCTTGGCCAGCTTATGCAGCCGCCTTTTGAACCCTTAGCCACTACCTCCTTGAAATTTCTTTCCTGGAAGGTTATTTTTCTCATTACAGTCACCTCAGCTCGCCGCATCAGTGAGCTGCAAGCTCTAGTGGCTAATCCTCCTTATACAAGGTTCCATCATGACAAGGTAGTCCTTAGGACTAATCCACACTTTATGCCTAAAGTGGTCTCACCTTTTCATTTGAACCAGGAGGTTTATTTACCTGTCTTTTTTCCAGGACCTCATGCTTCAAGTGCAGAGAGGAATCTTCATACCCTGGATTGTAAAAGAGCTCTTGCTTTTTACTTGCAAAGGACACAGCAACATAGAAAATCCTCTCAACTCTTTGTTGCTTTTGATCCCTCTCATTTGGGACTTCCAGTCTCTAAGAGAACTCTGTCCAATTGGATTGCTCAGTGTATTTCTTTCGCCTACCAGAGTAAGAACCTTTCTCTGCAGGGCCATGTCACAGCTCACAATGTGAGGGCCATGGCAGCCTCTATGGCTCATCTAAACTCTGTGTCCATCGACCAGATCTGTCGAGCGGCCACCTGGGCCTCGGTTCATACCTTTACAGCCCATTACTGCTTGGACAAGGACTCCCACCGGGGTGCCTTGTTTGGTCAGGCTGTTCTCAAACACCTGTTCCATACCTATCCAACTCCTACCCTCCATCCCTGGCTGGATGCCTGAGATTCATGGGTGGAGGTAGAGCCCTTCCCAGGGACTCACAACCTGGGTGATCTCCCAGGCATCTCTAGCTGGGGAGTCCCCATATGTGAAGACTCATTCCTGCTTGTTCCTGGAGATAGCACAGTTACTTACCTGTAACAGGTGATCTCTGGGAACAGCAGGAATAAGTCTTCACAACCCACCCACCTCCCCTAGGAGTTGTATCTCTATCTTTCTTTCCTTTCCTCACTCTCTCTTTGTCTCAGCTTTAAAACTCGAACTGGAGAGAGGCAGTTAGGAAAGGCGGGAAGGCAGCGCGCAGGCGCTGTGGGATGCTCCCAAAAGCTTTCCTTTTGGACGCTGGGGAGCGTTCCCGCGCAGGCTGCATCGGTACTGACGATACCCATATGTGAAGACTTATTCCTGTTGTTCCCAGAGTTCACCTGTTACAGGTAAGTAACTGTGCTTTTTATGTTTTATTATTTTGTGTTATGTTTTAAGCATTCTATAATATGGATTTGTATGTTAGTTTATTTAGCAGGTTTTTTATTCCACTTTTATTTATTTATTTATTTTATTTATTTATTTAATGATATTTTTATACCGCCTTATCAAACAATCAAAGCGGTTTAACAAACAAGAAATATAAAAGCAGTGATAATATGAACATGTAGTAATGATAATTACATGTAAAGTAACATAGTGTGTTTTACAGAGATATAAAGCGCTATTTACATTGTGTACTATAATACAACGTGAGCTATAATACAGCTTACTAAATGATTGTTTTTCTCTTAAACATTGAATTAATTATTCAGTTAGACCATAATGCTCAATAAACAGGACATTTTTTAGTTGCTTTCTAAAGTCTTTAAGGTCCTGAGCTGCTCTTAAATCATTTGGAAGAGAGTTCCAAATCTTTGGTGCCGCAAACGAGAATGCCCTTTCTGTTGTTTCTTTACGTGCTTTTCTAAAGTCAAGTGATGTGTTGACTCTATTGGTAGATCCTAATCTTCTAGGTCTTTTGCTGACGTCTGATTGAATGAGAGTAGCCAGACTGTTTGCAGAACAGTGATGTTTGATTTTGAAAATGTATATAGTGGTTTTATATTTTATACGATAAGCTATAGGTAGCCAATGTAGCTCCTTCATAATAGGAGTTATGTGTTCCTGGCTTGATAATCCGAAGATTATTCGAGCAGCAGTGTTTTGCGCGAGTTGCAAAGGTTTTAGTGACTGCTTATGAAGGCCAAGATATATAGGATTACAAAAATCAAATAATGGCGTGATTAAAGCTTGGCAGACGTTACCGAAGTGGGTTGTTTCGAGTAGTAGTAGTAGTCAAAGCAGTTACAGGGACATTGATAATTTGGATTCTCCAGAAGTGAGCAGGAAGTCTGTGCTTACCTATGGGTGACATCGACGCCGACAGAGCCCTAAAGGAGGCATCTCCCCAGCTTTCAAAGAAAACCTTTGGGAAATGCCTTCCCGCCCATGGGTGCCATCTCCTTTTTTCCGCAGAGCCCAATGGACGTGTTTCCTCTTTCTCCGGATAAATCTTTAGTGCAACTATTCCTAAAAGTTAACTTTCCAGTAGGCTTACTGGTTCCTCTTCCTGCCTCGAGTTGGTGCCTCCCAGCTGACTTGGTCCTTTTTTGGTTTTCTTTTTCGGTCTTTTTCGATCGGTGTTTTTTTTGCACAGGGATCATCAACTCCATCCAGGTTTTCTCCAATAATGTTCCCCCGGTGGGTTCAAAAAATGTGACCGCTGCAGTCAAACCATGCCCATCACTGACACACATGACTGCTGCTTGTGCTCAGACCATGACAGCACCTCTTGCGACCTGTCAGCCCATGATGCCCAAAATCAACAGGAAAAGGTCAGAGTTGCAGGAGAAGATGTTCTCCAGATCTGACTTGGCATCTGTCTCCTTGGCACCGAGCTCCCAGCCCAGCACATCCCAGGACCGTGGCTCCTCCAAGAAGACCCCGGAGCCAGAGAAAAAGAAGTCATTGAAGTTCACCGAGGCAGTACCAGTAAAACACCATGAAGGGACGGGCGACTCTGAGAAGAGCCCCACCAAGGTCCTCAAGAAGGATTTCTCAGCCGGCAGAGACATTGCGAGGTTTCTTGAGGCTGTAGTACTCATCAAGGACGTACTTCCTAAAGTTCCGGCATTGAGCCTGAAATCCTCAGTGCCTGCGCTAAAAGCTGAAAAGCCTTTTGACTTGGAAATCAGAATGGCAGCCCTGGAGCAGAACATCACTGCAATCCTGATCCTGCAGCAGGCGATGATGGCCAGTTCCTTTTGCCTCATCTGCCCCAATGACCTGGCCCTCAACTGCGAGGGAGTCCCTAGTCATCGAGCCGAGCATCAAGCGCCCCTGGCCTCGAAAGTCCTCGATGCCAGTCGAGGTCCCGGTCACACTTGTTAGGTATCTGGTTCTCGCTGGCTGGTGTCCGTCACTCAGACCACAGATCCTCCACAGGCCGCCGAACCTCGGGCACCGGCTTTGACTCAAGGAGTCGCCGGGCCTCAGATTCCTCGTCACCACTCAAGTGGGAGACAGAGGACGAGGCGTTCCTGGATACCAGAAGGCACTGAGACCTTCTCTCGGACCCATCTCCCTCGGTGCCTCAATGCCATTCTTCTCCTGAGCACGTAACCTTCCATAGCTTCATCAGGGATATGACCAAGGCCCTCTCGGTGCAAACCGAGGTGGAGGAGGACCCATCAACCAAAGAGTTGGAGATTCTCCAGTATGAGACTCATCTAGAGAGACTCTCACGGTGCCCATACAGCCGATCCTCAAGAGGCTGCTCCTCCAAATGTGGGAGACACTGGCATCGGTGCCCATAGACAGCTGCCGACTCGATGCTATCTACGGCATCCGGAAAGAACTGGTGTTCCACAAACTCCAACTGCCGTCTTACTCCATTGTCATCGATTCGACCATGCAGAAGCTCAAGATTCAAAAAAACCCCACTGCTCCATCCCTCCCGGCTCCATGTTCCTCTCCTGGGCCGCCTATGACAGCTTACAGTCAGTGGCTAGAGTGGTGGTGGCCAGCATAGGGGCCCAACACTGTGAGAGCAAATACCGTGCCGAATGCAAAAAAACAGTCCAAAGGCGTGGTATAGTGGAAAACCCAGAAACTTTATTGAATATTGCCAAACCGACACAGGCTGTGTTTCGCAACACTTCATCAGGGATTATTGTGGCATAAAACTAAAATCATAAACAAAGAATATTTAAAATTAACAAGCATAAAGAGACAAAAACAAACAGCAATACATATCATAACGATTAATAAATAAGTCTAATAACAAAATTTTTTTTTAAAAAACATATCTGAAACTTTCAAAATGAAATTGCTAAAAGATAGCCAAAAACACATGTATAACAGATAAAAACATAAATACCTCTATAAAAGACCAATGGTCATATACCGTACTTTATAAAAACAATACAAGTCTGTGGATGCTGAAAAGAGACATAAATAGATTAATGAATAAAAAAGCAATAAATATACTTATAATTCATGTAAACAATGAGACAAGAAAAAAGATGAATAATTAACAAAGCTCAAAGAACATTCTTAAGAAGAGAGGCCAAAAAAGAGAGCAAGCAGGAGTGAGTCAGCTGACATATGTAGAAAGGGACTTAATATAAACGAGACCTAATTTCAAATTGCACATGGAATTGCATATGAAAATCATGGATTACTTTACAATATCTACTTAAGAACATGTATGTGTAATAAATGAAACTTTAAACCAATGGAAAATGTATGGTGATGACCTCACTAAAATAAACTGTGACCAAAAAGACATGTTAAAAAATGTGGAATAAATTAACATTAAGAAACTAAGTAAATCTACTCAATAAAAAGGCTTAAAATTACAAGCTGTAAATCATCAAGAGAATATACTTGATAACACTACTAAAAGGTCAACATTCCATAAAACATGGGGGAGGGCCTAAGATTTGAACCCTCATTAGGCCACGACTAACTTTTCATCAGCAAGTGTTTCTTCTCTTTAATTCTCATTGAACGTCATACTCTCGCAGAGGTGTGTAAAATCTTGGGTCTGATTCTGAGGGAAGAAGGTGCTGAAGAATTCAGCAGTCATCCTGCAAGACGATCACTTGAGTCCCCTAAATCAACCTTAATACTAAGGGACCTCATAATGTGCAGCTTCTTGAAAATCTATCTGGTCAATATCAAACAATCACAGCCCCCCCTTTCTTAAGCGATTCAAGTTCCTTATCCCTCCAGATCAGTCCCGAACCTCTGGGTAGTGTACCTATTCCAGAAGCTTGGAGACTGAGCATGTCATCTTTTGATGACCCCTCTCTACTTTTAACACTGGCACTGTCTACTAGCCCCAGTTTACTCATTCTCCAAGTAGCTGGAGGAGGTGTGAGCCAGGGGTTCTGGACTCTCTGAGGGCAACTAAGGAGATAGCCTTTTATTTTCTTGCTTCCCTGGGCTCAGCACTGGATTTTATTCTGAGTGGAAAAAAAAATAGAAATTATATTCAAGCAGGCAGGATTTCAGACACTCTGCAGGCAAAGGAGGAGATCCCCCGGCCTCCCTAGCGAGCGGGAAGGCTAACTGGTGAGGACCCGTTTAACCCAGGGAGAGCAAGCAGCTCCCGAACCCGTTATCGGGTGAGGAGCCATCTCCCAGACCTCAGTGGTGAGATGGACAGCTCCTGCTGAGCCTTCAGTGCCTAAGCCCTTGGAGTTGGCTGAGCATGGGGGTGGTAGGAGGTACAATAAACATCTGCTGCAGAGTGCAGGTAAGTACCGGAAAGAAGAGGGAATTTCTTTCGGGGTGGTTTAGGTCGAACAGCAATGCTGTGTTTCTGAAAGGTGCAGGAAGCAGGCCCCGAAAGGGAGGCGCTTTCCACATGGCGAGAGGCCAGAGGGGTGCAAGAGCGGCTGTGTTCATCTGTGGCTCCTGCAGCGACCTGGAGGTTTGCTTCTTTCGCCTCCCCCCCCCTCCCCCCTGGGGCTGTCAGGGGGGGTTGGGTTAATTGCTGTCTATTATCTCCTTTTAGCTTTTGCATCCGTGTTTTGAGGGAGATAGCAGTTAGGGCCTAGGGGCCTGCAGTTATTGCAGTATATTTCAGTTCCTTTTCCCCCATTTTGATTCATTTGGGTTTGTTTAGTTCACAAAGACTCTCGGTTGTGCCTGTTGGATGTTAAACAGGTTCTGAAGCGCTATTTGAAGTGTACGGCGGCTTTTCGGAGATCAGAGTGAATGTTCATTCTATTCGGGGGGCCTCGGAGGGGAGAATCTGCGGTCAAGGCTTCTATTTCCGGATGGATTAGAGAGATTATTGCCTTGGCCTACGCGATGAAGGGGAGAGTGATGCCGGCAGGATTGCGGGCACATTCCATAACGGGTCAAGCGTCCTCGTGGGCGGAGTATGATTAGTTGCTACCGGCAAAGATCTGTAAGATGGCATCCTGTTCTTCCCTTCATACCTTTTGCTAAGCATTATCGCCTGGATATTCAGGCTTCGGGTGATGCTCAGTTTGGAGGGTCAGTGCTTCAGGCTGGGTTGGCATTTCCCTCCCATTAGGTTAACTGCTCTGTTACATCCCAGAGGTGCAGGACTGGACTGGAGGGATGATAAGGAAAGAAAAATGAGACTTACCTGCCAATTGTTGTTCCTTGAGGAACTCCAATCCAGTCCCAGATCCCACCCTTGATGGTTTCTAAGAAGGTGGAGAGAGGGCACTTCCGGATAGGACACTGTGAACACATTTAGACATTGGGAGCCGGGGCCAGGAGAACTCTCCTCACTCGCTGTCTTCCTCCAAATTATGCTGCTATCTCTGTCCCGTGCGTAGCGCGGACGGGTGGCGGGTACTGTTCCCTCTAAGCTGTGCGCGTGTGCGCGCGCACACCTCTTGCCGAGCGAGCGCACATACTTTACAACAAAGTGCACAAAAATTATGGTTCTGATTCTGATAGAAAACAACACAGACGTCTTAAAATTTAAAAGTTATGATTGTAATTACTAGAAATTTCCCGCTTCATTTAGTAATCGTCTATTTTCATTTAATTTGATTAAAATCAATGTGGTGTACATACTGTATTCTGACGTGTAGTCAAATTTTAAAGTATATAACTCGGAGTGTCGTTATGTGGCGCACAAAAATTTAACCTTCCTTCAAAAGCTGCACACAGCTGATATTTTATGCGCACACAGCCTACAGAAAATTAGAGGGAACATTGGTGGCGGGGTTGCGATTATTTACCGCTCCTAACTTACCCTGAATCTCTTCTTCTTCAGCTGAATGTCCAGCCTGCTTTACAATTCCTATTAATCTACTTCCCTCCGTCTTCCCCTCCCTCCCTCCTGGGACGCTCTTCTCTCTTCTATTTCTGATCTGGTTCTTCAATTTCCCCAACTTCTCATACTTGGAGATTTCAACGTGCATTTTGATTCCCCCACTTCAGCCAGGGATATTGCGTTCTCTGTGCTTCTCCAGGATCTTTCATTATTGCAACATGTGACCCTTTCTACCCACGGGGCAGGTCACATCCTGGATTTAGTTATTTCTCCAGCGAACTCATCTGTTCAGGTTTCATTGTCCACTCCAGTGCCAGTCCCCTGGTCTGACCATTTCTATCTTACCTTTACTCTTCAATCTTTACCCCCCCTTCTCCTCCTCCTCTACCCACACGTCTATCCCGCTTTCTTGATTCAGCTACCCTACACAATTTTTCCTCAGTTTATCGCCCTCCATCGCCTGCTTTTTTGTCCGTGTCTCCATCAACTCAGGTTGCCTTCTGGAACACCGAACTGTCTCGCGCTTTGGACCAGGTTGCCCCCTTAAGACCTTATAAACCTCGTCACCCTACTCACCACCCCTGGTTCCATGCAGGACTTCGTTTACATCGCTCCCAGCTACGGAGAGCTGAACATCTCTGGTGGAAGTCCCGTTCTGTAGCATCCTATCAGTATTTCAAGTCCTGCCATGCCCTCTATCGTTCTTGTCCATCAAGCTAAACGCTCCTTCTATTCCACATCAATTGCCCTAGCCCCCAACAGAACTCGACATCTCTTTGCCATTTTGAATATGATTTCTCAACTACAGTCCTTTTCCTCTGCTGAGCTTCTTACGGCTATTCTGGCCCCCAGCACAACTAGCCTGGCCTCTTTCTTTTCTTCCAAAGTTCGCGACCTTTGTTTATCTTTACCATTCTGTTCACTAGCTTTGTCCCCATCCTCTCCCTTCTCACCTACCTCGCCTCCACTGCTATCACACACTTGGGTTAGCCTTCAATCTCTCACTTCCCCAGAGCTCGTCAAACTACTGTCCACTACTCGTAAGACTACTTCCCCCTCTGACCCCATTCCCTCTTCCTGGCTCTCTGAGCCGTCTCCAGCTTTATTTCAACCTCTCCTTTCTATTATCAATTCCAGCCTGTCACATGGCACTTTTCCGCATCCTTGGAAGCATGCCTTGGTACGTCCCCTTCTAAAACAGCCTTCTTTGGACCCCTCTGTACCTGCAAATTACCACCCAGTATCCAACCTTCCCTTCGCTTCCAAACTTTTGGAAAAGGTTGTTTTCTCCCAACTCTCACATCACCTGGATTCCACACATTTTCTACACCCTCGGCAATCCGGCTTTCGACCTGGGCACAGTGTTGAAACTACTATCACAGCAGTCCTGAATGAGATCTACACTTCCCATGATCATGGTGATATTACGGTGGCGGTATCTCTTGATCTTTCAGCTGCGTTCGATTTGGTGGATCACTTTCTCTTCTTCTTTCTCGGTTACGGGATGCAGGTATTCGTGGCACTGTGTATCGCTGTTTTATTTTCCTTCTTATCCTCCCGGTCTTTTGCAGTCACCTCAGCCTCTTCCACTTCTGCTTGCTTTCCTCTCACCTGTGGTGTTCCACAAGGCTCAATCTTGGCTCCTTTACTGTTCAACGTCTTCTTGGCTCCCCTAGCTTTATTGGTCCAACAATCCGGGATATCAGGGTATTATTATGCCGATGACATCTTTCTCTTACACCACACATCCTCCTCCCATCCTGATATTACTCCCTTGGAATCCTGCCTATCTTTGGTCTTCTCCTGGCTTTCCTCTAACTGCTTGATCCTTAATGTTTCTAAGACTGTGTCTATTTGGTTTACACATGGCTCTTCCACCCCATTACCCACTCCCTCTTTCTCTGGCACCCCTGTCTCCTTAGATTCCAAACTCCGCAATCTTGGTGTCATTCTCGACAGTAATATTACCTTCCACGACCACATTTCACTGGTTTCTCAGTGCTCCTTTTTCTGTCTTAGGCGAATCCGTGCCATCCGACCATTTCATAAGAACATAAGATATGCCATACTGGGTCAGACCAAGGTCCATCAAGCCCAGTATTATGTTTCCAACAGTGGCCAAACTAGGTCATATGTACCTAGCAGTTTCCCCAAGAGACACAAGTTCCACAATGCTTGTACTGGGTCAAGCATTGATATCTTCGGTCACTTCTTAATAATGGTTTATGGACCTTTCCTCCAGGAACTTGTCCAAACCTTTTTTAAAACCCAGCTACACTAACAGCCTTTACTACATCCTCCGGTAACAAATTCCAGAGTTTGATTACACGTTGAGTGAAAAAATATTTTCTTTTGTTGGTCTTAAATAGTTTACCCTGTAGCTTTATTGCATGTCCCCTAGTCTTTCTATATTCTGATAACGTAAACAATCGATCTACGTTTACCTGTTCCATTCCGTTCATTAATTTATAGACTTCTATCATATCTCCCCTCAGCCGTCTCTTTTCCAGTTTAAAGAGCCCTAACCTTTTTAGCCTTTCTTCATAGGAGTATCCTTCCATCCCCTTTACCATTTTGGTGGCTCTTCTCTGAACCTTTTCTAAAATCGCTATATCCTTTTTAAGATACGGCGACCAGAATTGCACACAATATTCAAGGTGCGGTCTCACCATGGAACGATATAGAGGCATTATAATATCTTTTGTTTTATTTTCCATTCCTTTCCTTATCATACCTAGCATTCTATTTGCTCTCTTGGCCGCCGCTGCACACTGGGCCGAGGGTTTTAACATGGTATCCACAATGACGCCTAAATCTTTTTCCTGGGTGGTGGTTCCTAATGTGGAACCTTGCATCGTGTAACCATAGTTTGGGTTGTTCTTCCCTAGGTGCATAACCTTGCACTTGTCCACATTAAATTTCATCTGCCATTTTGATGCCCAGTCTTCCAATTTATCAAGATCCTCTTGCAATATTTCACAATCCTCTTCGGTTTTAACAACTTTAAATAGTTTTGTGTCATCTGCAAATTTGATAACCTCACTCGTTATTCCACTTTCCAGGTCATTTATGAATATGTCAAAAAGCAGCGGACCCAGCACAGATCCCTGGGGTACACCACTATTCACCTTTCTCCATTGGGAAAATTGGCCATTTAGCCCTACCCTCTGCTTTCTATCTTTTAACCAGTTCCTGATCCACAATAGAACACTGCCTCCTATCCCATGACTCTTTAGTTTTGCCAAAAGTCTCTGATGAGGAACCTTGTCAAAGGCATTCTGAAAGTCCAGATACACAATATCAACCGACTCACCTTTGTCCACCTGTTTATTCACTCCTTCAAAAAAACATAACAGATTAGTAAGACAAGATCTTCCTTGTCTAAAGCCATGTTGGCTGTCTCCCATTAGGTTGTGACTATCTACATGCTGAGTAATTTTATTCTTTATGATGGTTTCTACCATTTTTCCCGGTACTGACGTCAGGCTCACTGGTCTGTAGTTTCCCGGATCACCCCTGGAACCCTTTTTAAAAATTGGTGTTACATTGGCGATCCTCCAATCTTCAGGAATTAGAGATGATTTTAATGATAGTTCACAGATTACTGATAGCAGGTCTGCAATCTCATATTTCAGTTCTTTCAACACCCTTGGATGTATACCATCCAGCCCAGGTGATTTGCTACTCTTCAGTTTATCTAATAGTTGTAAGACATCTTCCCAATGTATCGATATTTCCTTCAATTCTTCCACACCTTTAAATACCACTTCCGTCATGGGTAACATCCCTACATCTTCCTCAGTAAAGACCGAAGCAAAGAATTCATTCAGTCTCTCCGCTATCGCCTTGTCGCCTCTTAGTGCTCCTTTAACCCCTTTATCATCTAATGGACCAACTGACTCTCTCACAGGTTTTTTGCTACGAATGTACTTGAAAAGGTCTTTATTTCGCGTTTTTGCTTCCGCAGCAAGCTTCTTCTCAAATTCTCTCTTTGCCTGCTTTATCAATGCCTTGCATTTGACTTGCCAGTGCTTGTGCTGTTTCCAGGTTTCGTCGTTTGGCTCTTTTTTCCATTTCCTGAAAGTTGCTTTTTTGGCAACAACAGCCTCTCTGACCTCACCTTTAAACCATGCTGGCAGTTTTTTGGACTTCCTTCCACTTTTCTTAAAGCGTGGAATACAGCTGGTCTGGGCTTCCAAGATAGTATTTTTCAACAACACCCAAGCTTGATGTACGTCTTTAACCTTTGCAACTGCTCCTTTTAGTTTTTTCTTAACTGTTTTCCTCATTTTATCATAGTCTCCTTTTCGAAAGTTAAAAGGTAGTACTGTGGATTTCCTTAGTATCCCTCCTCCACTAATTAAATCAAAGGTGATCATGCTATGATCACTATTGCCAAGTGGCCCCAACACCCTTATCTCTTGCACTAGATCTGGTGTTCCACTAAGGACTAGGTCTAATATGGCTTCCCCTCTGGTCGGTTCATGAACCAGCTGCTCCAAGAAGCAGTCATTTATTTCATCCAGGAACTTTATCTCCCTAGCATGTCCTGACGTGATACTGACCCAGTCGATACCAGGGTAATTGAAATCACCCATTATTATTACTGCACTGTAACGTTTGTTAGCTTCCTTGATTTCTTTGAGCATTTCATCATCCATTTGGTCATTCTGGCCAGGCGCTCGATAGTACACCCCCACTGCCATTGCCTTCCCCCTTTTATATGGAATTTCAATCCATACAGATTCTACAGCAGATTTTGTTTCCTGCAAAACTTTAATCCTTTCTGAGTCAATGCCCTCTCTAACATAGAGCGCAACCCCTCCACCAATTTGATCAGCTCTATCATTACGATATAGTTTGTACCCAGGTATCACAGTGTCCCACTGGTTGTCCTCCTTCCACCATGTCTCTGATATTCCAATCATATCTAACATTTCATTTAGTGCTATATATTCTAACTCTCCCATCTTATTGTTTAGACTTCTAGCATTTGCATACAAGCATTTTAGAGAATGTATTTTGTTCATGTTAATTTGGCTATTGTTAGACATGGGTAAATTGGGATCTTTAAGCTCTGTCTGCTCCATACTTGAGGGCATTTGGGCTACTTTACTCTTTTGTGGAACCTCTCTGCTTTTGGTAGTATCCTTCAAGGATACATTCTTCCGAACCATCTGCTCTTGGGCGACTGTCGGCTTTCCCCTAATATCTAGTTTAAAAGCTGCTCTATCTCCTTTTTAAAGGTTAATGCCAGCAGCCTGGTTCCATCCCGGTTAAGGTGAAGCCCATCCCTTCGGAAGAGCCCCTCCTTTCCCCAGAATGTTCCCCAGTTCCTAACAAATGCAAACCCCTCATCTCTGCACCATTGTCTCATCCACGCATTGAGACTCCGGAGCTCTGCCTGCCTTTTGGGTCCTGCGCGCGGAACAGGAAGCATTTCGGAGAATGCTACCCTGGAAGTTCTGGATTTCAACTTCCTACCTAAAAGCCTAAATTTTGCCTCCAGAACCTCCCTACCACATTTTCCTATGTCATTGGTACCGACATGTACCAAGACAGCAGACTCCTCCCCAGCACTATCTAAGACCTTGTCTAGGTGGCGCGTGAGGTCCGCTACCTTCGCACCAGGCAGGCATGTTACCAGGCGATCCTCATGTCCACCAGCCACCCAGCTATCTACATGCCTAATGATCGAATCACCAACTATAACGGCTGTCCTAACCCTTCCCTCATGGGCACATGGACCTGGAGAAACTTCCTCGGTGCGAGAGGGTTTTACATCACCTGGAGGACAGGTCCTAGTTACAGGATCACTTCCTGCCGCACCAGGGTGATGCTGTCCTGTCACGTGACCTCTCTCCTCCATGGCAACAGGGGTGCTGCCAGACTGGAGGTGGGACTTCAGGACTATATCCCTGTAGGTCTCGTCTATGTACCTCTCTGTCTGTCTTATGTTTTCCAAGTCTGCTACTTTAGCCTCTAGAGAACGGACCTGTTCCCTGAGAGCAAAGAGCTCCTTGCACCTAGTGCACACGTAAGACCTCTCACCAACTGGGAGAAAATCATACATGTGACACTCAATGCAAAAGACTGGAAAGCCCCCATCCCGCTGCTGGACTGCTGTCTGCATCTTAGTTTTAAGTTTGTGTCTAGATCTTTAAGTTCTTACTTACTAGGGGTTGCTATGGGTATTTATACCAATAAAACTGTACCTAATACGTTTAATATACCATGTTCACCTGAAGCTAAATTAATCTCAGGTCCTTAGTGTATGACTGATTTGGGTAATTTCTCTCCTCTCAAGCCCTCACCACCCTCCTTCTTTCCCTAGTCATCACCAGACTGGACTTCTGTAATTCTATCTACGCAGGTATTCCTCAATATCAACAACACCGATTGCAACTAATACAAAATACAGCTGCTCGAATGATTTTACACGCCTCCCCCCGTGATCACATTACCCCGCTTTTACTGCACCTTCACTGGCTACCACTGAAATTCCGGATTCCCTTCAAGATTCTTACTCTCGTACACCGAGCTGTCTATCTTCACACACCTCAATATTTCTCCAATCTGTTAACCTTTCATACTCCCACCCGTAGTCTTCGATCTGTTCACATTAACCGCCTGCACCTCCCAGCTCCTTCTCAAGCCCACTTGCAATCCATTTGGAAATCAGCATTTTTCTACCTAGGTCCCGCCCTCTGGAATTCCCTCCCTACTGCCCTCCGCCTTGAAGATTCCTACCCCAAATTCCGTTCCCTCAAGACTCACTTTTTTTTTCTTGGCTTTTAATGTCCCCTCTGAACCTGTATGACCTCACTCTCCTTGTTGCACTGCTTCTGCTAACTCTGCTCTCTCATCTTTTCTTTTTAAGTGATTGTAATTTCTTTTTCCTTTCTTGCCTAATGCTATTATGTATATTGTAAACCGCCCCGATGTAATGGGGGGGCGGAATATGAAGTTGTAAATAAACAATAAACTCCCAGTCTCACGTTTCATCCAGATGGACATAGTCAGCGTTGCTTAGGTAAGCCTCCCTGGGTTGGGGGGAATGGGGGATTCCTTCCCAGGTGAGAGGGGCTAATAAGTTGGGGTGTATAGGTCTGAGAGTTTATCATTGTTTAACTACTTATTTCTTACTCCTGTGAATCTGCTTTGTCTGTAGGTTACTGGGGCTGGTAGGCAGTGCCAGTGGTATAAGTAGAGGGGTGTCATCAAAAGGTGGCATGTTCAGTCTCCAAACTGCTGGAAGAGGTACACTACCCAGAAGTTGGGGACTGGACTGTATTTCCTCAAGGAACAACAATTAGCAGGTAAGTCTAATTTCTTTTTATTTATTATACAAATGTATTGCTTGTTCCACTACCAAAATATTCAGAGTGAGATATAATGACCCCCATATGCCTCTGATTTATGATGGACGGCAGTAGTAGAACCTCCCTTCCCTCCCCCATCATATGCTGCTCCCTGTGGGAATTATTGCTTTGTATTTTTCTTTGAAAATAAGGGAAATTATAACTAACTTTTCCTGTTTATTTCTCTAAACAGGCTATGAAAGGAGCAGTTCCGATACTTTATCAAGAATTAAACAAGAGGAAGAGCCGTATGTCCAAGATTTCCAAGAGTCAGGAGAGAGAGCAGTTACTGACTCATACCCAGGTGAGTAATAATAAATAGTGTACTGAGTAATAGGAGATATTACAGAATCCAGCTATTACTAATTTACTTACCTGTATCCTTTGTTCTCACATATGGAGAATATAAGTCCTCACATGTAAGTGATGCTATTTAATGGAGCCCAGGAGAATAACCATAGTCAAGTCCAGACCGGGAGAATTCCCATACTGTTTTACAAGAGGCTGTGCCAAACATAGCGCCTCTGCATGTGTATGTCACTCCACATCCAGCGGGAGCAGCAATTTTAAAAAGCTACACATGGGCCAAAAAACATTGAAATGGTGGCTTGAGTGGCAAGCTCTGGCAGTGATCCCTGATAAAAACAGCACATTCTGACTCCACAACTTAAACACTTCAAAAACCTACAGCAGATGGCCCCGTAGGGTGTGGAGATAGCAACATGGCAACAAGATGAAAAACCGCAGACTGAAGGCATTCGTGAGGATGGCAAGATGGCGACCAGTGAACTGCAGGGCTTGGACATAGAGGAGGAGGACGAGAGAGATGACAGCATGGAGAGGACTGCGGTGACAGTATCGCAGATGTGAAGGGCTGGATTAAACGAATGGTTCAAGGAGTTGAAGAAGGAGATCACCACTGTGAGAATGGAATTAGGGGCCTGGTTGACAAAGTCAAAGAGGAGCTAGTGGAATTGGGCTGCAGGGTGGGTGAATACAAGGACATCTGTACAAGCTGGCAGATGAGCAGGCAGCTCTGTTGACCCAGGTACAAAAAAGAGGAGTGGAAAGAAATACTAATGCTTACAATTGAGGACATGGAAAACGATTCGCGACAAAATAATTTGCACAAAAGGGGGGTCCTAGAGGAGGCTGAGTTCCTTGATAGCCAAGGCTATCTGAAAGGTGATTTTGCGCCATGGTGGGGCAGAAGAGGTGCCACCATCTATTCAATTCAATAGAGCTTACCGGATGCTGGGATCACCCAAGAGTAATGTTCCAAGAGACATAGCAATACGTGTACATACTTTACTATCAAAGAATGGATCGCCCCAAAAATGTGGGCCATAAATCACTTTGACTTGCAAGGATATGTTAGCCATCTTCGCCAATTTGGTCAAAGGAACTTTACAAAGGCGAAAAAAAAATAAGTGCAATTACTCAAACTGCGGCAAGGACAGTTAAAATACAGATGGCTATATCTGTTTGGGTTCACCATTATGAAAGATGGCCACACATGGTGTGCCTGCATGGTGGAGGAGACGTTGAGGGTCATTGGAGAAGCAGGACAGCAAGTGGAGGGCATGGCAGGATCCTCATTGAGAAAGGCAGATAGACCAAAAAATAATGATTGGACCCGGATGTCTAAGGAAGGATCCAGCTAAAGGAGGAAAGGACTGGCGAAGGAAGCACCAATATAAAGCAAAGAGGCATGGACTTTTCAATACAGCTAGAAAATAAGAACATAAGAGATGCCATACTGGGTCAAACCAAGGTCCATCAAGCCCAGTATCCTGTTTCCAACAATGGCCAATCAAAGTCACAAGTACCTGGCAGGTTCCCAAAAAGGCACACAAGTCCACAGTGCTTGCCCTGGGGCAAGCTGTGGAGTTCCTAAGGCAATGATGAATCTGTTCACAATGTATACCATCTATACCATGTTATAATGTAATATTGTTCCATGTAAAGCTGAAGCTATGTAAACAGCATTGATCCTCAGAAATGCGGTACATAAGTCAAACTAAATAAAGATAAATAATGGTTTATGGATCTTTCCTCCAAGAACTTGTTCAAACCTTTTTTTAAACCCAGCTTCACTAACAGCTTTTACTACATCCTCCGGTAAGTAATTCCAGAGTTTTATTACACGTTGAGTGAAAAAATATTTTCTCTTATTTATTTTTATTTTATTTAGACAGTTTTGTATACCGCCTTATCCTTCAATCAAAGCGGTCACAACACAATTGGGGGATACATTTAACACACATGAGACACATACACTAATATTTACAGGGAACATGGGCAATGGAGGGTTAAGTGGCTTGCCCAAGAGCACAAGGAGCATCTGTGGGACTAGAAACCCCAGTCCTTCCGGCCCAAGGTTGCTGTCCTCTAGTGGGATTTGAACCACCGACCTTCCAGCCTGAAGTACCTTGCCCCAACCACTAGGCTACTCCTCCCACATTAGTCTTAAATGGGTCACATTTTAGTTTGATGGCATAAACAATTGATCTACATTTACCCGTTCTACACCATTCATTAATTTCTAGATGTCTAGCGAAAGATGGACAGTGAAAAAGATAGACAGGAAGAAAATTGATGCCTTTGAATTTTGGTGCTTGCGATGAATACTGTGTATACCATGGACTGCCCGAAGAACAAACCAGTCAGTACTAGAGGAGATCAAACTTAAGCTGTCTTTACAAAGTCAGATGACAAGACATTCAACTTTCATACCGACTCAACAGCCATATTCTTTTAAGCCTGTCCTCATAGGGGTATCCTTCCATCCCCTTTACCATTTTGATGGTTTTTCTCTGTACCTTTTTAATTCTGATATATTCTTTTTAAGATACGGCGACCAGAATTGCACACAATATTCAAAGTGCAGTTGCACCATGGAACGATTTAGAGGCATTATAATGTTGTTGTTAAGTGCCGTCAAGTTGGTGTCGACTCATGGCGACCCTCTGGATAGTTGTCCTAAACTGTGTTTGATCTTCAGTCAGGCAGCTCATTGTTGACAGACTGGCACCCGTAGCTGCTCTTATTGTATCGATCCATCTCACTGCTGGCCTTCCTTTTTTGCATTGACCTTCTACCTTGCCAAGCATGGCATCTTTCTCTTCGCATGATGTGTCCAAAGTATGAAAGTCGAAGTCTTGTCATCTGAACTTCTAAATAAAGCTTAGGTTTGATCTCTAGTACTGACTGGTTTGTTCTTCGGGCAGTCTATGGTATACACAGTATTCATCGCCAGCACCATAATTCAAAGGCATCAATTTTCTTCCTGTCTTTCTTTTTCACTGTCCAACTTTCACATCCATATGATGTTATTGAAAATGCAGTGGCTTGAATAAGTCAAAACTTTGTATGGAGAGAGAGATCTCTGCTCTTGAGAATCTTGTCTAGGTCCTTCATAGTCCTTCTGCCAAGAGCAATGCGTTGTCGGATTTCTTGACTGCTTGTTGCTTCTTTATTGATAGTTGACAACTTTAACCTATTTGGATCAACTATTTCAACTTCTTCTCCATCAACAATGAAATTATTCATTTTGCCAGTTGTCAAGATCTTTGTCTTCTTTACATTAAGGTGCAGATCCATTTTAAGACTATATTCCTTGATCTTGAGAAACAAATGTTTAAAATTGTCTTCACTTTCAGCCAGTAATGCGTAATCATCAGCATAGCGAAGGTTGTTGAGTCTTCCACTAATCTTCACACCTCTGTTTTCTTCATACAGTCCTGCTTCTTTGATTTGTTCTGCATGTAAATTAAAGAGGTAGGGGGAAAGTATGCAGCCTTCTCATACACCTTTGCTGATTTTGAACCATTCTGTTTCTCCTACTTCCATTTGAACTGTTGCTTCTTGATCAGCATAAATGTTGTGCAAGAGAATGATCAGGTGTTCTGGTATACCCATGCTTCTAATGTGACCCAGAGTTTCTCATAGTTTACAAAGTCAAAAGCCTTGCTGTAGTCAATAAAACACATATAGATATCCTTTTGGTATTCTTTTGTCTTTTCATGGATCCATCTCACATCCACGATAATATCTCTCTTTCCTCTCCCTTTTCTGAATCCTGCTTGCAATTCAGGCAGTTCTCGTTGCAGGTGTGGTTGTAGTCTCTGCTGAATGATGTTGAGTAGAATTTTGCTGGCATGTTGGATCAGAGCGACCGTGTAGTAATTTTCACAGTCAGTCGGGTCACCTTTCTTCAGTATTGGTATGAAGATAGAGCTTTTCCAGTCAGTTGGCCATGAATTTGTTTTCCAAATTTCCTGGCAGAGCCTTGTTAGTATGGTAACAGCTTTATCTGATTACTGTAATAACTCAATGGGAATGCCATCAATTCCCGGTGCTTTGTTCTTTGATAAGGCTTTCAATGTTGCTTCGACTTCCTTTACTTTAGTCTCCATTCTTTTATTTGATTCCTAGTATTCTGTTTGCTTTCTTGGCTGCCGCTGCACAATAGGCAGAAGGTTTCAATATGTTATCCATGATGACACCTAAATATTTTTTCTGGGTAGTGGTTTCTAATGTGAAACCTTGTATCGTGTAACCATAGCTTGGTTTGTTCTTTCGTAGGTGCATCATTTTCAAATTTGTCCACATTAAATTTCATCTGCCTTTTGAATGTCCAATCTTTCAATTTATCAAGGTTGTCTTGCAATTTTTCACAATCCTCTTGGTTTTTTAACAACTGTGAATAATTTTGTGTCATCTGAAAATGTGATCACCTCACTTCTTCCCATTTCCAGGTCATTTATGAATATGTTAAAAAGCAGCGGACCCAGCACAGATACCTGGGCTAGTCTACTATTCAGCTTTCTCCATAGTGAAAATTGGCCATTTAACCCTACCCTATGCTTTCTAACTTTTAACCAGTTCTTGAGCCACAACAGTACACTGCCTCCTATCCCATGACTTTTTAATTTTGCCAAGAGTCTCTCATGAGACCTTGTCAAAGGCTTTTTGAAAATCCAGATATACTATATCAATCGGCTCACCTTTGTCTACCTGTTTATTCACACCTTCAAAAAAACATAGTAACATAGTAAATGATGGCAGATAAAGACCATTATGGTCCATCTAGTCTGCCCAGTAAGATGGCAAGAGTAGGTGTACCTGCCTCTCCGTGCAGGCCACCCCTCCCCATGTCTTTGTTTTAGGGGTGAACCCACCGCTCCTTGTTGGACACCCCTGTATGTTGAAAAATTAGTTAAGTTTATTTTGATTTTATCCTGTTGCTGTAAAGGGATCCACTGTGTCTGTCCCATGCCATTTTGATTTCTGTCACTGTATTTGCCCCCACCACTTCCATCAGGAGGGCATTCCAAGCATCCACCACCCTTTCAGTAAAAAAGTATTTCCTTAAGGGGGGGGAAGGGGGGATAGGGGGAGGGGGGGGAGACGGAATGCTGTACTTTTGGGGACCAGTTGAGGTAGGGACGGGCCGAGGACTGTCTTTGAAGGGCTATGGGGGAGGACCCCAGGCTGGGGGGGTGTCTTCCCTATATTCTGTATGGTACATAACAGACACTTCTGTGCCCAGTTTAATAATACATGCCACTTAAGATAATCTCCTGGAATGTTTGTGGCCTGGGTAGTCCGATCAAACGGGCAAAAATTTTGCAGGCCCTGGCTAGGCAGGGAGCAGACATCGCTATGCTTCAGGAAACCCACCAGACTGCCGACGAACACCGTAAACTCTGCCGGGAATGGGTGGGACAGGTCTGGGGGGCCCCAGCTCTTGGTAAGAAGGGAGGGGTAGTGCTTTTGATACACAAACGTGTAAGGATGGAGGTGGTGAAAGACCTCGTTGATCCGACGGGCAGATATGTACTGGTGCGGGGAGTCCTTGAGGGGAGGCCGGTAGTTCTTGGTAGCGTGTACTGTCCCAATGTACTCGATTTGTCCCTGTATGCGCGCATTGCCTCCACACTTGAGACGTTGCCGGAGCTCCCCGTTATTCTGGGGGGGGACTTCAACGGGGTCATGGACGTCGATCTCGATACCTCTAAAGCGGGGGAGCAAAGAGAAAGAATGGCGACGGTTCGGGCAATGCGACGTTTCTGTTCCAGGCTGGGGCTAGTGGATCCATGGCGATTACTACATCCGGTCGAGCGGGACTACACACACCAATCCCGGGCCCATGGCACAAGTGCACGTATAGACTACTTGTTGTTATCCGCTGGGCTGTTTGCCAAGGTGGGGGACACCCAGATAGGGCCTGTAGAGATATCTGACCATGCATTTGTGTGGATGGAAGTCTTCTGGAGTGGGAGTACTTCACGGGCCTTTCAATGGCGTTTTCCATTGGAATTATATAGAGACGCCCAATTTCGCTCATTTATTCAGCGGCGGTGGCAGGAATTCGAAGCCGACCATAGGGGTCATCAAGATGACCCAGAATTGCTCTGGAAAACAGCAAAGGTCGTACTGAGGGGAGATATAATTGGGTTTCTTGCCAGAAAACGACGATTAAGGGCCGAACGTATTATGGTCTTAGAGAGATTGGTGACGAAAATGCGACGCCGCTGGGCTCACACTCCCACTGCGGGGTTAAAAAAGCAGCTATGGGACTCTCAAATGGAATTAAACGAACTTCTACACCAGAGAGCAAAGAAGTCAGTATTGTATTATCGCTATCAATTGTACCGCTATGGGGACAAGCCGGGGAAGTTATTGGCTCGGTGCCTTCGTGGACCCCGGGGCTCTAAATTGGTGCCCGCCTTGCGAGATGATCTTGGGACCTTACACAGGGAAAGCCCGGCGATAGCGCGTGTTTTTCGCTCCTTCTTTCAGAATCTTTACGCTGCGGAGGCGACTTCTCCCACGCAGATGGCGGATTATGTGAGGGGACTGGACTTGCCTCGCCTCTCAATAGAGCAAAGAGCACAGTTAGATCAGCCAATTACGGTGGCTGAGCTGCAAGGGGCTATTTCCAAAGCCAGTTGCTACAAATCCCCAGGATCCGATGGTCTAGGCGCCGAATTCTATAAAATTCTCAATGAACAGATCTCCCCAACGCTGGCTGCCGTACATAATCGGAGAGCGCAGCAGGGCTCTTTTCGGTGGGGGGCTAACCATGCTCATATTGTTCTTATCCCCAAACCGGCAAAAGACCCTCTCTCTCTGCGGCCTCGTATCGTCCGATTTCCTTGCTTAATTTCGACCTTAAATTAATGGCTAAGATCTTGGCGGACCGCTTGGCGGAGTTCTTGGGGCAGCTGGTCCATGAGTCCCAGGTCGGTTTTGTTAAGGGGCGATACGCGGTCCGTAACTTACGCAAGATCATCGCGTCTTTAGAATGGGTTCAGCATAGACACCTGTCCTCTCTCTTGATTAGTTTTGACGCAGAAAAAGCCTTTGACAGGGTGGATTGGCAATACTTGAGATTCATCCTCCCTCAGTATGGTTTGGGGCCGTCGTTCTGTAACATGGTCGACAGTTTGTATGCCAATCCTACCGCAGCGATACTCTGTAATGGGGTCATATCAGAGCCTTTTTCGCTGCAGAGGGGGACCCGTCAGGGCTGCCCCCTCTCTCCTCTCCTTTTTGTTCTTTCTTTGGACCCTCTTCTACGCCGTGTGGCGGGTATGCGGACAATCCAGGGAGTAGGTATTGGACCTCAGGTATTTAAGATTTCGGCCTTTGCCGATGACTTGTTGGTACACTTGCTTTCTCCCGGGGACTCCCTACCCCTTCTTTTGCAGGAGTTCCGCGCCTTCGGGCAGTTTGCAGGGTTTAGTATCAATAGGGATAAGTCTGAAGCCCTTGATGTCTCTGGACGACTTCGGGGCAGCTGGGTGGGCGAATTTCCCCTTCGATGGGCTGAGCACCAGTTCCTATACCTGGGGATTGTACTGTCCTGTCATTCAGGTCACCTATATAGGACTAACTTGCGACGGATGTTGACCAAGGTGAGGACTCAGCTGCAGGCGTGGCTACCCCTCCCTCTATCCCTTATGGGGAGAATTGCGGCGATCAAATTGGTCCTCCTGCCGCGGATCTTATATTGGCTACAGACCCTCCCTGTTTGGATCCTTCGTCGGGATATCAGGCGCTTTGAGGCGGAATTTCGGGGCTTTCTGTGGAGGGGGTTGAGAGCTCGTATCTCTTATCGTAGACTAATGGGGAGGATCCGTGGGGGGGGATGGGGGCTCCCAGATCTTGGTGCTTATGTACTGGCTTGTCAAGCCCGCCATTTGGGGGACTGGCTCGGGGATAACGATCTTTATACCCCTAGGGCATTTGAGGAGGCATACGTGGCACCCCACTCTCTACGGGCCCTTTTGCACCTGGAGGTAAGTAGGTGGCCTACGCATTTGGCGGACAGCGTGTTATTGGCCCCGGTTTATAAAACCTGGCGGAAATTGAATGCCTATTGGGGCCGTCGGTGGCAGGTGTCGAGCTGGTTACCTATTCGGGGCAATGCCAATTTTACCCCAGGCACTGAAACCGCAGCGTTTCGTCTGTGGGGGGAGAGAGGAGTGCATACTCTGGGCCATGTGGTGGACCTGGCGGGCAAACCTAAGCCCTTTCCCATGCTATCCCGCGAATATGAATTGGGGCCCCTACATTTCTTTGCATATATGCAAGTGGCCCACTACGTGGCTTCCCTTCCAAGGTCGGAACTCTGTGGCGACCGCTCGGCCCAGATAATAGCGTTTTTTGGGTTTGGCGAAGTCGAACGGCCGTCTATTCGGACCTTTCATCTTCGGTTGGAGCAGTTTCGACCACAGCCTGACTACAGCGGTGTGGAAAGAGCCTGGGGGGCGGAACTGGGTCGGGAGATTCCCCATGGCACTATTCTGGTGGCCCTCCGGAGAGTGGCGAGCCTGGCAGATGGTGCTCGCTGGCGAGAAATTCAAATTAAGTGTTTAACTAGGGTTCACTTCTCTCCGCGGCGAGCCCTTCGCTGCCATTTGACTGTGGATGGTAGCTGTCCACGCTGCGCGGAGCCCCTGGCGACCTTGTATCATATGTGGTGGGGCTGCCGGCGCATACGCCCCTACTGGCACAGAATTGCCCTATTTATGGCCGACCTCCTTGGACAACCTGTTCACTGGGATGCGGCCTTGATCGTCTTGGATCTCCTGGGTCTCACCTCTCCAAAGGGGAAATGGAGTCGCTGGCTGGTGCGGAAGGCATGTCTGGTGGGTAAGGGCCCAATCCTACGTGGATGGAGGGACAGCCAGCCACCCTCTTTTTGGGAGTGGCGGAACTCCTTCCATCAACTTATGCTCCTGGAGTGTCGGGCTGCGCGAGGTCATGTGAAGCGATGGTCTGCTTTCTGGTTACTGTGGGAGCCCTATATTCAAAAATTGAGTCCTCGGACACATAATGTAACCCTGCAATTAGGCTGTTGATAGCCCTGTTTGTATGTGGAGACCTACTGAGGTTCGGTAATGTTATATATATGCTGGTCCGGGTGGGTACTGCTTTCGGGAGGAGGGGGGGGGAAGGGTTTATTGGGGGGAGGTTGGGTGGGGGAGGGGGAAGTAGGGGTACTATCCTAAAAACTATGTAACCATCTATGTATCTCGCACCTTGAGGATCAGAGTCCACCCCAGGGAGCGATTGTCTTTTGTTCTGTATTTGATGTTTTGTTTGATGGTTCAAAATAAAATATTGAAAAAAAAAAAAAAGTATTTCCTGACATTGCCTTTCAATTTACCCCCTTGCAGCTTCATGTTATGCCCTCTAGTTTTACAGCTTCCCCGTCTTTGGAAGAGGTTTGTTTGGTCATTATTTTTCTTTAAGTATTTAAAGGGCTGAATCATATCTCTCCTGTCCCTCCTCTTCTCCAGAGTGTACATATTTAGGTCTTCAAGACTCTTCTTATAAGGCTTCTGACTCAGACTCCAAATCATTTTGGTTGCCTTCCTCTGAACAGTTTCCAGTCTTTTTATATCCTTTGCAAGATATGGTCTTCAAAACTGAACACAGTATTCCAAGTGAGGCCTCACCAGTGACTTATACAGTGGCATTAGTACCTCTTCCTTTCTGCTGGTAATTCCTATTTGTATGCAACCCAACATCTTCCTGGCTTTTGTCACTGCCTTGTTGCACTGTTTTGCCACCTTGAGATCCGCAGAAATAATCACACCAAGGTCCTTCTCCTGGTCCGTGCACACCAACCTCTCACCCCCTATCGCTTACATTTCCCCTGGATTTCTGCTTCCCAAGTGCATGACACTGCACTTCTTCGCATTAAATCTTAACTGGCAAGCATTAGACCATTCTTTCAGCTTTTGTAGATCTTTCCTCATGTTATCCACTCCCTCAGGGGAGTCCACTGTGTTGCAAATTTTTGTGTCATCTGCAAAAAGACAGACTTCCATGCAGTTCTTCAGCAATATCGCTCACAAATCCATTGAACAGTGCCATACCCAGAACCGAACCCTGGGGCACCCCACTAATCACCCTCCTTTCATCCGAGTGAGTTCCATTTACCATCACCTTCTGTCGTCTGTAAGTCAACCAATTTCTGATCCAGTTCACCACCTTCGGACCCATCCCCAAACTACTGAGTTTGATAAGCCTCCTTTAAGGAACAGTATCAAAGGTTTTGCTGAAACCAAGGAAGATGACAACCATCGCATGCCCCTGATCTAGTTCTCTGGTCACCCAGTCAAAGAACTCAATCAGATTTGTTTGGCAAGATCGTCCTTTGGTAAAACCATGTTGCCTCAGATCTTGCAACATGTTGGTTTTGAGAGAGTCCTCTATTTGCTCTTTCAGAAGCGCCTCCATTACTATTCCCACCACCGAGGTATGGCTCACGGGCCTGTAGTTTGTTACTTCTTCCCTGTCACCACTTTTGTGAAGAGGTACCACATCCGCCCTCTTCCAGTCCTGAGGAACTTCTCCTGTTTCCAAGTATCTGTTGAAAACATCCTTTAACAGCCCAGCAAGGACCTCTCTAAGCTCTTTCAGTATCCTGGGATGTATCCCATCGGGTCCTATGGCCTTGTTCACTTTCAGTTTTGCAAGTTGTTCTAACACATCATCTTCAGTGAATGGTGTGCTATCTACTTCATTCCCATTTTTATATTTGGGAGTCACAGATGGTCCTTCTCCAGGATTTTCTTTAGTGAAAACAGAGCAGAAGTATTTGTTTAGCAATTTTGCTTTTTCAATGCCACTTTCCAAAAATCCGTTCCCAGCACTTCCGAGTCCTGCAAATCCATCTCTGATTTTCCTCCTCTCCCGAATATACCTGAAGAAAGTTTTGTCGCCACACTTCACATCTTTAGCCATCTTTTCCTCTGCCTTTGATTTTGCTTTCCTTATTTCTCTTTCTATCTCTTTGAGTTTGATCCTGTATTCCTTACTGTGTTCCTCTATTTGCAAGCTTTTGAATTTTGTGAAAGCTGTGGTTTTTTTTGCTTTAATTTGAGCAGCCACGTCTTTGGAGAACCAAATAGGTTTCCTTCTCCTCTTGTTTTTATTTACTTTCCTTACATATTTATCTGTTGCCCCTTTTATTGCCACCTTTAGTTTAGCCCATTGCAATTCCACTTCTCTTATCCCCTCCCACTCTGCCAACTCTTCCTTCAGGTACTTGGCCATTTTACTGAAGTCAGTGTTTTTGAAATTTAGGACTTTGAGCTTGCTATGATTGGACTGCACCTTATCTTTTATCTCAAACCACACTATGTGGTGATCGCTGCTGCTCAAAGGGGCACTCACCCAGACATTTGACATGGTCTCACCGTTGGTGAGCACTAAATTCAGCATTGAGCTTTCCCTGGTTGGTTCCATCACCATTTGTTTAAGTGACGCATCTTGGAAAGCATCCACAATTGTTTTGCTTCTTGCCAGATTCGTAGAAGGAGTACTCCAATCCACATTGGGTAGATGAAAGTCACCCAATATGATCACTTCCCCCTTTGTGGCTATCTTGGCAATATCTATAATCAATTCATTATCTATTTCTTCGATTTGAGTCGGAGGTCTGTAGACTACAGCAGTATGGATGACAGTGCCATCTCCTCTTTCCAGCGCAATCCACAGCGCTTCTTCTTTTCCCCATGCCCCCTGCATTGCAGCAGCTTTAATATTGCTTTTTACATACAAGGCTACTCCTCCTCCTTTTCCACTTTCTTTGTCTCATCTGAATAGATTATAGCCAGCTATGGCTATATCCCATTCATTTGATTCATTAAACCATGTTTCTGTAATGGCCACACTGTCCAAGTCCATTTCCACCATTAGGGCTTCCAGGTCTGGAACTTTGTTGGCTAAGCTTCGAGCATTTGTGCTCATTGCTTTCCAGCATTTAACTGGCTTGCATGTATTTTGCATTGATTTTGTTCTGCCCACTTCTTCCCACTTGTCATTGATGTGTGGTTTAAAAGTGTGGCTGTTTCTGATGATCTTCACATTTATTTATTTATTTAGCTGTATTTATATCCCGCTTTTCACTGGTCAAAGCGGTCAATTGGGGAATACATTTAACACGAGCGGATATGACACACATACGTTAATACTTACAGGGAACATGGGCAATGGAGGGTTAAGTGGCTTGCCCAAGACCACAAGGAGTGCCTATAGGACTAGAAATCCCAGTCCCTCTGGCCTGAGATTGCTGTCCCCAGGTGGGACTTGAACACCCGGACCTCCGGCCTGAAGTACCTTGTCCTAACCACTAGACCACTCCTCCCTTTGCCGGGAGTGACGTCCTCAACTAGTCCTCCATCCATCACCCCCTTTTTCTAGTTTAAATGCATATCTGCATACTGCCTGAATTTTTCACTTAGGATTCTTTTCCCTGCGACAGAGAGATGTAGTCCATCAGCACAGTAATCTCTTGTTAGTCTATCTGTTTCCCCAGTCGCCAGTAAATCTGAATCCTTCTTGTTCGCACCAGGTCTGGAGCCATGTATTAAAGCTGTTCATGCGATGCACCCTTTCTGCCCTCTTACCATGAACAGGTAGAACTTATGAGAATGCTACAGTGTTAACAGTGGGCTTGAGTTTCTCTCCCAGAGTCTGGAAGTCCCTTTGAACTGCAGAGGCACTGTTTCTAGCCAGGTCATTTTTACCCAGGTGGATGAAAACATCAATTTTGGAGTGCTCACTTTCTGCACTAAGTACATCAACAATTTGGTTTGTATTCCTGCTGGCTGAAAAGCCTCGGAGGCATTTGACTATCATCTCTCTTTTGAATTGTGTTCCCAAGTTGGTGCCTCTGATGATGGAATCTCCAAGTAGTAGTAGTTTTCTGTTTGAGTTTTTCTTCATATTTGGTGCTTTAGTAGGAGATTGGGCATTGATTGACTCATTTAAGGGTCCTTCACTTTCCATGGATTGGTGATCCTCATTAACCAAAGCAGAGAAGGCATTATGCAGGAATATCTCTTGATGTATAGGATGTCTCTGCGTTACAGGTCGCAATCTACCCGAGCCCAATTTGTTTCTGGGATGTTTGATTCTTTGTAGTAGCGGTGGTGGACTTTATTATGTTTGTATCCTAGAAGAGGTCCGTTTCATTGCAGCTAGTTCCTCCCTTAGTAGAGTCAATTCTTTATGCATGGCAGATGACTTGAGGCACATAGGACAAGCTCTTAGGTTCCAAATAATTCATCTCAGAATGAAAGCACCACAGTTAATGCACTGAATAAATGACACGCTGATTAAGCAGTCCTAGAAGGAGAAGAAGAAGAAAAGGTGGGCTTAACACCAAATTAAAAAGGATAGATGGCAACGTATGTGACTACTATATAGGCAATGCAGCTCTGGGGTGGGTGGGGTGAGGTGTAGGGTGGGCAATAACTTAAGTGTCCCTGGCCAGTAGGCCTTACGTGAATAGTGAACACACTCAGATATCTGATTTAAGGGCTACACAAGGAATGTAGGCAGTCAGAATATTCTCAAAGTAATGTATAACCAACAGTTAAATTCTATATTAGCAACAGGCAAAAAATGATAGAAAGCTGAAAGCTTAGCTGTGTGGAGGCTCTGGAAGCTGTGAAGCCTGGAGTTTACCAGGTACTTGTGGAAGGCTGTAAGATAATCTAATTAGCCCCTCCCTGTGAGCAGGCTTGCAACAGAAAATTCAAACATATTAAATTAGTAAAACAAGACCTTCCTTGTCTAAATCCATGTTTGTTTTCTCCCATTAAACCATGACTATATGTTCAGTAATTTTATTCTTTATAATGGTTTCTATCATTTTGCCCAGTACTAATATCAGGCTGACTGGTCTGTAGTTTCTCGAATCACCCCTGGAACCCTGTCTAAAAATAGGTGTTACATTGGCCATTCGCCAGTCTTCAAGTACAAGGGGGGCCAAAATTTTGTTATTGTAACTTGTAAACTTCTTTTTTTTTCTATAGTTCTGTAGCCAGAATGTCACAAAAACAGCTTTTTATTTTCTTTAAAAGCCAAAGACTTATCAGCCCCCCTCCTCATACTACAGATGATTTTAATGATAGTTCACATTTTTCAGTTCCTTGAATACCCTTGGATGTATATTATCCGGTCTAGGTGATTTATTACTCTTCAGTTTATCAAATAGTTGTACTACATCTTCCCAGTTTATCAATATTTCTTTCAATTCATTTATTTTTATTTTATTTAACTAGGCTTATATATCGTTTTCCTACCAGTCAGTGGTGTACATTCAAGTACTGTATATATATTTTCCCCTTATCCCCAAAGGGCTCACAATCTGTGTTTTTATACCTGAAGCAACTGAGGGTTAAGTGACTTGTCCAAGGTCACAAAGAGCACCTGTGGGACTAGAAACTCCAGTCCTTCTGGCCCAAGGTTGCTGTCCTCTAGCGGGATTTGAATCCCTGGTCCTCCAGCCTGATGTAACTTGCCCCATCCACTAGGCCACTCCTCCATATTGCACTACCTTTAAATACCATTTCAGCCATGGGTAACGTGCCTGCATCTTCTTCAATAAAGTGCCTAAATCTTCTTCAGTAAAGACCGAAGCAAAGAATTTATTCAGTCTCTCCGCTGTGGCCTTATCCCCTCTTAGTGCCCCTTTTACTCCTCTATCATCTAATCGTCTAACTGACTCTCTCACAAGTTCTTGCTACAAATGTACTTGGAAAAGTTTTTATTATGTGTTTTTGCTTCCACGGCAAACTTTTTTTCAAAATCTCTCTTTGCCTGCCTTTCAATGTCTTGCCTTTTACTGGCAGTGCTTATGTTTCCTGTTTGTCATTTGGCTCCTTTTTCCATTTCTTGAAAATGCCTTTTTGGCTACAACAGCCTCTCTGACCTCACCTTTAAACCATGCTGGTAGTTTTTGGACTTTCTTCCACTTTACTTAAAGCAAGGAATACATCTGGTCTGGGCTTCCAAGATAGTACTTTTGCTTTATGTAAATCTTTAATCTTTGCAGTTGTTCCTTTTTAGCTTTTACCTATTTTCCTAATTTTATCATAGTCTCACTTTTGAAAGTTAAAAAGTAGGAGTAAGTGATGTCAGGCCATCATATGAACAGTTGAGCCGAGTGCTTTGGTGGACAAACTGCTCCAAAGGGGGTTAATTTTGCCTTCCCATACCCTATTGAGGCTGATTATAGACCTTAAGAGGGGACTATGCAAAGCCTCAGTGGGATGACCAAGACCTGGCGAAAAGTTGCCGACTTAAGAGAATACTTTTATTAGAGCCGCGAAGACACCACTTCCAAATGGTGCCGGCAGGGGGAGAGAATGCTGAGGAGGAGAGAAACACGCCGACAGATGATGCAGCAGACACAATGGTGCATGTTAGCAAGTTGGAGATGCAGCAGTGGTTTAGCGAGCTTAAACAAGAGATTGGAGCAGTAAGGACTGAGCTTGGCTGCATGGTGGAGAACTTAAGAGCTGATATACATGAACTGGGCAAAAGCGTAGAGGAGGTTGAAGAGAAAGTGGATGACGGCCAAGCAGAACAGGAGCATATGCAAGAAAGTATCTGCAAGGTGGAAGAGACAACACAGCAAATGCAGTTAAAATTAGATGGCTTGAAGAACCGCAACAGATGAAATAATCTGTGAATTAAAGGAGTTCCTGAGGGGTCAGAATTCCAGGACTGTATAGCAATAGCGGTTTCAGGTTTTCAAGCTTTTCTAGAAGGAGAAGAGGAGGTGGCAGCGCTGGAGCTATAGTTGGATCGGGTACATTGGGCGCTTGGCCCCAGCAGAGTGTGCACCCCAGAGACAGTGTAACCTGCTTTCATAATTATACCATTATAGAAAGAGTGGCTGCAAAAATGAGGCAAATGGGCAAGTTTCAGGGGCAGGGCCACCTGGAAGCAGTGTTTACAGATCAATCCACGGGAACTTTTTAGTGCTAGAAGAGCTTTGGCCCCATCAAAGAAAGGTTAGGCAAGGAACAAATTAAATATGTTGATTTACCCTATAGGACTATCCTTTACAAAAAATGGAACAACATTGGGTGACGACTGTGGAGTTGGCTGTTAAGGCCATGGAAGTGTCAGGACTCTCTGATGTGGGCAGTACACTGCCCAGACAGCCATTGGAAAAATCGTGAAACAAACGATGGACAGTGGTAGAAAAGAGTGAGAAATGAAGAAAGAAGACAACAGGGAGAGAAAAAACTCTGACTTGATTGTGGTATGGGACATTTCCCCAGGCCTTCCCAGCCTCTAGCGCTTCCTGCCCAAAAAAGGGAGGGGTGGTCATTTTATTCTCTGTAGAGTGGGAGCAGTTGTTAATACGATTAATAGGGATATGCAGGGGAGATATCTGGTGGTACAAGCTGCTATAGGGGAGACTCCTTAATACTTTGTTAATATATATGCACCCAGTCAGGACCAAGGGGAATTTTATGAGAGATTAGGAAGGGTTCTGGAGACCTTGGGTGAGAGCCATTGTGTGCTAGGAGGGGATTTTTACCTGACAGTTAATACTAGCCACACCTGCCCTCCCCAGTAAGCCACATTCAAATCCATATTTTCTGGGTGTAAATTCAAAAGCATATAATGTGGGAAGGGTTGGATTGTCACTCACTAACGCTTAAAGAGGTCCACTGCCCAGGTCCACACCTTTGCCACTTTCACACAGCTCCACCATAGATGGAAAAAGTCCTCCTCCATCCCACATGATCACATTTGATTTAATAGATGGAGGAAGGGCAGCAAGGAAATCCACAGTACTACCTTTTATCTTTTTTTAAAATTTATATTGTGCAAATCCCTCAATACTCTACATGTCATAGTAATTCTAGCTGTGAACCCTTAATTCTTACCCACTGGACTGATGGGTGTACTCTTAAGTTTAGGTGCTTCATACCTGGGAGACTTCCATCCATCCTCTACGCTTAGTCAAGGACATAGAGATCTCACCCCATTATTGATGACCCATTTATTTATTTATTTAGTTGGAAACTTTTATATACTGCCCCTTCCCAAGATCAGGGGCGGTTTACATGGAACAAAGGAAACATACATACAGCAGTCCCAAGTTACCCCCCTCAGTGCCGAAGCTAGGAAGGAAGGCTGAGCGTGCGGGGTAGAAAAGTCACGCAGCAAAGAGGCTCCAAGGTAAGCGTGGCAGGTGGGGGGCAGGACAGCAGGAACCCTTAGAAACTCCCCTCCCCCCTGTGTTTAGGTGTGATTTTGGAGCTTCAGGCCCTGTCGTGCCATGAGCCATTCCTTTCCTTCTTCAAGGCGAAAGTGGTCCTGTGCCCGGTACCTTGATTTTTGCCCAAGGTGGTGTCAGCATTTCATGTAAATCAGGCCATTTCCTTAGCAGCTCTGGCAAGCGCAGATGTGGGCCTTACTAGGTTTGCTTTGTTAGTGCACATTATTACATTCAACCCTGCCACCTACCAGGTTATCATTGCCTGCTTTCCTACCCACACTTATGTCACCGCCTCTCATCACCTTGCACCTGGTGCTTGCCATGATACACTGGTTGAACATCAGTAATTAAGAAAGAAATATGGAAATTGCACTTACCTTGATGTTAAAAGAGCCCTGCGAAGGTATGTGAAAAGAACATTGTCCTTTTGGAGATCAGACCATCTGTTTGGTGGGCCACACAAAGGTGAGGCGGCAGGTAAGGCCTCCATTTCCAGATGGATCTGGGAGGCAATCGTGTTGGCATATATCTTGAAGAGTAAAGCAATGCTGGTGGTGTTGCGGGCGCATTCCATGAGTTCTCAGGCAGCCTCATGGGCAGAGTATAGTTTAGTTCCGCCATTGGAAATCTGTAGGGCGGCAACGTGGTCATTGCTGCACACTTTCTCTAAGCATTATCGTCTGGATGTCCAGGCGGCGCGTTACATATCGTCAGTGCTTCAGGCTGGTTGTGTGGGTTCCTCCCATTAGTTTAACTCTTCTGAGACATCCCAGAAGTGTGGGACTTGACTGGAGTGATGATAAGGAAAGACAAATTAGACTTACCTGCTAATTGTTGTTTCTTGAAGAACTCCATTCCAGTCCCGGAACCCTCCCTGAGTGCTTTCTGTGATATTCTTTACATACCCTGGTCCTGAAGCTGGTTCCCTTGGTGAAGGAAGTGGCCAAGTGGAGCCAAAGAGTGGGGTGTATTCGGGGTTTGTGGGGTGTGGGGGGGATGAGGTGGACCGGAAGAGCTGTCCGTCGCTTGCTCCATGCTGGTTGGAGTTTCGGAGGGTAGGCCTGGAGGGGGACGGGACGGGGTATCCTTCCCAGGGGATGGAGAGGGTACTAGTTTATTTAAGTGTAGACATGTTTGTTACATATCTAACTACTAATTTGTTGCTCCTGTGAGTCTGCTTTGTCAATAGGTACTGGAGCTGGTAGGCGGTGCCAGCTGCATAGGTACACTGGTGTCATCAAAAAGATGACATGCTTAGTATCCAAGCTTCTGGAAGAGGTACACCAAAGGTGCGGGACTGGACTGGAGTTCCTCAGGGAACAAGAATTAGCAGATAAGTCTAATTTCTCTTTTCCAGGTCATTTATGAATATGTTAAAATGCAGCGGGCCCTGCGCAGATCTCTGGGGTACTCCACTATTCACCTTTCTCCATTGAGAAAATTGGCCATTTCATTATTGCCCCTCCAGTCCAGTCCAGACCAGACATGTGGGTAATCTCGCTTCACCAGCAGCTTGGAGACTGAGCATGCCAGGCCTTGATGGTGTCACCCTAGATAGGCAGCTGTCACCGCCCATCAAGCTCAGTATTCTCAGTCTCCAAACAGCTGGAGAGCATGTCTTTCCCATTGTTTGGACTCAATTAGAGAGCTTCAAATAAGAATCAGAGCGGAAAAAAAAAAGACAGGTTACGAATGGGAAATAATCAGGAGTTTCTGGCATTCCCTTTGACTTTGAGTTCTGTATCTCTTAAAAAAGAAAAAAACTCAAGAGCAGTCTGCTACTTGATACTGTCCCGAAGTACAGGTCAGCTTTTACAGGCAGCTCACCAATCCCTTCAGTGAAAGGTGTAGCTGGTTTGCTTGGTGGCGAAAAAGCAGTTTTCTTCTGGCTCAGAGCGACTTCAGCTCATCAGACAGGGCTGTTGTTTTCGGTCTGGCTGAGTTCAGGGCTCTACTGGCAGGTTGCTAGTCCCTCCCCTCTAATTCCCGCCACTGTTCTTCGCTCTGCAGGATCTCCAGAGGAGCAGTGAGTGTAGCCAGTGGGGGGGTTTTTTCTAGCTTTTTGCGAGGCCCTCGGAGTTCCTTTCATCTGATGTGTGGCGGGGTGGAGAGTGCTGGGGTCTGTCAAGTTTGTTGTCAGCACCATTTTATTTTGGCATGTTCTTGTTTTTGGGGCTCCGTTATTTTGAGTTCTTTTCCTTTGGGGGCTTTTTGAGTAATGGAGTTTTTTCTGAGGATTTACTTTTTGCTTTTGTTTTGCGGCTTAGTTGAGGCTGTCATGCCATCACAGAAGCAAGCTTGTAGAGCCTGCGGTTTCCGCAGAGGCTCCTTGTGCCTCTTGGGTTGTTGCCACAAGTGTGAAGCTGAATCCATATCCGTAGAAGAGAACCTGTCAGCCAGTAAGAGCAGGAGAGAGGGTTCTGGTGAAGCACAGTCTCAGCCCAGGCAGTCCTTTCCTGCGGTTGCTCCTGCCACAGTTTTTGCAGGAACAGTGGCCATTTCAGAGGAGCTTGTTCCCATGGCTTTTCTAATGGCTGCCCAGCAGAACAACTTGGAGTCATCCATTCCAGCTTCTGTCAGCAGTCTTTTGTCATCAATTTCATCCTCTGGATTGTTTTCACCGGATTTTGTACTGAATATGCATCGGGCTTATTGCCTGAAACAAGGATTGGGTGAATGTGTCACAGGGTCTCAAAGAGAGCCAAAAAAGGGGTCCCACTGAGGCTGTAGCAGCTAGGCTTCCGGAAGAGGCGCCCTTGCCCATGCACAGGTACCTGGAGAATGAAAGCTAGGAAGAAACCGGCTTGGTTCACTCTGAGGATCCATTGGAGGGTCCCTCAGATTTCTGGGGGGATTCCACTGCTGCAGAATTGGAGGAAGGGGGATCCTGCAGGTGGAGGACCCTCATATTGTCTACCTGTTTGGACAAGAAGCGTTAGCGGCGCTAACTGTCCATTCGCTGGCCGCCCTTAACTTGCCACATACTGCTACATCAATGGAAGAGCCCTTGGAAGATTCCCTTTTGCAAGGTGTCCAGATGTCATAGCCCACCATGCCAGTCCACAGAATGATCAAGTAGATTTTTCTGTGTAAGTGGGAGATTCCGGAGGCAGGCTTAAAGGGCAGCTGAGCCATTGCGTGGCTAAATCCAGTGCCTGATTCAGAAAAGAACCAGCTGAAATCTCCTAACGTGAATGTGTTGATCTCAGCAGTTACCAAAAAGGGCATTATACCTGTGGAGGGCGGAGTGACCCTCAAGGACTAGCAAGACCGAACGTTTATGTTTATTTATTTATTTTATTAACATTTCTTATATACTGCACTATTTGACATCAGCGCGGTTTACATAGAACAAAAACATCAGACAAATTGCATATGTCTGGTCATTACAATTAACAGGAAATGGAACTTGGACAACAGGTAAACTATATACATAAGAGGTGTAGCGAGAAAAGGCTCTTGTTTGGTGTTTTACATTGCTGGGGACACTTGTTGCGAGGGCTTGCCTGGTTGACTACTACTATTGCTGAGGCGCTTGCTGTTCCAGTGGGACTGAGGATCGGTGTTGTCAGTGAGATATTTGATGAAGAGGAAATGTTTAAGGGCCTTCCTGAACTGACTCAAGTTGGGGATTGCCCTGATATGTGCCGGTAAGGTATTCAATAGTTTTGGGGCGCGGAGTCGGAAAGCTCTCTTAGCTGTTGTTTTGGTGCATCTTGTCATTATTTTGGGGATTGTTAGCATGTTGGACTCTGCGGTTCTTCTTGGTCTGTTAGGTGCAAGTGGTTGAATGAGTTCAGATAGTGAGGAGGAGGAGAGCCCCTTGCCAGCTTTGAAGGTCATCAGCAAGGTCTTAAAACTGATCCTGGCTTGGATGGGGAGCCAGTGTAACTGTTTCAGGAGGGGTGTAATATGGTCTCTCCTGGATGCCCCAAAGAGTACCCGTGCTGCACTGTTCATAGCAAGTTGCAGGGGGCTCAAGGTGGACTGGGGGAGCCCTTGTAGTATGGAGTTTGCATAATCGAAATGTGGAATGATCAAGGCTTGGTAAATGGTGCGGAAATCATCTGGATCGAGTAGCGGGCGTAGGTGTCTGAGGGATCTGATCTTGAAGTAGATCGCTCTTACGGTATTGGCGATGTGTTTCTTCATGTCGAGATTTTGATCCAGCGTCACTCCAAGGTAACGTATAGCGGGTTTCACTTGTAGTTCGGCATCATTTACCTTCACAAAGTTGAAAGCCTTGCTGAAACAGGTGTTTGATATCAATGCATTATTCTTGCAAGTGTCCATCTACTGAGCCTATGTGGCAAGAGCTTGCTTCATGTGGGCACAGGGGGTGCTCAATAGCAACACTGAGCTGCAACAGGTCTCCCCAAAGGCAGCAAAGCTAGATTCTTGGGTGGCTTATCTGTCAGATGCCTTTTATGACCTTATTCGAACCTTGGCCAAAGGCATGGCCTTGGTCATCGCAGCCAGGCATTTTCTTTGGCTCTGGAATTGGTCGGTGGATGTGTCTTCTAAAACATGCCGGAGTAAGCTCCCCTTTAAGGATAAGCTGCCGTTTGGGAAGGCCTGGGACAGGCTGGTCAAGGATTTGGGTGAGACTAAAGGGGCCAGCTCCCTGAGGATAAGCAAATGCCCGTCAGGATGACGGCCCCAGCACGGGTTCAGTATCGAGATTTCAGGCGTTTTCAAGTGATGCGCTTTGCCCCTTATCAGAGGGGTTGGTACCTGACTCAGCGGCCATCCTTTTGAGGGAACAGGGGCACAGGAAGAGGTTACTATCCTGCCGCTTCTTCTGCTCCCAAGAAGTCACAATGAAGTGAGGAGGGCCCAGGCAGGAGTAGTACTGGTAGGCAGTCGCCTCCAAAGTTGTTTTTTTTTCTCCGCCTGGGTCCACGTTACCTCCAATCAGTGGGTTCTAGAAGTGATTCAAGAAGGTTAAGTTTTGGAGTTCAAATACCCACTTGCAGATGCGTTCTTACTATTGCTTTGCAAAGCACCGGGAAAGATTGTGGTGATCTAAGATATTTTGTTGCAGCTCCAACACCCGGGGTCAGTAGTTGAGGTTCTGCACGCCCAGTTACGGTGCAGTCGATGCTCCATTTATTTCATGGTACTCAAAAAAGAGGGTACCTTCCATCCCATCTTGGATCTCAAGCATGTAAACCAAGCATTGCGGGTGCCATGGTTCCATATGGAAACACTTTGCTCCATGGTGGTGGCGGTAAGACAAGGCAAGTTCCTCACCGCCCTTGACCTAACCGAAGTGTAACTTCACATACCCATTCGACTGGAGCATTAGTTCTTTCTATGGTTTGCAGTGCCAATGGGGTACTTCCAGTTCCGAGCACTGCCATTCGATTTGGCTACAGCTCCTCACACCTTCACCAAGGTTATGGTAGTGGTGGCAGCAGCTCTCCATCAAGAGGGCATTCTAGTGCATCCTTATCTGGACAATTGGTTGATAAGAGCAAAATTACTTCAGGAAAGCAATGTGGCGACAGAGTTTCTTCAGACTCTTGGCTGACTAGTCAGCTATGCCAAGAGAACATTACAGCCCTCACAGAACATCGTCTATTTGGGGGCCAGTTTTCAGACAAATGTTAGCAGGGTGTCCCTGCCAAGCGATCGGGTACAAAGCTGACAACCCAAGTTTCACAGTTTCTGCAAATGGCCACACCGATGGCATGGCACCACCTTCAGCTATTGGGCTCGTTGGTGGCATCAGTCAAGATGGTTCACTGGATGCATGCCCATGAGTCCCTTGCAGAGGGCCCTCCTCCACAGGTGATTGCTGCAGGTGCACCTGTTATCAAGGTAGTTGATTTGCCCATTGGTCACATGGATGGCGCTCAAATGGTGGCTCAGTTCACTACGTCTGCTGGTGAGCATGCCATTGGAGCCCCCGAGTGGATTCCATTGACAACAGATGCCAGTCTCACTGGTTGGGTAGTGCATTGCGAACACCATATAATGCATGTTGGACCCCAGAGGAGGCCTCCTGGTTGATCAATCGGCTAGAGATGAGAGCGGTATTGCTAGCTCTCGGGTTTTTCTGGCCACTCCTGTACGGAAAGGTAGTCCGGATGTTCTCGGACAACGCCACCATCGTGGCCTACATCAATCGCCAGAGCAGAACGGTAAGATTGCTGCTTGAGGATGAGATTCTGCCTCTCCTCATTTTGGTGGAGGTGAATCTCTAGGCCATCTGTGCTGACCACGTGGCAGGAAGAAACAACATGGAAGTGGACTTCCTCAGCCACAATCGCATAAACCAGGGCGAGTGGTCTCTTGAAAACGTGGTTTTTGCCATTCTCATATGTCGGTGGGGCAAACCTATCATGGACCTGATGGCGACCTGCAAGAATGCAAAAGCTTCCAGGTTCTTCAGCAGACGGAGGCAGAGGATGTCAGAGGGCTGGATACATTGGTCCAGAGGTGGCCAGTGGAGAGCCTCTTCTACATGTTCCCCCACCCACCCCTGTGGGCTCTCATAGCGCACTTGCTTCCGAGGATAGAAGCTCATTTCATTTCATTTTATTAAAACTTGATACACCACCCTTAGTGGAGACAACAGGGTAGTTTATAATTGAAACAAGCAATTTAAAAACCAGAAAGAAACTCCATTGAATAAAGAGAAAAGAGAGAGAGAGACAGTAGAGAGATAAAAAGCAAGGATGCAAGAAGACACATCAGGGCCAATTGAATTCACAGGGGGTGGGCTGGGAAGGCAGAGCTAATCAGAGGGAATCAATTGGGAGGTTGAAAGCTACATGGAAGAGATGAGTTTTGAGCAAGGTTTTAAATTTAGCATAACTAGGTTCTAGTTGGATTGCAGGGGGTAGGTTGTTCCAAAGGAAGCTCACCCAGGCTTAATGATCCTGATCGCAGCATACTGGCCTCGGAGATGATGATATCAGGATCTTCTCCGTTTGCAGATGGGCCCTTCTTGGCACCTGCCACTGTCTACATCTGCTTTCTTAAGGACCCATTCTCATGCCTCAGGTGGCTTGATTCTCGCTGACAGCCTGGTTCTTGAGAGGGCTCAGTTGAGGAAGAGAGGATATTCTGCTCCAATGATAATGACATTGTTGAAAGCACGCAAGCAAGCTACATCCTTGTCGTATGTGCAAGTTTGGAGAATCTTTGAATCCTGGTGCACAGAACAGACACTACAGCTTTTGCCAGCCTCTCTACCGGATATTCTGACTTTCTTACAGGCAGGTCTGGAGAAGGGCCTGGCCTGCAAGTGGCTGTGCTAACGTGTTATAGGGGGCACGTTCAGGGGATTTCCTTAGTGGCCCACCTGAATGTAGTGTGTTTTTCTTCAGACGGTGAACATTTCCAACCACCAGTGTGTGTTCTAGTTCCACCTTGGGATCTGAATTTGGTCCTGTTGGCATTGACAGAGGCTCCCTTTGAGCTTTTGGGAAGTTCCACCCTAAAGAACTTGAAAGTGAGGATGGTCTTTTTGGTGGCCATCTGCTCGGCGCAACACATCTGAGCTTCAAACGTTGTCCTGCAGGGAGCGATTCCTATTGATCTTGAAAGAGAAAGTGGTGCTGCATCCGGCTCCATTGTTTCTGCCTAAGGTGGTATCATCTTTCACCTCAACCAACTCCAGAGGAGTGTCAGCTGCATTTGCTGGATGTATGCAGAGTGCTTCACCTCAAGACAATGGAGTCGTTCCACAAATCTGATCATTATTTTATCCTGTTCGGTGGTGCACGAAGAAGGGAAGTGGCCTCTAAGGCCTCTGTCGCTCATTGGATCCGAGAGGCCATTGCCTCAGCATACCTTCTGTGATGTAGGGAGTTACCTAAGGGGCTCCATGTGCATTCAACCAAGGCGCAAGCAACATCTTGAGTGAAAGCGAGGCCGATCATCTGTAAAGCTGCAACATGCATATTTTCGTCCATCATTACCGGTTGCAGAGAATACACGTTTTGGTTCTGCAGTGCTTCAGGCTGGACTTGCAGGTTTTTCCCAAGGTTAGTGTTGCTATGGACCGGAATGGAGGGATGATAAAGAAGGTGAAATTAGGTCTTGGTTTTGGTTTGGTTTTACCTGGTCTTAACTGATAATTTGCTTTCCTTGAGTCTTTCTAGTCCAGTCCAGGGCCCTCCCTAGTGTTGCTATTGTTCCAGTGTATGTTGCCGATCTTGGGTGCCACAAATTCCATCACACACCTTTTTTCTCCAGAACAAGCAGGAAGTCAGTCCTCACATATGGGTGACGTCGGCACCAACTGAGTCCTCAGAGAAGCATCTCCCCAGCTTTCAAAGAAAGCCTTTGAGAAATGCCACCCCACATGCATGGTCCCCTTCCCGCCCAAGAGTGCCATCTTGCTCAGTCTCCTTTTTTCTGTGGATCCCTTCAGACGTCTCGTTTGTCCCCGGAAAAAGTTGATTATTTTGTTCCCGTGTTTCCAAATCACATCCGGTATTGCACCGGTACTCTTCCCGCCTACTTACCTCAGTGCTTTGGTGTCTGGTTCGGTTTAAAGTTTTGTAGTTTTGCTTCTTTTCTTTTTCTGGTGCCTTCGCATCCTTTTTTTTCCCCCTCTGCAGCCCGCAGGGTCTTCGACCTCACAGGGGTACTTTTTTCCTCCAAGGCTACCAGTGGTTTCAAAAAGTGTGATTGGTGCTCTAAAATCATGTCTTTGACTGACACACACGACTGCTACCTTTACTGCCTCGGGCCTGAACATGACCCAGCAGCCTGCGGTCTCTGCATGAGGACGTCCAACAAGGCCTTCAAGAGCCACCAGTAGCAGCAGCATGATAAGTTTTTCCCCGAGTCCCTGATGCCTCCGAAGGCCAGGGCCTCCTCTGAAGCCCCTACATCTTGTGTGGAACTCTCCGAACCCGAGCATCGTCGTGGGTCCTCAGAAAGGGGGTCTCCTTCGAGGGAACCCAGAAAGAAGAAGAAACCATCAAAGATGGCATGCTTGGATGGTTCTGACCGGCTGGGAGCTCCCAGGGCCCGGTCCCACAGTCCAAAACCTTGTCCGAGGTGTCGGAGAAAGAGCGACCTGCAAAGATACCCCAGAAAGCTCTGGCCACGGACCGGCCTCAGTCCCCAGACACCATCCTCTATTGAGGATTCCCCTTCGAGGGAGCTAGAGTCAGGTCCGAGCCCCTCGGTGCCCGTGCCAAAGGCTGCAGAGCCTTTTGGCCTGGAGTCCAGAATGGCGGCCCTGGAACGCAGTTTTTTTTTTTCCAATGGCCTCACATCAGTTGGGAGGAAATTATACTCCATACACTGGATTGTAAATGGGCCCTGTCCTTCTACCTACAGCAGACTCATGGCCATCACAAAGCTCCTCAGTTTTTTGTTTCTTACGACCCCAGCAGACTGGGGCTTCCTGTGACTAAACGAACTGTGTCCGCTTGGGTGGCAGACTGTATTGCCCTCGCCTATGAGCAAGCTGGTCTCTCCCTGGAACACCGGATTATTGCATGAGAGCAATGGCCACATCGGTTCCGAACCTATTGCTCAGTGCCACATGGTCTTCTAGTCACACATTCACAGCTCACTACTGTCTGGAAAGTAAGTCCCATTGGGACAGTGCCTTCAGCCAGGCAGTACTCTGTAATCTTTTAAGGGTGTAGGCATCTCCTGCCATCTGACCCTTCTCTATTTAGGCTTCCAGAGTGACAGTGCCGCTGGACACTAGGGTCTTGCAGAGTGTCTCAGTTGGGGACTCAGCTTCTGCAACTCATGACTACCTGATTTAGTTGCTGTTGGTGCTGTCATAGTTCAATCCTTGGCAGCCTGGAGCTATATGTGAGTACTGACTTCCTGCTTACTTACCTGTAACAGGTATTCTCCAGGGACAGCAGTAATCGGTCCTCACAACCCTCCCTCTTCCCCTGGGAATTCATTCCCTACCTTGCTTTGTTTTCACTACATCCTAGCTATGTCATCTGACTGAGCAAGATGGCACCCTTGGGCGGGAAAGGGACCATGCATGTGTGGTGGCATCTCCCAAAGGCTTTCTTTGAAACCTGGGGCCTCCATGAGGGCTCCGTCAGCACCAATGTCACTCATATGTGTGGGCTGATTCCTGCTGTCCCTGGAGAACACCTGTTACAGGTGAGTAATTACACTTTCTTCTGAGGCAATGGAGGGTTAAGTGACTTCCCTAGGTCATAAGGAGTCATAGAGGGAATCAAATCCTGGTCTCTTGGCTACTCCTCCACTCATGGAGCTGTTATATAGTTAGATTTGTAAATAAATAATATTCAATGTTTTGGATAACGGATGGGCTAAGTGATCTGGATAGCTGAAAGAAATAATATAGTTTCCTCTCCTTCCCCCCTACCCCCGCAGACTTAAATAACTACTTCCATCCCCTTACAGCATCCTGGTACATGTCTTTTACATTGAAATTTATTAGTTCCACACTAAAGGCCTTCTAGTCTCAATCAAGCCAATATTCAAAACCTTAACTGGCCACAGATAGTACCATTGAATATCTCCTCAGACTGCCCTGGGAGGAGTTTGTGCTTAAGCAATGCCATTGAAAAGTGCAGCACACATTCTTACTAATGTCGGACGTTATAAAATTACACCCAAAGGGACTTGCCCAAACTCAGAAGGAGTGTTGGTGGGGAGGGCCTAAGATTTGAACCCTCATTAGGCCACGACTAACTTTTCATCAGCAAGTGTTTCTTCTCTTTAATTCTCATTGAACGTCATACTCTCGCAGAGGTGTGTAAAATCTTGGATCTGATTCTGGGGGAAGAAGGTGCTGAAGAACTCAGCAGTCATCCTGCAAGACGATCACTTGAGTCCCCTAAATCAACCTTAATACTAAGGGACCTCATAATGTGCAGCTTCTTGAAAATCTATTTGGTCAATATCAAACAATCACAGCCCCCCTTTCTTAAGCGATTCAAGTTCCTTATCCCTCCAGATCAGTCCCGAACCTCTGGGTAGTGTACCTATTCCAGAAGCTTGGAGACTGAGCATGTCATCTTTTGATAACACCTCTCTACTTTTACCACTGGCACCGTCTACTAGCCCCAGTTTACTCAGTCTCCAAGCAGCTGGAGGAGGTGTGAGCCAGGGGTTCTGGACTCTCTGAAGACAACTAAGGAGATAGCCTTTTATTTTCTTGCTTCCCTGGGCTCAGCACTGGATTTTATTCGGAGTGGAAAAAATAATAGAAATTATATTCAAGCAGGCAGGATTTCAGACACTCTGCAGGCAAAGGAGGGAATCCCCCGGCCTCCCCAGGGAGAGCAGGCAGCTCCCGAACCCGTTATCGGGTGTGGAGCCGTCTCCCAGACATCAGTGGCGAGACGGACAGCTCCTGCTGAGCCTTCAGTGCCTAAGCCCTTGGAGTTGGCTGAGCATGGGGTGGTAGGAGGTACAATAAACATCTGCTGCAGAGTGCAGGTAAGCACCGGAATGAAGAGGGAATTTCTTTCGGGGTGGTTTAGGTCTAACAGTGCTGTGTTTCTGAAGGGTGCAGGAAGCAGGCCTCAAAAGGGAGGCGCTGTCCACATGGCAAGAGGCCAGAGCGGCTGTGTTCATCTGTGGCTCCTGCAGCAACCTGGAGGTTTAGCTTCTTTCGCCTCCCCCCCCCCCCCCGGGGCTGTCAGGGGGGGGTTGGGTTAATTTTTATTTTATTTTATTTTTATTTACTTTCTCTTATATACCACGCTATTCTGCATCAGTGCAGTTTACATTGAACAAACTGAAATTACATTGAACAGGGCATTATAACTTGGAGATAACTATTTTACAGGGAACATGGGCTATGGAGGGTTAAGTGGCTTGCCCAAGACCACAAGGAGCAGCAGCTGTGGGACTAGAAACCCCAGTCCTTCTGGCCCAAGTTTGCTGTCCTCTAGTGGGATTTGAACCCCCGACCTTCCGGCCTGAAGTACCTTGCCCAAAGCACTAGGCCACTCCTCCACTCCACTAATTGCTGTCTATGATCTGCTTTTAACTTTTGCATCCGTGTTTTGAGGGAGATAGCCGTTAGGGCCTAGGGGCCTGCAGTTATTGCAGTATATTTCAGTTCCTTTTCCTCCATTTTGATTCGTTTGGGTTTGTTTAGTTCACAAAGACTCTTGGTTGTGCCTGTTGGATGTTAAACAGGTCCTGAAGTGCTATTTGAAGTGTACGGCGGCTTTTCAGAGATCAGCGCGAATGTTCATTCTGTTCGGGGGGCCTCGGAGGGGAGAATCTGCGATCAAGGCTTCTATTTCCAGATGGATTAGAGAGATTATTGTCTTGGCCTACGTGGTGAAGGGGAGAGTGATGCCAGCAGGATTGCGGGCACATTCCATAATGGGTCAAGCGTGCTCGTGGGCGGAGTATGGTTAGGTGCTACCGGCAAAGATCTCTAAGATGGCATCCTGGTCTTCCCTTCATACCTTTGCTAAGCATTATCACCTGGATATTCAGGCTTCGGGTGATGCTCACTTTGGAGGGTCAGTGCTTCAGGTCGGGTTGGCAGGTCCCTCCCATTAGGTTAACTGCTCTGTTACATCCCAGATGTGCAGGACTGGACTGGAGGGACGATAAGGAAAGAAAAATTAGACTTGCCTGCCAATTGTTGTTCCTTGAGGAACTCCAATCCAGTCCCAGATCCCACCCTTGATGGTTTCTAAGAAGGTGGAGAGAGGGCACTTCCGGATAGGACACTGTGAGCACATTTAGACATTGGGAGCCGGGGCCAGGAGAACTCCCAGTCTCACGCGTCATCCAGATGGGCATAATCAGCGTTGCTTAGGTAAACCTCCCTGGGTTGGGGGGAATGGGGGATTCCTTCCCAGGTGAGGGGGCTAATAAGTTGGGGTGTATAGGTTTGAGAGTTTATCGTTGTTTATCTACTTATTTCTTACTCCTGTGACTCTGCTTTGTCAGTAGGTTACTGGGGCTGGTAGGCGGTGCCAGCGGTATAAGTAGAGGGGTGTCATCAAAAGGTGTCATGCTCAGTCTCCAAACTGCTGGAAGAGGTACACTACCCAGAAGTTGGGGACTGGACTGGATTTCCTCAAGGAACAACAATTAGCAGGTAAGTCTAATATCTCCAGGAACAAGCAAGAATGAGTCTTCACATATGGGTACGTCGGTACCGACGGAGCCTGCGCGGGAACGCTCCCCAGCTTCCCAAAAAGGAAAGCTTTTGGGAGCATCCCACAGCACCTGCGCGCTGCCTTCCCGCCTTTCCTAACCACCTCTCCTCAGTTCTTTGCCGCGGAGCCAGCAGGTCGTGTTCCTGTCACCGCTGAAGAAGTTCTTTGTTTTATTTTATTTCTTTGGTCGCGCGTCTGCCTCCCCCGACTCGGACCGGTACCGCCGGTTTTTTCTTTCTTTTCTTAAAAAAAACAAACAAAACAAAAAATGAACATACTTTTCCCTCACTTAGTGTGTTTTTTCTTCTTTTGGGCCTTAGGCTCCACAAAGAAAGTCTCCTCATGGAAAAACCAGCCTCCAGGTTTAAAAAATGCACTAAGTGCAGGGGTACTATTTCTGTTACCGACACCCATGAATGGTGTCTTAAGTGTTTGGGTCCTGAACACTCCATTCGGATTGTTCCTCCTGCTCTTTGATGTCTAAACGAGGTTTACAGAACCGAGCAGCCAAGCTCCATGTGCTGTTTCCCTCTGATGCAGCTTCAGTGGCATCGACGTCTTCCAGGGCTGCTTCTTCCTCCCATGGATCTCAGGTAACCAAACATAAATCCAGCCGGTCCTCGAAGGGTAGGTCTCGTTCCAAGCATCGAGATGCCTCCGGGCTTGCCCTCGAGGATTCCGCACCGGCAAAACAACCCCGGCGGGAAGCTCCGGCTTCCAAAGCTCCTCCTATGGGGTTACAGGTTGACATCGATGGCACTGTTAGAATGCTCTGGGGTACCGGCGCAACCTTCCGGTACCGACTTCCAGGCATTCATGGCGTCGATGGATCAGAATGTTCTGTCCATGCAGCAGGCTATCACGGCCTTCATTCAAGCTGCGACGCCGCTGATACCACAACAAACCCCGTTGTCGGTATCGGCTACGGTACCGGCACCAGTGTCGGTACCGGTACCGACTGCATCGACATCGACCAGGATGCCGACTGCAGCGGTTCCCTGTCCAGGGATGCCCATCGGTACCGAACCGGTAACGATGACGCCCGATGTCGATACCGGTCGATACGCGTATCGAGCTTTAGAAGAGCACCCTGACAGGCGATACTTTCATTCCTCTGAAGATTCTGATACATCGGAGGAGTCTGCTGAAGTATCCATAGGCCTTCCTGAAGAGCCTTCTTCTCCAAAAAGAAGAATGTCTCCTCCAGAGGACTTGTCCTTTCAAGACTTCATAAGAGAAGTGGCTAAAGGACTTTCTATTTCAGTAACCTCTGAATCAGAGCCTAGAGCTAAAAAAATTGGATATTTTAGGTTATTCTAAGGAGGCAGTCACCCTGCCAATTCATGAGATTCTTTATGAACACATGATTGACTTATGGGAGACTCCTCTCACTATCTCTCCTCATTCTCGTAGATTGGACACTATGGGGCATGTTTACTAAAAACCGCTATTTTGCGCGGCGCAAAATAGCGCACTAAAAGCAGCACTTAAGTGCTCTTAAGCGCCCCGCAAACGTGCGTCGAACCCCCGCACACGTGCACGTCACACTAACGAGCCCCGCACAAGTACGGGCCTGTAAATGTCCGATAGAGGCGTGGAAAGGCCTACGGAGGGCGGAGGAAGGCCCCGGATGGGCGGAGAGACGGGGTTAATGGGCGGGGAAGGGGAGGGGAGAGGCCCCTCGCACAGTTGCGGGGTCGAATTTCCATTGCAAAAATAGCGCGAGTGAACCACTCGCGGTAGAGGGGATTTAAAGGGAAGAGAAAACATTTCCGTCAGCAATGTACAGCACAACCGGGGAAACCTGAAAAACGTGAGCAGTGTGATACATGTGCACAGCACAAAAGTGCAATTAAAAATAGAAAATGACCACCACAAAAATATTAAAAATAGTAATTCAGTTGGGGAACAGTTATAGTGATGGGCAAAACTAGAAAACACACCCAGGAAAGCTCCAAAACAAAATGATTTATGGAAAGGTGTACGGAGCGGAGACTCGTCCAAAAAACATTTCCCTTTTTCTGGAGCTGTCCTGGGAGTGTTTTCCATGTTTGCCCATTAATATCACTGTAGCCCAGCTTGGTTATATGTTATCCCCCTTTTCCCGTGGTCATCTGTGGGCTTTACGTGCACGTTTGTCACCAGACAGGGTGAAGGAGCCCACAGTAGAAATGCACACAGCAGGCTTTGCGACTCCATCCTGCCATGTTACTATCTCCAGGGACTGCACTGTCCCTGAGGCTACAGTGTGGTGCAGCGGACAGAGCCAGTACCTCTAGGACCAGAGGGTCAGAGGTTCAAATCCCATCTGGGGCACCTTCCAGCCCTGGCCATATATTTTACCCACCACTGAACAACAATAGCACACACACCCCTGTCTTGCAGGGAACATAGGCATGGGGAGATCACCCATATTTTACCCAACACCACACACACACCACAACAATGGGCAATACCTACAGCCAAGTCGCCCAAATGCAGTCCCGTACTGACACATTGCAATCAGGTCATCTGCTTTCTCTGAGAGAAGCTCATGCCAGCATGTTGGCGGACGAGTACATGTGGTGCAGGGGGCAGTGGCCGCTAGCCACGGAAGACAGAGGCCTAGCCATGTGCAGGCTGGCACAGTCCACAGCAACAGACAGGCCCTGCCGGATCCACAGTCATGGACTATCCAGGGAATTCAGCCAATCTGTGGCTACACGGTGGTGCAGTGCACACAGACAGTGCATGCAAGAACAGAAGGTCACAAGTTCAAAGACCAGCTGGGGCTACCACCAATCCTGCCCACATATTTTCCCCACAAATAAACAGTGACAGTAAGGACACACCTTTCGTGACGAGGACATATGCAATGTTAATACGTCTATCTTTTACCCCACTGAGCACAGACACCATGAACAGGGGCAGAACCTACAGCAGAATCCCCAAATGCAGTCCTGGTGGGCCACACACCAGTCAGGTTCCATGCTGCCACTCACAAATGCCTGTGCTGTATATCTATGCACCACCCCCACGGCATGTAGATGTAGCTCATGCATATTCATGAGGGACAGCAGGAAGACCCGAACAGTGTGATGCAAAACTGGACCGGATTTGGGAAGCGCTGCCGTAAAGCAGCAGCCAACAGGGGCAGACACACCCACACCCACAGGCCCCATTGGCCAATGTCTCCTGTAGAGGCAGAACATTGGACCCTGCGTGCATCTCCCAATACTAGCACCTGCATACCTTAGCAATGTCACCCTACACCTGAGGTTCACAGCTCTGAAACGTTTGCTAAGAGTACAGGCTGATAGATATCCCTACGTTACGCACATACTGCTAGTTGACCCCATCCAAACAATCTGTTTGGTGTCTGCGGTGCGTGCTCCAGGCCTGGCCTCTGACGGTGTTCACCACCCTGGGGAGTGACCCCCAGCAGTACTGCGTACCATATCCATGCCTGTGCCGTGCCCAGGACCGGTGTGGTGGGCAAGGCTAATCACCCCCTCAATAGTAGCACAATACTGGCATAGGTGTGGGAGTGTGTGTCTGTCTATACAGTGTGTGTTGGCTGCAAACACCTTCCCCAACCCACACTGCCAGCACTACTGCCAGTATTGGCCTGCCAATGTGCATAATGAGCAGCAAGGTACCATGGGTATAGGTCAGACATGGTGGGCTGGCCAGGATGCATCTGCACAGGGCATAGGGCACTGGCTGTGACATTGTAGTGCCCGGCCACCACCTACACAGACAGGGTGACCTCCGTATGTGCTGCTGGGGGAGCACTCTCACCCTGAGTGTGCAGTGATGACAGCATGGCTAGGCACCCCCATAGTGCTGTATTGTGTTTCTCTCTTGTGATATATATGGGTTTCCTGTTGGGGCCTCCTCACAGAACTCTCTGCTTGTGTGTGCTGCCACCCCAGTTTTGGGTGCATGCATTTCCATCAGGGCTAACCAGCAGACTGTTCACAGCTGGTATGTGTCTTGATGGAGTGCCTTGCAGGGTGCAGCGGCTGATGGCTTGCTGCAGGAGAATATCAGATAGTGCTGGGATGCATCTTTGGATATCCAGGCCTAAAGTCTGTCTGATATTGTGTTATGGATGTGTGTGGAGCTGCTTGGACTGCCCTGTAGGGTGTCTGTTCCCCAGCAGGACTGGGGTTTGATGGTCCACTCTACTGCCATTGGTGCAGGGGGGGGGGGTAGGATGGGGATCTGTTGGTGGGAGGCCCTGTTTGCCACCCTCAGGGGGGGGGGTACCTTGACCACCTAGGGGTCCATGGGGGTTTCCACTAACTGAGACAGACAGAGATATCCAAGATGTTTCTGCAGCACCTTCCTATCTCACAGGTTAGTACTGTTTTGGAGCTCTGTCATGGCCTCATTCAGCCATGGCTGGTGTTGTGGACCTGGTCCTGGGCGCCACATCACACCCTCAGGGTGAGCACAGTACCCGCACAATGTGACGGTGTGTAGCTACTCTTTGCTGGTAGTCCACCCGCTCAGGACCCCCTACCAGGCCGAGGTGCTGTGTGGGTGCACACGGACAATTCCCCCTACCAGGCCGGGTAGCTGTTGGGGTGCATTCCCCATCTTGTGTGCATCTGTGGACAGCTGATTTGCATGTGCAGTGCATCATGGGTACGGGTGGCCTAACCCTATCTTATTTACAACAGCAGACTGTCTGTGAGGTGACGTGCAGGCTTTCTGCAGCCAGCCAGGGGCTTGCTGACAGCTATAGGGCTGTAGCCCAATGGTTACGTCACTACCTTTGCAGCCAGAGGTCATGGGTTCAAGCCCACTGTGGGGTTCTGTGATAGGGTTGTCCAGAGCATTATCTTTGTTTACTGTACATATTTTTATGACAGCAAACACACCCTTGGCATACTGTACCCATAAGGTGCCTCTGAGGGTGCTCTTTAGGGCGCCCTATAGGCCACCTTATGGGTGCCATCCATATTGGGTGCACTATACATTGTCCTGTGTCGCAACATACATGGTGCCCTATAGGGGACATTCTAGGGTGCCTTGGCGGACAGTGCACTGTAACATGTACCTTACGGGCATCCGTATGTTAACACACTGTGAGAGCGGGTTTACTAGTAGTGGGAAATAAAATAAACCTTGAAGGCCTCCTACAGCACTCCTCACCATAATACATACTGCCCCAGCCAGCCTTGTTCACTGGGCACTGTGAGGGGTTGAACCCCTGACACCTGCACCATTGGTCAGTGTCTTCACCATTGTGCTGTGGCTCTGTTCCTGTGTTTGAGCAGCAGCGCGCAGCCTTGTAGCCATTGGCGCACCGTCTTGTGGCGCACAAAAGTAACAGCGCGCTGCCTTCTGCTGCGTAACATTAACAGCGTGCCGCCTTATGCCGCCCAACATGGGCATGCCTCCTAAAATAATGCCTCAGCCAGCTGTCTTCAATGGGCACTGTGGGGAATTGAACCCATGATGCCTGCACGAGTGGTCAGTGTCTTAACCATTGTGCTATGGCTCTATTCCTGTTATTTGCACATCAGCGCGCCACTTATCCCTCCCACTATTGGGTTGCCCCCTCACACATCAGCGCGCCGCCTTCTGCCCACCGGCTCGCCGCCTTCTGTTGCCCGATTTTATCAGCGCGCCGCCCTCTGCCGCCCAACCTTAACAGCGCGCCGCCATCTGCCGCCCACAATGAACAGTGCGCCGCCGCCTCATGCCGTATAAAAAAAGAGTGCGCCGCCTTCTGCCGCCCATAAGCAGTATGCCTCCTACACCACTTTTGCCCATAAAAGTTGATGCCTCAGCTTGTCTTTTTCGTTGAGCGCAATAGGGGTTTGAACCCCTGGCCCCTGCACCATAGGTCAGTGTCTTCACCGTTGTACTACGGCTCTGTTGTTTGGTTACGCAGCAGCGCCCCACTTAGCCTTTCCACGCGATAATGTGGGCCCCGCACATTAGCGCGACGCACACACGTACGGTCCGGTTTTTTCCTTTTTTCTGCCTGGCCCGCCCACTCCTTATATGGCACCAGCACACTAACGGGAACCCGCACAGCAACGGTGTTTAGTAAACATGCCCCTATGTACCGTATACCTCCTTGTCCTGGTTTTCATAAAACAGTTTCCTCACCATTCTGTTGTGGTGCAGTCAGCTATGAAAAGGATAAAGAGTGCAAAAAGACACTCCTCTGGCCCCTCCAGGAAGAGAATGCAGGACCTTGGATGCTTTTGGTAGGAAAATCTTCCAAGCCAGTATGCTCATTGCCAGAATCAACTCCTATAGTCTCTATATGGGTATGTTTCTGAAAGAAGTTGCAGATAAACTGCACACTTTCCTCCCTTTTCTTCCAGAGGATAAAAGGGAAGAATTCCTTATTTGGCTTAAGCATACTCAAGACATTTCAAAGTTTTCCAACCGTGCAGCTTTTGACTCCTTTGAAGGTGCCAGCAGAGCTTCAGCCATTGCCATAGCTGCTCGCAGAATTGCTTGGCTCCAGACTTCTGATCTAGAACCTTGGGTCCAGGATGGCTTAGGAAATCTTCCCTGTACAGGTGAAAACCTGTTTGGCAAAGAATGGCAAAGCCACTCAAATGGATGCAGAAAATTCTGCTCTGGATAGACTTTCAAAGTCAACCTCCATTCCTGCCAAGAAAAAACCTTTCAAGAAGTCTTTTTTCAAAAATGGGCAGATTCCCTTCTACTTCTGGCCAACAATCATCTACAGGTCGCTTTGCTACTAAGCGTCAGCAACCTAAACAGGCCAGACCTAAGTCTACAGGGGCTGCTGCAACTCAGCAGTCCCAACCTCCTCAGGGTTTTTGACTTGATGCTAGAGAACTTAGCCTTTCTGGTTCTAAAACAACCAGAGCCTCTCACCATTCCAGGAAGGCTAGCTCATTTTGCTCCCAGGTGGGAGCAAATTACAGCAGAGCAGTGGACCCTCTCCATCATAAGGGAGGGCTACACACTTCATTTCTCAAACCTTCCTCCTCACACCATGGTGAGACACTTCAATTCTCCAACATCTCTTCTCGACCTTCTAGGTCAGGAGGTGGCTACCTTTCTTGCCGAAGGGGCAATAGAAGAAGTACCTCTTCTTCAACAAGGGTCAGGGTTTTACTCCCCCTATTTTCTCATCCCAAAGAAAACAGGGGGCTACAGACCCATATTAGATCTCAGGGAATTGAACAAATTTCTATGCAAGGAGAAATTCAAGATGCTTTCTCTGGGCACTCTCCTTCCATACCTTCAGAGTCAGGATTGGCTTTGTTCTCTAGATCTCAAGGATGCGTACACACATGTGCTCATCCATCCATCTCACAGGAGGTTCCTCCGTTTTCTTTTCCAAGGAAATCATTACCAATACAGGGTGCTTCCTTTCGATCTGGCCTCTGCTCCAAGAGTGTTCACCAAATGCATGGCAGTAGTAGCTGCATTTCTACGCACTCTGGGAATATTTGTATTCCCATACCTGGACGACTGGCTCATCCGAGCTCCATCCCAGTCAGAGGCCCAGACTTCCCTGGACTGCACAAGGCACGTTCTGCACTATCTGGGACTTGTGGTAAACCTCCCAAAGTCCCATCTCACCCCTACTCAGTCTCTAGAGTTCATAGGGGCCTGGTTGGATACTACCACTGCAAGGGCCTATCTTCCTCAGGCCCGTTGCCAATGCCTAGTGCAGTTAGCCTCCCAGATTCAGTCAAAGACCCACTTAACTGCCCGGGAGATGCTACAACTCCTAGGCCACATGGCATCCACAGTGCATGTGGTACCCTATGCTCGCCTTCACATGAGAGCAGCTCAATGGACTTTGTCCACCCAGTGGACTCAGTCATCAGGAGCTCTCTCAGACCAAATAGCAACCTCCAAACGTCTCTTTTGGTCTCTCCAGTGGTGGATGTCCACCCAAATTCTGTTGCTGGGGTCTCCCTTCCAACAGTTGTTGCCTCAGGCAACCCTCACAACAGATGCCTCCCAAACAGGTTGGGGAGCTCATCTACAAGACCTCTCCACTCAGGGCACTTGGTACCCACAGGAGACCTCTCTTCATATCAACCACTTGGAGCTTCGAGCAGTTTTTCTAGCTCTCAAGGTCTTTCATACCCTGCTCAGCTACAAGACAGTCCTCATTCATATGGACAATCAAGTAGCCATGTTTTACATAAACAAGCAAAGAGGAACTGGCTCTCTGTCGCTTTGCAACGAAGCTTTAAGGTTGTGGGCCTTCGCCAGTGAGAATCAAATCCATCTCCTGGCCATATACCTCCCAGGAATCCAAAACTCTTGGGCAGACAGACTCAGTCGAGTTCTGCTTCCACACGAATGGTCCCTGCACATGGATCAGGTACTCAGAATCTTCCAGGAATGGGGAACCCTGGACATAGACCTCTTTGCAAGTCCGTGGAATGCCAAACTTCCCCAGTTCTGTTCCAGAATTCCGTGTCAGGGAGTTCAGGCCAAGGATGCCTTCCTCCTTCACTGGGGTCAAGGCTTCCTGTATGCCTGTCCACCCATTCCCTTGATTCCCAAAACTCTGTTCAAGCTCCAGAGGGATCAAGGATTCATGATCCTCATAGCTCCATGCTGGCCACGCCAAGTGTGGTACCCTCTACTTCTGCATCTCTCTCAAGCCCCCTCTCTGGACTTGGGAGCTGCTCCAGACCTTCTGTCTCAGGAGGAGGGGACTTTGTGGCACCCAAACCCCAAGTCCCTTCACCTCAGAGCTTGGTTACTGAAGGCCTAGACCTTCAGGATTGGAATCTTTCTCAGCAAGTGAAGGATATCCTCCATGCTTCCAGAAAACCTACTACTAGACGTTCCTATGCTTTTAAATGGAAAAGGTTTTCCATTTGGTGTACTAAGAAGGGTCTTGACCCTCTAGCACTGCCTTTGAATTCTCTATTGGAATATCTCCTGCATCTCTCCAAAGCAGGCTTTAAGACAAATTCAGTAAGAGTCCATTTGAGTGCTATTGCAGCATCCCTTAAGCCTATCAATGGACAGCCTATTTCCTCTCATCCTCCTATTGCAAGATTCATGAGAGGCCTAACTTTAACTAAACCTCCCATTAGACCTCCTCCGGTGGCATGGGACTTAAATCTGGTTCTTGGTCAGCTTATGAAGCCACCTTTTGAACCCTTAGCCACCACCTCCTTGAAATTTCTTTCCTGGAAGGTTATTTCCTCATTGCAGTCACCTCAGCTCGCCGCATCAGTGAACTGCAGGCCTTAGTGGCTAATCCACCTTATACAAGGTTCCATCATGATAAGGTAGTCCTTAGGACCAATCCACACTTTATGCCTAAAGTGGTCTCACCTTTTCATCTTAATCAAGAGGTGTATTTACCTGTCTTTTTTCCAGGTCCTCATGCATCAAGTGCAGAGAGGAACCTTCATACTTTGGATTGTAAGAGAGCTCTCGCCTTTTACCTACAAAGGACACAGCAACATAGAAAGTCTTCCCAACTCTTTGTTGCTTTTGATCCCTCTCATTTGGGACTTATAGTCTCTAAGAGGACACTGTCCAATTGGATTGCTCAGTGTATTTCTTTCGCCTACCAGAGTAAGAACCTTTCTCTGGAGAGCCATGTCACAGCTCATAATGTGAGGGCCATGGCCACCTCTATGGCTCATCTAAATTCTGTGTCCATCGACCAGATCTGTCGAGCGGCCACCTGGGCCTCGGTTCATACCTTCACAGCCCATTACTGCTTGGACAAGGACTCCCGCCGGGATGCCTTGTTTGGTCAGGCTGTTCTCAAACACCTGTTCCATTCTTAATCAACTCCTACCCTCCTTCCCGGAATGAATGCCTGAGATCCATATGAGGAGGTAGAGCCCTTTCCAGGGTCTCATAACCTTGGGGATCTCCCAGGCACCTCTAGCTAGGGAGTCCCCATATGTGAAGACTCATTCCTGCTTGTTCCTGGAGATAGCACAGTTACTTACCTGTAACAGGTGATCTCTGGGAACAGCAGGAATAAGTCTTCACAACCCACCCACCTCCCCTAGGAGTTGTATCTCTCTATCTATCTTTCCTTTCCTCTCTCTCTCTTTGTCTCAGCTTTCAAACTCGAACTGAGGAGAGGCGGTTAGGAAAGGCGGGAAGGCAGCGCGCAGGCGCTGTGGGATGCTCCCAAAAGCTTTCCTTTTTGGGAAGCTGGGGAGCGTTCCCGCGCAGGCTTCGTCGGTACCGACGTACCCATATGTGAAGACTTATTCCTGCTGTTCCCAGAGATCACCTGTTACAGGTAAGTAACTGGGCTTTCTCTTTATTATACAAATGTATTGCTTGTTCCACTACCAAAATATTCAAAGTGAGATATAATGACCCCCATATCCCTCTGATTTATGATGGACGGCAGTAGTAGAACCTCCCTTCCCTCCCCCATCATATGCTACTCCCTGTGGGAATTATTGCTTTGTATTTTTCTTTGAAAATAAGGGAAATTATAACTAATTTTTCCTGTTTATTTCTCTAAACAGGCTATGAAAGGAGCAGTTCCGATACTTTATCAAGAATTAAACAAGAGGAAGAGCCGTATGTCCAAGATTTCCAGGAGTCAGGAGAGAGAGCAGTTACTGACTCATACCCAGGTGAGTAATAATAAATAGTGTACTGAGTAATAGGAGATATTACAGAATCCAGCGGAGTATTACTAATTTACTTACCTGTATCCTTTGTTCTCACATATGGAGAATATAAGTCCTCACATGTAAGTGATGCTATTTAATGGAGCCCAGGAGAATAACCATAGTCAAGTCCAGACCGGGAGAATTCCCATACTGTTTTACAAGAGGCTGTGCCAAACATAGCGCCTCTGTATGTGTATGTCACTCCACATCCAGCGGGAGCAGCAATTTTAAAAAGCTGCACATGGGCCAAAAACCATTGAAATGGTGGCTTGAGTGGCAAGCTCTGGCAGTGATCCCTGATAAAAACAGCACATTCTGACTCCACAACTTAAACACTTGAAAAACCTACAGCAGATGGCCCCGTAGGGTGTGGATGTAGCAACATGGCAACAAGATGAAAAACCGCAGACCTGAAGGCATTCGTGAGGATGGCAAGTTGGCGACCAGTGAACTGCAGGTCCTGGACATAGAGGAGGAGGACGAGAGAGATGACAGCATGGAGAGGACTGCGGTGACAGTATCGCAGATGTGAAGGGCTGGATTAAACGAATGGTTCAAGGAGTTGAAGAAGGAGATCACCGCTGTGAGAAAGGAATTGGGGGCCTGCTTGGCAAAGTCAAAGAGGAGCTAGTGGAATTGGGCTGTAGGGTGGGAGAATACAAGGACACCTGTACAAGCTGGCAGATGAGCAGGCAGCTCTGGTGACCCAGGTACAAAAAAAGAGGAGTGGAAAGAAATGCTAATGCTTACAATTTCAGACATGGAAAACCGTTCGCGACAAAATAATTTGCACAAAAGGGGAGTCCTAGAGGAGGCTGAGTTCCTTGATAGCCAAGGCTATCTGCAAGGTGATTTTGCGCCATGGTGGGGCAGAAGAGGTGCCACCATCTATTCAATTCAATAGAGCTTACCGGATGCTGGGATCACCCAAGAGTAATGTTCCAAGAGACATAGTAATACGTGTACATGACTTTACTATCAAAGAATGGATCGCCGCAAAAATGCGGGCCATAAATCACTTTGACTTGCAAGGATATCAGATAGCCATCTTCGCCAGTCTGGCCAAAGGAACTTTACAAAGGCGAAAAAAAAATAAGTGCAATTACTCAAACTGCGGCAAGGACAGTTGAAATACAGATGGCTATATCTGTTTGGGTTCACCATTATGAAAGATGGCCACACATGGTGTGCCTGCACGGTGGAGGAGACATTGAGGGTCATTGGAGAAGCAGGACAGCAAGTGGAGGGCATGGCAGGATCCTCATTGAGAAAGGCAGATAGACATCCGGGTCCAATCATTATGTTTTCTCTAAGGAAGGATCCAGCCAAAGGAGGAAAGGACTGGCGAAGGAAGCACCAATATAAAGCAAAGAGGCATGGACTTTTCAATACAGCTAGAAAATAAGAACATAAGAGATGCCATACTGGGTCAAACCAAGGTCCATCAAGCCCAGTATCCTGTTTCCAACAATGGCCAATCAAAGTCACAAGTACCTGGCAGGTTCCCAAAAAGGCACACAAGTCCACAGTGCTTGCCCTGGGGCAAGCTGTGGAGTTCCTAAGGCAATGGTGAATCTGTTCACAATTTATACCATCTATACCATGTTATAATGTAATATCGTTCCATGTAAAGCTGAAGCTATGTAAACAGTATTGATCCTCAGAAATGCGGTACATAAGACAAACTAAATAAATAAAGATAAATAATGGTTTATGGATCGTTCCTCCAAGAACTAGTTCAAACCTTTTTTAAACCCGGCTACACTAACAGCTTTTACTACATCCTCCGGTAACTAATTCTAGAGTTTTATTACACGTTGAGTGAAGAAATATTTTCTCTTATTAGTCTTAAATGGGTCACATTGTAGCTTGATGGCATAAACAATTGATCTACATTTTACCCGTTCTACACCATTCATTAATTTATAGACCTCTAGCGAAAGATGGACAGTGAAAAAGATAGACAGGAAGAAAATTGATGCCTTTGAATTATGCTGCTTGCGATGAATACTGTGTATTGTAATGGTGAAAGTCCCCAGGAGGAGATGGAGGCGCAGGAAAATCCTGTTGAAATAAATGACACTGCACTTGTGCACAGGATTTTCAAGTCAAATAAGAAAAAAACACAGCTCTCTGCTGAGCTCAGGCCACGCCCCAGCTCAGAGGGAGAGACAGGCTTCCTCACTGATTGGTCAGACCTGGGGGAAGGACAGGGAGTGCCGGGAAGCAAATGCTTTTTAAATCCACAAACAGAGCAGAGAGTTAGCACAGGAAGGAGCACGAGAAGTGGCAAGGAAACAAGCAAGGGACGTGGAGAGGAAGGAAAAGAGCAAGAAAGAAAGGAACCTTATGAAGAAGGTGAAGGAGAGAGAGAGCCTTGGAGAGGACGTTACAGCATAGCAGAACCTTGGAGCAATAGAGCTAGCAAGGGAAGCCATTAGAGAGACGACAATTGGACATACAGCAACAAGGGCTATAGCAGCTGTAGAGGAAAGAAGGAAGAAAAGCCTCTTCAGAGCAGGTACCTAACTGGCACTGGAAATAGACATAAGGAAGCTGAATTCCAGAACCTGGAGGATAGCAGGGAAAAAGGGTTCAGCAGTTGTATAAGAAACCCTGCCAAAGGTAAAGCTAGCATTTCTAACGCTGAATCATTGTTAGAGAAGCCATTTGCCTTTGCTACTGTCCAGAAGGCAGACCCAACATCTTTAACTGATAATAGGTGGGGGGAGAGTCTTATCTACGGGGAACGCTTTAACACTGACAAAAGCAAAACAGCCGAGCCTTCAGAGTTAGAAGCTATAAGCAAGCTGTTAGAAGGAAAGGTTTTCTCTCCTAATGCTAATGTGCCTGTACACGCTGAATTGCTCCTGAACCAGATCAAGGAATTTCTGGAGGAAAGAAAGTCAGGGAGAACTGTTAAACCTGATAGAGATGCCAGTAATTCTGATATTGTTGAAAGAATGCAAATAGACTCTTGTTTGCCAGCTTTAGAAAGTGAATCTTCTCCCATGGATTGCTCTTTATGTTTAAAGGAAGAAGGCATTGTTGAACAGCACTGAAACTGTATGAAATAATATAGAAAGTACTTGCCATACCTGCTGAAGAATTGGAAAGGCTTGTTTTATGTTTAATAAGCTTAATTGTCTTCTGAGGATAAGAAGCCGTGCTGTGAGAAAGAAAATCAGCTGTTGCAGTTTAACTGTTTTCTGTTGAATAACCACACGGGGCAGTGTCCTGTGGAAAGTTTATGGGACTGAGAAACAGCTGAGCAGTGCGGAGATATTTCTGTTATGTTTTCTTCTGTTCCTGAAATACCTATATGTTGGATATGCATCCTTTATGCTTGTTTGTGTTCGAGCTTTGATGCGCTGGAAATTCCCCACAATAAATTTTCTTGCAGCCTTGAAACACTCGTGTCATAACTACAATTTTGTCCTTAAGGAAATAAACAAAACTACAAGTCCCAGAATCCCTGGCGACAATAGAAATAGTTTTATTCAAAAGAGGACACTCAAAGGGCCACTTCCAGCTGGTAAGCTCTCGGGCCCCAGTGGAAGCGTTGCAGTATACCATGGACTGCCCGAAGAACAAACCAGTCAGTAGTAGAGGAGATCAAACCTAAGCTTTCTTTAGAAAGTCAGATGACAAGACTTTCAACTTTCATACCGACTCAACAGCCATATTCTTTTCAGCCTGTCCTCATAGGGGTATCCTTCCATCCCTTTTACCATTTTGATGGCTTTTCTCTGTACCTTTTTAATTCTGATATATTCTTTTTAAGATACGGCGACCAGAATTGCACAAAATATTCAAAGTGCAGTCACACCATGGAACGATATAGAGGCATTATAATGTTGTTAAGTGCCGTCAAGTTGGTGTCGACTCATGGCAACCTTCTGGATAGTTGTCCTAAATTGTGTTTGGTCTTCAGTCTGCCAACTCATTGTTGACAGACTGGCACCTGTAGTTGCTCTTATTGTATCGATCCATCTCACTGCTGGCCTTCCTTTTTTGCATTGACCTTCTACCTTGCCAAGCATGCCGTCTTTCTCTAAAGATCTCTCTTTTCGCATGATGTGTCCAAAGTATGAAAGTCGACGTCTTGTCATCTGAACTTCTAAATAAAGCTTAGGTTTGATCTGTAGTACTGACTGGTTTGTTCTTCGGGCAGTCCATGGTATACACAGTATTCATCGCCAGCACCATAATTCAAAGGCATCAATTTTCTTCCTGTCTTTCTTTTTCACTGTCCAACTTTCACATCCATATGATGTTTTTGAAAATGCAATGGCTTGAATAAGTCAAAACTTTGTATGGAGAGAGATATCTCTGTTCTTGAGAATCTTGTCTAGGTCCTTCATAGTCATTCTGCCAAGAGCAATGTGTTGTCGGATTTCTTGACTGCTTGTTGCTTCTTTATTGATAGTTATTATTTATTGTTTACCAGTTTCTTGATATACCGCCCCCCATTACATCGGGGCGGTTTACAATATAAAATCATCACATTAGTTGACAACTTTAACCTATTTGGATTAACTATTTCAACTTCTTCTCCATCAACAATGAAATTATTCATTTTGCCAGTTGTCAAGATCTTTGTCTTCTTTACATTAAGGTGCAGATCCATTTTAAGACTATATTCCTTGATCTTGAGAAACAAATGTTTCAAATTGTCTTCACTTTCAGCCAGTAATGCGTAAACATCAGCATAGCGAAGGTTATTGAGTCTTCCACTAATCTTCACACCTTTGTTGTCTTCATACAGTCCTGCTTCTTTGATTTGTTCTGCATGTAAATTAAAGAGGTTCGGGAAAAGTATGCAGCCTTGTCATACACCTTTGCTGATTTTAAACCATTCTGTTTCTCCTACTTTCATTCGAACTGTTGCTTCTTGATCAGCATAAATGTTGTGCAAGAGAATGATCAGGTGTTCTGGTATACCCATGCTTCTAATGTGACCCAGAGTTTCTCATGGTTTACAAAGTCAAAAGCCTTGCTGTAGTCAATAAAACACATATAGATATCCTTTTGGTATTCTTTTGTCTTTTCAAGGATCCATCTCATATCCACGATAATCTCTCTTTCCTCTCCCTTTCCTGAATCCTGCTTGCACTTCGTTGCAGGTATGGTTGTAGTCTCTGCTGAATGATCTTGAGTAGAATCTTGCTGGCATGTGGGATCAGAGCGACTGTGCAGTAATTTTCACAGTCAGTCAGGTCACCTTTCTTCAGTATTTGTATGAACATAGATCTTTTCCAGTCAGTTGGCCATGAATTTGTTTTCCAAATTTCCTGGCAGAGCCTTGTTAGTATGGTAACAGCTTTATCTGATTACTGTAATAACTCAATGGGAATTCCATCAATTTCTGGTTCTTTGTTCTTTGATAAGGCTTTCAATGTTGCTTCGACTTCCTTTACTTTAGTCTCCATTCTTTTATTTGATTCCTAGCATTCTATTTGCTTTCTTGGCTGCCGCTGCACAATAGGCAGAAGGTTTCAACATGTTATCCATGATGACGCCTAAATAATTTTCCTGGGTAGTGGTTTCTAATGTGAAACCTTGTATCGTGTAACCATAGCTTGGTTTGTTCTTTCGTAGGTGCATAATTTTAATATTTGTTCACTTATATTTCATCTGCCTTTTGAATGTCCAATGTTCCAATTTATCAAGGTTGTCTTGCAATTTTTCACAATCCTCTTGGGTTTTTAACAACTTTGAATAATTTTGTGTCATCTGAAAATTTGATCACCTCACTTTTTCCCATTTCCAGGTCATTTATGAATATGTTAAAAAGCAGCGGACCCAGCACAGATACCCGGGCTAGTCTACTATTCAGCTTTCTCCATAGTCAAAATTGGCCATTTAACCCTACCCTATGCTTTCTATCTTTTAACCAGTTCTTGAGCCACAACAGTACACTGCCTCCTATCCCATGACTTTTTAATTTTGCCAAGAGTCTCTCATGAGACCTTGTCAAAGCTTTTTTGAAAATCCACATATACTATATCAACCGGCTCACCTTTGTCTACCTGTTTATTCACACCTTCAAAAAAACATAGTAGCATAGTAAATGACGGCAGATAAAGACCACTATGGTCCATCTAGTCTGCCCAGGAAGATGGCAAGAGTAGGTCCACCTGCCTCTCCGTGCAGGCCACCCCTCCCCATGTCTTTGTTTTAGGGGTGAACCCACCGCTCCGTGTAGGACACCTCTGTATGTTGAGAAATTAGTTAAGTTTATTTTGATTTTATCCTGTTGCTGTGTCTGTCCCATGCCATTTTGAATTCTGTCGCTGTATTTGCCCCCACCACTTCCATCGGGAGGGCATTCCAAGCATCCACCACCCTTTCAGTGAAAAAGTATTTCCTGACATTACCTTTCAATTTACCCCCTTGCAGCTTCATGTTATGCCCTCTAGTTTTACAGCTTCCCCGTCTTTGGAAGAGGTTTGTTTGTTCATTATTTTTCTTTAAGTATTTAAAGGTCTGAATCATATCTCTCCTGTCCCTCCTCTCCTCCAGAGTGTACATATTTAGGTCTTCAAGTCTCTTCTTATAAGGCTTCTGACTCAGACTCGAAATAATTTTGGTTGCCTTCCTCTGAACAGTTTCCAGTCCTTTTATATCCTTTGCAAGATATGGTCTTCAAAACTGAACACAGTATTCCAAGTGAGGCCTCACCAGTGACTTATACAGTGGCATTAATACCTCTTCCTTTCTGCTGGTAATTCCTATTTGTATGCAACCCAACATCCTCCTGGCTTTTGCCACTGCCTTGTTGCACTGTTTTGCCACCTTGAGATCTGCAGAAATAATCACACCAAGGTCCTTCTGGTCCGTGCACACCAACCTCTCACCCCCTATCGCGTACATTTCCCCTGGATTTCTGCTTCCCAAGTGCATGACACTGGACATCTCCAGGAACAAGCAGGAATGAGTCTTCACATATGGGTACGTCGGTACCGACGGAGCCTGCGCGGGAACGCTCCCCAGCTTCCCAAAAAGGAAAGCTTTTGGGGGCATCCCACTGCCCCTGTGCGCTGTCTTCCCGCCTTTCCTGACCAGCTCTCCTCAGTTCTTCTTTGCCGCGGAGCCAGCAGGTCGAGCCCTGTCACCGCTGAAGAAGTTCTTTATTTTATTTTATTTCTTTGGTCGCGTGTCTGCCTTCCCCGACTCCGGACCGGTACCGCCGGGCTTTTCTTTCTTCTTTAAAAAAAAAAAAAAAATCTATACTTTTCCCCACTTAGTGTAATATTTCTTCTAGGCCTCAGGACCCAAGAGAAAATTTCCCTCATGGAAAAACCAGCCTCCGGGTTCAAGAAATACACTAAGTGTAGCGGTACTATTTCTGTTACAGATACGCATGAATGGTGCCTTAAATGTTCGGGTCCTGAACACTCCATTCCGGATTGTCTGTCCTGCTCTCTAATGTCTAAACGGGGTTTACAGAACCGAGCAGCTAAGTTCCATGTGCTGTTTCCCGCTGATGCAGCGTCGGTAGCATCGACCTCTTCCCGGTCTTCTTCTCCTGATGGATCTCAGGTAACCAAACATAAGTCTAGCAGGTCCTCGAAGGGTAGATCTCCCTCTAAGCATCGAGATGCCTCCGGACTTGCCCTCGAGGAACCTCCACCAGCCAAACAACCCCGGCGGGAAGCTCCGGCTTCCAAAGCTCTTCCTATGGGATTACAGGTTGACATCGATGGCACGGCCTCGACCGATCACCTGTTAGAATGCTCTGGGGTACCGGCACAATCTCCCGGTACCGACCTCCAGGCATTCATGGCGTCGATGGATCAGAATGTTCTGTCCATGCAGCAGGCTATTTCAGCCTTCATTCAAGCTGCAACGCCGGCGGTACTGCAACGAGCTCCGTTGTCGGTATTGGCTCCGGTACCGGCACCAGCGCCCATACCGGTACCGACCGCTTCGACATCGACTAGGACAGCGGTTCCTTGTCCAGGGCTGTTTCTCGGTACCGATCCGGTTCCGACAACGCCCGATGTCGATACCGCTCGATACTCGTATCGAGCGCTGGAAGAGCACTCTGACAGGCGGTACTTTGATTCCTCTGGTGATTCTGATTCATCAGATGAATCACCTGAAGTATCCATAGCCCTTCCTGAAGAGCCTTCTTCTCCAAAAAGAAGAATGTCTCCTCCAGAGGACTTGTCCTTTCAAGACTTCATAAGAGAAGTAGCTAAAGGACTATCTAATTCAGTAGCCTCTGAATCAGAGCCTAGAGCATAAAAATTAGATATTTTAGGATACCCTAAGGCTCCTAGAGAGGCAGTCACCTTACCAATTCATGAGATTCTTTATGAACACATGATTCATTTATGGGAGACTCCTCTCACTCTCTCTCCTCATTCTCGCAGGGTAGACACTATGTACTGTGTCCCTCCCTGTCCTGGATTTCAAAAAACTCAGCTTCTTCACCATTCCATTGTGGTGCAGTCAGCTATGAAGAGGATAAAGAGTACAAAGAGACACTCTTCTGCTCCTCCAGGAAGAGAATGCAGAACCTTGGATGCTTTTGGTAGGAAAATCTTCCAGGCCAGTATGCTCATTGCCAGAATCAACTCATATAGCCTCTACATGGGTATGTTTCTAAAAGAAGTGGCAGAAAAGCTGCACACTTTCTTCCCTTTTATTCCAGAAGATAGAAGGGAGGAATTTCTCCTTTGGCTTAAGCATACTCAAGACATTTCAAAGTTTTCCAACAGGGCAGCCTTTGACTCCTTTGAAGGTGCCAGCAGAGCCTCAGGCATTGCCATAGCTGCTCGCAGAATTGCTTGGCTCCAGGCTTCTGATTTAGAACCCTGGGTTCAAGATGGCTTAGGAAATCTGCCCTGTACAGGTGAAAATCTATTTGGCAAAGAGTGGCAAATAAAAGCCACTCAAATGGATGCAGAGAACTCTGCTCTGGATAGACTTTCAAAGTCAACCTCCATTCCTGCCAAGAAAAAGACTTTTAAAAAGTATTTTTTTCAAAAAGGCCAGATTTCCTTCTTCTTCTGGCCAACAATCTTCCACAGGTCGCTTTGCCACTAAACGTCAGCAACCTAAACAGGCCAGGCCTAAGTCTACAGGGGCTGCTGCAACTCAGCAGTCCCAACCCCCTCAGGGTTTTTGACTTGATGCTAGAGAACTTAGCCTTTCTGGCTTTGAAACAGCCAGAACGTCTCACCATTCCAGGAAGGTTAGCTCATTTTGCTCCCAGATGGGAGCAAATCACATCAGAGCAGTGGACCCTCTCCATCATCAGAGAGGGCTACAAACTTCATTTCTCAGACCTTCCTCCTCACACCATGGTGAGACACTTCAATTCTCCCACATCTCTTCTCGACCTTCTAGGTCAAGAGATAACTACCCTTCTTGCCCAAGGGGCAATAGAAGAAGTTCCTCTTCTTCAACAAGGGTCAGGGTTCTACTCCCCCTATTTTCTCATTCCAAAGAAGACAGGGGGATACAGACCCATTCTAGATCTCAGAGAATTGAACAAATTTCTATGCAAGGAGAAGTTCAAGATGCTTTCTCTAGGCACTCTCTTTCCATACCTTCAAAGTCAGGATTGGCTTTGTTCTGTAGATCTCAAGGATGCGTACACCCATGTCCTCATCCATCCATCTCACAGATGTTTTCTACGTTTTCTTTTCCAAGGAAAACATTACCAATACAGAGTGCTTCCCTTTGGTCTGGCCTCTGCTCCAAGAGTGTTCACCAAATGCATGGCAGTAGTAGCTGCTTTTCTACACACTCTGGGAATATTTGTATTCCCATACCTGGACGACTGGCTCATCCGAGCATCATCTCAGTCAGAGGCCCAGATTTCCCTGGACCGCACAAGACGCATTCTGCAGTATCTGGGATTTGTGGTAAATCTCCCAAAGTCTCAGCTTACCCCTACTCAGTCCCTAGAATTCATAGGGGCCTGGTTGGATACCACCACTGCAAGGGCCTACCTTCCTCAGGCCCGTTGCCAACGTCTAATACAGTTAGCCTCCCAGATTCAGTCAAGGAGCCACTTAACTGCCCGGGAGATGCTACAACTGCTAGGCCACATGGCTTCCACAGTGCATGTGGTACCCTATGCTCGCCTACACATGAGAGCAGCTCAATGGACCTTGTCCACCCAGTGGACTCAAGCTACAGGAGCTCTCTCAGACCAAATAGCAACCTCCAAACGTCTCTTTTGCTCTCTCCAATGGTGGATGTCCACTCAAAATTTGTTGCTGGGGTCCCCCTTCCAACAGCTGTTGCCCCAAGCAACCCTCACAACAGATGCCTCCCAAACAGGTTGGGGAGCCCATTTACAAGACCTCTCCACTCTGGGCACTTGGTCCCCACAGGAGACCACCCTTCATATCAACCACTTGGAGCTTTGAGCAGTTTTTCTAGCTCTCAAGGTCTTTCATACCCTCCTCAGCTACCAGACAGTCCTCATTCATACGGACAATCAAGTAGCCATGTTTTACATAAACAAGCAAGGAGGAACTGGCTCTCTGTCGCTTTGCAACGAAGCTTTAAGATTGTGGGCCTTCGCCAGAGAGCATCAAATCCATCTCCTGGCAGTTTACCTCCCAGGAGTCCAAAACTCTTGGGCAGACAGACTCAGTCGAGTTCTGCTTCCACACGAATGGTCCCTGCACATGGATCAGGTACTCAGAATCTTCCAAGAATGGGGAACCCCGGACATAGACCTCTTTGCAAGTCCGTGGAATGCCAAACTTCCCCGTTTCTGTTCCAGAATTCTGTGTCAGGGAGTTCAGGCCAAGGATGCCTTTCTCCTTCATTGGGGTCAGGGCTTCCTGTATGCCTTTCCACCCATTCCCTTGATTCCCAAGACTCTGTTCACACTCCAGAGGGATCAAGGATCTATGATCTTCATAGCTCCACGCTGGCCACGCCAAGTGTGGTACCCTCTACTTCTACATCTATCTCAAGCCCCCCTCCTTGGACTTGGGAGCTGCTCCAGACCTCCTATCCCAGGAGGAAGGGACTTTGTGGCACCCAAACCCCAAGTCCCTTCACCTCAGAGCTTGGTTACTGAAGGCCTAGACCTTCAAGGCTTGAATCTTTCTCAGCAAGTGGAAGATATCCTACATGCTTCTAGAAAACCTTCCACCAGGCGTTCCTATGCTTTTAAATGGAAAAGATTTTCCATTTGGTGTGCTGAAAAGGGTTGACCCTCTAGCACTACCTTTGAATTCTCTCTTAGACTATCTCCTGCATCTTTCAAATGCAGGACTTAGGACGAATTCAGTAAGAGTCCATTTGAGTGCTATTGCAGCATCCCTTAAGCCCATTAATGGACAACCTATTTCCTCTCATCCTCTCATTGCAAGATTCATGAGAGGCCTAACTTTAACTAAACCTCCCATTAGGCCTCCTCCGGTGGCATGGGACTTAAATTTGGTTCTTGGTCAGCTTATGAAGCCTCCCTTTGAACCCTTAGCCATACCTCCTTGAAATTTCTTTCCTGGAAGGTTATTTTCTTCATTGCAGTCACTTCAGCTCGCCGCATCAGTGAACTGCAGGCCTTAGTGGCTAATCCACCTTATACAAGGTTCCATCATGACAAGGTGGTCCTTAAGAGAAATCCACACTTTATGTCTAAAGTGGTCTCACCTTTCCATCTTAATCAGGAGGTATATTTACCTGTCTTTTTTCCAGCTCCTCACGCATCCAGTGCAGAGAAGAGCCTTCATACTCTGGATTGTAAAAGAGCTCTTGCTTTTTACTTGCAAAGGACACAGCAACATAGAAAGTCTTCCCAGCTTTTTGTTGCTTTTGATCCTTCTCATTTAGGACTTCCAGTCTCTAAGAGAACACTGTCCAATTGGATTGCTCAGTGTATTTCTTTCGCCTACCAGAGTAAGAACCTTACTCTGGAGAGCCATGTCACAGCCCATAATGTGAGGGCCATGGCCACCTCTATGGCTCATCTAAACTCTGTCTCTATCGACCAGATCTGTCGAGCAGCCACCTGGGCCTCGGTTCATACCTTCACAGCCCATTACTACTTGGACAAGGACTCCCGCCGGGATGCCTTGTTTGGTCAGGCTGTCCTCAAACACCTGTTCCATTCTTAAACAACTCCTACCCTCCTTCCCTGGATGGATGCCTGAGATCCATAGGAGGACGTAGGACCCTTCCCAGGGTCTCATATCCTTGGGGATCTCCCAGGCATCTTAGCTAGGGAGTCCCCATATGTGAAGACTCATTCCTGCTTGTTCCTGGAGATAGCACAGTTACTTACCTGTAACAGGTGATCTCTGGGAACAGCAGGAATAAGTCTTCACAACCCTCCCACCTCCCCTAGGAGTTGTACCTCTTTTCTGTCTTTCCTTTCCTCTCTCTCTATTGTCTCAGCTTTAAACTCGAACTGAGGAGAGCTGGTCAGGAAAGGCGGGAAGGCAGCGCGCAGGCGCAGTGGGATGCTCCCAAAAGCTTTCCTTTTTGGGAAGCTGGGGAGCGTTCCCGTGCAGGCTCCGTCGGTACCGACGTACCCATATGTGAAGACTTATTCCTGCTGTTCCCAGAGATCACCTGTTACAGGTAAGTAACTGTGCTTTCTTCGCATTAAATCTTAACTGGCAAGCATTAGACCATTCTTTCAGCTTTTGTAGATCTTTCCTCATGTTATCCACTCCCTCAGGGGAGTCCACTGTGTTGCAACTTTTTGTGTCATCTGCAAAAATACAGAGTTCCATGCAGTTCTTCAGCAATATCGCTCACAAATACATTGAACAGTGCCAGACCCAGGACCGAACCCTGGGGCACCCCACTAATCACCCTCCTTTCATCCGAGTGAGTTCCATTTACAATCACCTTCTGTCGTCTGTAAGTGAACCAATTTCTGATCCAGTTCACCACCTTCGGACCCATCCCCAAACTACTGAGTTTATTGATAAACCTCCTATAAGGAACAGTATCAAAGGTTTTGCTGAAATCCAGGTAGATGACAACCATCGCATGCCCCTGATCTAGTTCTCTGGTCACCCAGTCAAAGAACTCAATCGGATTTGTTTGGCAAGATCGTCCTTTGGTAAAACCATGTTGCCTCGGATCTTACAACCTGTTGGTTTTGAGAGAGTCCACTATTTGCTCTTTCAGAAGCGCCTCCATTACTATTCCCACCACCGAGGTAAGGCTCACAGGCCTGTAGTTTGTCACTTCTTCCCTGTCACCACTTTTGTGAAGTGGTACCACATCCGCCCTCCTCCAGTCCTGAGGAACGTCTCCTGTTTCCAAGTATCTGTTGAAAACATCCTTTAACAGCCCAGCAAGGACCTCTCTCAGCTCTTTCAGTATCCTGGGATGTATCCCATCCGGTCCTATGGCCTTGTTCACTTTCAGTTTTGCAAGTTGTTCTAACACATCATCTTCAGTGAATGGTGTGGTATCTACTTCATTCCCATTTTTATATTTGGGAGTCACAGATGGTACTTCTCCAGGATTTTCTTTAGTGAAAACAGAGCAGAAGTATTTGTTTAGCAATTTTGCTTTTTCAATGCCACTTTCCAGAAATCCGTTCGCAGCACTTCTGAGTCCTGCAATTCCATCTCTGATTTTCCTCCTCTCCCGAATATACCTGAAGAAAGTTTTGTTGCCACACTTCACATCTTTAGCCATCTTTTCCTCTGCCTTTGATTTTGCTTTCCTTATTTCTCTTTCTGTCTCTTTGAGTTTGATCCTGTATTCCTTACTGTGTTCCTCTATTTGCAAGCTTTCGAATTTTGTGAAAGCTGTGGGGTTTTTTGCCTTTATTTGAGCAGCCACTTCTTTGGAGAGCCAATTAGGTTTCCTTCTCCTCTTGTTACTTTCCTTACATATTTATCTGTTGCCCCTTTTATTGCCACCTTTAGTTTAGCCCAGTGCAATTCCACTTCCCTTATTCCCTCCCACCCTGCCAACTCTTCCTTCAGGTACTTGGCCATTTTACTGAAGTCAGTGTTTTTGAAGTTTAGGACTTTGAGCTTGCTATGATTGGACTGCACCTTGGCTTTCATCTCAAACCACACCATGTGGTGATCGCTGCTGCTCACAGGGGCACTCACCCAGGCATTTGACATGGTCTCACCGTTGGTGAGCACTAAATCCAGCATTGAACTTTCCCTGGTTGGTTCCATCACCATTTGTTTAAGTGACGCATCTTGGAAAGCATCCACAATTGTTTTGCTTCTTGCCAGATTCGCAGAAGGAGTACTCCAATCCACAATGGGTAGATTAAAGTCACCCAATATGATCACTTCCCCCTTTGTGGCTATCTTGGCAATATCTATAATCAATTCATTATCTATTTCTTCGATTTGAGTCGGAGGTCTGTAGACTACAGCAGTATGGATGACAGTGCCATCTCCTCTTTCCAGCGCAATCCAGAGCGCTTCTTCTTTTCCCCATGCCCCCTGCATTGTAGCAGCTTTAATATTGCTTTTTACATACAAGGCTACTCCTCCTCCTTTTCCACTTTTTTTGTCTCATCTGAATAGATTATAGCCAGCTATGGCTATATCCCATTCATTCGATTCATTAAACCATGTTTCTGTAATGGCCACAATGTCCAAGTCCATTTCCACCATTAGGGCTTCGAGGTCTGGAACTTTGTTGGCTAAGCTTCGAGCATTTGTGCTTATTGCTTTCCAGCATTTAACTGGCTTGCATGTATTTTGCATTGATTTTGTTCTGCCCACTTCTTCCCACTTGTCATTGATGTGTGGTTTAAAAGTGTGGCTGTTTCTGATGTTGTTCGCATTTGCCAAGAGTGACGTTCTCAACTAGTCCTTCTCCATCCGTCACCCCCTTTTTCTAGTTTAAATGCATATCCGCATACTGCCTGAATTTTTCACTTAGGATTCTTTTCCCTGCGACAGAGAGATGTAGTCCATCAGCACAGTAGTTTCTTGTTAGTCCATCTGTTTCCCCAGTCGCCAATAAATCTGAATCCTTCTTTTTCGCACCAGGTCTGGAGCCATGTATTAAAGCTGTTCATGCGATGCACCCTTTCTGCCCTCTTACCATGAACAGGTAGAACTTATGAGAATGCTAGTGTTAACAATGGGCTTGAGTTTCTCTCCCAGAGTCTGGAAGTCTCTTTGAACTGCAGAGGCACTGTTTCTAGCCAGGTCATTTTTACCCAGGTGGATGACAACATCAATTTTGGAGTGCTCACTTTCTGCGCTAAGTACATGAACAATTTGGTTTCTACTGTATTTCTGCTGGCTGAAAAGCCTGGGAGGCATTTGACTATCATCTCTCCTTTGAACTGTGTTCCCAAGTTGGTGCCTCTGATGATGGAATCTCCAAGTAGTAGTAGTTTTCTGTTTGAGTTTTTCTTCATATTTGGTGCTTTAGCAGGAGATTGGGCATTGACTGACCCATTTAAGGGTCCTTCACTTTCCATGGATTGGTGATCCTCATTAACTAAAGCAGAGAAGGCATTATGCAGGGATATCTCTTGATGTATAGGATGTCTCTGCATTACAGGTCGCAATCTACCCGAGCCCAATTTCTTTCTGGGATGTTTGATTCTTTGTGGTAGCGGTGGTGGACTTTGTTCTGTTTGCAGGGCCGGCCCGTCCATTGAGCAAGAATGTTTTTTGCACAGGGCCCCGCATTTCAGGGGGCCCCGTGCAAAGAACATTCTGCTTTTTTCAAAATTAAATTTAAAAAAAAAACGCTGGCTGCTACCGCTGCCGCCACGGCCGCAGCAGCGGCAGAATGGACTGTCCCGCTGGGCCCCCTCTGCCTGGCTGAATCCCTCCCTCCGTGACGGCTGAGCCTCTCCGTGCCGGCTTTGAGAGTCGCGAAGGGAGAATGTCAGCGCTGGAGCTATAGTTGGATCGGGTACATTGGGCGCTTGGCCCCAGCAGAGTGTGCACCCCAGAGACAGTGTAACCTGCTTTCATTATTATACCATTAAAGAAAGAGTGGCTGCAAAAATGAGGCAAGTGGGCAAGTTTCAGGGGCAGGGCCACCTGGTAGCAGTGTTTACAGATAAATCCACGGGAAATTTAGTGCCAGAAGAGCTTTGGCCCCATCACAGAAAGGTTACGCAAGGAAAAATTAAATATAAGTGGATTTACCCTATAGGACTATCCTTTACAAAAAATGGAATAACATTGTGTGATGACTGTGGAGGAGGCTGTTAAGGCCATGGAAGCGTCAGGACTCTCTGATGTGGGCAGTACACTACCCAGACAGCCAGTGGAAAAGTCGTGAAACAAACGATGGACAGTGGTAGAAAAGAGTGAGAAATGAAGAAAGAAGACAGCAGGGAGAGAAAAAACTCTGACTTGATTGTGCTTGATGATATGGGACAGGATTGCAAGCTGGTTTGTCTCTGAGGCTGAGAGATGGTTGGTTTGTTCAAAAAGCATTTGCTGAACTTACATTGCAGGATTTTATAAGAATTATGGTTGGGTATATCTAGATGGGAGGAGGGAGGGTGCTGGGCAATAACATTTAAGGGGGATCAGTGTTGGGTGTAGTGAATGGATACAAGTAAGGGGAAAGAAGGAAGAGGTCTGTTTTCTAACGGGGATAGTTTGGGTGCAGGAATGGAAAGCGGAAAGGCAATAGGGAGCTAAGGTGGAGATGTGGGTTAAAGGATAAGGGGGGAACGGGGAGAATTGAAGGAGGGAATGATGGAGGGAGGAGGGTCAGGCAAGCAGAGGCAGGGTCACTACTCCACTATATAGCTGGCTAAGTGGGAGAGCCGTTTGGAAAGGGGGGGGGGGGCTGGGTGTGTCTAAAAAAATATGAGTGACTGGGGACAGTAGGATGATTGAGAATAGCTGTGAAACCTGATGGAGAGATTGTGGTGGTGACTTTGAATGTGCATGGGCTGAATTCATGGCAAAAGCGGTAGTTGATGTTGAGGGAAGGTGACTGCTTACAAGAGGATATATTTGATTCAGGAGACTCGCCTAAAGAGATTCTTTGAGGAAGCACTGAGGAATAAAACATTTCCCCAGGCCTTCCCAGCCTCTAGCGCTTCCTTCCCAAAAAAGGGAGGGGTGATCATTTTATTCTCTGTAGATTGGGAGCAGTTGTGAATACGATTAATAGGGATATGCAGGGGAGGTATCTGGTGGTACAAGCTGCTATAGGGGAGACTCCTTAAAACTTTGTTAATATATATGCACCCAATCAGGACCAAGGGGAATTTTATGAGAGATTAGGAAGGTTTCTGGAGACCTTGGGTGAGAGCCATTGTGTGCTAGGAGGGGATTTTAACCTGACAGTTAATACTAGCCACACCTGCCCTCCCCAGTAAGCCACATTCAAATCCATATTTCTGGGTGTAAATTCAAAAGCATATAATGTGGGAAGGGTTGGATTGTCTCTCACTAACGCTTGAAGAGGTCCACTGCCCAGGTCCACACCTTTGCCACTTTCACACAGCTTCACCCTAGATGGAAAAAGTCCTCCTCCATCCCACATGATCACATTTGATTTAATAAATGGAGGAAGGGCAGCAAGGAAATCCACAGTACTACCTTTTTTTTTATTATTTTATATTGTACAGCAACAAATATCAGTGAGTAATAACCATACAGGAAACTCAATACAAAACAGCAAAGTCAATAAACTTTGCTACTATTACCATATTCAATTGTGTTGCATTATTTTCCATAACGTTTTTCTCTCTCTTCTCCCATCCGCCTTCCCAATCCCCTCCCCCCCCCCCCCCCCAGGTATGTGCAAATCCCTCAATACTCTACATGTCAAAGTAATTCTAGCTGTGAACCCTTAATTCTTACCCACTGGACTGATGGGTGTACTCTTAAGTTTAGGTGCTTCATACCTGGGAGACTTACATCCATCCTCTACGCTTAGTCAAGGACATAGAGATCTCACCCCATTATTGATGACCCATTTATTTATTTATTTGGAAACGTTTATATACCGCCCCTTCCCAAGATCAGGGGCGGTTTACATGGAACAAAGGAAACATACATACAGCAGTCCCAAATTACCCCCCTCAGCACCGAAGCCAGGAAGGAAGGCTGAGCGTGCGGGGTAGAAACGTCACACAGCAAAGAGGCTCCAAGGTAAGCGTGGCAGATGGGGGGCAGGACAGCAGGAACCCTTAGCAACTGCCGAAACATGAGGAGACAGAGAGCAGCCTGCAACCATGTCTTTGGGAGCCTGCAGCGGTGAGGAAAATTCCACCCCCCCCCCCCCCCACTGTGTTTAGGTGTGATTTCCTCTTCTTCAGGCCTGTCTGCATTTTAACCCCCTGCTGTGTTTTGGGCACCTGTGAGAGGTAGCCACCACAGTTCGGAAGGACCTATTGACACAGGGGCTACTTCGGATGCCCCAGGTGGATCCATTCTCGCTTAAGGCATGGCTCTGGAAAGGGCAAGGCTGAAGAAGATAGGATATTTAGGCTCAGTGATAGAGATCTTGTTACAGGCCTGGAGGAGATCTACGAACCTGGCATACATCCACGTGTGGCGCATCTTTGGATCATGGTGCAGAGAAAGGCAGACACGTTTTCACTGCCTCCATCCCAGACATCTTGGCATTCTTGCAGTCTGGTTTTGATAAGGGCCTAGTTGTCAGTTCCTTGAAGGTGCAACTGGCAGCGATTTCCTGTTATTGTGGGAAAGTCCACGGGGTGCTGTTCGTTACACACCCAAATGTGCTGAGATTTCTAATGGCAGTGACCCACCTCTGTCCACCGAGGAGTGTGGTGGTACCGCCCTGGGATCTCAATCTTGTGCTGACGGCGCTGTCTGAGGAACTCTTTTGAGCCATTGAGTCAAGCTTCCCTGAAGGATTTGACTTTGAAAACAGTACTCCTGGTGGCGTTTTTCTCAGCATGCAGGATTTTGGAGCTTTAGGTCCTGTCATGCCATGAGCCATTCCTTTCCTTCTTCAAGGCGAAAGTGGTCCTGTGCCCGGTACCTTGATTTTTGCCCAAGGTGGTGTCAGCATTTCATGTAAATCAGGCCGTTTCCTTACCAGCTCTGGCGAGCGCAGATGTGGGCCCTGCCACTCTGCAGCTGCGCAGCCTAGATGTTAAAAGAGCCCTGTGAAGGGAGCGTGGCTGATTCCTTACCTAACTTGTGCTGTGAGTGGAGCTTCTGCCGTGCCGGTGTGCACCTGGATCACGTGAGCAGAGCCGGGCATAAGATCCTGCCCCCACCGCTGAGTTCTTTCGAGCGTGGCTGATTCCTTACCTAACTTGTGCTGTGAGTGGAGCTTCTGCCGTGCCGGTGTGCACCTGGATCACGTGAGCAGAGCCGGGCATAAGATCCTGCCCCCACCGCTGAGTTCTTTCGAGCGTGGCTGATTCCTTACCTAACTTGTGCTGTGAGTGGAGCTTCTGCCGTGCCGGTGTGCACCTGGATCACGTGAGCAGAGCCGGGCATAAGATCCTGCCCCCACCGCTGAGTTCTTTCGAGCGTGGCTGATTCCTTACCTAACTTGTGCTGTGAGTGGAGCTTCTGCCGTGCCGGTGTGCACCTGGATCACGTGAGCAGAGCCGGGCATAAGATCCTGCCCCCACCGCTGAGTTCTTTCGAGCGTGGCTGATTCCTTACCTAACTTGTGCTGTGAGTGGAGCTTCTGCCGTGCCGGTGTGCACCTGGATCACGTGAGCAGAGCCGGGCATAAGATCCTGCCCCCACCGCTGAGTTCTTTCGAGCGTGGCTGATTCCTTACCTAACTTGTGCTGTGAGTGGAGCTTCTGCCGTGCCGGTGTGCACCTGGATCACGTGAGCAGAGCCGGGCATAAGATCCTGCCCCCACCGCTGAGTTCTTTCGAGCGTGGCTGATTCCTTACCTAGCTTGTGCTGTGAGTGGAGCTTCTGCCGTGCCGGTGTGCACCTTGATCACGTGAGCAGAGCCGGGCATAAGATCCTGCCCCCACCGCTGAGTTCTTTCGAGTGTGGCTGATTCCTTACCTAACTTGTGCTGTGAGTGGAGCTTCTGCCGTGCCGGTGTGCACCTGCATCACGTGAGCAGAGCCGGGCATAAGATCCTGCCCCCACCGCTGAGTTCTTTCGAGCGTGGCTGATTCCTTACCTAACTTGTGCTGTGAGTGGAACTTCTGCCGTGCCGGTGTGCACCTGGATCACGTGAGCAGAGCCGGGCATAAGATCCTGCCCCCACCGCTGAGTTCTTTCGAGCGTGGCTGATTCCTTACCTAACTTGTGCTGTGAGTGGAGCTTCTGCCGTGCCGGTGTGCACCTGGATCACGTGAGCAGAGCCGGGCATAAGATCCTGCCCCTACCGCGGGACGCGTACCGCGGGCGCGTGCCCGTGGGTGCGTGCTCCGAAGGGGCGTGTCCAAAGGGGTACGCCCCTTTGGAGCCCCTTCGGAGCACTGAGGAGCCGAGGGCCTTGATTAATATCATCTAGATGGGGAAGAGAAAGAAGAAGGTTCTATCAGTGGTTACAACTACAGGTAAAGCGGCTAAGGTGGTCGGTCCTTTGGACTCTCACTTTAAGCCCGGGGTGCTCCCTCCGACCGCTGATATGTCTGATTCCTCTGTCTCGGATCGGGATTGTGGATCGGGAACTGGTTAAAAGATAGAAAGCAGAGGGTAGGGCTAAATGGCCAATATTCCCAATGGAAAAAAGTGAATAGTGGAGTACCCCAGGGATCTGTACTGGGTCCGCTACTTTTTGACATATTCATAGATGACCTGGAAAAGGGAATAACTAGTCAGATTATCAAATTTGCAGATGACACAAAACTGTTTAAAGTTGTTAAAACCCAAGAGGATTGTGGAAAGCTGCAGGAGGATCTGGATAAATTGGAAGACTGGGCATCCAAATGGCAGATGAAATTTAATGTGGACAAATGCAAAGTTATGCACCTAGGAAAGAACAACCCACACTATAGTTACACGATGCAAGGCTCCACATTAGAAACCACCACCCAGGAAAAGGACTTAGGAGTCATCGTGGATAACATGTTAAAACCCTCCGCCCAGTGTGCAGCAGCGGCCAAGAAAGCAAATAGAATGCTAGGTATCATAAAGAAAGGGATGGAGAATAAAACAAAGGATATTATAATGCCTCTGTATCGCTCCATGGTACGACCGCACCTTGAATATTGTGTGCAATTCTGGTCACCGTATCTTAAAAAGGACATAGCGTTATTAGAAAAAGTACAGAGAAGAGCCACCAAATTGGTGAAGGGGATGGAAGGCTACTCCTATGAAGAGAGGCTAAAAAGGTTAGGGCTCTTTAACCTGGAAAAGAGACGGTTGAGGGGAGATATGATAGAGGTCTATAAATTAATGAATGGAGTGGAACGGATAAACGTGGATCAATTGTTTACGCTAGCAGAATATAGAAAGACTAGGGGACATGTAATGAAACTACAGGGTAAACTATTTAAGACAAATAAGAGAAAATATTTTTTCACTCAACGTGTAATCAAACTCTGGAATCTGTTACCGGAGGATGTAGTAAGGGCTGTTAGTATAGCTGGGTTTAAAAAAGGTTTGGACAAGTTCCTGGAGGAAAGGTCCATAAACCACTATTAAAAAGGGACCCAGGATATCAATGCTTGACCCAGTACAAGCATTGTGGAACCTGTGGTCTTTTGGGGATATTGCTAGGTGTGTAGGACCTAGATTGGCCACTGTTGGAAACAGGATACTGGGCTTGATGGACCTCGGTCTGACCCAGTATGGCATGTCTTATGTTCTTATGTTCTTATGTTCTTATGTCTCCGTTAGTCCAGGCTCTCTTGATGTTGCTCCTTCTCCGCGAAGGGTTTTTACTCCTCCCAGCGCTGAACCTTTAATACAGGGTAAGCTTTCCCCTCAAGTTGTTGAGGGGGGAACTCTCCCTATTCCAGCTGAGCTTCCTGACTCTTTTTTGACTTTGGCTACTTCTACAGCATTAATGCCTCAGCCCTTTGAATATAAGGTTACTTCTGCTGAGTCTAAACCTCCAAAAGAAGTATCGCTTTTAGATATCTGGCAGATAGTTTCCCGTACTGAGTTATCGTTAAAAACTTCTTTATTACAGTTGTCTAAATTTACCACTGAGACTGTTGCTATGTTATCTGAACATCAAAACAGAATTGCTTTACTTGAATCTCAAGACGTTAAGCAAGCAGGACAAATATCGTCAATGCAGGGGGCCCTGTCGTCATCAGTTCAGGACTCCCTGGTTTTGCACCGTCGTGATGAAATGCTGGAGAATGCTTTGCGCATGAAAAATCTTCGTTTAATTAATTTTCCTCGCACTCATTTTCTCTCCCCAACTATTTTGTTTTTTAAATATTTGAGAGATGTCCTTAAGATTTCGGATCCGGAGTCTATTCCCATATCTAAAATATATTATTTACCTTCCGGCGTTAAAGTTAGTCCGGCTCCTGAATCTGAGGCTCTAAATACTGAAGGGGGAGAAATGGATCGCCTTTCTGTCCAAAGTCTAGATCTGTCTGCATATTTGGAAACTTCTGTGGAGGAGATTCCAATACGTGCTACGTTATTGGTTTCTTTTTCCTTAGAAAAAGATAAGGATAGGATTTTTCAGGTTTATTTTAAACATCGTCGCGATAACTTCTTTGGCCAGGTTGTACAAATGTTCCCGGATGTATGTCGAAGTACCCAATTGAAGAGGAAAGCTTTCCTTGCATTGCGCCCTCGGGTGCTTGCAATGGGAGCTTCCTTTCTCCTCAAGTACCCCTGTAAATGTCTTGTTTCTTTCCAGGGTAATTCTTTTACTTTTTTTGATTCTCTTCAATTAGAGGCTTTTTTGCATAAGTCAGGATGATATACAGTTAGTGTTTATTCATTAATTAAGTTTTGGGTTTTTTGCTAAGGAAAAGGGGTTAAATATTTAATTTCTCTGCTCTCTGTTTCGGACTATTGTTTTGCCTAGGTTGATAGACACGCTCCAATTTTGTGGACTATTTGTTTTTAGGGAATGAATATATTTGTTACTGTATTGATTGTGTTATATTATCTGTATTGCCTGAGATTTACCAAATAAAAGAATTTAAATTAAAAAAAAAAAAAAAAGAGCCCTGTGAAGGTATGTGAAAAGAATATCGTCCTTTTGGAGATCAGACCATCTGTTTGTTTTGTTTGGTGGGCCACACAAAGGTGAGGCGGCAGGTAAGGCCTCCATTTCCAGATGGATCTGGGAGGCAATCGTGTTGGCATATATCTTGAAGAGTAAAGCAATGCTGGTGGGGTTGCAGGCGCATTCCATGAGGGCTCAAGCAGCCTTGTGGGCAGAGTATAGTTTAGTTCCGTCACTGGAAATCTGTAGGTCGGCAACGTGGTCATTGCTGCACACTTTCTCTAAACATTATCGTCTGGATGTCCAGGCGGCCGGGTACGCTCGTTTCATATCGTCAGTGCTTCAGGCTGGTTGTGCGGGTTCCTCCCATTAGTTTAACTGCTCTGAGACATCCCAGAAGTGTGGGACTTGACTGGAGTGATGATAAGGAAAGAAAAATTAGACTTACCTGCTAATTGTTGTTTCTTGAAGAACTCCAATCCAGTCCCAGAACCCTCCCTGAGTGCTTTCTGTGATATTCTTTACATACCCTGGTCCTGAAGCTGGTTCCCTTGGTGAAGGAAGTGGCCAAGTGGAGCCAAAGAGTGGGGTGTAATCGGGGTTTGTGTGGGGGGGGGGGGAGGGGAGAAGAGGTGGACCGGAAGAGCTGTCCGTCACTTGCTCCATGCTGGTTGGAGTTTCGGAGGGTAGGCCTGGAGGGGGGACAGGGTATCCTTTCCAGGGGATGGAGAGGGTACTAGTTTATTTAAGTGTAGACATGTTTGTTTCTCCTGTGAGTCTGCTTTGTCAATAGGTACTGGAGCTGGTAGGCAGTGCCAGCTGCATAAGTACACTAGTGTCATCAAAAAGATGACATGCTTAGTATCCAAGCTTCTGGAAGAGGTACACCAAAGGTGCGGGACTGGACTGGAGTTCCTCAGGGAGCAAGAATTAGCAGGTAAGTCTAATTTCTCTTTTCCAGGTCATTTATGAATATGTTAAAATGCAGCGGGCCCTGCGCAGATCTCTGGGGTACCCCACTATTCACCCTTCTCCATTGAGAAAATTGACCATTTCCTTATTGCCCCTCCAGTCCAGTCCAGTCCAGACCAGACATATGGGTAATCTCGTTTCACCAGCAGCTTGGAGACTGAGCATGCCAGGCCTTGATGGTGTCACCCTAGATAGGCAGCTGTCACTGCCCATCAAGCTCAGTATTCTCAGTCTCCAAACATCTGGAGAGCATGTCTTTCCCATTGTTTGGACTCAATTAGAGAGCTTCAAATAAGAATCAGAGCGAAAGAAAAGACAGGTTATGAATGGGAAATAATCAGGAGTTTCTGGCATTCCCTTTGACTTTGAGTTCTGTATCTCTTAAAGAAAAAAAATCAAGAGCAGTCTGCTACTTGATACTGTCCCGAAGTACAGGTCAGCTTTTACAGGCAGCTCACCAATCCCTTCAGTGAAATGTGTAGCTGGCTTGCTTGGTGGCGAAAAAGCAGTTTTCTTCTGGCTCAGCGCGACTTCAGCCCATCAGACAGGGCTGTTGATTTCGGTCTGGCTGAGCTCAGGGCTCTACTGGCAGGTTGCTAGTCCCTCCCCTCTAATTCCCGCCACTGTTCTTCGCTCTGCAGGATCTCCAGAGGAGCAGTGAGTGCAGCCAGTGGGGGGGGTTTTTCTAGCTTTTCACGAGGCCCTCAGAGTTCCTCTCATCTGATGTGTGGCGGGGTGGAGAGTGCTGGGGTCTGTCAAGCTTGTTGTCTGCAAAACAAAAAGCAGGAGACGTAGGGTGGATAGTCAACTTGTTTATTAAAACGGGACCCCAACACATTTCGGCAACGCCTTCCTTAGGGGGGATATCGCTTAAATAACAAACATATGAAATAAATGAATCAAAATAAAAACAATAGAAAAACAAAACAATCAAAACAATTAAAAACAGATGGCATATTAAGAGAATAATATAAATAAGTAAAAGAATACATTATAGACCTAACCAATAGTGGCTCTCTCTTACTAAGTATGGTGTATGTTTGTATTTGAGGTCCTTTTTTGTGGTTTCTCAGCCCTGCGTTTTTTTACTTTCATTCTGATTGATGTATTCTTTTACTTATTTATATTATTCACGTTGTTATACATAGTTATTATTGTTCTTGTATAAGTTTACAGGTCACTCCTGCATTTTCTCTTAATATGCCATCTGTTTTTAATTGTTTTGATTGTTTTAATTGTTTTTCTATTGTTTTTATTTTGATTAATTTATTTCATATGTTTGTTATTTAAGCGATATCCCCCCTGAGGAAGGCGTTGCCGAAACGCGTTGGGGTCCCGTTTTAATAAACAAGTTGCCTATCCACCCTACGTCTCCTGCTCTTTGTGTTTGCCCGGACAGTCTGCTCCTTTTTGTGTTCAAGCTTGTTGTCAGCACCATTTTATTTTGGCATGTTCTTGTTTTTGGGGCTCCGTTATTTTGAGTTCTTTTTCTTTGGGGACTTTTTGAGTAATGGAGTTTTTTCTGCGGATTTACTTTTGCTTTTGTTTTGTGGCTTAGTTGAGGCTGTCATGCCATCACAGAAGCAAGCTTGTAGAGCCTGCGGTTTCCACAGAGGCTCCTTGTGCCTCTTGGGTTGTTGCCACAAGTGTGAAGCTGAATCCATATCCGTAGAAGAGAACCTGTCAGCCAGTAAGAGCAGGAGAGAGGGTGCTGGTGAAGCACAGTCTCAGGCCAGGCAGTCCTTTCCTGCGGTTGCTCCTGCCACAGTTTTTGCAGGAACAGTGGCCATTTCAGAGGAGCTTGTTCCCATGGCTTTTCTAATGGCTGCCCAGCAGAACAACTTGGAGTCATCCATTCCAGCTTCTGTCAGCAGTCTTTTGTCATCAATTTCATCCTCTGGATTGTTTTCACCGGATTTTGTACTGAATATGCATCGGGCTTATTGCCTGAAACAAGGATTGGGTTAGGGTGTCGCAGGGTCCCAAAGAGCCAAAAAAGGGGTCCTACAGAGGCTGTAGCAGCTAGGCTTCCGGAAGAAGCACCTTTGCCCAAGCACAGGTACCTGGAGAATGAAAGCTAGGAAGAAACCGGCTTGGTTCACTCTGAGGATCCATTGGAGGGTCCCTCAGATTTCTGGGGGGATTCCACTGCTGCAGAATTGGAGGAAGGGAGATCCTGCAGGTGGAGGACCCTCATATTGTCTGCCTGTTTTGACAAGAAGCGTTAGCGGCGCTAACTGTCCATTCGCTGGCTGCCCTTAACTTGCCACATACTGCTACATCAATGGAAGAGCCCTTGGAAGATCCCCTTTTGCAAGGTGTCCAGATGTCATAGCCCACCATGCCAGTCCACAGAATGATCAAGTAGATTTTTCCGTATAAGTGGGAGATTCCAGAGGCAGGCTTAAAGGGCAGCCGAGCCATAGCATGGCTAAATCCAGTGCCTGATTCAGAAAAGAACCAGCTCAAATCTCCTAACGTGAATGTGTTGATCTCAGCAGATACCAAAAAGAGCATTATACCTGTGGAGGGCGGAGTGAGCCTCAAGGACTATCAAGACCGAAAGTTGAAAGCCTTGCTGAAACAAGTGTTTGATATCAATGCATTATTCTTGCAAGTGTCCATCTACTGAGCCTATGTGGCAAGAGCATGCTTCATGTGGGCACAAGGGGTGCTCAATAGCAACGCTGAGCTGCAACATGTCTCTCCAAAGCAGGCAAAGCTAGATTCTTGGGTGGCTTATCTGTCAGATGCCTTTTATGACCTTATTCGAACCTTGGCCAAAGGCATGGCCTTGGTCATCACAGCCAGGCATTTTCTTTGGCTCTGGAATTGGTCGGTGGATGTGTCTTCTAAAACATGCCTGAGTAAGCTCCCCTTTAAGGATAAGCTGCTGTTTGGGAAGGCCTGGGACAAGCTGGTCAAGGATTTGGGTGAGACTAAAGGGGCCAGCTCCCTGAGGATAAGCAAATGCCCGTCAGGTTGACGGCCCCAGCACGGGTTCAGTATCGAGATTTCAGGCGTTTTCAAGTGATGCGCTTTGCCCCTTATCAGAGGGGTTGGTACCTGACTCAGCGGCCATCCCTTTGAGGGAACAGGGGCACAGGAAGAGGTTGCTATCCTGCCGCTTCTTCTGCTCCCAAGAAGTCACAATGAAGTGAGGAGGGCCCAGGCAGGAGTAGTACTGGTATGCAGTCGCCTCCAAAGTTGTTTTTTTTCTCCGCCTGCGTCCACATTACCTCCAATCAGTGGGTTCTAGAGGTTATTCAAGAAGGTTAAGTTTTGGAGGTCAAATACCCACTTGCAGATGTGTTCTTACTATCGCTTTGCAAGGCACCGGGAAAGATTGTGGTGGTCTAAGATATTTTGTTGCGGCTCCAACACCTGGGGGCAGTAGTGGAGGTTCTGCATACCCAGTTACGGTGCAGTCGATACTCCATTTATTTCATGGTACTCAAAAAAGAGGGTACCTTCCATCCCATCTTGGACCTCAAGCATGTAAACCAAGCATTGCGGGTGCCATGGTTCCATATGAAACACTTTGCTCCATGGTGGTGGCGGTAAGATAAGGCAAATTCCTCACCGCCCTCGATCTAACCAAAGTGTAACTTCACATACCCATTCGACTGGAGCATTAGTGCTTTCTATGGTGTGCAGTGCCAATGGGGTACTTCCAGTTCCGAGCACTGCCATTCGATTTGGCTACAGCTCCTCACATCTTCACCAAGGTTATGGTAGTGGTGGCAGCAGCTCTCCATCAAGAGGGCATTCTAGTGCATCCTTATCTGGACAATTGGTTGATAAGAGCAAAGTTACTTCAGGAAAGCAATGTGGCGACTGAGTTTCTTCAGACTCTTAGCTGGCTAGTCAGCTATGCCAAGAGAACATTACAGCCCTCACAGAACATCGTCTATTTGGGGGCCAGTTTTCAGACAAACGGAGGGAGGGAGGTGTGGCCTAGTGGTTGGGGCAAGGTACCACAGGCCGGAAGGTCGGTGGTTCAAATCCCACTAGAGGACAGCAACCTTGGGCCGGAAGGACTGGGGTTTCTAGTCCCACAGGTGCTCCTTGTGGTCTTGGGCAAGCCACTTAACCCTCCATTGTCCATGTTCCCTGTAAGTATTAGTGTATGTGTCTCATATCCCCTCGTGTTAAATATGTCCCCCAATTGTGTTGTGACCACTTTGATTGAAGGATAAGGTGGTATACAAAACTGTCTAAATAAAATATTAGCAGCGTGTCCCTGCCAAGTGATTGGGTACAAAAGCTGACAACCCAAGTTTCACAGTTTCTGCAAATGGCCACACCGATGGCATGGCACTACCTTCAGCTATTGGGCTCGATGGTGGCATCAATCAAGCTGGTTCACTGGACGCATGCCCATGAGTCCCTTGCAGAGGGCCCTCCTCCACAGGTGATTGCTGCAGGTGCACCTGTTATCAAGGTAGCTGATTTGCCCATTGGTCACATGGATGGTGCTCAAACGGTGACTCAGTTCACAACGTCTGCTGGTGAGCATGCCATTGGAGCCCCCGAGTGGATTCCATTGACAACAGATGCCAGTCTCACTGGTTGGGGAGCGCATTGCGAACACCAGATAATGCATGTTGGACCCCAGAGGAGGCCTCCTGGTTGATCAATCGGCTAGAGATGAGAGCGGTATTTCTAGCTCTCAGGTTTTTCTGGCCACTCCTGTATGGAAAGGTAGTCCGGATGTTCTCAGACAACGCCACCATCGTGGCCTACATCAATCGCCAGAGCAGAATGGGAAGATTGCTGCTTGAGGATGAGATTCTGCCTCTCCTCATTTTGGTGGAGGTGAATCTCTAGGCCATCTGTGCTGACCACGTGGCAGGAAGAAACAACATGGAGGTGGACTTCCTCAGCCACAATCTGTGATAAGAAATTTTATCAGAGCCCAGAGAGTACTGACAAGGGAAGGGAATTATCTCCAGGAACAAGCAGGAATGAGTCTTCACATATGGGGTTACGTCGGCGCCGACGGAGCCCGCACGGGAATGCTCCCCAGGATCCAATCCGAAGGCCTTTGAGAGCATCCCTTGCGCCTGCGCGGTAGCTTCCCGTCCTTCCTACTGCCTCTCCCCAGTTTTCGTTTTTCCGCGGAGCCAGCAGGACGTACCTCCTGCCACCGCAGAAACCTTTCTCCTTTTTCCCTTTTTTTGCTTGTTTCTTGTGGTCGCGGCTTCCCCGCCGACACTGGCACCACTGGTGCCTTATTTTTTCTTATTTTTCTAAGTTTCTCAAAATCCCTTAGAGGGAATTCTTCCTCGAGTCTCTTCGGGGGCCTACCGGACTCTCCAGCATGGAGCCCTCTTCCCCTAAAAAATGCCCTCACTGTGGAGACTTTGTGTTCTTTTTAGAATCCAGTGCCTGGTGTCTCTCCTGTTTGGGCCCTGACCCCCTTTCCCCCGGTTCGCCGGGCTTCAGCGTCGGGAGAAGACCTTCCCTTCTTCGAGTGTCCATCGATGATGTCTTTCCCACTAGGGTGCGGCCATCGCTGTCCTCTTTTCTCCAGGATCAGGTAACCCCACAACAGTCTGTTAAGACTAGCCAAGTCTCGAGGGGTGAGTCTCATGCGCGGCATGACGGCTCCGGCCTCCCCCTCGAGTCCCCCTTGGCAAATAAACCCCGGAGGGAGTCTTCGGGCTCCAAAGCATCCACGGGGTTTCGGGTTGTTCCTGGGGTTCGCTCCTCACAGAACATTCCCGAGCCGTGCTCGGGGGTGGTATCCGCTTTGAGTGGTGCCTTATCCCCGGCGTCGGCGTCGATTGTTCCATTCTTCGCCGGGGATCGTCAGCTGGTGTCCTCGGTGCCTTCGGGGCCGATCGATTCGACCCAGTCTGGCCTTCCTGCATCTCAGCCATGCGCGGGGTTGGTACCCGCCTCGGGCAGTACCGATCCCTCGGCATCTGCGTCGGTGTTGAGTGCTTCCCTTTTCGCCGGGGATTGTCGGCTGGTGTCCGCGGTGCCCTCGGGACCGTCCGTTCCGACCCAGGCTGGCGTTCCTACCCCCCCCCCCCGCCACAGGTGGGGGTGGTCACCACTTCGAGCGGTACCGATTCCCTGGTTTTGGCGTTGGCTCCGAGTGCTCCACCCTTCGCCGGGGACCGTCACCTGGTTTCCTCGGCCCCTTCCTGGCCGATCGATTTGACCCAGGCTGACCCTCCTGCGCCCCAGTCCTGCGCAGGGGCGGTACCGGCCTCGAGCGGCACCGCATCCCCGGCGTCGGCGTCGGGTTTGAGTACCCCACTCGTCACCAGGGTTCGTCACCAGGCTCCATCTTCGGAGCCGATCGATCTGTCCTGGACGGGCAGCCCGGCACCCCAACCTTGTGCGGGGCTGGGGCCGGCGCGGGAGGCCACCGACCTTCCGACGTTGGCGCGGGCGCCGAGTGCTCCACTTGTCACTAGAGTTTGCCCGTGGGAGGCCTCGGGATCTCCGATCGATTCGACCCACGGAAGCGCCGCTGCCCCGGCATCGACGCCAGGGCTGTGCATTTCACTCCCCGCCGGGGCTCGTCGGTGGGTTACCTGGGTACCCTCGAGGCCGATTAACACGCCCTCCAAGGGTTTCCCTCCTGGTAAAACAGGTGCAGGAAGCGCCCCGGCGCCTGGCGGGTCCCATATCCCGCCCTCGACGCCGGTATCGCTTTTCGCCAAGTTTCGTCCTCGGAAGCCCTTGCTGCCTGCGGCACCGACCGCTGCGCTTCGACTCCGCTTCCTGGGCTTGGCATCGCCGCCGCCGCCATCGCCGGGGCCCTCTAAGAGGGCGTCGAGGGCTTCGTTCAGTCCGATGCCCAGCCTCGAATAGATTTCCAGTCCGAGAGGCTTGGTTCCGATGCGTTTCGGGACCGGTCCCGGTCTCCTTCCACGGCGCAGTGCAGAGCTTGCCGACTGTCCGGGTGCTTCAGGACCACCCCAGCTGCCTTCACTGGCTGCCTCCGGGGCAGCCCCGTCCCCGAGGTCGGGGTCAGGGCCGAGGCCGGGGCCCGCAGGTCCATCGGTGCCACCGATTCCTTCGACGCCCCGCTTGGAATCCTTCCCAGGCTCGGATAATGCAGTTCCAACGGCCCCGAATCGGAACTGCCAGTATCCCCCTCTTTTTAGAGGGATTCCCCCTGTGCACCAGCCCAGCGGGTCTCCTGGCGCTCAGGTGGCCCCTTCAGCTCCAGCCTCCCCCAGAATAGCTCCTCTGGGAGAGCCGTCTTTTCAGGATTTTCTCCTGGACATGGCGGACTTGCTCGCTATTCCTTTCCTGGATCCCTCGCTGAGCCCAGGCCCCGCGGAACAGGCCACCGTAATGCTTCCTCTACATCGTTCCCTGCGGGATCTTCTGCTAGGGAATTGGCGCTCGCCTTTGCAGGTTCCTGCGCCGCCCGGCAGCCATGCATGCTCTGTATCGGGTGCCCCCCTCTCCGGGTTTTCAGACGCACCAGCTTCCCCATCATTCCATTGTGGTGGATTCGGCGCTGCGGAGGGTCGGAAGCAAGAAGAAGCACTCTTCTCGCCCGCCGAATCGTGCGTCTAAAGCGCTGGATAGCTTTGGGCGGCAAACCTTCCGTATGTCCATGCTGGCTTCCAGGATCATCTCATATATTTTCCATATGAGCCTGGCACTTCGGGAGGTCACCAAGAGACTTTCTCTTTTGTCTCCCTTTCTGTCGGCCACCAAGGCCTCTGAATATTCCTTGCTCCTTTATCATTGCAGGAATATCTCTTGGTTCCTTTCTCGTGCTGCTCTAGACTCCTTCGACTCTGTTGGCAGGTCCTCTGCTATTGCCATCGGAGCGCGTCGTACGGCCTGGCTGCAGGCTTCCGACTTGTGCAGCTGGGCGCAACATAATTTGGGTAACTCCCCGTGTACTGGGGACAACCTCTTCAATGGCGAGGCCCTACGTCAGGTGGCTCAGTGCTCCACTGACCTTCCTAGCGCTGGGAGCCTCCATAAGCCCTCTCCTTTCCTCGGGGGTAGGAAATGTCCTCCCCGGCCTTCCTTCCCCAGGAAGAGAAAGCTTCATCCGTCCGCCCACCTGCCAGGTGGGCCCATGCAGGGGACGTCTCACTCCGATCTGATGTTCCCAGGCCTGCGCCAGGATACTCATGCCAAGCAGCTTTAGGCTCCTGTATTCGGCAGCCTGCACCTAACTTCTCTTGCCAGAAGTTTTTTCCTTCCAGCCTACGCTGGGGTTTTTTCAGTATAGCAAGTGGTTCGGATGCTTGCCCAGGGGTTAAGGGATTCCCCCTGCTTCACTGGTAGTGGGGGATCACTACCGTCCCAGGATAGTTTCTGGCCCCACCGGGGCATCCTATCCTCCATCGGACTTACCCTAGGCTACGTCCTTGAACCCCGCTCTTCCTGGGTCCCCCTGCTTGAGGGGACCCCACACCGAATCTTCTCCTCCCAGGGTAGACCTTGTTCTGCTACCCATCAAGCATGCTCTGAACAGTTCCTCGACAGGGCCGGACCATCCCCGCCCTTGTGTCTGTTCTCTCTGCTCATACAGGAGAACCCCTTGGTTCTGGTTCAGTAGCGATCCGTGCAGGTGTCCCAGTGAGCGATCCATGCTTTGCCTGCCGCTTCGGCTAGTTGGCATATAACGCTCCCCGCAGGCCCTCGCTCTCGTTTCCTGGGATGGGACGACATGTCTGATGCCGGCCAGTCGCCTCTCATCCTTCTCCTGCACACCGCCCCCTGCAATTGCGGGGCAACAGAGGGCCTTTGCCTTTGCCGCTGATGGTTTTCCATAGGATGGAAAGGACTTATTCGGTCACTGCAGGGCTATATGAATAATTATACCCTCTTGTCTCCCTCCTGGTACGGGGGACAAGTTTTTTTTCTGCGTGACGGTCGCGGGGACACTTCAGAGGCCTTGAGTACTCCTGATGTGCTCCTACCCGACTGATCTTATCCTTCACGCAGCCGCCACCTCCTAGGTGGGCGCCCTTCTGTGGATCAAGTGCAGCTCAGAATTATACTCTCGTATGCATGTTCCTCTGCGCACATGTTTTGGTGCCTGGACGAGCGTCCCCGGGTCCACCGATTTCTCGCTATACATCTCTATATGTTATGGGATATATATATATATATATATATATATATATATATATATATATATATATATTGTCACACCCTCATCGGGCCCCTCCGGTGGAGACTGGTATCACAGCTTAATACCTTTTACTTGGCTTTCTATATGCTATAGACAGCCCTGCCTGGCCCTCTGTGAGTGGTAGTTGTACCGACTTCTTGCAATCATTCAAACACACAGTTCATACTTTAAATCCAGGGCTTTATTCCCCGTCCAATGAGGTATTCCTTTTCTTTGAAGAACAAAATAATCAAAAGCCACTCTGGCAAATAACAGAAGCAAACATTGAACAAAAAGTGCTTTCCTCAGCTTTAACTTTTAACAAAAGAAAAACATTTCTCTTCATGAGCACTTAATCCTTTTTCCTTTTGCTGTTACAAATCAATCAGGATTGACTTTGAATCAAGCAACCTCTGCCAGTTACTGGGTTGCTGTGTAAACCTTTCTTGTTACATATATTTTCTTATCTCAGTGAAAACTCTTCCTCTTCAGTTGTCACTAAAGAGCATTCCATAGGTTCAGTGTTATCTGGTACATTAGAAATATCATATGGCATTAAAGGATAACTGTTTGTACCTACGTTCTCTGTAGCAGCTGTCCTGCCGAGCTCACTCTGGTTAATCACGTCAGCTACGTGACTGCTTCCTGGCTCTAGGCTAAAACACTGCTGGGTATTACCGTATACTCTGGATAGTGGCTTGTAAGAGCACTCCTCCTGTGTAAAGCTATTAGGTAACTGCCCATAAACACTGGTATTAGAATCAAACAGCTTGTGTCCTGCCTTGAATGGGTTAAAGGCTAATTCCTCTGATACAGCTGTGGGAGTTTGCAATGCTGACAACGGCACTCGGGAAAAGTTTGAGCCTTTAAAGTTGCTAGCAGAATTACAAGGTAAGAGACCTTCCTTTCTCTTGTAACTACCCGTACAAGGAAAGAAGTTGTTTTCTGTTCTCTTTATCTCTGCTTTTGGCTGGCTCCTTCTATTAATCCTGGACTTAGCCCACTCGGGTGTAAAACAGTCCTGTTCCACTTTGAATGCCTTGCTTCCTGCCACCGGCTTTCTCCCTCTTCTCTTTTGGCTTTCACATACACTCTCTGTGTTTAACAGCTGATCTCCACACGTACTCACATAGTCCTGGGACTCATTCAAGCTGTCTTCTGGTATACGTTGCTGACACCCTCTCTCATTTCCTCCCTTCCACCAACTTTGGTCCTGGAGATGAGATTGGCTTATTGGGTTTCTTTCTCTTTCCCTCCGTTCCCACGACTGAGGTTGTTGCTTCCACCTCTGTCCGTGCTCACTCTCCCTCACTGCTTGTGAGTGTGCCTTATGTATCTGTCCCCGGGCTCCACCCCTTCTCAGCTGATCCCTATCAGGTAAGTCAACCTCCATTCTCATGCTGGCTGGGTGTGCCTTTTTACTCTTTTCCCACGTGTGCTGTGGTTGCTCATAGCAACTATTTGACATGTTTTTGTTTACCTCATCAGGTTCTGCCTGATTTTCTCCGTTAATCTCCATTTCTTCTGGGTCCCCTGGGTTTACCTTGTGACAATATATATATATATATATATATATATGTATAGGTGGGCGCTTGGGTGAGGGCCATAGCGCCCTATCTAGTACCGACTATCTCCGATCGTCGATACTTATGCTTACTTTTTAAGAGGCCCAGCCAGTCCTCTGGCCGGTGGTCATCTGGCTCGGTGTATGGGACCGACCAGGCTCTACCTTGCTGCTGTGAAGTTAGCAGCTTCCATTTTGTTCTACGCCTCCTTGTCTGGAGGTTTGCGAACCCTCTGTCTTCCTATCCCTTGTTAGCTAGGGAAGGCAGTGTACTTCCCCGTATTCCGGGGTCCACTTCTGTTCTCCTCCGGGCTGGGCTCTTCCGGACTGGCCAGTCTTCTGCTTTAGCCCTCAGGGTTGAGGACTCTGCTCCTAAAGGAGTTCTGAGCTTTCCTATATCGCTTCAGATGAAGACACGCCGTTCTGGTTTGGCGCCAGTTGACACCTGCGTCTCCTGCCCTCCCGGACTTGGAACCTCATCCGCGCTGCTGTGAAGTTCCCTTGAAGACTTCGCTACTGCATCTACAGTGCCTGTCGCAGTTCTACTTCCTACAATCCAGTAGGTAAGCTCTAGATTGTGCTGGTTCATTAACTCCTTAATGATACTTGCCATGCTTTTAAAGACTCGTCTCCTCCGTAGTCTTTAGGCTGCTGTGCCTCGGCAACTCTTCTCAACTCCTGCCCTCCATCCCTCCGGGGATGCCGGGGATCCAGGTTGGGCGATACCGCCCCGTCCAGGGACGCGCATCCTAGGATATCCCCTGGCACCCTCAGCTAGGGAGTCCCCATATGTGAAGACTCATTCCTGCTTGTTCCTGGAGATAGCACAGTTACTTACCTGTAACAGGTGATCTCCGGAACAGCAGGAATTAGTCTTCACAACTCACCCACCTCCCCTTGGAGTTGTATCTCTCTATTCTTTCCTTTCCTCTTCCTCTCCTTCTGGCTCAGCTATGAAACTCAACTGGGGAGAGGCAGTAGGAAGGGTGGGAAGCCACCGCGCAGGCGCGAGGGATGCTCCCAAAGGCCTTCGGATTGGATGCTGGGGAGCATTCCCACGCGGGCTCCGTCGGCGCCGACGTAACCCCATATGTGAAGACTAATTCCTGCTGTTCCGGAGATCACCTGTTACAGGTAAGTAACTGTGCTTACCCTAATCAAGGGACCTGTGCTTTGCAGGTCAGAGAAATAAAGCAGCATGTTTCCCTAAAAGACAGCTTATTTCCAGCTGCAGTAACTTGCAGAAAGCCCCTAGTGGAGCTAAGTGGAGGAGTGGCCTAGTGGTTGGGGCAATGTACTTCAGGCCGGAAGGTTGGGGGTTCAAATCCCACTAGAGGACAGCAACCTTGGGTCGGAAGGACTGGGGTTTCTAGTCCCACAGGTGCTCCTTGTGGTCTTGGGCAAGCCACTTAACCCTCCATTGCCCATGTTCCCTGTAAAATAGTTATCTCCAAGTTATAATGCCCTGTTCAATGTAATGTTCAATATAATGTTCCATGTAAACCGCACTGATGTCAAATAGCGCGGTATATAAGAGAAATAAATAAATAAAATAAATGAGGAGAAGCATAAGCATAGTCTGAAAAACCCTTATGTCATGCCTAATCAATCAGCTGCCAGAAGAGAGTTTAAGCACCAACACCTGAGTACTGCAAGGGAGGAGTTAGTAGCAAAGAACTTTAAAGCCAGAACTGAATATTCAGAAGGCAGATGAGCATTGGGCCAAGCACAGAGACGAGCACGGAGACCAGCACAGAGACGGAGACAAAGACAAACACAGAGACAAGCACAACATCAGCGACGAGGATGTGAAGGAGAGAAGGCAAGAGGAGCTCTGAGAGAGATGTGTTCTTGGAGAAATTCCTGTGAGAAGCCAGCTTCAAAGGACTGGAGGAAGCCAGAGGTTTGGAGAGCTTCAGCTGGGAACTCTAAAGCAACACCCTGTCAGCAGACAGGAGCAGCTAAGGAGAAAAGGAACAGGAATACCTATTGGAAGAGGTATGGAGCAGATGCCCTGAGGTCCAGGGATACAGACTGGAGGACAGGTCACAGAAGCACCCATGCTTACTGGCCAGAATACCTAAGGAGACAGCCCAAAGCCAGCTTTGACTCAGGTACGAACTTTGAACGTTTGACTAAGCTAGAGCAATGCAAACTGCTGGGAAACAGTGTCTCTCCCAATAGAGGTCAGTTAAGGAAGCCCTCTGTGCCAGACATTGATATTGAGCCTATGCAATTGGAAGAACAAGGTACAAGTCCTGAGGAAGATGATTTTTGCATGGACTGTTCTTTGTGTAGGATTGGTAGCATAGAGAAATCCTAAAAGTAGGATTAAACCATCAAAAGGAAATGTTCTTATAACTGGCTCCCCAGAAAGTTTTTTGCATGGAAAGAAAGAGGTTTTTGGGGAAATGAAACACGCGTGCAGAGAAGGAAACTAGCTATTGATTGCAGCTTGTTATCCACCTGATGTTAGAGCAAAGCATAGCTCAAGCCGTGCACACGTTGTATAGAGAATTTGTTTTGAATGTGAAAGAAGAAGGCGGTTTGTAAAGAAGTTTTTCCTTTTGGTTTATTTTCCAGCACTGCAGAGCAGATTGTCAGCAGTGACTGAGAGGAAGCTTTTCTGTTGTTTAAAAGACTCTGCAAGCTATTTGCATAAAACTTTCAGTTACGTTTATTTTGAGTATAAACCCTGGAAAAGTTATCCTAAAGGTGTTACCAAGTAAAATCTGTGTGTGGAATAATTTGCCCCATAAATAAACTCTATTTTGCATTATACTTGAGCCAACTACTACATTTTTATTTACCTCAAAGGCAAACACTATACAACTGGACTACTATTACCACAATCCTTAGTCTGGATCTTTGAAAAAGGTGGTGTAGCTTTCATAACAAGCACCCTCTTTTACAAATCGCATAGATCAGGGTGAGTGGTCTCTTGAAGACATGGTTTTTGCCATTCTTATATAGCGGTAGGGCGAACCTATCATGGACTTGATGGCGACCTGCAAGAATGCAAAAGCTTCCAGGTTCTTTAGCAGAGGGAGGCAAAGGATGTCAGAGGGCTGGATACATTGGTCCAGAGGTGGCCAATGGAGGGCCTCTTCTACATGTTCCCCCACTCACCCCTGTGGGCTCTCATAGAGCACTTGCTGCCGAGGATAGAAGCTCATTTCATTTCATTTTATTAAAACTTGATACACCACCCTTAGTGGAGACGACAAGGTGGTTTATAACTAAAACAAGCAATTTAAAAACCAGAAAGGAACACCACTGAATAAAGAGAAGAGAGAGAGAGAGACAGGACAGAGACAAAAAGCAAGGATGCAAGAGGACACATCAGGGCCAATTGAATTCACAGGGTGTGGGCTGGGAAGGTAGAGCTAATCAGGGGGAATCAATTGGGAGGTTGAAAGCTACACGGAACAGATGAGTTTTGAGCAAGGTTTTAAATTTAGCATAACTAGGTTCTAGTCTGATTGCAGGGGGTAGGTTGTTCCAAAGGAAGCTCACCCAGGCTTAGTGATCCTGATCGCAGCATACTGGTCTCGGAGATGATGATATCAGGATCTTCTCCGTTTGCAGATGGGCCCTTCTTCGCACGTGCCAATGTCCACATCTGCTTTCTCATGGACCCATTCTCATGCCTCAGGTGGCTTGATTCTCACTGACAGCCTGGTTCTTGAGAGGTCTCAGTTGAGGAAGAGAGGATATTCTGCTCCAATGATGATGACATTGTTGAAAGCACGCAAGCAAACTACATCCTTGTCGTATGTGCAAGTTTGGAGAGTCTTGAATCGTGGTGCACAGAACAAACACTGCAGCTTTTGCCAGCCTCTCTACTGGATATTCTGACTTCCTTACAGGCAGGTCTGGAGAAGGGCCTGGCCTGCAAGTGGCTGTGCTAACGTGTTATAGGGGACACGTTCAGGGGATTTCCTTAGTGGCCCACCTGGATATAGTGTGTTTTCTTCGGACGGTGAATATTTCCAACCACCAGTGTGTGTTCTAGTTCCATCTTGGGATCTGAATTTGGTCCTGTTGGCATTGGCAGAGGCTCCCTTTGAGCCTTTGGGAAGTTCCACCCTAAAGAACTTGAAATTGAAGATGGTCTTTTTGGTGGCCATCTGCTCGGCGCAACACATCTGAGCTTCAAACATTGTCCTGCAGGGAGCAATTCCTATTGATCTTGAAAGAGAAAGTGGTGCTGCATCCGGCTCCATTGTTTCTGCCTAAGGTGGTATCATCTTTCACCTCAACCAACTCCAGAGGAGTGTCAGCTGCATTTGATGGATGTATGCAGAGTTCTTCTCCTCAAGACAATGGAGTCGTTCCGCAAATCTGATCAGTACTTTATCCTGTTTGGTGGTGCGCGCAGAAGGGAAGTGGCCTCTAAGGCCTCTGTCGCTCATTGGATCCGAGAGGCCATTGCCTCAGCATACCTTCTGCGATGTAGGGAGTTACTTAAGGGGCTCCATGTGCATTCAACCAAGGCGCAAGCAACATCTTGGGTGAAAGTGAGGCTGGGCATCTGCAACATGCGTATTTTCGTCCTTCATTAATGGTTGCAGGGAATACACGTTTTGGTTCAGCAGTGCTTCAGTCTGGACTTGAAGGTTCTTCCTAAGGTTAGTGTTGCTATGGACCGGAATGGAGGGATGATAAAGAAGGTGAAATTAGGTCTTGGTTTTGGTTTAGTTTTACCTGGTCTTAACTGATAATTTGCTTTCCTTGAGTCATTCCAGTCCAGTCCAGGGCCCTTCCTAGTATTGCTGTTCCAGTGTATGTTGCCGATCTTGGGTGGCACAGATTCCGTCACACACCTTTTTTCCCCGGGAACAAGCAGGAAGTCAGTCCTCACATATGGGTGACGTCAGCACCAACGGAGTCCTCAGAGAAGTATCTCTCCAGCTTTCAAAGAAAGCCTTTGAGAAATGCCACCATGCCTGCATGGTCCCCATCCCGCCCAAGAGTGCCATCTTGCTTAGTCTCCATTTTTCTGTAGAGCCCTTCAGATGTTGTCTCGTTTGTCCCTGGAAAAGTTGATTATTTTGTTCCCGAGTTTCCAACTCGCATCCGGTATTGCACCGGTACTCTTCCCGCCTACTGACCTCGGTGCTTGGGTGTCGGGTTCAGTTTAAAGTTTTGTATTTTTGCTTCTTTTCTTTTTCTGGTGCCTTCGCATCCTTTTTTTTCCCTCTGGCAGCCCGCAGGGTCTTCGACCTCACAGGGGTACTTTTTTCCTCCAAGGCTACCAGTGGTTTCAAAAAGTGTTTTTGGTGCTCTAATATCATGTCTTTGACTGACACACATGACTGCTGCCTTCACTGCCTTGAGCCAGAACATGACCCAGCAGCAGCATGATAAGTTTTTCCCCAAGTCCCTGATGCCTCCGAAGGCCAGGGCCTCCTCTGAAGCCCCTACATCTTGTGTGGAACTCTCCGAACCCGAGCATCGTCGTGTGTCCTCAGAAAGGGGGTCTCCTTCAAGGGAACCCAGAAAGAAGAAGAAACCATTGAAGATAGCATGCTTGGATAGTTCTGACCAGCTGGGAGCTCCCAGGGCCCGGTCCCACAGTCCAAAACCTTGTCCGAGGCATCGGAGAAAGAGCGACCTGCAAAGGTACCCCAGAAAGCTCTGGCCATGGACCGGCCTCAGTCCCCAGACACCATGTCCATTGAGGATTCCCCTTCGGGGGAGCTGGAGCCAGGTCAGAGCCCCTCGGTGCCCGTGCCAAAGGCTGCAGAGCCTTCTGGCCTGGCGTCCAGAATGGCGGCTCCAGAATGCAGTTTGTCTACCTTCATGGACCAGCAGTAGGTGCTGTCCAGCACTACTGGTTCATACACCCTGATCACTGGACCATTGACGTCCCCAGAGGATGAGCCGATCCTTGAGGTCCTTCAGTCTCGAGTCGATCGTTGGCCGAGGTCGTGCTCTGCGTCCCACTCAATGGGACAGCGGTTATCCCCGGCAAGTCCTATCTTGGAACCTTGGCGGTGGTCACTGCCCGAGGACATGGGCTTCCTGCACTTTGTCAAGGACATGCTTAAGGCCCTGGAGTTCCTGACTGAGTCAAAGGAGGACCCTCATGCGGATCAGCTGGAGATCTTCCAGTACGAGGCCCCTCCATGGGAATCGCTCATGGTGCCAATTCCTCCCATCCTGGAATGGCTCATGCTCTGCATGTGGGAGACACTGGTGTCGGTGCCGGTGGTGAACAGATGGCTCGACTCGATGTATCAGGTCTTCCAGAGCCCGGGCCTCCAGAAGTCAACTATCGCATAACTTCATGGTGGTGGAGTCGGCCATGCATCGCCTAAAAAGCCAGAAGACACACTCCTTGGTGCCCCCCATCAGGGAGGCTCACACCTTGGTCGCCCTTGGCAGAAAGTGCCATCGGGGCTCAATGCTCATCTGCTGCATCAAGGCCTACCAGCTGTACATGGGCATGTACTTGAGAGACCTGGTGAAGGAACTCACCGGGTTCTCAGTTGGTCTCTCCGAGGAACCTTTGCAGCAGTTCAAGAGCCTGGCCAAGGCCATCTGTGAGTTCTCCAAATTCATGTCTCGAGCAGCCTATGATGGGTTCGAGTCAGCGGCCCAGATGGCCGTGGCAGGCATCGGTGCACGCCGCCAAACTTGGATTCAGTTGTCCGACCTCGAGCAGTGGGTTCAGGAAAAATTGGTAGATGTCCCCTGCCAAGGAGAGAACCTTTTTGGCAAGCCCATAACCGACAAGGCTGCCAAGCTGGAGACTGAGTTCATGGTGAGGACCAGGCTCTCTAAGAAGACCACTGCCCCTCCCCGATGGAAGGGCTCTGGTAAAAAGCCCTTTTACCCGAGGAAGGGGGCTGCTTACTGATACTACCCACCCTATCAGGCCCCCCCAGCTCCCAAACAGAGTCAGCATTCCAAGGGACATGGGCATGGCCTGTGTAAGCAGAAGACTCCAAAACCCCAGGCACCAGCTCCGGTCTAGCCAGGGGGAGCTTTAGACTCCGTGAGCATAGCCTCTCTAACCCAAGAAGATCAGCAGCCCACAGGGGTACGTCTGGCCCTCTATGCCCAGAGGTGGGTGGCCATCACCACCTATTCCTGGGCACTAAGGGTAATCAGGGAGGGCTATCTCCTCCACCTGGCTCCAATATCTTCCCCATATTTCCTGGGAAAGCACCTCAGGTCTCCCCTCCACCAGCACCTTCTTCTGAAGGAGTTGGCAGATCTTCTCGAAGACAAAGCAGTGGAACCTGTGCCCCACCACCTCAAGGGCAAGGGGTTCTACTCCAGATACTTCCTCATCCCAAAGAGGACACGGGGCCTAAGGCCCATCCTCAACCTGTGCAACTTCAACAAATTCCTGGTGAGGGAGAAGTTCAAGATGCTCTTCCTTGGAACATTGCTGCCATACCTCCTGCAGGGAGACTGGCTATGCTCCTTTGACCTCAAGGATGCTTATACTTGCGTCCTCATCTATCCCAACCACAGGCAGTACCTGCAGTTCGTAGTAGGGGGCAGGCACTTTCAATACAGGGTGCTCCCCTTCGGCCTAGCCTCTGCCCCAAGGGTCCTCACAAAATGCCTGGCAGTCATGGCTGCCTTCTTCCAGCTCCAGGGAGTCTTCATTTTTCCCTTCCTGGACAACTGGCTCATAAAGGGAGGCACAGCATCCGAGGTGCAGCAGGCCACCGCTTGCACCATGCAGATTCTGCAACACTTGGACTTCGTTGTAAACTACCTCAAGTTTCACCTGCTCCCGACAACAGTGCCTGGAGTTCACTGGAGCAAAAATCGACACCCTCCAGTCGAAGGCCTTCTTGCCCAATGACCGAGCCGATCGTCTCAGGTCTCTACCTCAGGACTTACAGCACCGTCCCTCGGTTCCCGCCCAGCTTCTTCTGCACCTCCTGAGGGCACATGGCCTCCATGGTCCACATCACCCAAGATGCTTGCCTCCAAATGAGGACAGTGCAGTGGTGTCTCCGGGACAAGTGGTCTCAGGCTACAGGCCGCCTCCGAGACAGAGTTTCGGTGATCCGCCAGTTGACAGACTCCCTGGCCTAAGAACATAAGATATGCCATACTGGGTCAGACCAAGGTCCATCAAGCCCAGTATCTTGTTTCCAACAGGGGCCAATCTAGGTCATAAGTACCTAGCAGTTTCCCCAAAAGACACGGGTTCCTCAATGCTTGTATTGGGTCAAACAGTGATATCCCTTGTCCCTTTTAATAATGGTTTATGGACCTTTGCTCCAGGAACTTGTCCAAACCTTTTTTAATCCCAGCTACACTAACAGTTTTTACAACATCCTCCGGTAACAAATTCCAGAGTTTGATTACACGTTGAGTGAAAAAATATTTTCTCTTATTAGTCTTAAATAAGTTACCCTGTAGCTTCATTGCATGTCCCCTATTCTTTTTATATTCTGGTGATGTAAACAATCGATCTATGTTTACCCATTCCACTCCATTCATTAATTTATAGACCTCTATCATATCTCCCCTCAGCCGTCTCTTCCAGGTTGAAGAGCCCTAACCTTTTTAGCCTCTCTTCATAGGGGTATCCTTCCATCCCCTTTACCATTTTGGTGGCTCTTCTCTGTACCTTTTCTAATAACGCTATATCTTTTTTAAGATATGGCGACCAGAATTGCACACAATATTCAAGGTGCGGTCGCACCATGGAACAATACAGAGGCATTATAACATCCTTTGTTTTATTTTCCATTCCTTTCCTTATGATACCTAGCATTCTATTTGCTCTCTTGGCCCCTGCTGCACACTGGGCGGAGGGTTTTAACATGTTATCCACAATGACACCTGAATCTTTTTACTGGATGGTGGTTCCTAATGTGGAACCTTACATCGGTAACCATAGTTTGGGTTGTTCTTTCCTAGGAGCATAACTTTGCACTTGTCCACATTAAATTTCATTTGCCATTTGGATGCCCAGTCTTCCAATTTATCAAGATCCTCTTGCAACTTTCCATAATCCTCTTTGGTTTTAGCAACTTTAAATAGCTTTGTGTCATCTGCAAATTTAATAAACTCACTCATTATTTTCATTTCCAGGTCATTTATGAATATGTTAAAAAGCAGTGGATACAGTGCAGATCCTTGGGGTACTGCACTATTCACCTTTCTCCGTTGGAAAAAGTGGCCATTTAACCCTACCCTCTGCGTTCTATCTTTTAACCAGTTCCTGATACACAATAGTGTATCACCTCCTATCCCATGACTTTTTAGTTTTGCCAAAAGTCTCTGAGGGACCTTGTCAAAGGCTTTCTAAAAGTCCAGATACACTATATCAACCGACTCACCTTTGTCTACCTGTTTATTCACACCTTCAAAAAAACATAACAGATTAGTAAGAAAAGATCGTCCTTGTCTAAAGCCATGTTGGTTGTCTCCAATTAAGCCATAGCTATCTACATGCTGACTAATTTTGTTCTTTATGATGGTTTCTACCATTTTTCCCAGTACTAACATCAGGCTCACCGGTCTGTAGTTTCCCAGATCACCCCTGGAACCCTTTTTAAAAATTGGCGTTACATTGGCGATCCTCCAATCTTCAGGTATTACAGATGATTTTAATGATAGTTCACAGATTACTAATAGCAGGTCTGCAATCTCATATTTCAATTCTTTCAACACCCTTGGATGATACCATCCGGTCCAGGTGATTTGCTACTCTTCAGTTTATCAAATAATTGTAATACATCTTCCCGATGTAGTGATATTTCTTTCAATTCTTCTGCAGCATCACCTTTAAATATCACTTCAGTCATGGGTAACATCCCTACATCTTCCTCAGTAAAGACTGAAGCAAAGAATTAATTCAGTCTCTCTGCTATAGCCTTGTCCCCTCTTACTGCCCCTTTTACCCCTCTATCATCTAATGGTCCAACTGACTCTCTCTCAGGTTTTTTGCTACGAATGTACTTAAAGTCTTTATTATGCATTTTTGCATACACAAAGGTTTCTTCTCAAATTCTCTTTGCCTGCTTTATCAATGCCTTGCATTAACTTTCCAGTGCTCGTGCTGTTTCCCGTTTTCGTCATTTGGCTCTTTTTTCCATTTTCTGAAAGATGCTTTTTTTGGCAACAACAGCCTCTCTGACCTCACCTTTGAACCATGCTGGCAGTTTTTTGGACTTCCTTCCACTTTTCTTAAAGTGTGGAATACAGCCGGTCTGTGCTTCCAAGATAATATTTTTAAACAACACCCAAGCTTGATGTAAGTCTTTAACCTTTGCAACTGCTCCTTTTAGTTTTTTCTTAACTATTTTCCTCATTTTATCATAGTCTCCCTTTCAAAAGTTAAAAGGTAGTAGTGGATTTCTTTACCATTCCTCCTCCATTAATTAAATCAAATTAAATCAGCTGGGAAACTGGCTGGTACTGTGTAGGTCTCTCTCTTTTCCTTTAACAGATACCTAAGCTCCACGAACAGAACAATGGCTGGGAAAAATCGTATCGCTAAAGCTGTTGCCCCCGTTACATCTTCTGCCTCGGTCCAGACAGAGGTCCTAATGCCAGTTGAAGAACTGGTTCCATGTGCAGGATGCCTGCATGCTGAAGCTCTGAGGAAACAAGTGGAGGAACTCAGAGGAGGTGGCGAGGCTGAGGAGCTTTCAAGACAGTGAGAAGTACATTGAGATGCTTGTTGCAGCAACCAAGCTCTCCAGCAGAGGAGAAGATGGGTGCCAACAGAATGTCGATGGTAGAACACAAGTCACCAGGGCCTGCAAAATCACCAATCTAACTACTCCAGCCCTTGAATTGAAGAACCATTATGCAGCCCTGGAAGTGGAGGAGGTGAAAGCGTCCCTGGAAAGGGAATAACCAGAGCTCAAGTACCCCAAAGTTGCAGAATCAGTGACCAAAAGGAAACAAAGGGTAGTGGTGGTTGGAGACTGTCTTCTGAGGGGTACTGAGGCGTCCATCTGCCGACCAGACTTGATGTCCAGAGAGGTATGCTGTTGGCCTGGAGCCAAAATCCAAGATGTTATGGAGAGTTTGCCGAGACTCATCAAGCCCACTGACTATTACCCAATGTTGCTAATCCATGTTGGAACAAATCATACTGTCAGGTATACCTCGGAACGTATCAAAAGTGACTTCATGGCTCTGGGACAGAGGGTGAAGCAGTTAGGTGTACAGGTGGTGTTCTCTTCAAATCCTCCCTGTTGAGGGTAAAGGCCTAGGCAAAGAGGCTCACATCCTGGAAATGAATGCATGGCTGTGTGGATGGTGTCATCGAGAGCGTTTTGGTTTCCTAGATCATGGGATGGTGTTTCAAGGGTTGCAGAGCAGAGATGGCATCCATCTGTCCAAGAAAGGTCAACGCGTCTTCGGTAGCAGACTAGCTAATCTACTGAAGAGGGCTTTAAACTAGACTCGTTGGGGATGGGTGAAGAAAGCCCCCAGGTAGGTGATACCCATTTCCATAAAGGTATTTAATGTAACGGGTAACATATGAAAAGTAGTGTGTATAAATGCCCGTAGCATGGGAAATACGATTTCTGATGTTGAAGCTTTGGTGGGAGTGGCTGACTTGGATTTAGTGGCAGTTACAGAAACATGGTTCACAGAAAACCATGATTCGGATGTAACTATACCTGGCTATACTTTATTCTAAAAGGACAGGGTAGGAAGAAGGGGAGAAGGAGTGGCACTATATGTAAAAACTACTATTAAAGCTTTGGAATAACAGAGCTTAAAAGGGATAGAGGAGACATTGTGGGTTAAACTAGAAAGAGGGAAAGAGAAATCTATTTGCATTGGTGTGATATACAGACCTCCCTCACAAGAAGAAGAGGTGGACAGAGTTAATTGAAGACATACGCAGCATTGCTAGGAAAGGTGAAGTGCTACTAATAGGAGATTTCAACATGCCAGATGTTAATTGGCTCATTCCTGCTGCAGTATCATCTAGAAGTAAGGAGATCCTGGATTCTGTACAGGGAGAACTATTCAGGCAATTGGTAACAGACTCCACACGTGAAGGGGCCATACTGGACTTGGTGCTTACCAATGGTGAAAGTGTTTCTGATGTTGTAGTGGGAGATCAGTTTGCATCCAGTGATTACCAGATGGTGTGGTTCAGTATTAGGACTAGGGCTGTTAGAATCCATTCAAAGGTGAGGATCTTAGACTTTAGGAAGACTAACTTTGAAAAGATGGGCCAATACCTCATGGAGTCGTTAGTGGGATGGGAACAGCTGGGGGATGTAGAAAAACAGTGGACAAAACTGAAAGGGGATATTTTAAGGGCAACCAACCTTTTTGTTAAAATGGTAAATAAAGGTAAAAGGAAAAGGAGACCGCTATGGTTTTCGAAAGAAGTAGCTGAAAATTTGAAAAAAAAAGAGGGATGCCTTCATGAAATACAAGAGATCACAAAGAGAGGAAGACAGGCATCTGTATTTGGAAAAACTTAGAGAAGCTAGCAAAGTAGTCAAGAAGGCAAAGATTCATAAGGAGGAGGAAATAGCCAATGCAATAAAATGGGGAGGGGGGGATAAGAGATTTTTCAGATAAATTAGTGAGAAGAGGAAGGGCAAAAGTGGTATTGTCAGACTCAAGGGTGCAGGGGAGGAATATGTATTAGCTGATAAGGATAAAGCAGAATTGCTTAACAAATATTTTTGTTCTGTGTTCACAGATGAAGAACCAGGAGCAGGACCTTAGAAAACACCCACAAATAGGAAAAGAAGCGAGGGACATCTTGAACAATTTTCAGAAGACTGTGTTCGTGAGAAACTAGCTCAACTTAAAGTAGACAAAGCGATGGGACCAGATGGGATACACCCTAGAATACTGAGGGAAACTTGGGGACGTTCTAGCAGCTCCACTGACTGGCCTTTTCAATGCCTCGTTGGAGTCGGGAGTGGTGCCAAAGTACTGGAGAGAGGCTCCTGTGGTGCCTTTACAACAAAGCGAAAGTAAGGATGTGGTTGAAAACTACAGGCCAGTTAGTTTAACTTCTGTGGTGAGTAAATTATTGGAAACGCTGCTGAAAGAGAAAATAGTGAGGTTTCTGGAGTCCAGCGGATTACAGGATCCGAGGCAGCATGGATTCACCAGAGGCAGGTCTTGTCAGACAAATCTGATTGATTTCTTTGACTGGGTGACCAGGGAATTGGACCGAGGGAGAGCCCTAGATGTGGTGTATTAAGATTTCAGTAAAGCCTTTGACACTGTTCCTCACAGGCGACTTATAAACAAACTGAGCACTCTAGGGTTGGACCCTAAAGTTACTGCTTGGGTTAGAAATTGGTTGGGTGGGAGGTGACAAAGAGTACAAGTAAATGGAGCTCACTCTGAGGAGAAGGATGTTACCAGTGGTGTGCCCCAGGGATCTATCCTTGGTCCGATTCTTTTTAACATCTTTGTTAGTGATATAGCGGAAGGGCTGTCGGCTAAGGTTTGCCACTTTGCGGATGATAACAAAATCTGCAATAGAGTAGACAGCCAGGAAGGTGAAGATAACATGAGGAGGGATCTAGCTAAGCTTGAAGAATGGTCTAGAATTTGGCAGCTGGGATTTAATGTTAAAAAATGTAAGGTCATGCATTTGGGCTGCAGCAATCCAAGGGAGCAATATATTATAGGGGTGAAGTACTTTAGTGCACTAAAGAAGAGCGGGACCTAGGCGTGGTTGTGTCTGATGATCTTAAAGTAGCTAAACAGGTAGAAAAGGCGATGGCCAAAGCTAGAAGGATGCTTGGGTGCATACGGAGAGGAATGGCTAGCAGAAAAAAGGAGGTGATAATCAATGTTCCCTCTAATTTTCTGTAGGCTGTGTGCGAATAAAATATCAGCTGTGCAGCTTTTGAAGGAAGGTCAAATTTTTGTGCGCCACATAACGAAACCCGGAGTTATATACTTTAAAATTTGACTACATGTCAGAATACAGTATGTACACCACATTGATTGCACTAGAAAATATTGTAGAACTTGTGAAAACCGTAAATACACAACAACTTTTAAATTTTAAGACATCTGTGCTGTTTTCTATCAGAATCAGAACCGTAATTTTTGTGCGCTCTGTTGTAAAGTATGTGCGCTCGCTCGGCGAGGTGTGTGCGCGCGCACACGCGCACAGCTTAGAGGGAACAGTGGTGATAATGCCTCTGTAGAAGTCTTTGGTGCGACCTCATTTGGAGTATAGTGTGCAATTCTGGAGACCGCACCTTCAAAAGGATGTGAACAGGATGGAGTTGGTGCAGAGGGTGGCTACTAAAATGATTAGTGGTTTTCATTATAAAGCATATGAGGACAGACTTAAGGATCTTAATATGTACACCTTAGAGGAAAGGCGGGATAGAGGTGATATGATTGAGATGTTTAAATACCTCCGTGGCATAAAGTTCAGGGAGAGAGCCTCTTTCAATTGAAAGCAAGTTCTGCTACGAGGGGACATGGGATGAGGGTGAAGGGAGCTAGATTCAGGAGTGATATGCAGAAATATTTCTTTAAGGAAAGAGTAATGGATCCGTGGATTAGTCTTCCAGTGGAGGTGGTAGAGATGAGGACAGTAACTGAATTCAAAAAAGCATGGGACAAACACAGAGGATCTCTAAAGGTAAAAAAGGGAACTGTTGTAGTTGTTGATATGGAAGGACAGACTAGATAGGCCATGTGGTCTTTTTCTGTCATCATATTTCTGTTTCTATGTTTCTATGTAAATGTGATCATGCTATGATCACTATTGCCAAGTGGCCCCAACACCCTTATCTCTTGCACCAGATCTGGTGTTCCACTAAGTCCAAAGTGGCTTCCCCTCTGGTCAGTTTATGAACCAGCTGCTCCAAGAAGCAGTCATTTATTTCATTTAGAAACTTTATCTCCTTAGCATGTCCTGCCGTGTCACTGACCCGGTCAATACCGGGGTAATGGAAATCACCTATTGTTTTTACTGTTCTGTAGCTTTTGTTAGCTTCCCTGATTTATTTAAGCATTTCTTCATCCATTTTTTCATTCTGGCCAGGCGGTCAATAGTACACCCCCACTGCCATCGCCTTCCCCTTTTTACATGGAATTTCAATCCATAGAGATTCTACAGTGAATTTTGTTTCCTGTAGAACTTTAATCCTTTGTGACTCAATGCCCTCTCTAACATAGAGCGCAACCCCTCCACCAATTTGGTCAGTTCTATCATTATGGTATAGTTTTACCAGGTATCACAGTATCCCACTGGTTGTCTTCCTTCCACCATGTCTCTGAGATACCAATCATATCTAACTTTTCATTTAGTTCTACATATTCTAATTCTCCCATCTTATTTTTTAGACTTCTAGCATTTGCATACAAGCATTTTAGAGACTGTATTTTATTCATATTAATTTGGTTATCGTTAATGTGATAAGGAAGCCTGTAGTGAGCCTATGGAAACAGGAGAAACTAATGATTTTACCTTTAAGAAAAGTGATATCCCTGCAGAGCACAGGTTTCAGCTTTTGCCTAGAGAAAGCAAGCACAGAGAAACTGAACCTAGGCTGCCACACCCAAGCTCTGTTGACGTAGTTGCAGGCTTGGAACATAATTGCAAGCACCTGTCCAGAGAGGGAGAGACACTGCCCGGGAAGCAGGGATATAAACCTTGGCTAGCGAGAAAGCGGGGTCAGAGGAGAAGGGGAGAAGAGAAGGAGGTGGAGAGAGCCTGCGAGGAGAGAGACCAGGAGAGGAGTGCTCGGAGAGAGAGAGCAGAGAAGCCTTCAAACCCCAGTTCCTGATAAGAAGGTTCAGAGAGTTCAGGACTCGGCACAAGAGTCAAAAGAGCCAAGCCTGGAACAGGGAGCCATGGCAGAGCTCCAGGGAGGACTCAAGCAAATGAACCAGGGACTGTTTCCCTGAAGCTGTAGGGAGACTGGTGAATACAGCCAGGGAGAAGTGTCCACAGCCTCAGGTATGTTTTATCCTTACCGGGTAGAGCTGTGCTCAAGGGAGACACAGGGATCCTCAGAGAATTTACCCTGAGACGTACGTTAAAAGCTCAGAGCAGGGCACTGTTTTACCGGAGCCAGAGGAAATGCAGGTGGACCTTATTGAGCAAGATTCATTGCCTCCAGAGGTACTCATGGACTGTACACTATGTCAAGCTGATAGCATTGAGTCCCTTTGCTAAGGAATAGCTGAAAGGATAAAGTCTCCTGAAAAGTAGAGTAAAGAAACCTAGCCTTAACAGAAGGTAGGAACTTGCTCTTGTCAAGGGGAGGATACCTGTTGCATGTACATTTGAGTGCTTAATGAAGACAAAGGTAAAAGAAGATATTTTACTTTGTTGAATGAAGAAGCTGTGTTTTCTTTATCCGTTTTGTTGATAAGCAGCTGCATATAATTAATGACTGTGAAGGTCATCCAGCCTAATTTGTAAATAACCTTGAGTGAGTGACTGGAGAAGTATCCTGTTACATTCTGCATGAACGTTGTTTGCGTTTGGGGAATAAATTTTGTCATTTGCCTTTACTTTCGGTTTCATGACTACACTTCATCTTAGAAGGTTAAAACTACAACTCCCTGCATGCTTCACTGGAGAAAAATAGCTTATTCAACCTTTTATAAGAGAAGTTAATGGCAACCCTTTCCCTCTAAGCCTGAGGCAGAGGGCTGGGGCGTGAGAAGTGGCGTAGATGTTTGCATTTCGCATGTATCAGGATTTACAACACTTCAGGATAATATGCCAAAGGTTTTTCAAACACCAAACTGCTGAGCTGTGCTGTGAACTGCAGAGTGGAAAATCGCTGGCACGGTCAGCCAGAGCGACTGAGGTGGCCAGTGAGACACTCACTTTTTAAGGCAAGAGTCGATGCCTATCCTCAGGTAAGGAGTATTTAGGCGTGGGTAAAACCTGGATTCAAGTAAAAGGGTGGAAGATTCCAAGCATTCAAGCTAAAAGGGACTAGCAGAGTTTTGGTGGTACCGCACTTGGTGGGTTTTGTTTTTCTTTCCTCCTGCAGAAATGGCTGAGATGAATCCGAAGGACATACTGCAATGGATGGTGTCCCAATTGCAGAAGCAGCGAGAAATGGCGCACCAGGCCCAAGAACAGGCTGCAGCTGCTTTGCGGGCACAACAGAAGCCGGTACTGGATTTAATGGAGGCGTTGCTCGCTAACCAGAAAGCAACAGTTGGAGCAGTACCAACCTCATTGGGTCTAGAAGGGACAGCAAATACCTGTATGGTAGGGCCACAGACATGTGGGACAATTTCCTTTGGAAAACTTTCAGTAGAAGATGATATTGACGATTTCCTAGAATCTTTTGAGAGAGTTGCTCATACTGTAGGGTGGCCAATGGAACAGTGGGCTGTACGGCTAGTCACATCTCTCACAGGAGAGGCATTAGCAGCCTACAGGGCCGTGCCAGCGGCACTTGCTACAGATTATGGAGAGCTAAAAAAGGCTATCCGAGATCGCTTAGGTTTAACTCCGATGGTCTACTATTGCATGCTGAGAGCTACAAGGTTAAGAGCCAGTGAAACACCTAAGGCTCTGTGCCAAAGGGTCAGAGGCTTAGCTTTGAAATGGTTAGCTCCAGAAGGTAAAACCATTCAGATGGTAATAGATACAATTGTGTTAGAGCAGTTTATGGCTGCGGCCCCTAAAGAAATCCAATCCTTTCTGATATTACAAAACTGCCGAACCACAGGAGAAGCAATCCTGCTGACCGAGTGATATTTAGAAGCAGAATTGGCTAGTCAAGCAAAAGGGGGCGCTCTGAAAATAGCAGCAGAGGCTAGTTTTGAACAATCAGAAAGGAGACCAAGCCAAAATGTGGAATGTATGAAAACGTATCTGCCTACGCAGAAGAGCAGGTGGGCAAGGAAAAAATGTTTTCAATGTGAAAAGGTAGGTCACATACAAAAGGAATGTAAAGCACGTACAGCATTGATAAGTGCTAATTTATTTATTTATTTACATTCTCTTATATACCGCGCTATTCTGCATCAGTGTAGTTTACATTGAACAAACTGAAATTACATTGAACAGGGCATTATAACTTGGAGATTACTATTTTACAGGGAACATGGGCTATGGAGGGTTAAGTGGCTTGCCCAAGACCACAAGGAGCACCTGTGGGACTAGAAACCCCAGTCCTTCCGGCCCAAAGTTGCTGTCCTCTAGTGGGATTTGAACCCCCGACCTTCCGGCCTGAAGTACCTTGCCCCAACCACTAATGCAAAACAGCTAAGAGAGGGTTTCCTTTTGAATGTTGATATTCAGGGCATTGCTACTAACGCTCTACTCGACTCAGTTGCTGACCAGAGTATGGTCTCCCGGAGGCTCTGGCAGGCAATAGAAGCCCAGAGTGAGTCAGTCCCGAGCCGACCAGAGGGAAGGGTCAGGATCAGATGTATCCACGGAGCATCCTCCTTTTATCCCACATACAAGCTATTAATAAAGAGGTTAGGGATACAGAGGGAAGTCCTGGTAGCTGTAGTCCCGAGATTGCCCCATGACCTAGTGTTGGGTAGGGATTGGCCCCAGTTCAAAAGAGGATTGGAGAAGGGCCTACATCAGAAAGTTGGTCTGGTGTCTACTCGATCCCAGTCAGAGGCCGCAGATAAAAAGGATGAACACCCAGATGAATCACTAGGTGAACTACCATCACATGAAGACCTATAGCTTCCCCTTCTGATAGGACTAGGAAGGGAAAAGCTGAGAAACACCGTGAAAGACAGTGTAGGTCTCGAGGAAGAGCCGAGATGGAAGCTGGACAAGGGTTACCTTGGGTCCCGGCTGAATTGGTTGAAAAGTTCCCATCCTTTCTCAAGGAGCAGCAAGCGGACCCCGCACTTACACGGGTGTTTGAATATGCCCAGGTTGAGAGGGATGCCCTCCCAAGATTCCTCTTGGATAAAGGAGTACAGGGAGAGTCTTAATCCCCAGGCAGGGACGGTCAGGAATCAGCTGGTGGTACCCGCCGCTTTTAAGACAATGGTCTTGAGGCTAGCCCATAACCACCCGGTAGGAGGTCACAAAGGGGTACAGGGGAATCTAGACCAGATTCTTGCCCATTTCTACTGGCCGGGCATTTTCAAGGAAACCACCCAGTTGAGTGAGTCATGCCCTTCGTGTCAGCGGGTCACCACTGTCCGACCACCAGGGGTGCCCATGATCCCGATGCCCGTAATAGCAGAGTCCATACAAAGAATCACAATGGATATAGTGGGACCTCTGGTGAAGAAACCCCGAGGCTTCCAGTATATTTTAGTTAAAGTGGATCAGGCCACCAGGTTCCCGTGGGCCATTCCCTTACGTAACTTCTCTGCAAAAACGATAGCCTTAGAGGTAATAAAGCTATTTTGTGAGGTGGGTTTTCCCCCAGGAGGTGCTGACAGACCAGGGCACCAATTTTATGTCAAAGTACTTGGCCCAAGTGTGGGTCGCTTTCGGAGTGCAACATTTAAAACAGCCGCCTATCACCCCAGTCTAATGGACTAGTACAAAGATTAAACCAAACGTTGAAACAGATGCTAAGGCGAGGCTTGGATGGTAATATGTCAGAGTGGGATGTTATGCTCCCCTTTGTTCTATACGCCCGCCAAAAGCGGACACAGGCATCTTTAGGGGCATCCCCCTATGAGTTAATGTATGGACGTGCCCCACGAGGAATTTTAGACATATTACAGGAGCAATGGGTCGAGCCCGAGGTAGAAGTAATGGGAGTACCCCATTTTATGCGAGATTTGAGGAGGCGGTTACGCAGGACCTCCCAAGTGGCGGAGGAAAACTTACAGGCCAGCCAGATTCGCCAAAAGAAACATTATGATCAAGGTATGAAACTCTGCCAAATAGCCCTAGGAGAGAAAGTTATAGTAATGGTGGCAGGCGCCAGGCCAAAATTTGAGGTCCAGTGGAAAGGACCATATAAAGTGGTCAAACAGGTGGGTCTGGTATCCTACGCGGTAGAGAATAATAGGGGCCGCCAGCAGGTTTACCACATAAATGTCCTTAGGCCCTGGCGTGAACGAACAGCGATAGCCAATCTAGCCAAAGTGGAATATAAGGCAGGAAGATTACAGCAAGATATCGATGCCCTATCAAGGATTATGAACTGTCCGGGTGAAATGCCGCCAGCCCGTAATATCTTAAGAGGGGGGGGGGGGATATGTGATAAGGAAGCCTGTAGTGAGCCGGTGGAAATAGGAGAAACTAATGATTTTACCTTTAAGAAAAGTGACATCCCTGCAGTGCACAGGTTTCAGCTTTTCCCTAGAGAAAGCAAGCATAGAGAAACTGAATATAGGCTGCCACACCCAAGCCCTATTGACGTAGTTGCAGGCTTGGAACATAATTGCAAGCACATGTCCAGAGAGGGAGAGACACTGCCTGGGAAGCAGGGATATAAACCTTGGCTAGAGAGAGAGAGCGGGGTCAGAGGAGAAGTGGAGAAGAGAAAGAGGTGGAGAGAGCCTGTGAGGAGACAGACCAGGAGAGGAGTGCTCGGAGAGAGAGAGCAGAGAAGCCTTCAAACCCCAGTTCCTGATAAGAAGGTTCAGAGAGTTCAGAGGTGGGAGCCCAGGACTCAGCACAAGAGTCAAAAGAGCCAAGCCTGGAACAGGGAGCCGTGACAGAGCTCCAGGGAGGAACTCAAGCAAATGAACCAGGGACTATTTCCCCGAAGCTGGATGGAGACTGGTGAACACAGCCAGAGAGAAGTGTCCACAGCCTCAGGTACATTTTATCCTTACCGGGTAGAGCTGTGCTCAAGGGAGACACAAGGATCCTCAGAGAGAATTTACCCTGAGACGTACGTTAAAAGCTCAGAGCAGGGCACTGCATTACCGGAGCTGGAGGAAATGCAGGTGTACCTTATTGAGCAAGATTCATTGCCTCCAGAGGTTCTCATGGACTGTACACTATGTCAAGCTGATAGCATTGAGTCCCTTTGATGAGGAATAGCTGAAAGGATAAAGTCTCCTGAAAAGTAGAGTAAAGAAACCTGGCCTTAACAGAAGGTAGGAACTTGCTCTTGTCAAGTGGAGGACACCTGTTGCATGTACATTTGAGTGCTTAATGAAGACAAAGGTAAAAGAAGATATTTTACTTTGTTGAATGAAGAAGCTGTGTTTTCTTTATCTGTTATGTTGATAAACAGCTGCATATAATTAATGACTGTGAAGCTCATCCAGCCTAATTTGTAAATAACCTTGAGCGAGTGACTGGAGAAGTATCCTGTTAGAATCTGCATGAACTTTGTTTGCATTTGGGGAATACATTTTATCATTTGCCTTTACTTTCGGTTTCATGACTACACTTCATCTTAGAAGGCTAAAACTACAACTCCCAGCATGCTTCACTGGAGAAAAATAGTGTATTCAACCTTTTATAAGAGAAGTTAATGGCAACCCTATCCCTCTAAGCCTGAGGCAGAGGGCTGGAGCGTGACAGTAGGCAAGGATAATTTGGAATCTTTAAGCCCTGTCTGCTCAGTACTCAAGGGCATTTGGGCTACCTTTGTCTTTATTGGAACCTCTCTGCTGATGTCCCCTAACTCATTTTTTTGGATTGTTTCTGATGGCATTCGACCTCACGGAGGCCTATCTGCATATTCCGATTCGGCCGGAGCATCAGCGGTTTCTCTGTTTTGCGATTCCCAATGGGCATTTTCAGTTCAGGGCACTTCCCTTCGGTCTTGCAACCACCCCTCGCACTTTCACCAAAGTCATGGTGGTGATGGCCATAGCATTGAGGCAGGAAGGCATCTTGATGCATCCTTATTTGGATGTTTGGCTCATCTGAGCAAAATCCAAGGAGGAGAGCGTTCAAGACACACAGAGGATCATTGCCTGTCTACAAAGTTTATGATGGGTCATCAATTTTTTTGAAAAGTCAGCTGCAGCCGTCACAGGATGATGTGTACCTGGGGGCTCTGTTCAGGATGGACAGGGGCCGTGTGTTGCTGGAAGACTGGATGTGCACTCTACAGGGTCAGGTGCGACTGTTTCTCCGAATGTAGGGATCAATGGCGGCAGTGATCGATCTCATGCACTGGGCTCAAGCCCACATGAGACTTTTGCAAAGGGCACTATTACAGATGGTGAGCTCAGTGCCACTTTCTCATGCAGCCCCTTCCGTGTCCCAAAAGGGTCAGGGTAACCCTCTGGTGGTGGCTCCTAAGGGTCAAACTGTTGGCAGCGATGCAGCTTGACAGGGTGGGGGACTCACTGAGAAGCTCAGATAGTGCAGAGTTGCTAGTCAATGATGGAGAGCACTTGGTCTATCAGTTGACTGGAGATGAGAGTGGTCTTTTTGGTGCTACAGAGGTTTTGAGCCTTCCTGCAAGGCAAGATGGTGCACTTGTTTTTGGACAATGCCACCACGGTAACATACATCACTCACCAAGAGGGCACAGGCAGTGTTCATCTGGAGTGCGAGATCACGTCACTGTTGGCATGGGTAGAGGACAATCTACTGACCCTCTCCATGTCTCATGTGGCTGGCAAAGACAACGTGGCGGCCAATTTTCAGCATCACCTCAACCCTGGCAAGTGGATGCTGAATACGAAAATTTTTGCTCTGCTGGTTCAGTGTTGGGGAGCGTCGATCATGAACCTCCGAATCAGCAAAATTGGCTCATTTCTACAGCAGGAGAAGGGAGTGCATGTCAGATGGCCTGGATGCGTTAGTGCAGCATTTGCCCACAGAGGGGCTGCTGTGTGTGTGTTCCCATCATGGATGCTCATCGATCGAATGGTGCAAAGGATCTAAGCGCATCCAGGATCAGTCATTCTGGTCATGCCCGATTGACCGTGACGTCCATGGTACACGGACCTGGTTCGGCTGCGGGTGCCTTCCAGCCCAGACCGATCTTCTCATGCAAGGCCTGGTATTAATTGTGCAAGTGGATTGATTCTTGATTGCAGCCTTGCTCTTGAGAGGGCTAATTTGAGGAAACGTGGCTACTCGGCGTTGATCACTTCTACTCTGTTAAAAGCCTGGAAGAACTCCACCATCTTGTCTTATGTGTGGGTGTGGGGAATCTTTGAGGATTGGTGTGCGGACCACGCATGGCGGTCTTTTACAATTTCGATCTTGAATGTCTTGGCATTCTTGCAGGCTGGGCTGGAAAAGGGTCTAACGTGCAGTTCAATCTGGGTGCATGTGGTGGCGTTGACCTGTTACCGGGGTAGAGTCCAGGGGGCATCCCTGGCGACTCATCCAGATGTAGTTCAGTTTTTGTGCACGGTGAATCAGATCCGGCCACCGGTGAGATCGCTGCTCCCTACTTGGAATTTGAATCTCGTGTTGTCTGTTCTGATGGAGGTGCCTTTTTGATCCGCTGCGGGCATCCACAGTGAAAGATTTGACACTAAAGATGGTCTTTTTGGTGGCCATCTGTTTGACCAGGTGGGTCTCTGAATTGCAGACGCTGTCTTGCTGGAAGCCTTTTCTCTCAATCTCTAAGAAGAAAGTGGTATTGCGGCTGATGCCTTCCTTTCTGCCTAAGGTCATCTCAGCTTTTCACTTGAATCAACCTGTCATGCTGTTGGTATTTTCGGGGAAGGTGGCAGATGGGCTGGAGCTGCAGATACAACGTTTGGATGTGTATGCTGAAGAGATATTTGAAATGTACGGAGATCTTTAGGAGATTAGACAGGTTGTTTGTCCTCTTTGACGAAGCAAGTAAAGGCAAGGCAGTGTCCAAGGCTTCCATTTCCAGGTGGATTAAGGAAGCGATTTCGTCAGCGTCTTTGTTGAAAAGAGCGAGTTTACCCACAGGGTTATGGGCTCATTCCACCTGGGCGCAGTCACTGTCTTGGGCGAAAGCCAGTCTAGTTCCTTCAGTGCACATCTGCAGGGTGGCCACGTGGTCATCGTTACATACATTTATACGCCATTATCGTCTTGATGTGCAGGCAGCGGGAGACACGAGATTCGGAGCAGTGGTGCTGCAGGCCAGACTCTCGGGTCCCTCACAAGTTTAGTACTGCTATAGTACATCCCACAAGTCATGACTGGACTGGAGGTATGATAAGGAAGGGTTAATTAGGATATCTCCAGGAACAAGCAGGAATAAGTCCTCACATATGGGTACGTCGGTACCGACGGAGCCTGCGCGGGAAAGCTCCCCAGCTTCCTAGAATTGAAGCTTTTGGGACCTCCCACTGCACATGCGCACTGCCTTCCCGCCTTCCTGAACAGCTCTCCTCAGTTTCTCTTTTTCCGCGGAGCCAGCAGGTCGTGTTCCTGTCACCGCTGAAGAAATTGTTATTTTATTTTGTTTCTTTAGACCGCGTACCTGCCTTCCCCATACCGATACCGGTATCGCCGGTCTTTCTGTTTCTTTCTAAAAAACTTATAGTTCTTTTTATTATTTTTTTAGCAAATTTGGTCACTTCAGTAAGGCCTCTCGGCCTACTCAAATTCTCCTCATGGAGAAGCCAGCTCCTGGATGTAAGAAGTGTACCAAATGTAATGCTGTCATTTCAGTCACAGACACCCATGAATGGTGTCTTAAATGTTTGGGACCTGACCATTCCATACCGGACTGCCCATCCTGCTCCCACATGTCTAAACGTGGGCTGCAGAACCGGGCCAACAAATTCCATGTGCTGTTTGCTTCAGAGAATCCAACATCACAGTCATCCAGGTCTTCCTCTCCGGATGGATCTCAGGTAACCAAACCTTCTGTGGGCAAGTCCTCAAAGAGCAAATCTCCTTCAAAGCATCGAGAGGCTCTTAGTTTAGAACTTGAGGACCCTGCCCCAGCCAAACAGCCCCGGCGGGAAGTTCCATCTTCCAAAACGCCAATTCAGGGGTCTCAGGTTGACATCGATGGCACGGCCTCGACAGATCACCTGTTAGACTGCTCTGGGGTACCGGGCCATACCGGTACCGACATCCAGGCAGCTGTGGCGTCCATGGGCAATACTGTACAGTCCATGCAGCAAGCCGTCATGGCTTTCATTAAAGCTGCAACGCCATCGATACTGCTTCCAGCGGTTCCGGGCCCGGTTCCGGTATCGTCCGCCATGCCGGTACCGAGGCCATCCTCCTCCAAACGCAAATCGGTACCGTATGGGCTTTCGCTCCATACCGGTTCCATACCCGATACGCCCGATGTCGATACCGATCGGTACGCGTATCGTGCGTTAGAGGAAAGTAGAGAATACACCGATTCCTCTGAGGATTTTGACTCCTCTGATGATTCTGCTGAGTTCTCCCTTAACCTACCTGAGGAGCCTTCTTCTCCTAAAAGGAGAATGTCGCCTCCAGAGGATTTGTCCTTCCAGGACTTTGTTTTAGAAATGGCTAAAGGCCTTTCTATTACTACATCCTCTGAAAAGGAACCCAGATCCAAAAAATTGGATATTTTAGGATACTCAAAGTCTCCTAAGGAGGCAGTTACCCTGCCTATCCATGAAATCCTTCAAGAACAATTGATGGACTTCTGGGAAAATCCTTTAACTTTGTCTCCTTATTCCCGTAGGTTGGACACCATGTATAGGGTCCCTCCTTCTCCTGGTTTCCAAAAGACTCAACTACCTCACCACTCTATTGTGGTGAAGTCTGCAATGAAAAAGATTAAGAGTACTAAAAGGCACTCTTCTACCCCTCCAGGACGGGAATGTAAGACCTTGGACTCTTTTGGTAGGAAAATTTTCCAGGCTAGTATGCTTATAGCCAGGATTAATTCCTACAGTCTTTATATGGGCATGTTCCTAGAGGAACTTGCCAAGAAGGTGCGGCATTTTGCCCCCTTTATCCCTGAGGATAAAAAGGAGGAGTTCATTTCCCTAGTGAAACAACTCTTAGATGTTTCTAAGTTCTCTAACAGAGCAGCATATGATTCCTTTGAAGGAGCCAGTAGAGCTTCAGGCATTGCTATTGCAGCCCGGCGTCTTGCTTGGCTCCAGGCTTCTGATCTAGAACCTTGGGTCCTAGATGGCTTACGGAATCTGCCCTGTACAGGTGAGAACTTATTTGGTGAAGAGTGGCAAATTAAGGCCACTCAAATGGATGCTGAAAATGCCACTTTGGAGAGACTTTCCAAGTCTACTTCAACTCCTACCAAGAAAAAGTCTTTCAAAAGGCCTTACTATAAGAAGGCCAGAGTTGCTTCAAATCCTGGCCAGCAGTCTTCTCAGCCTCGCTTTACTGCTAAACGTCAGCAATCAAAACAAGCAAGAGCTAAGCCTGCAGCAGCTACTGTAGCTCAGCAGGCTCCACCCCCTCAGGGGTTTTGACTTGCTCCTAGAGAACTTGCCATTTCTGGTTCTAGAACAACCAGAGCCTCTCACCATCCCCGGAAGGTTAACTCACTTTGCTCCCAGATGGGAGCAAATCACAACAGAGCAATGGACCCTCTCTATCATCCGAGAGGGCTACAAGCTTCATTTCTCCAGCCTTCCTCCCCATCATATGGTGAGACCCTTCAATTCTCCCCCATCTCTCCTAACCCTGTTGGGTCAGGAGGTCTCTTCTCTGCTTGCCCAAGGGGCCATAGAAGAGGTTCCTCTTCTCCAACAAGGGTCAGGTTTCTACTCCCCTTATTTTCTCATTCCAAAGAAGACAGGGGGATTCAGACCAATCCTCGATCTGAGAGAATTGAACAAATTCCTTTGCAAGGAGAAATTCAAAATGCTTTCTCTGGGCATTCTCCTTCCTTACCTTCAGAGTCAGGATTGGCTTTGTTCTCTAGACCTACAGGATGCGTATACACATATACTCATCCACCCATCCCACAGAAAGTATCTTCGCTTTCTGTTTCAGGGAAAACATTACCAATACAGAGTACTCCCCTTCGGTCTAGCCTCTGCTCCAAGAGTGTTCACCAAATGCATGGCCGTCGTAGCCGCATTTCTCAGAGGCATGGGAATTTTCGTCTTCCCATATCTGGACGACTGGCTCATCCGAGCTCCAACTCAGTCACAGGCCCAGATTTCCCTGGACCGCACAAGGAGCCTTCTGCAGTATCTGGGACTGGTGGTAAACCTTCCCAAGTCTCAACTCATCCCTACTCAGTCTCTAGACTTCATAGGGGCCCAGTTGGACACCACCACTGCAAGGGCCTACCTTCCACAGGTTCGGGGCCAGCGTCTGCTGAGCTTGGCCTCCCAAGCCCAGTCCAGCTCTCACTTGACAGCAAGGGAAATGTTACGACTCCTGGGCCATATGGCCTCCACAGTACATGTGGTGCCCTATGCTCGTCTTCATATGAGAGCAGCTCAATGGACCCTGGCCACTCAGTGGACTCAGGCGTCAGGAGCGCTCTCAGACCAAATACAAACCTCAAACCGTCTGTTTTGGTCCCTCCAATGGTGGATGTCCACCAAGAATCTGTTGTTGGGGGCTCCCTTTCAGCCCTTGCTACCCCAAGCAACCCTCACAACAGATGCCTCCCAAACAGGGTGGGGAGCTCATCTGCAAACCCTCTCCACTCAGGGCACTTGGTCTCCACAGGAGACCACCCTTCATATCAATCTTCTGGAACTGCGAGCAATTTACTTTGCCCTCAAAGTCTTCCACTCCCTCCTGATCAACCTGACTGTCCTAGTTCAGACAGACAATCAGGTGGCCATGTTTTACATAAACAAGCAAGGAGGGACAGGCTCTCTGTCGCTTTGCAACGAAGCTCTCAGACTATGGGCTTTCGCCAGGGAGCATCAAATTCATCTGCTAGCAGTGTATCTTCCAGGAGTTCAAAACTCTCGTGCAGACAGGCTCAGTCGAGTTCTGCTGCCACACGAATGGTCCCTACATATGGACCAGATACGCAGAATCTTTCAGGAATGGGGGACCCCAGACATAGACCTCTTTGCAAGTCCGTGGAATGCCAAACTTCCCCGGTTCTGTTCCAGAACTCCGTGTCAGGGAGCTCAGGCCACGGACGCCTTTCTCCTGCATTGGGGTCAGGCGTTCCTATATGCCTTTCCACCCATTCCTTTGATTCCCAAGACTCTGTTCAAACTCCAGAGGGATCACGGAACTATGATCCTCATAGCTCCACGCTGGCCACGCCAAGTGTGGTTCCCTCTACTTCTACAGCTCTCCCAGGGATCCTCCTGGGATCTGGGAGCTGCGCCAGACCTTCTGTCTCAGGAGGAGGGGACTTTGTGGCATCCAAACCCCAAGTCCCTTCACCTCAGAGCTTGGTTACTGAAGGCTTAAGCCTTCATGAGTTTAATCTTTCTCAACCAGTGAAAGATATCCTTCATGCCTCTAGGAAACCCTCTACCAGGCGTTCCTATGCTTTCAAATGGAAACGCTTTTCCATTTGGTGTGCTCAGCAGGGTCTTGACCCTCTAGCACTCCCCTTGAATTCTCTTCTTGATTATCTCCTGCATCTATCCAATGCAGGCCTTAAGACGAATTCGGTAAGAGTCCATTTAAGTGCTATTGCAGCATCCTTGAAACATGTAAATGGACAACCTATCTCCTCTCATCCCCTTGTTGCAAGATTCATGAGAGGCCTGACTCTCACTAAACCTCCCATCAGACCCCCCCCCGGTCGCATGAGATTTGAATCTAGTGCTCGGTCAACTTATAAAGCCACCTTTTGAGCCAATGTTTTCTACCTCCTTGAAATTTCTTTCCTGGAAGGTCCTATTCCTCATTGCAGTCACTTCGGCTCGCCGCATCAGTGAACTGTAGGCTTTAGTGGCTAATCCACCTTACACAAGATTCCATCATGATAAAGTGGTCCTTAGGACGAATCCCCACTTTATGCCTAAAGTGGTCTCGCCTTTTCATCTTAATCAAGAGGTATATCTACCTGTCTTTTTTCCGGCTCCTCATGCATCCAGTGCAGAGAGGAACCTTCATACTCTGGATTGTAAAAGAGCTCTTGCTTTTTACCTCAACAGGACTCAGCCACATCGAAAGTCTTCTCAACTTTTTGTGGCTTTTGATCCTTCCCATTTGGGACTTCCAGTCTCCAAGCGTACACTTTCCAATTGGATTGCTCAGTGTATTTCTTTTGCTTACCAGAGCAAGAACATTTCTCTGGAAGGCCATGTCACTGCTCACAATGTGAGAGCCATGGCAACTTCTATGGCTCATCTGCACTCTGTTTCCATAGATCAGACCTGTCGAGCCGCTACCTGGGCCTCGGTTCATACCTTCACAGCCCATTACTGTTTGGACAAGGACTCCCGCCGGGATGCCTTGTTTGGCCAGGCTGTCCTCAAACACCTGTTCCATTCTTAAACAACTCCTGCCCACCTTCCCAGGATGGATGCCTGAGATCCATACGAAGATGGCGAACCTTGACAGGGGATCTCCCAGGCATCTCAGCTAGGGAGTCCCCATATGTGAGGACTTATTCCTGCTTGTTCCTGGAGATAGCACAGTTACTTACCTGTAACAGGTGATCTCTGGGAACAGCAGGAATTAGTCCTCACAACCCACCCACCTCCCCTAGGAGTTGTATCTTCTATCTATCTATCTTCCTGTCCTCTCTCTATTGTCTCAGCTATAAACTCGAAACTGAGGAGAGCTGTTCAGGAAGGCGGGAAGGCAGTGCGCATGTGCAGTGGGAGGTCCCAAAAGCTTCCATTCTAGGAAGCTGGGGAGCTTTCCCGCGCAGGCTCCGTCGGTACCGACGTACCCATATGTGAGGACTAATTCCTGCTGTTCCCAGAGATCACCTGTTACAGGTAAGTAACTGTGCTTTACCTGCTAACTGGCTTTCCTTGAGGACCTCCAGTCCAGTCAGGGACTCTAACTGGATTGAGATGTACATGGAGTGTTAGCGATCCCGGGCCTGCAGAGTTGATTCCATAGGTGATAGTCCGGGATTATAGTGATTCTCGTGATTCTGCGGCTGGTTAGGACTCCTGTGGGGGTTTCTCTGGCCTTCAATTTAGTGGCTTCTCATCATGAGCAATCAAGTATACAAAACAAGACAAAGGTTATAAACTGGTCAAGAGAATTTGATTACCTGGGTTTGTTTAATCTGCAGGATGAGGGTTCCTTAGTTTATGCAGGGTTATCCTGTCTGTCTTTGAGGTGAGAGATATTGCAGTGATTTGGACTGGTCCTTAACTGTTGCTCCTGTGAGTTTGCTTTGTCAATAGACTACTGAGGCTGGTAGGTGGTGCCAGCTGGTTATATGAGGTGATGTCTTAAAAATATTCATGATCGGTCTCCAAGCTGCTGGTTGGGGGTGACAAACCACAAGTTGGTACTGGACTGGAGGTACTCAAGGAAAGCCAATTAGCAGGTAAGTCCTAATAAACCCATTTTGCTTCTCCGCTCCTTGTATTTCTTCTGACGAATGGCAGGTCTATCCTAAACAGATAGTATAGTGACCACAATGGCACTCTCTGTATATTCAACGCTGCTACCTATATGGATAGTAGCATGGAATATACAAATTAAATGGCGGAGCTGACTTTAATATAAGACAGTGACCTTGCTGGCTGAAAACTTACCCCTGTTTTCACAGCTTATACTGCAAGATCGCCCATTGGGGGGTACCAAAGTGAAAGTTGGCTCATGGTGCTATAACCCCTTGAGCTGGCCCTGCTGCAATAGCATGTGATTGTCAGTTATCATGTATTTTGGTGGTCAGTAGCTGGCATGCCCATGTGTTAGTGTTCACTGTGGCCACTTACTGCATGCTAAAACATGCTTTAACTGGATAGCAGCATTTAGTAAAAGGGCCCCGAAGTAAGTGTATTTCAGATAAAATATGAATGAGGAAAAATATTTTAAAAATTATAGATGAGTAGTCAAGAATAAATAAACAAGGGGTCCTTTTGCTAAAGTGCACAAGGGTTTTGCAACCAGCAATCATTTAGCGCTGAAGCTAAAGCATGGTAGTTGCCACTGCTGTGTGGTACCTGCCAGGGGTATGTCCAGCATCTTCTCCAGGAACAAGCAGGAAGTCAGTTCTCACATATGGGTGATGTTGGTGCTGATGGAGCCCACGCGGAGCATTTCCCCAGCTTTCAAAGAAAGAATGCTACCATGGATGTGTGGTCCCCTTCCTGCCACGGGTGCCATGTTGCTCAGTCTCCTTTTTTCTGCAGAGCCCAATGGATGTCAGTCCAATTTCCCCAGAAAAAATCCTTTAAAATTAACTGATTTTGGTTTGCATACTGGCTCCTCTTCCCACCTCGAGCCGGCGCCGGTCCTGGCACTATTTTCAGCTCCTTTCCCCTTTTTTTTGATCAAGTTTTGCCTCGACTGGGGTTTGTTCCCTTTTTTGCCCAGGGGTCATTGACCCCGGCCGGGTGTTCCCCACCATGCCTCCTGGTGGGTTCAAAAAATGTGACTGCTGCAGTCAAAACTATGTCTGTCACCGACACCCATGACTGCTGTTTACACTGCCTGGGACCTGACCATGATAGCAACTCCTGCAACCTGTGCCAGGCCATGATGCTGAAAACCAATAAAAAGCGGTTGGAGTTGCAGGAGAAACTGGTCCCAAGGTCCAACTCAGCACTGGCATCTCCAAACAGCACTGAGATGTCCCCTCAGATCCGTCCCCCCAATTCCCCTCAAGAAGACGTGGCCTTCCTCGACTTTGTAAGGGATATGGCCTGATCCCTCTCGGTGCAAACCGAGGCCTAGGAGAACCCACGCACCGAGGAACTGGAGATCCTCAAGTTCAAGGATACTTTCACAGTGCCGGTACAGCCGATCCTCGAGTGGCTATTGTTGCGCATGTGAGAGACCCCTGACATCAGTGCCTGTGGTCAGCTGATGCCTCAACGCTATATACCGTGTCATGAAGAGGCCAGGTTTCGACAAGCCCCAACTCCCACATAACTCCATGGTTGTTGAGTCAACCATGCAGAAACTCAAAAGCCAGAAGACCTACTCTTCTATCCTCCCTTGAAGGGATGCTAGAGCCCTCAGTGCCCTCGAGAGCAAGTGCTACCAGGGCTCGATGCTGGAGTGTTGAATCCAGGCCTATGAGCTTTATATCGGCATGTACCTGAAGGTCCTGACCCAGGAGTTGTCTGGGTTCTTAGCAGGGCTTGCCGGGGAACTCCTCCAGTGGTTCCAGGCTCTGGCCTCCGGGATCAAGGACAATGATGGATTTGAATCAGCAGCTAGGGTAGCAGTGGCTGGTATCAGGGCTCCATGTCAGACATGGCTGCAATCCTCATACCTCGAGCAGTGGGTCCAGTACAAGCTGCTCAATGTCCCCTGTACCGGTGAAAACTTTTTCGACAAACCTATAGCTGACAAGGCAGCCGAGATCAAGGCCGAAGTGGTGTCCCACCAGAAGCTCTCGAAAAAGACCTCTTCCTTTCCCTGCAAAAAACTCTCAGGGAAAAGGCCCCTATTCCAAGGAAAAAAGGGCCACTTCCAATAGAGTCACTGCTACCAGGCCTTCTCAGGCCAGCAGTAGTGTTCTCACCCGAATAAGCAGGGTCAAGGAGCTCAGAAGCCAAAGGCTCAGAAGCCCCAGACCCCGGCTCCAACCCAGCAAGGGGGGAGCTTTTGACTCCCAGGGCAGGGGCCTCCCCTCTCCCGGGAGACCTTCAGCAGCACTCTTTGCCCACAAATGGGCTGAGGTCACCTCAGACTAGTGGGTGCTGTAGGTGGTAAAGGAGGCGTACTTCCTCCGCTTACAATAATAGTGCGACCTCTCCTTCACCAGACCCTTCTGCTCTCAGAGCTTGCAAGTCTGCTCAGGGCCTCAGACTCCTACTTGACCTGCAAAACTTAAACAAATTTCTGGTAAGGGAGAAGTTCAAGATGCATTCTCTTGTAACACTGCTGCCCTACCTCCACCAGGGAGATTGCCTGTGCTCCTTGGATCTAAAGGATGCATACAAACACATCCTGATCCACCTCTCCCACAGGCAGTACCTGTGGCTTATGGTGGGAGGAAGGCACTATCAGTACAGAGTATTCACCTTCGGCTTGGCCTCCTCGCCGAGGGTCTTTACAAAATGCCTGATGGTAGTAGCCACCCAATTGTGCCGACAAGGGGCTTTCATTTTCCCTTACCTGGCGACTAGCTCATTAGAGAGAATACAGCCTCAGAGGTCTGTCAAGCCACAAAGTGGGCAACCCTCCTTCTGCAGCACCTGAGGTTTGTTAATCAACTACCCCAAATCCCATCACTTCCCAGCTCAAAGCCTTGAGTTTATAGGTGCCCAGTTAGACATTTTGCAGGTCAAGGCCATCCTCCCAAAAGAAAGGGGAGAATGCCTCAGGCAAATGGTAGGAGCGGTACAGCACTGCCGGTCAGTGTGTCTCCTCCTCCATCTATTAAGCCACATGGCCTCGACGATCCATGTCACACCCTCAGCTCACTTACACATGTGGACAACCCAATGCTACTTACCCTCCCAGTGGACGCAAGCCATGGGCAAGCTGCAGGACAGAGACAGTGTTACCCGCCAGCTGGCAGAGTTCCTCAACTGATGGCAATACTTGCACCACCTCTGGGCTGGAGGGCCCTTCCAGGCACCAGCACTGCAGAGGACCCTGACCCATGGACGCCTCCCTTCTGGGTTGGGGAGCGCATTGCGGGGACCAGCGCACACACAGCAGCTGGTCTCAGGAGGAGTCATTCCTACAAATCAATCTCCTGGAGCTCAGGGCATTCTGCCATCGCCTGCAGCACCAACCTGTGTTGATCCAGATGGACAATCAGGTTGACGTGTTTTATGTCAACAAGCACAGACTCGTACTCCCTCTGCTGAGAGGTGGTGGCCCTCCTCTCCTTCGTGGCATGCAACGGCATGCTTTTGGAAGCAGTGTACTTCCAGGGCCAGGACAACTGCCTAGTGGACAGGCTGAGCAGAGTTCCGCACCCACACGAGTGGCGCCTACATCCCAGAGTAACGAAGCAGCTCTTCCTCCTCTGGGGCTTGCCCATGATGGATCCATTTGCCTCTCTGGACAACACGCAGCTACCCTGGTTCTACTCACGGCAGCACACGGAGATAGTGGCAGCAGATGGCTTCCTGATTTTGTGGTCCGAGGGCTTACTCTATGCATTTCCATCGACCCCCCTGGGTGCCAGGACCCTGTTCAAGATCCTGATTAAAAAGGCATCAGTCATCCTGATTGCCCCCAGGTGGCCCAGGCAATCTTGGCTCCCTCTGCTGCTCTCCCTGTCAGTGGCGCTCCCAGTTCCTCCTGGCCGAGCCCCGTCCCAGATCTCCTATCTCAGGAGGAGGGCTCCCTCCTGCACCCCAATCTGGGGTCCTTAACGCTAACAGCATAACTGCTGTAAGGGTAGCTCTGGCCCCCTTCAACTTTACAGGAGAGGTCGAGGAGATCCTACTGGCATCCGGGAAACCCTCCAGCAGATGGGCATATGCCTTTAAGCAGAGAAGATTCTCCACCTGGTGCACGGAAAAGGAGGAGAATCCCTTCTTCTGCCATGTGCAGGTAGTCTTCCAGTACCTGCTGCTTCTGTCCCACTCTGGGCTGAAGTCTAACTCAGTAAGGGTGCATCTGAACGCCAAACCACTTACCATCACCTTGTTGAGGGTAAACCCCTCTCAAATCAGCCCTTGGTCTCTAGATTTCTCTGGGGCCTTGTTCTATCCAAGACCCCTCTTCGGCCTCCGGCTCACCAAACCGCCATTCCCCTGGCCTCTGGCCACTTGCCACCTGTGGTACCTATCTTGGAAAGTGTTTTTTCTGGTGGCCCTCACATCCATCTCGAAGAGTGAGCGAACTCTAGGCTCTGGTGTCAGACCCAGCATACATGAGGTCCTATAAGAACAGGGTAGTGCTCTGCACACACCTCAAATTCCTCCTGAAGGTAGTTTCTCCTTTCCACCTCAACCAGGAGGTGGTCCTCCCCACCTTCTTCCCACAGCCTCACGCAGGCAGGGAGGAACTAGTTCTGCATACACTGGATTGCAACTGGGCCCTGTCCTTCTACCTACAGCGGACTCAGGCCCACCGCAAGGCTCCTTGGCTTTTTGTGTCTTTTGACCCCAGCAGACTGGGGCGCACTGTGACCAAGCGAACTCTGTCCACTTGGGTGGCAGACTGTATTGCCCTCACTTATGAGCGAGCTGGCCTCCCCCTTGAACACTGGATCACAGCGCATCGTGTGAGGGCTATGGCCATATCAGTGGCCAACCTCCGCTCTATGCCGGTGATGGAAATCTGCAAGGCCGACACGGAGTCTTCAATTCACACATTCGCAGCTCACTTCTGCCTGGAGAGTGAGTCTTGCAAGGATAGTGCCTTTGGCCAGGCAGTTCTTCATAATATTCTCGGGATGTAGGCAACTTATGCCCTCTGACCCTTCTGTGTTCAGGCTACTGGAGTGATAGAGTTTGTGGACATTAGGGTCTTGCAGAGTTTCTCACCTTCTGCAACTCATGGCTATCCACCTGGTCGCTGTTGGTGCTGTCCTAGTTAAGTCCTCAAAGTAACAGCAATACACGCGCCGTTTAATGACTCACTATGCAACTTTTATGCTTGTCTTATATTCACAGGATTTTTAACTAACTGCAATCAGTCTCAGAAAAAACCAGCGGCACATCAATCAAGAGCTAAACCGCTCATTTGCAGTGCCAGTTTTACATCAATGACCAATTGCTTCATTTTTTATATATGTGATTTTAAAATGTATGGTTGCCTTTGTAAATGTCCTTCTTCTATTACATATCTTCAATATTCCTTAAATCAACAACGTCATCTCAATGGATTTTTCTTAAAAGAATATATGATGTAGAGAAAACAGTCAAAATCAGAACACTTAGCTTATCTTTGAAGGCAACCAGGGCATTTCCAACGCTCACAGCCAGGTACCCCAAGCGTTTCTCAACTGGTGGTTCTTCAGGGAATAACGCCCTTAAAAGCTATTTTTATGATGCCGTCGACGTCACTTTGACTGCAAATTCATGACCCCCATGCTGGATAAAACTGTCCTGGGGAGAAATCTTTAAGTGTGGATCGCCGCGCTGTGAGCGTTGGAAATGCCCTGGTTGCCTTCAAAGATAAGCTAAGTGTTCTGATTTTGACTGTTTTCTCTACATCATATATTCTTTTAAGAAAAATCCATTGAGATGGCGTTGTTGATTTAAGGAATATTGAAGATATGTAATAGAAGAAGGACATTTACAAAGGCAACCATACATTTTAAAATCACATATATAAAAAATGAAGCAATTGGTCATTGATGTAAAACTGGCACTGCAAATGAGCGGTTTAGCTCTTGATTGATGTGCCGCTGGTTTTTTCTGAGACTGATTGCAGTTAGTTAAAAATCCTGTGAATATAAGACAAGCATAAAAGTTGCATAGTGAGTCATTAAACGGCGCGTGTATTGCTGTTTGAGTTTACCGTTTAACGAGTACCAGACTACAACCAATTAGTGTATTCTAGTTAAGTCCTCGGCAGCCTTGAGCTAGGGAGTCTCATATGTGAGGACTGACTTCCTGCTTGTTCCTGGAGAAAGCGTGGTTACTCACCAGTAACAGATGTTCTCCAGGGACAGCAGGAATCAATCCTCACAACCTCCCTCCTCCCCTAGGAGTTGCCTATCTTCATTTAGTTTATTGCCGTCCTACTTATGTCATCTGTCTGAGCAAGATGGCACCCTTGGGTGGGAAGGGGACCATGCATGCATGGTAGCATTCCCAAAGGCTTTCTTTGAAAGCTGGGGAAATGCTCCGCGCAGGCTCTGTCTGTGCTGATGTCACCCATATGTGAGGACTGATTCCTGCTGTCCCTGGAGAACACCTGTTATAGGTGAGTAACTATACTTTCCCAGCAATTACTATAAAGAAATGTCCCCTAATGCACTGCGGCAGCATGCACAATTACTGCACAGAAAGATCTCCTAACACACTGTGGTAGCATGCACAATGACCTCACATAATGGTCCCCTAATACACTGTGGCAGCATGCATAATAACTGCAGGTGTACTTAACTCCACCTATTGGCGTAACTGTGCAGTGCTCATCATGCTCACTCTCTGCCCCTAATTCACCTCTTTACCACCCCAATGCGCAATTCACAACACGGAAATTGGTTTGCACTGTGCTGGGCCCTCACTATCAGTTACTGCAGGTTTCAGCATGCACTTTCACACTCCAAAACCCACACTAATTGCATAGTGCACTTTAGTAAATGGATCCTCAATCCTAAACACTTCAAAATAAGTGCAAGTGAATATTATCATGAGTTGTTATAAGCAAACATCATACCCAAGGTGAGTATGTGTGAAATGTGTGTGAATAAAGTTGTATATATTACAGTTTACCTGCAACAAGGTTGCAAATCAATATGCAAAGTACAAATCAGCTAGAAAATGTAATCAAATTGAGTTCTGAGAACCATCTGTAGAAACCACTTGTTAAGCAGATACCATGTGATCATTTTGTGAGCCCAGAAAATTCTGTTCTCATCATTATTAGCTTTTCATATTCGCTAAAACATGCTTAATATATTTTGTTTATATCCATCAGTTACTGAGACCATCCAGGAAGAGAAGAGAAAGGAAAACCAAAAAGAACATCTTGTAGAAAAAGGACAAATCCCAAGAAATGTCCCTGAAAATATTTCCTGGGGGATTGAAAGGCGCAACACAAGGAATCAGCAGCTGGAATCAGAGAAGGAGCAGAGAGACCCTGCAGGAGACTCACCAAATGGAGTTACTGAGTTTGAAAGAAGTGACAGGGAGCTCACAGACATTCCTGTACCCCAGAGACACCTGAGAGCAGAGAGAATCTTCCAAAATAGCAGCAGTGACAAAATGACCTCTGAACTCCACCAAGGAAAGAGGAAAGGGAAGAAATCCTTTCTGTGTGATGCCTGTGGAAAAAGCTTTAATAGGAAATATCAGTTATTATTGCACCAGAAAACCCACATTAGGGAGAAACGCTTTTCATGCTCTCAGTGTGAAAAATGTTTCAAACGGAAATTAAATCTGAAATTACACGAGAGAATTCATGCTGAAGTTAAACCATTTCCACACATTGACTTTAAAGAAAGGTTCTGTCATAAGGAATCACCAATTACAAGGCAAAGTTCCGGAAAAAGTAGTAAATATGTAAAATCTTGTAATTTTAAGCAGTTCATAGTAAAGAACCAGAAAATAAGCATAGAAGAGAGAAATTTGTCATCTTCAGCATTTAAGAAAATATTTTCAGATCTAACAGAAATAAAAATTCATCAGATACACACTGGAGAGAAACTTTTCAGTTGTTCTGAGTGTGACAGCAGCTTCATTTATCTGTCACAACTGAAAACCCACCAACTGATCCACTGCAGAAGGAAACCTTTTACATGTGCTGAGTGTTGTAAAACCTTCAAGAATATGTCATTTTTGAAAATCCATCAAATGATTCACTGTGGAGAAAAGCCCTTTACATCTACTGAGTATGGTAAAAAGTTCAGTAGGTTGTCAAAACGGAAAACCCACCCAGTAATCCACAGCGGAAAGAAAACCTTTACAAGTTTCAATCGATCAACTCTAAAAGGCATCGAATGATACAAAGCGGAAAGAAGCCTTTTACATGCACTCAGTGTAATAAAGCTTTTAATTGGTCATCACAACTGAAACAGCATGAAATAATACATAGCGGAAAGAAACCTTTTACATGCACTGTGTGTAATAAAAGTTTCAATAGCTCATCGACTCTGAAAAGTCATCAAGTAATACACAGTGAAAAGAAGCCATTTACATGCACTGAGTGTAATAAAAGTTTCAAAAGGTCATCGACTCTGAAAAGTCATCAAGTAACACACAGTGAAAAGAAGCCATTTACATGCACTGAGTGTAATAAAAGTTTCAAAAGGTCATCGACTCTGAAAAGTCATCAAGCAATACACAGTGAAAAGAAGCCATTTACATGCACTGAGTGTAATAAAAGTTTCAAAAGGTCATCAAATTTAATAAAGCATCAAGTGATACACAGTGGAAAGAAACCTTTTACATGCACTAAGTGCAATAAAAGTTTCTATAGGTCAACGACTCTGAAAAGTCATCAACTAATACACAGTGGAAAGAAACCATTTAAATGCACTGAATGTAATAAAAGTTTCAATCAGTTATCACATCTGAAAAGACATCATCAAATGATACATATCGGAAAGAAACCTTTTACATGCACTGAGTGTAATAAAAGTTTCAGTCAGTCATCAAATTTAAAAAATCATCAAGTAATACACAGTGGAAAGAATCCATTTACATGCACTGAATGTAATAAAAGTTTCTATCATTCAGCGAATCTGAGAACACATCAAGTAATACACAGTGGAAAGAAACCATTTACATGCACTGAATGTAATAAAAGTTTCAATCAGTCATCAAATCTAAAAAGACATCAGATGATACACAAAGGACCTGTTTACAAATCCTGAGTGTAATAAAAGTTTCAATCAGTCATTGACTCTGGAAAGTCATCAAGTAATACCCAGTGAAAAGAAGCCATTTACGTGCACTGAATGTAATAAAAGTTTCAATCAGTCATTACATCTGAAAAGGCATCAAATGATACACAGAGGTTCATGACTTGCTGATGTTGATAAATGGCTCCTTTATACTTAATATGACCTTGTTCATCTTTATTGTTAGGTGTTAAATTCAACTTGGGTAATCTTTCCTTTGCCTGAATCCCAGCATATTCATCTTTTTCCATGTGGACTAGAAGTTTGAGTTTGAATTCTTCAACCTCCCTTTCTTCTTCCTCTTCAACTGAATGGTTGACCTGTCCTGTAGTTATCTCACTCTCCTGCAGTTCCACATGTGCAAATTCCATCTCCCATTTAACTGCTCTTTCTGTTTCTGTGTATTCCTTTTTCTGATATTCTCACCGAAGTCACCTCCTCTTCCCTGTATATCTTCTTTCCATGGACACCCTTAGTTGCTTCGAGATGTTATCATTCACATACTTATTTACTTTGATCTGTGAAATTAAAGATCTTAAATTTGCATCTGTTGCATTTTGCAGATTTTCTTGTGGCAATTTTCCTCTTTCTTCCAGCTTTTGGTAGATGACATCAGTATGACCTTTGGTCTTGACAAATGTGCTAAGGCAAATTTTTTTTCTAGAGAAAATTGAGCAAAATGAAAAATATCCCCCTAGCTGAAGGCTGTGACATCAAGGACCTTGAACCGGAAGGTGTATATAAGTATGTTGGAGTAGAGGAAAGAACAATGCTCAAGCAGAAATCACTAAAAGAAAAAATCAGTAACGAATACTATAGAAGATTAAAATCATTATTGAAAAGTATTTAACATCACGGAATAAGATAGAAGCCATCACTCAGCTGGCAATTTCTGTATTCTTAGGGACGCAGGAAGGGTACGCCTCATGCTTGTCAAAAGCAGCTCAGAAAAAGGCAGGAGGACAATTGCCACTGGAAAAACTGAGATTTATTGGTATCAAGGTCTGCCCAACACATATTTTAGCCATATGGCCTTCTTCAGTGGACTGTGACCTTAATACAAACATACAAATATATGAACATAAATAAATAAAACCATAAACGTGAGAATAAAAGGGGGGGGGGCAGTGATGTTACCAGAGCAAATGGTGGCTTGAACCTCTTTCTCCACCACCCTGAGGAGACAAAAAGCCCCTAAAAGTATCCTAATAGTCTGGAGAGCCATTAAAACTTGGAGCAGAAGGTGCCAAGAGGAACTGGGAGCAAATGACTACAAAAGTCAAATTGTCGGAGGCGAAGGAAAATCTGCATGTCTCACAGTGGCTGATGGACAGGGCTGGACTGCATGGCAGTTCCCTGCAGAAGCTGGTGTCGGAGGAATCAGGAGAGGACACGCTGAGTGAATTTCAGCAAGGTGGTGAGGCAACCTCAACACATTCTCTCATACAGGGTGAGCTCTGGAGGGGCTTTGAAGAGCTTGCTGCAGAGTTTAGATCAATGTGGGAGGAAGTGACGTCTATGATCATGGAGCTCCACGGAGACATTAAGTATTTAGGCCATTGAGTGAAGGAAGTGGAAACAAAAATGGAGGACTGCACTGAAACTCTGACGGAATTGCAATGCACAACAGACAGACAATGCTCTCAAACGAAGGAACGTACCTATAAAATCGATGACATAGAAAATCGGGCCCATAGAAATAAAGTGCATTTAAGAGGCATACCAGAAACTGCAGGTGGGGCTGAGAACCGGGTTGAGGTGGTGCGAGCATTAACCAAGGAACTTTTAACTTTAGAAGAGTTTCTGTCATGCGGGGTTAGTATGGAGATCGAAAGGGTGCACCAGACGCTGGGTAAACCTCCCAATAATCAGTCTCGTGATGTTGCCCGTTTTCTAGGCTACAATGATGCAAAACTGCTGCTGAGAAGAGGCTGGGAGAGGAAAATTATACAATATCAGGATGCAGCTGTCTCCCTCTACCAGGACCTTTTGACTTTCACGTTGGTGCATTGACGAGAGATGAAACCGGTTATAGAGGTGCTGAATAAAGAGGGGATTCTTTATTCATGGTCCTTTCCCTTTCGAATAGACTTTTTGTTGGGCGGTAAAAAGATCATACAGAGGCATGGAGAGCGCTTAGACAAGCAAGCAAGCCTCATGGAAGGTAGCACAGAACCGGTGTTTTCAGCCCCCTGGACTCAGAATTTGAAATGGAAATGAGTGGGAAAACACTTAATAAATATCTGATAGCTTTGGGGAGAGAAATTTCCTGCTTGAATGTTATCTAGGAGATTGATGGAACTTGCAGTAAGAGAGATCGTGGTTGCATCGTGGACTGGCGGCTGGAGCCACTGAAGAAGACGACTTCCAAGTGGACAGTCACTATCGTTGGGTGAATGCCTGGACTTAAGCTATCTAATTATATATTAATTTATTTCAGTATTTTTCTTTTATTTCTCTTATAGTTGACACCTTCTTTTTGTACGACACCATGTTAACTGGTGATGCTGTTTGCAATTGGTAAAGGGGATAATTCTGGAACGGATGGGGTGGGGGGGGGGGGGACTTGAGTGGCCTGCATTTGGGTTTGTCATTCCCAGGTCTTGTCCAGTGTGCGAGCACATGGAAAAGATGGGGTGAGAGGGGGGGCATGTGGGAGAAGGAAGGAAAGAGATGAGTTCGGGGAAGGGAGGGGGGAGAAAGGAAAAATCAGAGAAGGGGACCGAAAGAGGAAAGGTGGGGAATGGAGAGGATGGAGGTTCTCTGTGAAGGGAAACCGGGAGGGGGACAGTTATGGAGGGAACTGATAGTGCCTATGGCTTGGTTTGGTGCTTTTATAGCACCCATGGAACTCAAAGTTTCAGGAAGGGAGAGAACCATGAATGATGATATACTATGCTGAAAGTCATCTCCTTTAATGTAAAAGGTCTCAACTCACCTCAGAAACACACTCTATTATTTAAAGAGTTGGAGACCTTGAAGGGTGATCTTGTGTTCCTGCAGGAGACTCACATTTGCTACGCCAATCAGGGCTGGTTGAAGCGTAAGCCCTACCCTAAAGAGTGGGTATCGTGAGATGAGAGGGGCCAGAAGAAATATGGAGTGGCCATACTGTTTCATCAGGCCCTCCCCATAAGGGTGGAAAAGGTGAGGAATGATGTTGGGGCGCTGGCTCTTTATGAATGTTCGCCTGGGTGGGCATCTTCTCACGTTGGCTAACATATATGCACGCAATGAGGGTCAAGTGCACTTTTTTGCACAGTTGAAAACTGTGCTAGCTGAGTTTGCAAAAGGGCCTGTTTTTCTAGGGGGGGACTGTAATGCACATCTGACACTGCACCTGGACTCCACAGAGAAGAATGCCCGGGAGGGAAGTGGAATTAGTCGAGCATTTCGGCTCTTTATGATGGATTTGGGCCTGCGGGATATATGGAGGGACACCCATCAGAGAGAAAAAGTTATACCTACTTCTCACTGGTTCATCAAATTTCCATGCGTATTGACCATTTTTGCTGGACCAGTGACTGGTGAGTGTGGGGGTGGAGGCGCGGGACATGGCGCCTTAACGTGGTCGGACCATGTCCCCTGCTGGATTGCCCTTCCTTGTACCTTGGGGGAGATAGGTGGAGATTGGATGAGAGTTTTCTCCATCGAGCCCCTGCTGTGTGAGATCATGGCCGGTTTATACAAGAATTTTTTTGACCACCGGCAATGCCACAGGGGAAGTTGCATTGCTGGTGGTCTGGGATGCCTTTAAGGCCACAGCTTGAGGATACTTTATAGCTGAGGCGGCCCGAGCTAGGAAGGCCTGGACAAGGGAGTCCCAACGATTGGAAGGGGAGGCCAGGCGACTCCAGCTAGAATATGCGTTCCAAGCGGGTTTGGTGCCAGTGGTGGGAAACCTGAGCCCAATTAGAGGCCTACATGCAAAAAGATTTAGATAACATGCGATTCCGACTGCATCAAACGTTCTAAAACCAGGGGAACAAAGTTGGGCGTCACCTTGCCTTTAGGCTTCGAAAACAGCAAACCTTGTGAATTGTGCATGAGATTAGGGACTCGTCGGGGGTCTTACGGGTGAAGTCCCAGGATATATGCACAGTATTTACAGATTACATGGCACACCTGTGTAAAGTGGAACCCTTCAGTCTTACTCAGGCGGATGGCTATGTTCGAGACATCCCCCTGTTGCACCTTACAGATCTGCATAGGGAACAACTAGAGGCAGAGATTACAGTGCAGGAGGTGGAAGGGGCTATTTGTTGACTGTTGGGAGGGCTACTGGTGGGGATGGGTTCCCCTCACAGTGTTATAAAAAATACAGTGCTCAATTGGTGCCCACTCTGGTAGTGCTCTTTAATGAGGTGTTGCAAGGGTCGTCGTTGCCTTCCATGCAGCTAGAGGCAGTCATTGCGGTAATATCTAAATTGGGTAAGCCAACTTAAGAGGCAGCATCATACGGCCCCATTTCCTTGTTAAATATAGATGTTAAAATATTGGCCTCTGTGCTGGCCGCCCAGCTAAATCAGACCCTCCAGGCCTGGTGCATCCTAACCAGGTTGGTTTTGTGCCTGGTTGTCAGGCCGTCGACAATGTTTTACGGATGCTGCAATTAATGCATGCCATGTGGCATGATCCCCAACCAGCAGTTCTGGTGGGCATCGACACTGAGAAAGCATTTGATAGGGTCAGTTGGGGTTTCTTGTGGTGTGTTTGAATAAAATGGGGTTTGGACCCCATTTTTTGCAGTGGTTGCATAGTCTCTACTGGGGGCCCCGAGCCTGCATCCAAGTTAATGGAGGTCAATCGAAGAGCTTTGAATTGGAAAGGGGTACTCGACAGGGGTGCCCACTATCTCCACTTTTATTTGCATTGGTAATGTAACCGTTGACACAGAGCTTTCGTGAGCATCCTGATGTAACTGGAGTAAGGGTAGGCTCGCATGAATATAAAATAGCACTCTTTGCAGATGATATCATATTATCCCTAACTAATCCTGAAACCTCACTTCCCTGTGCAATGCAAATCTTTGGGGCCTTTTCACAAGTTTTAGGATTTAAGATTAATTATGCTAAATCAGAAGTCATAAATGTGGGTGTTGAGGAAGCGTTTTGTGCGCAGCTGAAGATGCAACTTCCTTTTTAATGGGTGGACAAAGCTCTTCGCTATCTGGGTGTATACCTCACGGTAGACAGGGTGGCACTATATTGGGAAAACTTTGGACCCTTGCTCCAGCAGGTTAAAAGGGACTTGGAGTCCTGGACAGGATTGATGCTGTCATGGTTTGGACGCATTGCTGTCATGATTCTTATACATTTTTCAGGTACTCCCCATATCCCTACCACAAGGAGCCTTAGAGTCTTGGCAAGCACTGATAATGAAATTTATATGGAAATTTAAATGCCCTCGAATAGCACGACGGATACTGTATGCTCACCCGGGGAGGGGGTAATGGGAGTCCCTAATCTCCATTGGTACTATGTGGCGACGCAATGTCGTGCAGGGGTGGAGTGGATGAATTCTGCTAGCTCCAAGTGTTGGGTGAAAATGGAGATGGACCTGTCGGGGGGAGCTGGATTGAGTGACCGCTTATGGCTGTGCACAAAACTGTGTGTGGAGGGGGGGGGGGTATGCGTATTGATAATCTATATATAACTCATACCCTTCAATGCTGGGATCACTATTTTTGGCCATGGACGGCACTGTCCCCGTCGGTGCCCATAGTTCATAATAAAGCCTTTCTTCCAGGTGTGAGTGAATCAGCAATATGTACAATGCTGATAATACCTGCAAAAAATAAAGGGGTCGGAAGTGGTGAGTAAAACTGGGCTAGTGAAACCTGAGGGGATATAGATGGTACTGATAAAGTGATCCTGCCTGTTTTAAACAGATGTAATATAAAATATTGCAAGCAGAATATCATTCTCTATTAGATAGACAGTGTAAGGCCTAAAAGAGAGAAATAGATTTTGAAACATACCTGCTCCATAAGCAGCAACTGCAGACTAAAAAGAGCATGAAAAAGTCATCAGCATTATAACAAACCTATTAGACAACGTCAAAATCTTATTCTGAATAATGAGTCGAATTAAACTATTCACATAAGGTACCTATTAAAACAATATAAATGTACGATTGGAAGAACATATTGCAGCATTACATCAACATCCAAAAATAAAAGTAAAAAAAGAGTCATTTAAAAAGCTAAATATTTAGATCGCCCTCAGTGTGCAGTGGAGCACTATTTAGAGGATATAAATATGAAGGGGGCCTAATAAAGCAGCTAGCACTATCTAGTGAAAAATAATCCAAATAATGCCTAGAAAATGAAACCAAAACCAAAATACTATCTGCATAAACATAATGCTGTACATCTGCACCAGACAAAATCCAACTTAATGACACTATCAACACATTAAACAATATTGGAGGGAACAGTGATCCCTGAGGTAGTCCGGAACCCGACCTCCAGGACCTTGATCGTTCAGAATTGCGTTCAACATAATGACCCGATGCCTCAAAAAACCCTGGAACCACTGTTCCCTCTAAGCTGTGCGCGTGTGCGCGCGCACACACCTCGCCGATTGAGCGCACATACTTTACAACAGAGCGCACAAAAATTACGGTTCTGATTCTGATAGAAAACAACACAGACGTTCTTAAAATTGAAAAGTTGTGCATTTATGGTTTTAACAAGTTCTGCAATATTTTCTAGTGTAATCAATGTGGTGTGCATACTGTATTCTGACGTGTAGTCAAATTTTAAAGTATATAACTCCGAGTGTCGTTATGTGGCGCACAAAAATTTAACCTTCCTTCAAAAGCTGCACAGCTGATATTTTATGCGCACACAGCCTACAGAAAATTAGAGGGAACATTGCCTGGAACCACTCCAAAACCTCCCCAACATGCCAAAATAATCTAAAATAGTCAATAATATTGCATGATCGGCTACATAAAATGCCGCACTTAAATCATACTGCAGTAGAACTACTGCCTGCCCCTTTGCTAAGGCATTATTAATCTCTAAAAAAAGAACCCTCAGCAATAATTCCATATTATGACCTTTCCAAAAACCAAACTGTGATGAATGTAAAGAATCATGATTATCCAAATATTGGCTAAGATGAATAGCAAACCAAAAAAGTTGCTCCTAACCCAGAAAATATCTTATAACATACACAACACAAATTTTGCACAATTCAATGGCAAAGACCTCCAGAGGTTTTCACACCCCGCAAGTAGCGCCCAAAAGCACTATAGGGAGTAAAGACGTTCACATCACTGGTCTTAATGCCACCACACAACCACCCTTAAAAATCACTGACAACGTTCAAAAACACCCAATAACTATGGGAAAGCTCTTCTAAACAACATTAACCGTCTAACAAGCCTACAAATCCATACATACAAACATATACATACATACAACAGCAACAAAGCACACTCACAGCAACGTCTTCATACAAAACTCAAAAGAGCCTCAATATGCAGGAAAGAGCCGGGGTTACCCGAGGCCAGAATGCAGAACCTGAAAAGAGATAGAAATCAACTATAAAAGCGATGTAACGCTACAACATACAAATGATTCCAATCACTTAACTGAAGGATGGTAACATAGCATCGGGACCGCAGCAACCACACATCAGCGTCGGATCCCACAGGATCATAGAGACCTCCACCAAAACGTCAATGTACATAGGATCACATTTATTTATTTTATTTATTTATTTATTTATTTAACTGCATTTATATCCCGCTTTTCACCAGGTCAAAGCGGTGTAACATATAACATAGGGGAGGGGGGTAATTTTTCTTTAGGGTGGGGGCCATCACCAGGGGGCGACAATTAACGATTTGGGTAGACATGGACATGTATACTTCTGCTGAATCTAAGTATTAGGTCATGGTGGTGCTTCTGTTCAGAGATGTTCACGGAATAGGATTGTCTTCAGCTGTTTCTTAAATGATGTAATGTCAGCGTTGTTCCTGATGTGGTTTGGTAGAGAGTTCCAGAGTGATGGAGCATAGAGTTCGAATGCTCTGTTGCAGGTCCGTTGTGTGGATTTGGTTCTTTTGTGGGGGACAACGATAGAGTTATTGGAGGAATGTCTGGTTGATCTGTTGTGGGATGGGCGAGGCAGTAAGGAGTGGAGTGAGGTGTTCCGTGTTTGGTGGATAGTTTTGTGGATGAGCAGGATAGCTTTGTACTTGATTCTTGCTTGTAGTGGAAGGAGGTGAAGGTCTCTTAGGATTGGGGTGATGTGCTCGCGTTTTTTTGCATTCTGAATAATCCTCGCTGTAGTATTTAAGGCAGTACGGAGGGGGTTGGTGTGTGAGGCAGGAAGTCCATGATAGATTATGTTGCAGAAATCCAGATGAGGGAGTGTCACAGCTTGCATTACTGTCCTGAAGTCGTGAGGTTCTAGGAGGGGTCGGAGGCGTTGAACAGTTTTGGCTTTGTGGAATATCGTCCCAGCGGTTTTGTTGATTTGTTGTTTGAAGGTGAGCGCTTGGTCAATGATGACGCCTAGATATCTTATTTGAGGCTGGATTTGGATTTGCGTGGTTCCCATGTTGAGGTGGGAAGGTGGTTTGAAGTCGGATTCTTTTGTTACTATTAGGGCTTCGGTTTTCTTTATGTTGATGGACAAGTTGTTTTCCTGTAGCGAGTTGGCTACGTCGTTGAAGCAGGCTGATAGCTGGTCGTTGTTTGGGTTGGTGGTTGTAATTGGTGCGTAGAGCATTATGTCGTCTGCGTAGATGTGGAAGTTGATGTTGTGGGTGCGTATGATTGAGCATAGTGGACGGAGATATATGTTAAACAACATGGCTGATAGGGTGGATCCTTGGGGTACTCTTTGTTGTTGGTAGGGGGGCGAGCTTGTGGAGAGGGTGCGGATCCGTTGCTGTCTGTTGGTTAAATAGGATCTGAACCATTGGAGTACAGTGTCTTTGATTCCAATTGTTTGTAGTCTGCGTATGAGGATTTCGTGGGAGATTGTGTCAAATGCCGCTGATATATCTAGGAAGATCAGGTCTTCTCTTGGGTTCCAACGATGAGTGTGTTCATTAGAATGGTCATGAGGGTCTCGACTCCATGTAGTGGTCGGAAACCGTGTTGCTGCGGGTCAAGTATGTCGTTGGTGTCCAGGTGGTCTTGAAGCTGGCGTTGGACTATCTTTTCTATTATCTTAGTGGCGAGGGGGAGGCTTGCAACTGGTCTGAAGGAGGTGGGGTCCAGGGGGTCCAGGTTGTTCTTCTTTATGGTTGGTCGAATGATTGATGTTTTGAGGGCATCTGGTATGTATCCCTGTTTAAAGGATTCGTTTAAGATGTGAGTTAGTGGGGCACTCAGGTCTTCCTTGGTTTTCTTTATCCATTCCGTGGGGCAGGGGTCTAGCGGGGAGGTAGTGGTGTTCAGACAGGAGATAGTGGAGGATATCTCTTCCTTTGAGGTTTCATTGAATGTTTTCCAGTCAGCGTTTATGGTGGTACTGGGGTATGTCCTTGTGACTGTAGCGCTGCAGTAAGGTTGTTGAGGTTGCTGAAATTGTTTGTATTGTCGGGCCAAGAGATCCGAGGGGATATCTGGGAGTTGATCGGAGGTGGTTGGTGCTTTTGTCAGTTTTTTGGCAATTTGGAAGAGTTCTCGAGGCTTGTTTACAGCTGTCGTGATGATTTTGGTGTGGTAGTTTCTCTTCGCATTGTCGGTCTCTGAGTGGTAGGTAGTGAGTTCAGAGAGGTATTGCTTTTTGTCTGTCATTTTTGGTTTTCCTCCATTTTCTTTCTGCTCTTCTAAGTTTCGTTTTTAGTTTCCGGAGGTCAGGGGTGAACCAGCGGGCCTTTGAGGAGATGGGTTTGTTGCTGGTTTTGTTCAGATTTGCATTGGATGCTGAGGAGATTGTGGTGTTCCAGTTGTCTATGAGGTCATCAAGGTTGTTGGAGTTCGTAAGTAGGTTAGGTAGGGTTAGTGTCAGGAAGTCTTCTCTGTTGAATGCTTTGAATCTCCGCGTGTGTTGAGTGTTTCCTCTGTTTGTATTTGGTTGATATGCGTGGGAGAGGTGGATGATGTAGTGGTCTGACCATGGGACTGGTGAGATTGTTGGACTGCTGCATGCGGAGGATGTTTGGGAGTTCAGAAATATGAGGTCCAGTGTGTTTCCTTTTTCGTGTGTTGGTTCATTTATGATCTGTGTCAGGTTCATTGCTGTCATGGCGTTGAGGAATGTTTCTGTTTGCGTGTCTTGGAGGGATGGGAGATTGAAGTCTCCCAGTATAATTGGTTCTTTTGCTGGGTCGATGCTCTTGGAGATGAGGTGTAGTATCCTTGGTAAGTCAGAGTTTGCAGCGGGTGTTCTGTAGACCAGACATATTGTGAGGTTTTTGTTAGTGAGGGTGAGGATGTCTGCTTCATCGGAGGTTTCAGAGGTGTGGGTCCGTAGGTGGAGGTTGTCCTTTGCGATGATGGCTACCCCTCCGCCTTTTGTGTGTGTTCGGGAGCAGTGATGAAAGCTGTATCCGGTTGGTGTCAGTTGGTTCATTATCACTGTGTCAGTTTCTGTTAGCCAGGTTTCTGTTATACATAGGATGTCAGTCTTCTCAGATATGATCAGGTCTTGGAGCATGTGGTATTTGTTCCTAGTGGAACGTGCGTTTATGAGTGAGATGGAGAGATGCAGGTGGCTGGTGTGATTGGTGATTTGGGGTGGCGTGTGGTGTGTGTGTGTTGGGTTGTTCGTGGTGTCTTTGATGTTTGTGGGTTGAGGTTCTGTGGTTCCGGTGTATGGGAGGTCAATGGGTGCGGTTGGGTGTGGGTATGGTGTCTGTGCAGAGGAGGTTGTGCAGGGTAGTGCGTCTGCGTAGAGAGGCTTGCTGATTGTGCTTGGGTGGGGGTATAGTGTTAGGATAGGAGTGAGAAAGTAGATGGGGGTTAGGAAGGGTGGCATGTTGAGATAGAGTACCTGGGCTTTTGAAGCGGTGTGGTCTCTTCTTGTAGATTTGCTGGAGCTTTTGGAATTTCCGATCACATGGACCTCCACGAGATATAGTAGGAAACAGCAAACTCATAAACGTCGCGGATAACAATAACTCCCTACAGAAGCTCCCGTTTCGCCAGTTGGGCTTCGTCAGGGGAAGCAAAATGACTATAATCTATTGATATCACTTTTCCCACTAGCAAGAAAAACGGCGTCTGACGCATTAAATTTAAGGGACCAACAGCCATTCAAATGAAAGACTATCACATCACCCTACATCATTCATACACACACCAATCGCCACATTGCAAGCATTCACACACCACTTCCCACACAAACTAACCACAATAGTGAACAGCTTGGAGAAACACAGCACACTGCACTGTACTATATGCATAAAACCGCACAGTCATCAAAAAAATAAGGACCAATCAATCTTGTCATTTAAACCTGAAGGATGTAAAGTGTTCAGATGAAAAATCCACTTCTGTTCTTTCTGTAATAATAACTTCTTCCGATCACCACGTCGGACATTTAAAGGAACATGCTCCAATACTGTGCAGCGAAGATCCATAAACTGGTGTGAAAAATCCACACAATGCTGTATCAAAGGAGTATCTGTGCGCAATTTATGTAAACTATACTTATGTTCGGCTAACCGGGTCTGCAAAGGCCGCGTTTGTTTTACCCACATATAATTTAGGGCAAGCACACCACAAAACATAAACCACGAAGGCAGAATTGCAAGTAGTAGAAAAAGATATAAAGCGAACTAAATGTTGATATTCTGGTCAAATAGAGACACTCATAACTGCACAGTAAGAACAATGCTGACAGGCCCCATGACCCGTCCCTGACGCGATAGTGGTGCGGCGTATCACAGCCGAACAAAGGCGGTCCCCCAAATTCTGACCACGACTGAAGGACATTCGTAATGACAAATCAGCCAATTTTGAATGTTTAGTAATCATAGTCCAATGTTTTCGCATGACTGCCGCTATCCGTGAAGACTATAGAATATGGTAAGACACATGGAATGATAGATGATAAATTTTCAGGCTTCTGACTGTTAGGCTGCAATAGCCATTCCCGATGATTACATTTTGCCCTCCGATATGCATTCCGCAAGACATCTGAAGGATACCCACGATCAGAAAATTTCTTAATCATAAAACGCGCCTGCATTTTAAAATCCGCAACCGATGAACAAATGCGCCGACAGCACAAAAGTTGAGAGTAGGGTAAACTCCGCTTCAAAGGCATAGGATGAAAACTGGCAAAATGTAATAAGGAATTCCTATCTGTAGGTTTAGTATACACTGTAGTGGTGAAGTGTCCATATTCTTTAATCACTCTGACGTCTAGAAAATGAATCTCAGATGCCTGGATGTTCATATCAAATTGAATACAAGCTTCACAGGAATTTAAATAGCTAAGAAACTCTTCCAAAGAGCTCTTAGGATCCCGCCATAATAAAAAAATATCATCAATATAGCGATACCATTGCACAATATGGGTCGCATATACTGAAGAATAAACAAAACTATCTTCAAAAGTGCTCATATATAAGTTGACTAAAGACGAAGCAAATGTTGCCCCCATGGCGGTGCCAGAAATTTGTTGAAAAAAGTCTGGTCATAAACAAAATAATTCTTCTTCAACGCAATCTCTGACAATGATAACAACAAGAAGGTAGGAACTCGGATAGGAGGCATCCGGGCATCCCATACAGCCCTCAGAACTTGCAACGCATCGTCTTGTGGTATGGAAGTACACAAAGCTGCCACATCTAAACTCGCCATCCAATCAACTTGAACAGTAGAATCCAACGCCTCTAGGAGCCTTAAAAAGTGTGTAGTGTCTTGAATGTAAGAACGAATTTTAGGAACCTCTGATTTCAAAAACATGTCCAAAAAAATACCCACTCGTTCCAACAAGGAATCGTTGCTGGATAAAATGGGACAACCTGGAAGGGAGACGAGATTTTTATGGATCTTAGGTAATATATAGAAAGCTGGCACTTTCGGAGAAACTGGATTAAGAAAGGTTTTCTCTTTAGCAGTCAGAAAGCCTGATGTATAAGCTTCAAAAGTAATAGACTGAATCAGACGTTGTAAAGCTTCCGTAGGATCGCCAGGCAACACCAGATAATGAGTCGAATTATTCAATTGTCTCCACACCTCTTTCTCATAATCTACTGTATTCATCACCACCACTGCTCCACCTTTGTCAGCTCTTTTAATCACAACATGAGACATTGTGGATAATTCTTGCAATGCTTGAAATTCCGCCGATGATAAATTTTTTGGCATAGTACTGTATTTCTTCTCCATCACCTCCAAATCAGCCAATACCAAATGTCGAAAAGTATAAAGCAGAGGGTCCAAGGGGCCTGGAGGAGTCCAAGCGGATTTAGGGCGAACCACTGACAAGTCTTGCACTGTTGAAAAATCCATAAAAAACAACTTCAATTGGTGGAACAAATCAGCCATTCCAATGCCACACGACTGGAAAAATGATCATATTTTGGACCATAAATAAAAGATAAGCCCCTAGCCAACAGGCTAGTTTGCGCTGATGTCAAAACAACATCAGAAAGATTAACAACTGTCGCTAATCCTGAAAGGTAACTCCGTTCTTTTTCCGTCGGGAGCGCGTTGAAGGACCTGAGAAGTTTTTTTGCTGTTGACCACGACATACCAAATCAGAATCACCGCCAATTCCAAATTGCACTGTAGAACGGGAGCGCACATCCGTGCTCCCACTCCCTTGACTAGAATCTGAAGAAATATCCTACCACTACTCCTCCAATACGGAGCACGTTGTCGACGTCTAAAAGACCAATTATAGATAGAGCCCTCCTTCATACGCTTCTCATCTTTAAAAAAATTTTTAATTTTGGCATTTTTCAATTCTGTCCGATAATTATCAAGCAATTTAACAAATCCAGCATATTGAGTATCATAATCAGGCGTTTCTTTTAGGTGCTTCAGCTCATCATCCAATTCCTTGATCAATAAAGAATTCTTAGAAGATGCAGTGTCTATTACCAATAACATCAAATCTAACGAACATTTGTTCAAAATTTGATTCCAGTGTGTTACAAATGCCTCGTCATCCAAAAACATCCCAGCAGCTTTCCAAATCCGGAGGCCCTGGGGGATGACTTCTTTACGGCAGTACTCTGCCAAAGTGATACTGTGCAACTCCAACCGAACACTCTTTTTAGACTTATTCAAAAACATCCCAATCAGGACTATCCTTAGCATCATCCCCCAAAAGAGGTGGTCATTTTAAATTTTCATTTGCTTTCTCCACACTATAGCTAAAGGATTCTTTCCATGTAATATCCATTACAGCGACCAAGTTGACACTACTAGATAAGCTGTATAGGGGCAAAAATAATGAAAACCAAAAAAAGTTGCTCCTAACCCAGAAAATATCTTATAACATACACAACACAAATTTTGCACAATTCAATGGCAAAGACCTCAGACGTTTTCACACCCCGCAAGTAGCGCCCAAAAGCACTATAGTGAGTAAAGACGTTCACATCACCGGTCTTAATGCCACCACACAACCACCCTTAAAAATCACTCACAACATTCAAAAACACCCAATAACTATGGGAAAGCTCTTCTAAACAACATTAACTGTCTAACAAGCCTACAAATCCATACATACAAACATATACATACATACAACAGCAACAAAGCACACTCACAACGTCTTCATAGAAGACTCAAAAGAGCCTCAATATGCAGGAAAGAGCCGGGGTTACCCGAGGCCAGAATGCAGAACCTGAAAAGAGATAGAAATCAACTATAAAAGCGATGTAACGCTACAACATACAAATGATTCCAATCACTTAACTGAAGGATGGTAACATAGTATCGGGACAGCAGCAACCACATATCAGCGTCGGATCCCACAGGATCATAGAGACCTCCACCAAAACGTCAATGCACATAGGATCACAAGGACCTCCACGAGGTATAGCAGGAAACAGCAAACTCATAAACGTCGCGGATAGCAATAACTCCCTACAGAAGCTCCTGTTTCGCCAGTTAGGCTTCGTCAGGGGAAGCAAAATAGTACACTGCATATAGTACAGTGCAGTGTGCTGTGTTTCTCCAACCTGTTCACTATTGTGGTTAGTTTGTGTGGGAAGTGGTGTGTGAATGGTTGCAATGTTGCGATTGGTGTGTGTATGAATGATGTAGGGTGATGTCATAGTCTTTCATTTGATTGGCTGTTGGTCCCTTATATTTAGTGCGTGTCACGAGCCCTCTCTGTGCACCTACCGGTGAGATCAGGTACTGCACTGGGCCTCAGTGTAACTGGCCTCCTGGTAGTTGTAGTTGCTGCCAGTTACAAAATTAGTTGTGGACAAACGATGTAAGGTTAAACAGGGCTTTATTTCCCTTTCCCAAATAGGATATCTCAATATGTACAAATCAAAACATAACCCTTCATGGGTAAAACAGAAAGAAAACTGTAACACAAAAATGGCTTTCTTTCATCTTCTTAACAAAAGAAATATATTTCAAACACAGACCTGTAGCCACCAGGAATAAGGCCTTCTCTTCACCTTGTCAGGCTGCTTATTCTTCTCTGTCTCAGTGAGATTATATTATCTGCCAGAGACAGGCTACAATCCATTTGTTCAATATTCTCTTCAATCACAGATGATTCATATTGCATCGGCTCCTCAGCAGGAATTAATACCTCTTTACTTTCTCCCTGTGAGGGCTTGGCAAACAGTCCGTCCTGGCTGTGACGTACTTCTTTTCCACTGAGGGAAAACTGTTTGCTGTTACCACAATTACTGAGGTTTTGATAGTAGGAGCCTCCCCCTCTGCTGATACCTGTTTGGCAAGCTAAAGAGTTCCCTTGCCCATCTATTAGGAGGAATTACTCCAGCTCTAAGCTCTGCTCTGCTTAGGACCCTGGAACCAGCTGGAACTTCTGACGGCAGCCCTTCTGAAACTCTGTGTCTCACGTACCTCTCAGAGTGTTTTACTTCTGCAGGTAAAAAGCCTTTCTTTTGTTTATGATAAGGGTAATGGAGCTTCTCTGCTTCCCTTAAGCTGGCTTTGGATGGCTTCTGGACTTCCACAAACTGTCCCTTATATCCAAGCCCTGTGCCTCCCCTTTTTGGACCCGAATAAACCTTCCTGGCTTGTACCTTTTTCCTTCTGTCTTTGTTCCAATCTGGGCTGTTATATTCACTCTCACTTTCTGTGTCAAGCTGTCTGTCCCTTTCATTCAAGCATTCCTCGGACTCACTCAGACCTCCTTTCAGGCTTCCAATGTGGTAATTAGACACACTCTCTTCACAGCTTCTCTCGTCCTCTCCATTCATCCAGTTCCTTCTCTGGGTCTCACTCCAGCTCCTATCCTGGCTCTTATCCTGGCTCCTATCCTGGTTCTGCCTCACTGCTTGTGAGCCGTGCTTATCTGTGTGTTTCCTAGCTGCACCACGCCCCAGCTGATTAGAATCAGGTGAGAATCTCCTGGCTTCTCTACGGGCTGGGTGTGTCTCCCTAGCTCGTGACCTCACTTGCTTATGTTGCCTATGGCAACTTTCTACCATGTGCTTTCCCCAAACGTTATTATTTCCTTGAACTGCAATATCATCTGTCTCCATAGGGGGTCACTAATGAGTTTGCTCTGTGACAGATTCCCCCCCTTAAAATATTACGGGCTGCCGCAAAACTACACGGACAGCACGTAATTCTGCCCGGGGTGTGCCTATAATGCGCCCTGTAAACTAAATTAGCCTGGGCCTCTCTCTCTTTCCAAGGCTTTAACACGTTAAGGTGATAGACCTGTCTACGTCCCTTGTCGTTTTCTATTAGATAGGAAACAGGCCCAACTCTTTTTACCACTGTACCCAGTCCCTTCCAGTGGGATTCAAATTTGGGACCCAGATCTGCTACCTGGATGAGGACCTTATCCCCGACTTCTAAGTGTCTGGGTTGTGTGCCCTGTGATGGCGAAGACTACCAGGTTCCCATGGAAATAGAGGGAATACAGGATGTTTCCCCTAGGCAGAGGGAAAAAGAAAGAAAGCCTCAAGTTAAAACCAAAGTCAGTTTTGAAAAAAACACTCTATCAGAACTTGCTGGGCAGAAGCCACGCCCCAGGTCCATATTAGCTAAAGGGGTTAATGCAACTCAGCTGGGGGCGGGGTGGAAGCAGAGCAGCAAGTCACATGTTTATAAACCCATGAGGGCAGAGAGAGTTAGATCCGAGGGAAGTTCAGAGCGAAGATCCCAGGGGAGATCGGAGGAAAGCTCAGAGAGAAGCACGGAAAGGAACTCAGGGGTGAATGCAGAAGATAGCTCCAGGAGCGCAGCTATAAGGAATAGAAATTCCAGCATTACACACTTCCCAGGAGAGGAAGGGAGAGTTACCACCTTCTCAGAGGAGCAAGCTAAAGAGAAGCCTTATTCCTGGAAGGGAGACAGTCAGGCAGATATCCTGAATCCCTGTGGCTACAGCAGGAGCAGAGAGCCATGCGTGAGGGAACGTCTCAAAGGTAAAACTGAGTTTCCTAACAAGGCTAAGTCTCAGGAAGACATAATCTTCAACAGGCTGCTTGCTAAGCCAACAAGTGGAAAAGCCTTTGAACAAGAGAGAGCTAAAGTGCTAGAGATATTGCAGACTTTATTGCAAAACCAGGAAATAGCTGAGAAACATAGATACGTTGTGCCATGAGCAGAGGCACAGGTGTTTGCTAATGACTTTTCAAACAGCTCCGGTTCTTTGTATGAGGAAATGGATTTTGAGGAACAGAGTCCATTGCTTGAGCCAGAAACCTGTATGGAATGTGATCTATCACAAGTAGTCCAGTAAAGGATCTGTCCTCTTTCATATGCTACAAAAAGGTACTGTGTTTGAATTACCTAATGCTTTTAAGAGCTGTAAGAGTTTTAATTAGAGGGAGCTGTGCTGACTGAGACGTAACGCTGTGAGAATCTCAGGCACTCTAATTAAGAAACATAAACAAGCTCTGGGAAGTTTGATATAAAGAAAAAAGGTTTATTTCTTTAAGAAGAGTTTTGTATTGTTACCTGGAGAAGAAAGGAACATTTCTGTTTAAGCATTTTGAAAGAAAAAGCCATGTTTGCCAAGTGGAGGATTTTTCTTTTATGCTGAAGAAAGCTCTTTTGATTTGCTTATCTTATATTTGTTACTTCATGTTTGCACGTATTTGCCAAGCTTCGTTTTGGAAGTTCTCTACACCAAGGGAGGCTTAAAAATAAAAATTTACCTGTTTGCTTTCAACTCGGCTCCAGCTTTATTTAGCTACAACTACAGGCGCTTAAGAACTACGACTCCCAGGAGCCTTTGCACTGGGTAGTCTATAGAAAGTAATTACCACACCTCATCTGAAGTCAGGCATTTGCCTAGGCAGACGACGCGGCGTGGCAGCCCTTATCATAGTAGCGCATCTGACGCTGCTGGCTAGCCTTGAGATTGTCTATCGAGGCTTTAGACTTCTTCTCTAAGCGCGTCCTTAAGTTATTTAAGAATTGTGGTACCCCTACCTCCGGTATTTCGGGTTCTACCCACTCTTCCTGCAGAATGTCTAATATACCTCTTGGGGCCCTGCCAAACAATAATTCGAATGGGGATGCCCCAAAGACATTTGAATACGCTCCCTACATGCGTACAATATGAATGGGAACAAGATGTCCCACTCTGCCATTTCTCCCTTCCTTAAACCTCTCCTCAATAGATGTTTAATGGATTGGTTCATTCACTCTACTAATCCGTTTGACTGGGGGAGTATGCCGCAGTCTTAATGTGGCGAATGCCAAATGCTTCCCACACTCTAGCAAGGTATCGCGACACAAAGTTGCTTCCCTGATCTGTTAAGATCTCCTGGGGAAACCCCACCTCGCAAAATAACTTGATTAGTTCTTGCGCTATCACCCTAGCTGAGATGTTCCTAAGGGGAATTGCCCACGGGAACCGCGTGGCATGGTCTACAATCACTAGCATGTATTGATAGCCCCTAGGTGTTTTTACTAGAGGGCCCACTATATCCATCCCCATGCGTCTAATGGGTGCCGAGATGGTAGGCAAAGGCACCATAGGTACGGCCTTTGGTCGTGCTATTGAGACCCTCTGGCAGGTAGGGCAGGAGTCACAATACTGTTTCATCTCTTTGTATACTCCTGGCCAGTAAAACCTCGCCAGTATCTGATCTAGCGTTCCCTGAACACCTTTGTGACTGCCTATTGGGTGGTCGTGTGCTAGGCGTAAGACAATAGCCTTGAAAGTTACTGGCACTACCAGTTGTTTCCTGACGGCGTCCGTATAAGGATCCATACTTTCTCTGTATAGTATCTCCTTATCTAGTAGGAATCTGGGAAGTATGGGTCAATCCTCTTGCGCCCACTCAAATGCTCTTTTGAGCGCGGGGTCTGCCCTCTGTTCCATTGGGAAAGAAGGGAACTTCTGAACTAGGGCTGCAGGTACCCACGGTAACCCTTCCCCGGCCTCTAGTTCTGCTCTTCCTCGGGTCCTTTGATTTCTCTCTTGGCGTTTCCTAGCCTTGGGTTTTTTCTCCTCTTTATTTGGGACCTGAATCAGCTCATCATGATCAGGGAGTGTGTTAGCCTCAACCTCTTCTATCTTTTCCTCGGGCTTTTCCTTAACTTCCTCCCCTTTAGGTTCCTCTGCTTTTTCAACAGATGGTTCCTGGGTTCCTGAGGTCCCAGCCTGTGACCTGGTTGAAACAAGGCCTGACCTTGTGCCTAAGCCTTGCATCAATCCTCTAAATGAAGGCCAATCATGCCCTAAGATAAGTCCCTGGGGTAGCCCTGGGACTACTGCCACCTGGATCTCTCTTTCTATCCCCATCCCCTTAACCCGTACCTTATGCAGGGGATATGGAAGACGGGTGCCATGCACACATTTTATCTGTACTTGGTCCTTTCTCTGACCTGAGGCCGCAGAACGAGACTGCTCCATGGTCTCCCAAAACTTCAGAGATACCATGCTCTGTTCTGCGCCTGAGTCCATCAAAGCTAAGGCGTCTTCTCCATCCACCAAGACCTGGAGAAAAATGCCTTTCGGGACCTGTTTCTCAGCCCCGGCTATAAAGACCATTTTTACTTTACAATTTCTCTGGTAGTGGCCTGCCTTTCCACAACTATAACATTTTCTATTACCAGCCACATTATCAACAGTATCATCAGGCTTATCTCTTTTATACATTTTAACTCTATCACCCTTCCTCATTTTACCAGGATTTTCATTGCCATTTATTTTTAACTCGCCAATTCTAGAGGCGTCAGCTCTTTTGGCCTCATAATATACCTCTGCCATATTGGCTGCCTCTTCGGGATCACGGCAATCCTGTAATGTGAGGAAGGTTCTTAAATCCGGTGATGCAGAATGCATAAACTGCTCCATTATGATATCATTCATAAGGGATTCTACAGACCTCCCTTCGGGGTTGAGCCACTTATACGCAAGGCTTTTCAACCTTTGGTATAAGGCTCTGGGAGTCTCCTTATTCTGTATTTTCGCCTCCCTGAATAGGTGTTTGTAATGCCTGGGCGTAAGGCCTAGCCTATCTCTTATGGCTTTTTTAATCTCCACATAATTAGTGGCTAAGGCAGCAGGCATTCCCTTAAATGCTGACAGAGCCTCTCCAGTTAAGGTCATAGCAAATCGCATGGCCCACTGCTCTGACGGCCATTTGAGGGTTTCAGCCATTCTCTCAAAAGATTCTATATAATCGTCTAAATCATCATATTGGGTGAGCTGTCTCACAGACAAATTAGAGCAATTGTTCAATGCTACTTGCGGCATTGTTGGCAAGTTTGCTGCTTCATTGTCCTGCGGCTTCCTGACAAGAACCTCCAACACTTCCATCAAAGGTCGCTGCTGCTCCCTCATAGCGTCCATGTACTGTCCTTGCAGTTGCTGCATAAGCGCTGCTTGTCTGTCCCACTGCGCTTGCATCCATGTCTGGACGTCGTGTGGATCCATCTCTCTGGAGCTGAACACCTGCAAAAGAAAAAAGACAAGCACACCAAGTGCGGTACTTCTTTTGCCCACTTCCTGCCTAGGAATAGCGCCCCCTTTCTCACGTTGTCCTTCTACCTTTCCCACCCAGGTCACCGTTACCTGAATTTTCTGGTAGATTCCAGCATGTGAGAAAGTTTCTTGGCTTTTCTGGCCGACCTGCCAGCAAAATTCTCCTTCAGGTAGTGCTTCTGCGTGGTCACTTGTTCCTCCAGCGATGTTTTTTTCTCTTTATTTCTTCTCTTTATCTCCAGAAAAAATCACGTGGTACTCAAAAAAAATCCTGCCAACTACGCCATTATGTCACGAGCCCTCTCTGTGCACCTACCGGTGAGATCAGGTACTGCACTGGGCCTCAGTGTAACTGGCCTCCTGGTAGTTGTAGTTGCTGCCAGTTACAAAATTAGTTGTGGACAAACGATGTAAGGTTAAACAGGGCTTTATTTCCCTTTCCCAAATAGGATATCTCAATATGTACAAAAACAAAACATAACCCTTCTTGGGTAAAACAGAAAGAAAACTGTAACACAAGAATGGCTTTCTTTCATCTTCTTAACAAAAGAAATATATTTCAAACACAGACCTGTAGCCACCAGGAATAAGGCCTTCTCTTCACCTTGTCAGGCTGCTTATTCTTCTCTATCTCAGTGAGATTATATTATCTGCCAGAGACAGGCTACAATCCATTTGTTCAATATTCTCTTCAATCACAGATGATTCATATTGCATCGGCTCCTCAGCAGGAATTAATACCTCTTTACTTTCTCCCTGTGAGGACTTGGCAAACAGTCCGTCCTGGCTGTGACGTACTTCTTTTCCACTGAGAGAAAACTGTTTGCTGTTACCACAATTACTGAGGTTTTGATAGTAGGAGCCTCCCCTCTGCTGATACCTGTTTGGCAAGCTAAAGAGTTCCCTTGCCCATCTATTAGGAGGAATTACTCCAGCTCTAAGCTCTGCTCTGCTTAGGACCCTGGAACCAGCTGGAACTTCTGATGGCAGCCCTTTTGAAACTCTGTGTCTCACGTACCTCTCAGAGTGTTTTACTTCTGCAGGTAAAAAGCCTTTCTTTTGTTTATGATAAGGGTAATGGAGCTTCTCTGCTTCCCTTAAGCTGGCTTTGGATGGCTTCTGGACTTCCACAAACTGTCCCTTATATCCAAGCCCTGTGCCTCCCCTTTTTGGACCCGAATAAACCTTCCTGGCTTGTACCTTTTTCCTTCTGTCTTTGTTCCAATCTGGGCTGTTATATTCACTCTCACTTTCTGTGTCAAGCTGTCTGTACCTTTCATTCAAGCATTCCTCGGACTCACTCAGACCTCCGTTCAGGCTTCCAATGGGGTAATTAGACACGCTCTCTTCACAGCTTCTCTCGTCCTCTCCATTCATCCAGTTCCTTCTCTGGGTCTCACTCCAGCTCCTATCCTGGCTCTTATCCCAGCTCTTATCCTGGCTCCTATCCTGGTTCTGCCTCACTGCTTGTGAGCCGTGCTTATCTGTGTGTTTCCTAGCTGCACCACACCCCAGCTGATTAGAATCAGGTGAGAATCTCCTGGCTTCTCTATGGGCTTGGTGTGTCTCCCTAGCTCGTGACCTCACTGGCTTATGTTGCCTATGGCAACTTTCTACCATGTGCTTTCCCCAAACGTTATTTCCTTGAACTGCAATATCATCTGTCTCCATAGGGATCACTAATGAGTCTGCTCTGTGACATGCATCAGATGCCGTTTTTCTTCCTAGTGGGAAAAGTGATATCAATAGATTGTAGTCATTTTGCTTCCCCTGACGAACTCAATTTGAGTTTTGAGAGCAGCTTTAAATTTCGAATAGGAAGATTCCATACATAGAAAGGAAGGGAGGGAATTCCAGAGATGAGGAGCTAGAAAAAAGAATGCAGTGTGACGGGTACTTTCAAGATGAACCTGAGAATTGAGAGGAATGAACAAATTGATAGCATGCACTGAACTTAGGATTCAAGATGGAGCATGGGGAATAAGGTGAGAAGGAAGACACTCCGGGGAACTAGAGTGTATGATCTTATGAGTGAGAGCAAGTAATTTGTATTGAGAATGGTATGCGATAGAAAGCCAGTGGGATTTGATGAGTAAAGGAGTAGCATGGTCAAATCTTGAGGCATGATATAATAGTTGTATGGAAATGTTTTGAATGGACTGTAGTGAACGAAGCTGATACTTCAGAAGACTCAAGTAAATGGTGTTGCAGTAATCCAATTTTGAAATTACCAAAGATAGAAGCAATGTAACTAAAGATGATGAAGAGAGAACAGAATGGAACGACATAGGGTAAAAAAACAGTGTTTTTCTAAGGAGTTGATATGAGAATGAAAGCTAATTGCAGGATCTAAGGTGATACCAAGATATCTCAGAGAAGACACCAAAGGGATTGGAAAGGTATGGATGGTAGGTGATAAACCTGGGTAAGGGAAGAAACCCGACAGCCATAGAGCAGATGTTTTTGCAGGATTAAGTATTAAATGATGAGCATGAAACTAGTCCAGGCAAGAGTTCAAATAGTAAGATCAGGTGACACTTCAGAAGTGTGAAACAGCAGTGGGATGTCATCTGCATAGAAATATGTGGAGATACCCTGCTGCTGAATGAGAAGAGCAAGAGGAGTCAAGAAAACACTGCCACAAGACAGGGGAAAAAGAGAAGAGGTGGATCCTTGAAACATGAGAGAGTAAGAGTGTACAGAAAGCAATGAATGAAACCATTGCAGCACAGTATTGCCAAATTCAACAGCCAAAAGACAAGAAAGGAGAAGGAAGTGATCAACCAAATCAAAGATCCAAAGATATAGCCAGAGAAATGTCACCCTTTTCCCAGGAAACATGAACCTTGTTAAGGACAGAAAGAAGAATAGTTTTGATACAATGACTCTGTCTAAATCCAGATTGTTGAGAATTTTATTTTATTTATTTATTTAAAAGGATTTCTATACCGCCTTCTCCTTCAATCAAAGCGGTCTACACAGCAAACAATCAAAAAGTAATGGTTTATATGTGTTCATGCAGTGATACAGTGCGTGCGTGTGCGGTGGTGTACTGTAGAATCCTGTTCAGCTATTTACAGCGTGCGCTATTATACAATCCTATGTTGGTCTGTGGTCTTGACTGGCGAGTAGTTCATGTGACGTCCCCATAGTGTTCGATGAAGAGTGTTGTCTTAAGCTGCTTCTGAAAGTCCATGATGTCTGTTGTTAATCATAGGTCATCTGGGAGGGCGTTCCAAATTGCTGGTGCAGCCAGAGAAAGGGCTCAATCTGTGGTGTCCTTGCGGACCTTGGTGAAGTCTTCTGATGTGTTAACATGGTTGGAAGTGCCCCTCCTCCTCAGTCATGTGCTTCTGTCAGATTTTATGAGTGGTTGTAAGCTGAGAGCTGATGACTGTTGTTTGATTTTGAATATGTTAATGACTGTCTTATATTTGATACGTGAGCTGATTGGAAGCCAGTGTAGATCTTTCAAAATGTGTGTGATGTGTTCTTGTCTTGCTGTGCCAGATATTATGCGTGCCGCTGTGTTTTGTGCCAGTTGCAGAGGTCTGAGTGTCTATTTTGTGAGACCGAGATAGACAGGGTTGCAGAAGTCTAGTACTGGGGTTATTAGTGCCTGACAGATTGTGCGGAAGTTCTCTGGGGAGAGGAGAGGGGTTTGAGGCGTCAGATTAGTCTCATCCTGTGGTATGCGTTTTTGGTGGTTCTGCTTATGTGTGATTGTAGATTCGGTTCTTTGTCTAGAGTCACTCCAAGGTATTTTACGTCCTGTTTTATGGCTATGGTTGTGTATTTTACCTTGATGTTGAGTGGAGGGACGAAGTCGGTGTTTCGGGTGATGATTAGTGCCTCGGTCAGGTTGTCTTGAAACCAGCTGGTCATGTGCATGAGACAGTTTGTTATTTTGGAGTAGTCTGGGTTGTTGAGTGTGATTGGTGTGTATATCATGATGTCATCAGCGTAAATTGTGTATTGTATATTGTGTTCTTTCATGCTGTCACATTGGCTGAATGTAGAGGTTAAATAATAGCGCCGATAAGGCGGATGCTTGTGGTACGCCTTGCAGGACCTTTATGGGTCGGGATGTGTTCGGGCCGACCTTGACCTGTATCTGTCTGTCCGTTAGGTATGAGTGGAACCACTTCAGGGTGGATCCACTCATAAAGATTGTTTGGTTTTTTCTAGATGAATAGAGAGCTGAAGAAAGACCAACTTTTCAAAGATTTTAGAGAGGAATGGAAGACTAGAGACCAGATGAAAGATGGCATTGATAGAAGGATCAAGACTAGGATTTTTCAAGAAAGGCCGAACAACTGATGATTTCCAGCAGTGAGGAAATGTGCCAGAGGAGAGGCTAGAGTTAAATAGAGTCAACATAAAAGGAAGAAGAGCCAAGGAAGGTTTTAAAATCCAAGTTAATGGACTAGGGTCCTGCAGAGATGTAGTTTTCATGGAAGAGGAATGAACTTTGGAAGAGAGAGGGATTAGTTAAGGGGAATTGAATAAAACCCCTCCAAAGTGTCTAAATCTTATGTGAGAAATACAGAGCAAGTTGTTCAGCAGTAAGAAGACAGAGAAGGAGAAGGTGTCTTAGAAGAAGAAGAGGAGAAAAGATGTGCAACAATAGAAAATAAATACTTTATAAATCATTAGTAGTAGTAGTAATAGTGGTAGGTTCATGATTGTCATGTTATGTGCAAAACTCGCCCATTTGGAGAAATTGATCTCAGAATAAAACAGAAAAGAAAGCTATCAAAATAGACAATTTAGAAAGAACTATGAAAAGCATTAATATAGTAAAAACAACAGTAACCAAAGCTGAAGCAGAAAACTTCTGCAGAAAACTATATGAGGACCCCATAGAGCATAATAAGTGGTTACCTCTGTCTTGAAGGACTAGAAAAAGGGACTGTTACTTCTGGAGAGAGATCTGCAACTGTGAGTATATACGTCTGGTAATTTTCTAAAAGGAATTCTTTGTATTAAAGCTAATTAATCTGTGAACCCACTATTTTTTGTTAAATCAGTCAGAGCCTAGTAGCAGCAGTTTAAGTTTAAATTTAAAACACAGAGGAGAACTTTCTGGTTACATTTCATACCCAGCAGAGAGCTTGTAGTTTAAATGTAATAGTCACTCAGGGCCTAGTAACAGCAAAGTACTTTTAGTTTTAAAACACAGAAGAGAGCTTTCTGGTTAAATTTGGAACCCAGCAGAGAGCTTGTTGTTTAAATTTCATAAGAAGTTAGAGCCTAGCAGCAGCTAAGAGCTATAATTTAAATCAAATCGGAATATAGCTTTCCTCAACAGCACAATACAGGGTACTGGGTAGCAGCCCTCTTTTAATAAGTGTTATTTCCCTCCCTCCCCAACACCCACCCACCCCTGGGATAATCGTAGTTTTATAGGTACTTACACATCTTAAAAGACAGGAGGTGCTATCAGGTGAAGCTCATTACCCAAATCAGTCATACACTAAGGACCTGAGATTAAGCTTCAGGTGAACAAGGTATATTACATGTATTAGGTACAGTTTTATTAGTATACTGTGGCGCTGCCCTGCCGTCTAGGCGACTGCCTAGAAGGGGCAGCGTGCCAACTGTTCTTGCTTAACTCCAGCCTATGCTGCTGGGACTCTTGTAGTTGTGGTCAATAAGCAGTCCGAGTGGTATTCAGGCATTACACAGGAAATTTATTATTTTTTTTCTTCTTTATCACCAAACTTCATCACAGCAAAACTTCTTAAGGTTATGAACAAGTCAGCCCTTTTCTGCCGTGCTCCAAAGCCTCGGGTCAGATTCCTATGGCTGTCTCTTTCTCTCTGATTCCCATGCTCACACTCTGAGCACTGCCTCTGTTCCAAACCCAATCCTGTTTCTGGTCCTGATCCTTTCTCCGACTGTGGCTCTGAATGTGAACCTGACTCCTTTCTCGTCCCTCCTTGCCTCTGACTCTGAGAGGTTAAATGCCTGCGTGTGGAGCTCATTTGCGTGCCCCTCCTCCCCAGGTGATTCCCCTTTGCAATCTGTGTTGGCCTGGAGGTAGGGCGTGGCTTGTACTCAGCACACTCAATCCTGTAACTTTTCTCCTTAGGTGCTGTTTTAAATGCCTGTCTATCTGAGCCGTGCTCCAACTCAGAAGAAAAAGTTTTAAAACCAGCTCTTTTCCTATGCTTATCAGTAAGCTCATCACCCCATATCCCCCCACTTAAGCTATTACTGGCTGGCGCGCTAAACTGTGCACAGTCAGTAATTCTTGAAAGGGCGATCTGGTCACTATAATCCCTTACAGCTATTTGAGCACTCGGTGTTCTCTCTTGCCAAGGCCGCAAGACATTAACATGGTAGATTTGCTGCCTCCCTTTGTCATTCGCTACTGAATATGTGACAGGTCCTACCTGTTTTACTATTCTATAAGGTCCTTTCCAGGTGCTTCCAAATTTGGAAGTGGCCCCTGTAACCATGACTTTTTCGCCAACCTCTAGATGGCGTGGCTTAGCCCATCGGTCATAATAGGCTCTCTGGCGGGCCTGACTCACTACCAAATTCCCTTCTGATACTTGGGACAGCCGCTGTAACCTCCCTTTTAAATCTTTTAAAAATTGGGGTACCCCTTGTTCCCGTACGGTCGGTGCTACCCATTGCTCCTTCAAAATATCAAGGACACCCCTGGGAGTGCGCCCATACATAAGCTCATACGGGGATGTACCCGTAGAGGTTTGCTTACACTCCCTAGAGGCATATAATACAAATGGGAGCATCACGTCCCACTCTACTATGCTACCCTCCAGACTCCTCCTTAACATATTTTTCAGGGTCTGGTTAAACCTCTCCACCAGGCCGTTTGTCTGAGGATGATATGCGGCCGTGCGAACGTGACGAATATCAAAGGCCTCCCAGACCTGGGCAAGGTATTTGGACATGAAGTTGCTTCCCCTATCGGTCAAAATTTCTCAGGGGAAACCCACTTCACAAAATATTTTAACCATCTCCTGGTCTATAATACGTGCTGACGTATTCCGAAGAGGAACAGCCCAAGGAAACTTCGTAGCGTGATCAATTACCACCAATATGTATTGGTAACCCCTTGGTGTCTTAAGGAGAGGCCCCACTATATCCACTGCCAGTCTATGCACTGGTTCTGATATGACGGGTGCTGATACCATGGGTACCTCAGGCGGATGCCTCGCGGTAACCCTTTGGCAAGCAGGACAGGATGCACAAAACCTAGATGTTTCCCTGAACACTCCAGCCAGTAAAACCGGTTCAGGATTTGATCCAGTGTGCCCTGTATACCCTTGTGTCCCCCCACTGGGTGATCGTGCGCTAACTTTAACACGATATTCCTGAAAGAGGTGGGTATAACCAACTGCTTCCTCATCTCCCCCGTCCTTGGGTCTATACTCTCCCTATAGAGCAAAGTGTCCTCTAAGAAAAATCTTGGCAGGGTCTCAGATCCCTCCTGCGCATAGTCAAAAGCTCGTGCTAGGGTAGGATCTGCCTGCTGTTCCCTCAGGAATGAGGGGAACTTCTCCATTAGTTGGGCTGGCACCCAGGGCAATTCTTGTCCAGTCATTAGCTCAGCCCTATTCCTTGATCTATTCTGTCTCTCCCTCCGCTTTTCAGCCTTTTCCTTCCTCAGGCCACTTGTAGAGGGACCTATTAAATCATCATGTGAGGGCATACCCGCTATGGGATCCTCCGGGGTATCTAGCTCCCCACTAACTGCCTTAGAACTGGCACGAGTAGAGACCATGCCTGCTCTATCGCTATAATTGCTTCCTTGCTCTGTCCTTTAACCCCTTTTCTAACCCATGCCAAAGTTGGGACCAGTCCCTCCCCAGGACTAAGGTATTTGGGAGTCTGGACACCACTGCTACCACTATCCTTTTTTTAAGGCCTAGAGCCTTCACCCATACATTATATATTGGATGGGATGTAGTTCTCCCATGAACACATCTGATCCTCACCTGCCTTCCAGGAGACTCTAGATTATGATCAGTTTGGGATACAATCCTCTTCCATAATCTTTGGGCAATCATTGACTGGTTTGCCCCAGAATCCAGTAATGCCTGTGTGGGAACCCCTTCCACCTTCACCTCCAATAGGCATCCTTCTCCTATCCTACCGGGCTCTGTGGTTACTAGGGCTATCTTGGCCTTACAATTCCTTTTGAAATGCCCCATTCCCCCACATGCAAAACATTTTCTTTCTTGATCATAATAACATTTATCCACAGACAAGTATTTTTGTTTTTCAACCTTTGCTGGCCTTGCCTTCCTTTCTGGTACCTCCACCAATGCCGGTTTCGCCTGGCTCACCAGTTTGGCGGCTAGAAAATGCTCCGCCAGCGAAACAGCGTCCCTGGTATTACCACAATTCTGAAGGACCAGGAAGGTTTGCAACTCTGAAGGCACCACATCCATAAATTGCTCAAGAACAATGCAATCCAACATTTCCTCCAGACTCTTAATCTCTGGAGTGAGCCATTTATATGCCAGACTCTTTAAGCGATGGCATAAAGCTTGAGGTGTTTCACCCTGTTTCAGCCTAGACGCTCTAAAATGACGTCTATAGACCGCTGGATTTAAACCCATACGATCCCTTAGGGCTTGCTTTACCTCTTCATAATTATTAACTAGCGCTGTGGGCATAGCCCTATAGGCTGCCATGGCTTCCCCTGTAAGAGAAGTGGCAATTCTAACTGCCCATTGGTCCTTTGGCCATCTAGCCAATATTGCTACCCTTTCAAAGGACTCTATGAAATCATCAATATCCGCGTCCTTAGTTAATTGTCCAAAAGAAAAAGGTCCCATGTCAAGCACCCCTAACCCTGATAAAGCAGTTTGGGAACCTGACAGGGTTCTTGTGGCTTCCGCTGTTTTCTCCTGTGCCCCTAACCATCTCCCCAACAGCTCAAGGAGAGGCTTTTGCTGGGCCTGCAGCATGGCAATTGCCTGTTCCTGGCTTCTCGCTGCCATCTCTTGTTGCCTCTTGAATTGCTCGGTCATCCAGGCCATGAGATCTCGTGGCTCCATCTCTGGTCTGGTGCTTCCCTGGAAAAAAAAAAGAAAAAACCCCCACCCAAGTGTGGCACTACAAATGCTCCTCGTTGCCCCCAGTAACTGGTACTACCATATCTTTCCTACACCAGTATCCACCATTAACCCCTCCTTTCTACGGGTTACCTGGTTCTGGTGTAGATTCGGGCTCTGCAACAATCAGGAACAGTGCTGGAACTCCCCTCCGGTTCCTGCTGGATGCCACTCCGGATTTTCCTTTTTTTTTTTTTTTTTCCCACTTCTTGAATCCCCTGTTGTGCTTGGCCTCCTACAGCTCCTTCCTGTTGTAGGTGCACAACTCCTCCTTGTTCACGCTGGTATACGTTAGGTGAAAAGAAATCCAAAGAACTACGCCACCTGTGGCACTGCCCTGCCGTCTAGGCGACCGCCTAGAAGGGGCAGCGTGCCAACTGTTCTTGCTTAACTCCAGCCTATGCTGCTGGGACTCTTGTAGTTGTGGTCAATAAGCAGTCCGAGTGGTATTCAGGCATTACACAGGAAATTTTTTTTTTCTTCTTTATCACCAAACTTCATCACAGCAAAACTTCTTAAGGTTATGAACAAGTAGTAACAGAACAATAATCAACTGATAAAGCTTCCTTCAGCAGACAGGAACCAAACTTCAAACAAAACACCTTTATAATCCTTTCCCTTGGCTTCAGGGTTCAGGAAACTCAAAGCATATATCACAGTCCTGAAATATTCCTTTCAGCTGGTAAGTGAGCACTTCTCTTATGCAATAAAAGCTGTTGAACATTCCATTGGAGAGTCTGTGTCCTCCTCCAATCCAACTAAGTCTGTTTCCATCTCTTCATAAGCATTCTGAAACTGCTCTGGGCTTTTACTTACAGAATCAGGTTTTAACTGCTGCATCAGTTTAAACAACTTCTCCCAGGGATTACCTTTTCTCCCTTCAGGTTTAATACGTGAGGTGCAGGGTTTTATATCTCTGGGAACAACAGTCACTTGCTTAAACTGCCTTCCCTGGGCTCTAGGAACAGGTTTCCTTGTAGGCTTTCTAGAGGAATAAAACTCCCCCTCTGAATCTCCAATAGCTTCACTGCTATCTGAACTATACTCCACCGGTTTCCCAGAGTTTGATTTCCTACCTTTACCAAGGCTTGCAAACTCTGTATAGCTGTCTCGGCTGCAAGAGCTGCTGGTAGAATTCCTTCTGTGTTGAAAGTCAGCCCTTTTCTGCCGTGCTCCAAAGCCTCGGGTCAGATTCCTCTGGCTGTCTCTTTCTCTCTGATTCCCATGCTCACACTCTGAGCACTGCCTCTGTTCCAAACCCAATCCTGTTTCTGGTCCTGATCCTTTCTCCGACTGTGGCTCTGAATGTGAACCTGACTCCTTTCTCGTCCCTCCTTGCCTCTGACTCTGAGAGGTTAAATGCCTGTGTGTGGAGCTCATTTGCGTGCCCCTCCTCCCCAGGTGATTCCCCTTTGCAATCTGTGTTGGCCTGGAGGTAGGGCGTGGCTTGTACTCGGCACACTCAATCCTGTAACTTTTCTCCTTAGGTGCTGTTTTAAATGCCTGTCTATCTGAGCCGTGCTCCAACTCAGAAGAAAAAGTTTTAAAACCATCTCTTTTCCTATGCTTATCAGTAAGCTCATCACCACAATACATATCCATAGCAACCCTTAGTACGTAAAGAACTTAGATCTAAACACAAACTTAAAACTAAGATGCAGACATCAGTCCAGCAGCGGGATGGGGGCTTTCCAGTCTTTTGCATTGAGTGTCACATGTATGATTTTCTCCCAGTTGGTGAGAGGTCTTACATGTGCACTAGGTGCAAGGAGCTCTTTGCTCTCAGGGAATGAGTCTGTTCTCTAGAGGCTGGACTAGCAGACTTGGAAAACATAAGATAGACAGAGAGGTACATAGACGAGACCTACAGGGATATAGTCCTGAAGTTCCACCTTCAGTCTGGCAGCATCCCTGTTACCATGGAGGAGAGAGGTCACGTGACAGGAGAGCATCACCCTGGTGTGGCAGGAAGTGATCCTGTAACTAGGAACTGTCCTCCAGGTGATGTAAAACCCTCTCGCACCGAGGAAGTTTCTCCAGGGCCATGTGCCCAGGAGGGAAGGGTTAGGACAGCCGTTATAGTTGGTGATTCGATCATTAGGCATGTAGATAGCTGGGTGGCTGGTGGACGTGAGGATTGCCTGGTAACATGCCTGCCTGGTGCGAAGGTAGCAGACCTCACGCGCCACCTAGATAAGGTTTTAGATAGTGCTGGGAAGGAGTCTGCTGTCTTGGTACATGTCTGTACCAATGACATAGGAAAATGTGGTAGGGAGGTTCTGGAGGCTAAATTTAGGCTTTTAGGTAGGAAGTTGAAATCCAGAACTTCCAGGGTAGCATTCTCCGAAATGCTTCCTGTTCCACGCGCAGGACCCAAAAGAACATAAGAACATAAGAACATAAGATATGCCATACTGGGTCAGACCAAGGTCCATCAAGCCCAGTATTCTGTTTCCAACAGTGGCCAATCTAGGTCATACGTACCTAGCAGTTTCCCCAAGGGACACAGGTTCCACAATGCTTGTATTGGTTCAAGCATTGATATCCTGGGTCCCCTTCTTAATAATGATTTATGGACCTTTCCTCCAGGAACTTGTCCAAACCTTTTTTAAACCCAGCTACACTAACAGCCTTTACTACATCCTCCGGTAACAAATTCCAGAGTTTGATTACACGTTGAGTGAAAAAATATTTTCTTTTATTAGTCTTAAATAGTTTACCCTGTAGCTTCAATGCATGTCCCCTAGTCTTTCTATATTCTGATAAGGTAAACAATCGATCTACGTTTACCCGTTCCACACCGTTCATTAATTTATAGACTTCTATCATATCTCCCCTCAGCCGTCTCTTTTCCAGGTTAAAGAGCCCCAACCTTTTTAGCCTTTCTTCATAGGAGTAGCCTTCCATCCCCTTTACCATTTTGGTGGCTCTTCTCTGAACCTTTTCTAAAATCGCTATATCCTTTTTAAGATACGGCGACCAGAATTGCACACAATATTCAAGGTGCGGTCTCACCATGGAACGATATAGAGGCATTATAATATCTTTTGTTTTATTTTCCATTCCTTTCCTTATCATACCTAGCATTCTATTTGCTCTCTTGGCTGCCGCTGCACACTGGGCCGAGGGTTTTAACATGGTATCCACAAGGACACCTAGATCTTTTTCCTGGGTGGTGGTTCCTAATGTGGAACCTTGCATCGTGTAACCATAGTTTGGGTTGTTCTTCCCTAGGTGCATAACCTTGCACTTGTCCACATTAAATTTCATCTGCCATTTTGATGCCCAGTCTTCCAATTTATCAAGATCCTCTTGCAATTTTCCACAATCCTCCTGGGTTTTAACAACTTTAAATAGTTTTGTGTCATCAGCAAATTTGATAACCTCACTCGTTATTCCACTTTCCAGGTCATTTATGAATATGTCAAAAAGCAGCGGACCCATCACAGATCCCTGGGGTACACCACTATTCACCTTTCTCCACTGGGATAATTGGCCATTTAGCCCTACCCTCTGCCTTCTATCTTTTAACCAGTTCCTGATCCACAGTAGTACACTGCCTCCTATCCCATGACTCTTTAGTTTAGCCAAAAGTCTCTCATGAGGGACCTTGTCAAAGGCTTTCTGAAAGTCCAGATACACAATATCAACTGACTCACCTTTGTCCACCTGTTTATTCACTCCTTCAAAAAAACATAACAGATTAGTAAGACAAGATCTTCCTTGTCTAAAGCCATGTTGGCTGTCTCCCATTAGGTCATGACTATCTACATGCTGAGTAATTTTATTCTTTATGATGGTTTCTACCATTTTTCCCGGTACTGATGTCAGGCTCACCGGTCTGTAGTTTCCTGGATCACCCCTCGAACCCTTTTTAAAAATTGGTGTTACATTGGCGATCCTCCAATCCTCCGGTATTAGAGATGATTTTAATGATAGTTCACAGATTACTGATAGCAGGTCTGCAATCTCAAATTTCAGTTCTTTCAACACCCTTGGATGTATACCATCCGGCCCAGGTGATTTGCTACTCTTCAGTTTATCTAATAGTTGTAAGACATCTTCCCGATGTATCGATATTTCCATCAATTCTCCCACACCTTTAAATACCACTTCAGTCGTGGGTAACATTCCTACATCTTCCTCAGTAAAGACCGAAGCAAAGAATTCATTCAGTCCCTCCGCTATCGCCTTGTCGCCTCTTAGTGCTCCTTTAACCCCTTTATCATCTAATGGACCAACTGACTCTCTCACAGGTTTTTTGCTACGAATGTACTTGAAAAGGTCTTTATTTCGCGTTTTTGCTTCCGCAGCAAGCTTCTTCTCAAATTCTCTCTTTGCCTGCCTTATCAATGCCTTGCATTTGACTTGCCAGTGCTTGTGCTGTTTCCAGGTTTCATCATTTGGCTCTTTTTTCCATTTCCTGAAAGATGCTTTTTTGGCAACAACAGCCTCTCTGACCTCACCTTTAAACCATGCTGGCAGTTTTTTGGACTTCCTTCCACTTTTCTTAAAGCGTGGAATACAGCTGGTCTGGGCTTCCAAGATAGTATTTTTCAACAACACCCAAGCTTGATGTACGTCTTTAACCTTTGCAACTGCTCCTTTTAGTTTTTTCTTAACTGTTTTCCTCATTTTATCATAGTCTCCCTTTCGAAAGTTAAAGGGTAGTACTGTGGATTTCCTTACTATCCCTCCTCCACTAATTAAATCAAAGGCGATCATGCTATGATCACTATTGCCAAGTGGCCCCAACACCCTTATCTCTTGCACTACATCTAGTGTTCCACTAAGGACTAGGTCTAATATTGCTTCCCCTCTGGTCGGTTCATGAACCAGCTGCTCCAAGAAGCAGTCATTTATTTCATCTAGGAACTTTATCTCCCTAGCATGTCCTGTTGTGACACTGACCCAGTCGATGCCAGGGTAATTGAAATCACCCATTATTATTACTGTACTGTAACTTTTGCTAGCTTCCTTGATTTCTTTGAGCATTTCATCATCCATTTGTTCATTCTGGCCAGGCGGACGATAGTACACCCCCACTGCCATCGCCTTCCCCTTTTTACATGGAATTTCAATCCATAGAGATTCTACAGCAAATTTTGTTTCTTGCAAAACTTTAATCCTTTCTGACTCAATGCCCTCTCTAACATAGAGCGCAACCCCTCCACCAATTTGATCAGCTCTATCATTTCGATATAGTTTGTACCCAGGTATCACAGTGTCCCACTGGTTGTCCTCCTTCCACCATGTCTCTGATATTCCAATCATATCTAACCTCTCGTTTAGTGCTATATATTCTAACTCTCCCATCTTGTTTTGCAGACTTCTAGCATTTGCATACAAGCATTTTAGAGACTGTATTTTATTCATATTAATTTGGCTATTGGTAGACATGGGTAATTTGGGATCTTTAAGTTCTGTCTGCTCCATACTCGAGGGCATTTGGGCTACTTTACTCATTTTTGGAACCTCTCAGCTTTTTGTAGTATCCTTCAAGGATACATTCTTCCGAACCATGCGCTCTTGGGCGACTGTCAGCTTTCCCCTATTATCTAGTTTAAAAGCTGCTCTATCTCCTTTTTAAAGGTTAATGCCAGCAGCCTGGTTCCATCCCGGTTAAGGTGAAGCCCATCCCTTCGGAAGAGCTCCTCCTTTCCCCAGAATGTTCCCCAGTTCCTAACAAATCCAAACCCCTCATCTCTGCACCATTGTCTCATCCACGCATTGAGACTCCGGAGCTCTGTCTGCCTTTTGGGTCCTGCGCGTGGAACAGGAAGCATTTCGGAGAACGCTACCCTGGAAGTTCTGGATTTCAACTTCCTACCTAAAAGCCTAAATTTAGCCTCCAGAACCTCCCTACCACATTTTCCTATGTCATTGGTACCGACATGTACCAAGACAGCAGACTCCTCCCCAGCACTATATAAGACCTTATCTAGGTGGCGCGTGAGGTCCGCTACCTTCGCACCAGGCAGGCATGTTACCAGGCGATCCTCACGTCCACCGGCCACCCAGCTATCTACATGCCTAATGATCGAATCACCAACTATAACGGCTGTCCTAACCCTTCCCTCATGGGCACATGGCCCTGGAGAAACCTCCTCGGTGCGAGAGGGTTTTACATCACCTGGAGGACAGGTCCTAGTTACAGGATCACTTCCTGCCACACCAGGGTGATGCTCTCCTGTCACGTGACCTCTCTCCTCCATGGCAACAGGGCTGCTGCCAGACTGGAGGTGGGACTTCAGGACTATATCCCTGTAGGTCTCGTCTATGTACCTCTCTGTCCGTCTTATGCTTTCCAAGTCTGCTACTTTAGCCTCTAGAGAATGGACTCGTTCCCTGAGAGCAAAGAGCTCCTTGCACCTAGTGCACACGTAAGACCTCTCACCAACTGGGAGAAAATCATACATGTGACACTCAATGCAATAGACTGGAAAGACCCCATCCCGCTGCTGGACTGCTGTCTGCATCTTAGTTTTAAGTTTGTGTTTAGATCTAAGTGCTTTACGTACTAAGGGTTGCTATGGATACTTATACCAATATAACTGTACTCAATAAGGCAGGCAGAGCTCCGGAGTCTCAATGCGTGGATGAGACAATGGTGCAGAAATGAGGGTTTTGGATTTGTTAAGAACTGGGGAACATTCTGGGGAAAGGAGGGGCTCTTCTGAAGGGATGGGCTTCACCTTAACCGGGATGGAACCAGGCTGCTGGCATTAACCTTTAAAAAGGAGATAGAGCAGCTTTTAAACTAGATATTAGGGGAAAGCCGAAAGTCAATCAAGAGCGGATGGTTCAGAAGAATGTATCCTTGAAGGATACTACCAAAAGCAGAGAGGTTCCACAAAAGAGTAAAGTAGCCCAAATGCCCTCAAGTATGGAGCAGACAGAGTTTAAAGATCCCAAATCACCCATGTCTAACAATAGCCAAATTAATATGAATAAAATACATTCTCTAAAATGCTTGTATGCAGATGCTAGAAGTCTAAAAATTAGGATGGGAGAGTTAGAATATATAGCACTAAATGAAAGGTTAGATATGATTGGAATATCAGAGACATGGTGGAAGGAGGACAACCAGTGGGACACTGAGATACTTGGGTACAAACTATATCACAATGATAGAGCTGATCAAATTGGTGGAGGGGTTGCTCTGTATGTTAGGGCATTGAGTCAGAAAGGATTAAAGTTTTGCAGGAAACAAAATTTGCTGTATAATCTATATGGATTGAAATTCCATGTAAAAGGGGGAAGGCAATGGCAGTGGGGGTGTACTATCGAGCGCCTGGCCAGAATGACCAAATGGATGATGAAATGCTCAAAGAAATCAAGGAAGCTAACAGAAGTTACAGCGCAGTAATAATAATGGGTGATTTCAATTACCCCGGGATCGACTGGGTCAGTGTCACGTCAGGACATGCTAGGGAGATAAAGTTCCTAGATTAAATAAATGACTGCTTCTTGGAGCAGCTGGTTCATGAACCGACCAGAGGGGAAGCCATATTAGACCTAGTCCTTAGTGGAACACCAGATCTCGTGCAAGAGATAAGGTTGTTGGGGCCACTTGGCAGTAGTGATCATAGCATGATCGCCTTTGATTTAATTAGTGGAGGAGGGATAGTAAGGCAATCAACAGTACTACTTTTCAACTTTCAAAAGGGAGACTATGATAAAATGAGGAAAACAGTTAAGAAAACACTAAAAGGAGCAGTTGCAAAGGTTAAAGACGTACATCAAGCTTGGGTGTTGTTGAAAATTACTATCTTGGAAGCCCAGACCAGCTGTATTCCACGTTTTAAGAAAAGTGGAAGGAAGTCCAAAAAACTGCCAGCATGGTTTAAAGGTGAGGTCAGAGAGGCTGTTGCCAAAAAAGCGTCTTTCAGGAAATGGAAAAAAAGGCAAACGACGAAACCTGGAAACAGCACAAGCACTGGCAAGTCAAATGCAAGGCATTGATAAGGCAGGCAAAGGGAGAATTTGAGAAAAAGCTTACTGCAGAAGCAAAAACACGAAATAAATACCTTTTCAAGTACATTCGTAGCAAAAAACCTGTGAGAGAGTCAGTTGGTCCATTAGATGATAAAGGGGTTAAAGGAGCACTAAGAGGCGACAACGCGATAGCGGAGAGACTGAATGAATTCTTTGCTTCGGTCTTTACTGAGGAAGATGTAGGGAATGTTACCCATGACTGAAGTGGTATTTAAAGATGCGGAAGAACTGAAGGAAATATCGAAACATCAGAAAGATGTATTACAACTATTAGATAAACTGAAGAGTAGCAAATCACCTGGGCCGGATGGTATACATCCAAGGGTGTTGAAAGAACTGAAATATTAGATTGCAGACCAGCTATTACTAATTTGTGAACTATCATTAAAATCATCTGTAATACCTGAAGATTGGAGGACTGCCAATGTAACACCAATTTTTAAAAAGGGCTCCAGGGGTGATCCGGGAAACTACAGACCAGTGAGCCTGACATCAATACCGGGAAAAATGGTAGAAACCATCATAAAGAATAAAATTACTCAGCATGTAGATAGTCATGACCTAATGTAAGACAGCCAACATGGCTTTAGACACGGAAGATCTTGTCTTACTAATCTGTTATGTTTTTTGAAGAAGTGAATAAACAGGCGGACAAAGGTGAGTCGGTTGATATTGTGTATCTGGACTTTCAGAAAGCCTTTGACAAGGTCCCTCATCAGAGACTTTTGGCAGAACTAAAGAGTCATGGGATAGGAGGCAGTGTACTATTGTGGATCAGGAACTGGTTAAAAGATAGAAAGCAGAGGGTAGGGCTAAATGGCCAATTTTCCCAATGGAGAAAGGTGAATAGTGGTGTACCCCAGGGATCTGTGCTGGGTCTGCTGCTTTTTGACATATTCATAAATGACCTGGAAAGTGGAATAACAAGTGAGGTTAACAAAATTACAGATGACACAAAACTATTTAAAGTTGTTAAAACCCAAGAGGATTGTGGAAAATTGCAAGAGGATCTTGATAAATTGGAAGACTGGGCATCAAAATGGCAGATGAAATTTAATGTGGACAAGTGCAAGGTTATGCACCTAGGGAAGAACAACCCAAACTATGGTTACACGATGCAAGGCTCCACATTAGGATCCACCACCCAGGAAAAAGATTTAGGCATCATTGTGGATACCATGTTAAAACCCTCAGCCCAGTGTGCAGCGGCGACCAAGAGAGCAAATAGAATGCTAGGTATCATAAGGAAAGGAATGGAAAATAAAACAAAAGATATTATAATGCCTCTATATCGTTCCATGGTGAGACCGCACCTTGAATATTGTGTGCAATTCTGGTCGCCGTATCTTTAAAAGGATATAGCGATTTTAGAAAAGGTTCAGATAAGAGCCACCAAAATGGTAACGGGGATGGAAGGATACTCCTATGAAGAAAGGCTAAAAAGGTTAGGGCTCTTTAACCTGGAAAAGAGACGGCTGAGGGGAGATATGATAGAAGTCTATAAATTAATGAACGGAGTGGAACAGGTAAACGTAGATCGATTGTTTACCTTATTAGAATATAGAAAGACTAGGGGACATGCAATGAAGCTACAGGGTAAACTATTTAAGACTAATAAAAGAAAATATTTTTTCACTCAACGTGTAATCAAACTCTGGAATTTGTTACCGGAGGATGTAGTAAATGCTGTTAGTGTAGCTGGGTTTAAAAAAGGTTTGGGCAAGTTCCTGGAGGAAAAATCCATAAACCATTATTAAGAAGGGACCCAGGATATCAATGCTTGACCCAGTACAAGCATTGTGGAACCTGTGTCTCTTGGGGAAACTGCTAGGTACATATGACCTAGATTGGCCACTCTTGGAAACAGAATACTGGGCTTGATGGACCTTGGTCTGACCCAGTATGGCATATCTTATTACATGACATTTAGGAAAATGAAACATCAAACCTATGGAATGGCTTGTAGTAACAACAAAAGAGTTGGAAAGCGGTTTAAAATGAGCCCCAAATTGGAACAGCCCTGGCTTAGATGGAGTGACCGACTTTTGGTTCAAGCAGTTAACATCCCTTCACCAAAACCTGTCAAACTGTAAAAACCAACTGATCAAGCAACCAGACTGAACACCACAATGGTGATAACAATAGGAAGAACATTTCTCCTTCGAAAGGGGGGTCCAACTAACATTCCCAAAACTTACAGACCAATAACTTGTCTACCTATAATATATAAGATATTCATTGCAATAAGTCTTGACAGAATACAGTATATGATCATATCGAGTCCAATAACAGTATGGCAATAGAGCAAAAGGGTAATAAGAGTGGAACATATGGAACCAAAGACCAATTAATGCTAAATAAGGCCTTCATGGGCAGTGCAAAGAAAAACAGAAATCTCATTATAGCATGGATTGATTAAGAAAGAATATAAGAACATAAAGTATGCCATACTGGGTCAGACCAACGTCCATCAAGCCCAGTATCCTGTTTCCAACAGTGGCCAATCTAGGTCATACATACCTAGCAGTTTCCCCAAAAGACACAGGTTCCACAATGCTTATATAGGGTCAAGCAGTGATATCCTGGGTCCCTTTTAATAATGGTTATGGACCTTTCCTTTGGAGCTTGTCCAAACCTTTTTTAAACCCAGCTACACTAACAGCTTTTACTACATCCTCCGTTAACAAATTCCAGCGTTTGCATACACATTGAATGAAAAAATATTTTCTATTAATACTCTTAAATGGTTTGCCCTGTAGCTTCATTGCATGTCCCCTAGTCTTTCCATATGTTCCTGTCACCGCTGAAGAATTTCTTTATTTTCTTTTATTTCTTTGGTCGCGCGTCTGCCTTCTCGACGCCGAACCGGTACCGCCGGTCTTTTCTTTATTTATTCTCAAAAAAAAAAACTACTGTTTTTCCTCACTTCAGTGCTTTTTTTCTTTTCTTCGGCCTTAGGCCTAGGAAAATTTTCCTCATGGAAAAGCCCGCCTCCGGGTTTAAAAAGTGCACGAAGTGTAGCGGCACTATTTCTGTCACCGACACCCATGAATGGTGTCTAATATGTTTAGGTCCTGACCACTCCATTACGGATTGTGAGTCCTGTTCAATGATGTCTAAAAGAGGTCTACAGAATCGAGCAGCCAAGCTCAGTACCCTGTTTCCCTCTGATGCAGCTTCGGTGACATCGACGTCTTCCAGGGCTTCTTCTTCCTCCCATGGATCTCAGGTAACCAAACTTAAGTCTAGCCGGTCCTCGAGGGGTAGATCTCCCTCTAAGTATCGAGATGCCTCCGGGCTTGCCCTCGAGGATTCCGCACCGGCAAAATTACCCCGGCAGGAGGCTTCGGCTTCCAAAGCTCTACCTATGGGGTCAGAGTTTGACATCGATGGCTCGGCCTCGACCGATCACCTGTTGCCATATTCTGGGGTAACGGTGGTTCCCACTGGTACTGACATCCAGACATTGGTGGCATCGATGGATCAGAATATCCTGACCATGCAGCGTGCCATTATGGCCTTCATACAAGCTGCGACGCCGTCGGTACCGCAACAAACTCCGTTGTTGGTACCGACTCCGGTACCAATATCGGGTCCGGTGCCGGTACCGATTGCATCGACATCGGCTTCGGTGTCGACTGCAGCGGTACACTGTTCTGTGATGCCTATCGGTACCGATCACTCCCAATGTTGATACCTCCCGGTACGCGTATCGGGCTCTACAGGAGCATCCAGACAGGCGATACTTTGATTCCTCTGAAGACTCTGATGAATCAGAGGCCTCTGTCGAAGCATCCGTGATCCTTCCTCAGGAGCCCTCTTCTCCAAAAAGGAGAATGTCTCCTCCAGAAGACTTGTCTTTTCAAGACTTCATTAGGGAAGTGGCCAGGGGCCTCTTCATCTCAGTGGCCCTTGAGACAGAGCCTAGAGCCAAGAAATTAGATATTTTACAATATCCTAAGGCTCCTAAAGAGGCAGCCACTTTACCAATACATGAGATTCTTTATGATCACATGTTGGGCATATGGGAGACTCCTCTCACCACCTCCCCTCATTCTCGTAGGTTGGACACCATGTATCGTGTTCCTCCTTGTCCTGGCTTTCATAAGACTCAGCTTCCTCACCACTCCATTGTGGTGGAGTCTGCTATGAAGAAGATAAAGAGTACATAAAGGCACTCTTCTACTCCTCCAGGAAGAGAATGCAGAACCTTAGATGCCTTTGGCAGGAGAATTTTCCAGGCCAGTATGCTTGTTGCCAGAATCAACTCCTACAGTCTCTATATGGGGATGTTTCTAAAAGAAGTTACAGATCATCTGCAAACTTTGTCTCCTTTTATTTCAGAAGATAAAAGGGAAGAGTTTCTCACCTGGCTCATACATGCCCAGGATGTTTCCAAATTTTCCAACCGTGCAGCCTTTGACTCTTTTGAAGGTGCCAGCAGAGCCTCAGCTATTGCCACAGGTGCACACAGAGTTGCTTGGTTACAAGCTTCTGATTTGGAACCCTGGGTTCAGGATGGACTAGGAAACCTTCCTTGTACAGGTGAAAGCCTTTTTGGCAAAGATTGGCAAGCAAAGGCCACCCAGATGGATGCTGAAAATTCTGCTTTGGATACACTCTCAAAGTCTACTTCTGCTCCTTTTAAGAAAAGGTTGTTCAAAAAGGGATTTTTTCCCAAAAAAGGGAGATATTATTCTGCTTGTGGTCAGCAGGCATCTTCTGCAGGTCGTTTTGCTACAAAGAGACAGCAACAACCGAAACAGACCAAACCTAAGGCTGCTAGGACTGCTACGGCCCAACATCCTCAGCCTCCTCAGGGCCTTTGATTTTCAACTAGAGAACTTAGCCTTTCTGGCTGTAGAACATCCAGAGCCTCTCACCATTCCAGGAAGGTTAGCTCACTTTGCTCCCAGATGGGAACAAATCACAGCAGAGCAATGGACCCTCTCCATCATAAGGGAAAGGTACAAGCTTCATTTCTTAAACCTTCCCCCTCACACCATGGTGAGACAGTTCAATTCTCCAACATCTCTCCTCGACCTTCTGGGTCAGGAGATTGCTACCCTTCTTGCCCAGGGGGCAATAGAAGAAGTACCACTTCTTCAACAGGGCTCAGGGTTCTACTCCCCTATTTTCTCATCCCAAAGAAAACAGGGTGCTACAGACCCATATTAGATCTCAGAGAATTGAACAAGTTTCTATGCAAGGAGAAATTCAAGATGATTTCTCTCGGTACTCTCCTTCCATACCTCCAGAGTCAGGATTGGCTTTGTTCTCTAGATCTCAAGGATGCGTACACCCATGTCCTCATCCATCCAACACACAGAAGGTTCCTTTGGTTCCTTTTCCAAGGAAAGCACTATCAATACAAGGTGCTTCCTTTCGGTCTGGCCTCTGCACCAAGGGTGTTCACAAAATGCATGGCAGTAGTAGCTGCATTTCTACGCACGCTAGGAATATTTGTATTCCTATATCTGGATGATTGGCTCATCCGAGCTCCATCCCAGGCAGAGGCCCAGGCTTCCCTGGCCTGCACAAGGCGTATACTTCAGTATCTGGGACTTGTAATAAACATCCCAAAATCCCATCTCACCCCTACTCAATCTCTAGAGTTCATAGGGGCCTTGCTGGATACCACCACTGCAAGGGCCTATCTTCCCCAGGCCCGTTGCCTACGCTTGGTGCAGTTAGCCTCTCAGATTCAGTTAAAGTCCCATTTAACTGCTCGAGAGATGTTACAACTGTTAGGTCACATGGCATCCACCGTGCATATGGTCCCCTATGCTCGCCTTCACATGAGGGCAGCTCAGTGGACTCTGTCCACCCAATGGATCCAGGCATCAGGGTGCCTGTCAGACAAAATAGCAACCTCCAGTCGCCTTTTTTGGTCCCTCCAGTGGTGGAAGTCCACTCAAAATCTGTTGCTGGGGTCCCCCTTTCAACAGTTGCCACCCCAAGCAACCCTTACAACAGATGCCTCTCCAAGGGGTTGGGGAGCTCATCTACAATATCTCTCCACCCAGGGCATCTGGTCTCCACAGGAGACATCTCTACATATCAACCTCTTAGAGCTCAGAGCAATCTTTCTGGCTCTCAGAGTCTTCCACACCCTGCTCAGCTACAAGACCGTCCTCATCCACACGGACAACAAAGTAGCCATGTTCTATGTGTACAAGCAGGGCGGGACTGGCTCTCTGTTGCTTTGCAACGAAGCTCTGAGATTGTGGGCCTTCGCCAGAGAGCATCAAATCCATCTCATGGCAGTGTATCTTCCAGAGGTTCAAAACTCTTGGGCAGACAGGCTCATTTGAGTTCTGCTTCCACACGAATGGTCCCTCCATGGGGACCAGATAGCCAGGATTTTTCAGATTTGGGGAACCCCAGACATAGACCTGTTTCCAAGTCCGTGGAATGCCAAACTTCCCCGGTTCTGTTCCAGGATTCCATGTCAGGGAGTTAAGGCCAGGGATGCCTTCCTCCTTCACTGGGGGCAAGATTTCCTCTATGCCTTTCCACCTATTCCCCTAATTCCCAAGACACGATTCAAGCTTCAGAGAGACAAGGGGTCTATGATCCTCATAGCACCACATTGGCCACGCCAAGTGTGGTACCCTCTACTTCGACATCTCTCTCAAGCTCCCTCTCTGGACTTGGGATCTGCTCCAGACCTTCTGACCCAGGAGCAGGGAACATTGTGGCACCCAAATCCGCAGTCTCTTCATCTCAGGGCCTGGTTGCTGAAAGCCTAGGCCTTCAAGATTTGTATCTTTCTCAGCAAATGAAAGATATCCTTTATGCTTCCAGAAAGCCTTCCACCAGACGTTCCTATGCTTTTAAATGGAAAAGGTTTACCATTTGGTGTGCAAAGAAGGGTCTTAACCCTCTTGCAATACCTCTGAATTCTTTACTAGAGTATTTGCTGCATTTCTTCCATGCAGGCCTCAAAACGAATTCAGTAGGAGTCCATTTAAGTGCTATTGCAGCTTCCCTTAAGCTTCTTAATGGACAACCTATTTCCTCTCATCCTCTTATTGCAAGATTTATGAGAGGCCTTCTTTTAACTAAACCTCCCATTAGACCACCTCCAGTGGCATGGGACTTAAACTTGGTTCTTGGCCAGCATTGTGAAGCAACCCTTTGAACCCTTAGCCACTACCTCCTTGAAATTCCTTTCCTGGAAGGTTATTTTTCTCATTGCAGTCACCTCAGCTCACCGCATTAGTGAACTGCAAGCCTTGGTGGCTAATCCTCCTTATACAAGGTTCCATCATGACAAGGTAGTCCTCAGGACTAATCCACACTTTATGCCTAAAGTGGTCTCACCTTTTCATCTGAACCAGGAAGTTTATTTACCTGTCTTTTTTCCAGGACCTCATGCATCAAGTGCAGAGAGGAATCTTCATACCCTGGATTGTAAGAGAGCTCTGAAAGTCCTCTCAACTCTTTGTTGCTTTTGATCCCTCTCATTTAGGACTTCCAGTCTCTAAGAGAACTCTGTCCAATTGGATTGCTCAGTGTATTTCTTTCGCCTACCAGAGTAAGAACCTTTCTCTGGAGGGCCATGTCACAGCTCACAATGTGAGGGCCATGGCAACCTCTATGGCTCATATAAATTCTGTGTCCATCGACCAGATCTGTCGAGCGGCCACCTGGGCCTCGGTTCATACCTTTACAGCCCATTACTGCTTGGACAAGGACTCCCACCGGGATGCCTTGTTTGGTCAGGCTGTTCTCAAACACCTGTTCCATACCTAATCAACTCCTACCCTCCATCCCTGGCTGGATGCCTGAGATTCATGGGTGGAGGTAGAGCCCTTCTCAGGGACTCACAACCTGGGTGATCTCCCAGGCATCTCTAGCTGGGGAGTCCCCATATGTGAAGACTCATTCCTGCTTGTTCCTGGAGATAGCACAGTTACTTACCTGAACAGGTGATCTCTGGGAACAGCAGGAATAAGTCTTCACAACCCACCCACCTCCCCTAGGAGTTGTATCTCTCTCTTTCTCACTTTCCCTTCCTCACTCTCTCTTTGTCTCAGCTTTAAAACTCGAACTGGAGAGTGGCGGTTGGGAAAGGCGGGAAGGCAGCGCGCAGGCGCTGTGGGATGCTCCCAAAAGCTTTCTTTTTGAACGCTGGGGAGCGTTCCCGCGCAGGCACCGTCGGTACCGACAATACCCATATGTGAAGACTTATTCCTGCTGTTCCCAGAGATCACCTGTTACAGGTAAGTAACTGTGCTTTTCCAGGAGCATGATAACTTGACCTAGGCAATGATCAATACTAGTAAAAAACTATAAGGTGCTAGAATACGTACCTTAGACAATGCAAAAATGTAAATATGTATATACACCCATCCCACAATCAAATGTAAATGCTATTGATTCCTATCGTATTTATTTATTTATTTATTTATTTAAAGTCTCTTTTATACCGCGCTATTCAGCATCAGCGCGGTTTACAATAAACAATGAACATACACATTTCCAATAGTACTTTGTGTTAACCAATTTTGTTGTGTGAAGTGCACCGCTGCTGATGACTGGAAGTAGCGGTATACAAATGATTTCCAAATAATAATAATAATAATTTGCCATTTGGATGCCCAGTCTTCCAATTTATTAAGATCCTCTTGCAATTTTCCATAATTCTCATGGGTTTTAACAACTTTAAATAGTTTTGTGTCATCTGCAAATTTGATAACCTCACTTGTTGTTCCCTTTTCCAGGTCATTTATGAATGTCAAAAAGCAGCGGACCCAGCACAGATCCATGGGGTACTCCACTATTCACCTTTCTCCATTGGGAAAATTGGCCATTTAGCCCTACCCTCTGCTTTCTATCTTTTAACCAGTTCCTGATCCACAATAGTACACTGCCTCCTATCCCATGACTTTTTAGTTTTGCCAAAGGTCTGTGTTGAGGGACCTTGTCAAAGGCTTTCTGAAAGTCCAGATACACTATATCAACCAACTTACCTTTGTCTGCCTGTTTATTCACACCTTCAAAAAAGCATAACAGATTAGTAAGACAAGATCTTCCTTGTCTAAAGCCATGCTGGCTGTCTCCCATTAAGCCATGACTATCTACATGTTTAGTAATTTTGTTCTTTATTATGTCTTCTACCATTTTTCCTGGTACTGATGTCAGGCTCACCGGTTTGTAGTTTCCTGGATCACCTCTGGAACCCTTTTTAAAAATTGGTGTTACTTTGACCATCCTCCAATCTTCAGGTATTACAGATGATTTTAATGATAGTTCACGGATTACTAATAGCAGGTCTGCAATCTCATATTTCAGTTCTTTCAACACCCTTGGATGTATACCTTCCGGTCTAGGTGATTTGCTACTCTTCTGTTTATTATATAGTTGTAATACATCTTCCTGGTGTATCAATATTTATTTTAATTCTTCTACAGTATCACCTTTACATACTACTTCAGTCATGGGTAACATCCCTATATCTTCCTCAGTAAAGTCCAAAGCAAAGAATTCATTCAGTCTCTCTGCTATGGCCTTGTCCCTTCTTAATGCCCCTTTTACCCCTCTATCATCTAATGGTCCAACTGACAATCTCACAGGTTTTTTTGCTACGAATGTACTTGAAAAAGTCTTAATTACACTTTTTTGCTTCCACAGCAAGCTTCTTCTCAAATTCTTTCTTTGCCTGCCTTATCAATGCTTTGCATTTAACTTGCCAGTGCTTGTGCTGTTTCCAGTTTTCGTCATTTGACTCTTTTTTTCCATTTCCTGAAAAATGCTTTTTTGGCAACAACAGCCTCTCTGACCTCACCTTTAAATCATGCTGGCAGTTTTTTGGACTTCCTTCCACTTTTAATAAAGTGTGGAATACAGCTGGTCTGGGCTTCCAAGACAGTATTTAAAAAAAAAAAACAAGCTTGATGCAAAACTTTAACCTTTGCAACTGCTCCTTTTAGGTTTTTTTTAAGTATTTTCCTCATTTTATCATAGTATCCCTTTCGAAAGTCAAAAGGCAGTACTGTGGATTTCCTTACCATCCCTCCTCCATTAATTAGAAACATAGAAACATGATGACAGAAAAAGACCACAAGGCCCATCTAGTCTGTCCTTCCATAACAACAACTACAACAGTCCACTTTTTACCTTTAGAGATCCTCTGTGTTGGTCCCATGCTTTTTTGAATTCAGTTACTGTCCTCATCTCTACCACCTCCACTGGGAGACTATTCCACGGATCCACTACTCTTTCCGTAAAGAAATATTTCCGCATATCACTCCTGAATTTATCTCCCTTCACCCTCATCCCATGTCCCCTTGTCGCAGAACTTGCTTTCAATTGAAAGAGGCTCTCTCCCTGAACATTTATGCCACGGAGGTATTTAAACATCTCAATCATATCACCTCTATCCCGCCTTTCCTCTAAGGTGTACATATTAAGATCCTTAAGTCTGTCCTCATATGCTTTATAATGAAGACCACTAATCATCTTAGTAGCAACCTTCTGCACCGACTCCATCCTGTTCACATCCTTTTGAAGGTGCGGTCTCCAGAATTGCACACCATACTCCAAATGAGGTCGCACCAAAGACTTATACAGAGGCATTATCACCTCCTTTTTTCTGCAAGCCATTCCTCTCCGTATGCACCCAAGCATCCTTGTAGCTTTTGCCGTCGCCTTTTCTACCTGTTTAGCTACTTTAAGATCATCGGACACAACTACGCCTAGGTCCCGCTCTTCTTTAGTGGACAAAAGTTCTTCACCTCCTATACTGTATTGCTCCCTTGGATTGCTGCAGCCCAAATGCATGACCTTACATTTTTTAACATTAAATCGCAGTTGCCAAATTCTAGACCATTCTTCAAGCTTAGCTAGATCCCTCCTCATGTTATCTACACCTTCCTGGGTGTCTACTCTATTGCAGATTTTGGTATCATCTGCAGAGGCAAACCTTACCCGACAGCCCTTCCGCTATATCCTAACAAAGATGTTAAAAAGAATCGGACCAAGGACAGATCCCTGGGGCACACCACTGGTAACATCCTTCTCGTCAGAGTGAGCTCCATTTACTTGTACTCTTTGTCGCCTCCCACCCAACCAATTTCTAACCCAAGCAGTAACTTTAGGGTCCATCCCTAGGGTGCTCAGTTTGTTTATAAGTCGCCTGTGAGGAACAGTGTCAAAGGCTTTACTGAAATCTAAATACACCACATCTAGAGCTCTCCCGCGGTCCAACTCCCTGGTCACCCAGTCAAAGAAATCAATCAGATTTGTCTGACAAGACCTGCCTCTGGGGAATCCATGCTGCCTCGGATCCTGTAATCCGCTGGACTCCAGAAACCGCACTATTTTCTCTTTCAACAGCGTTTCCATTAATTTACATACCACTGAAGTTAATCTAACTGGCCTGTAGTTTTCAACCACATCCTTACTACCGCTTTTGTGTAAAGGCACCACATGAGCCTCTCTCCAGTCCTTTGGCACCACTCTCGACTCCAATGAGGCATTGAAAAGGTCAGTCAGTGGAGTTGCTAGAACGTCCCCAAGTTCCCTCAGTATTCTAGGGTGTATCCCATCCGGTCCCATCGCTTTGTCTACTTTAAGTTGAGCTAGTTTCTCACGAACACAGTCTTCTGAAAATTGTTCAAGATGTCCCTCGCTTCTGTTCTTATTTGTGGGTGTTTTCTGAGGTCCTGCTCCTGGTTCTTCATCTGTGAACACAGAACAAAAATATTTGTTAAGCAATTCCGCTTTATCCTTATCAGATCCTACATATTCCCCCCCTGCACCCTTGAGTCTGACAATACCACTTTTGCCCTTCCTCTTCTCACTAATATATCTGAAAAATGTCTTATCCCCCCATTTTATTGCATTGGCTATTTCCTCCTCCTTTTGAATCTTTGCCTTCTTGACTACTTTGCTAGCTTCTGTAAGTTTTTCCAAATACAGATTCCTGTCTTCCTCTCTCTGTGATCTCTTGTATTTCATGGAGGCCTCCCTCTTTTTCTTCACTTTTTCAGCTACTTCCTTCGAAAACCATAGCGGTCTCCTGTTCCTTTTGCCTTTATTTACCTTTTTAACAAAAAGGTTGGTTGCCTTTAAAATACCCCCTTTCAGTTTTGCCCACTGTTTTTCTACATCCCCCAGCTGTTCCCATCCCACTAACAACTCCCTGAGGTATTGGCCCATCTTCGCAAAGTTAGTCTTCCTAAAGTCTAAGATCTTCACCTTGGAATGGATTCTAACAGCCCTAGTCCTAATACTGAACCACACCATCTGGTGATCACTGGATGCAAAATGATCTCCCACTACAACATCAGAAACACTTTCACCATTGGTAAGCACCAAGTCCAGTATGGCCCCTTCACGTGTGGGGTCTGTTACCAATTGCCTGAATAGTTCTCCCTGTAGAGAATCCAGGATCTCCTTACTCCTAGATGATACTGCAGCAGGAATGTGCCAATCAACATCTGGGATATTGAAATCTCCTAGCAGTAGCACTTCCCCTTTCCTAGCAATGCTGCGTATGTCTTCAATTAACTCTCTGTCCACCTCTTCCTCTTGTGAGGGAGGTCTGTATAGCACACCAATGCAAATAGATTTCTCTTTCCCTCTTTCTAGTTTAACCCACAATGCCTCCTCTCTCCCTTTTAAGCTCTGTAATTCCAAAGCTTTAATAGTAGTTTTTACATATAGTGCCACTCCTCCTCCCCTTCTTCCTACCCTGTCCTTTCTGAATAAAGTATAGCCAGGTATAGTTACATCCCAGTCATGGTTTTCTGTGAACCATGTTTCTGTAACTGCCACTAAATCCAAGTCAGCCACTCCCACCAAAGCTTCAACTTCAGAGATCTTATTTCCCATGCTATGGGCATTAATACACACTGCTTTCCATATGTTACCCCTGTTACCCATTTCCATAAAGGTATTTAATGTATCACTTACCTGGGGGCTTTCACTTACCTGGGGGCTTTCTTCACCCATCCCCAACGAATCTAGTTTAAAGCCCTCTTCAGTAGATTAGCCAGTCTACTACCAAAGATGCGTTGACCTTTCTTGGACAGATGGATGCCATCTCTGCTCTGCAACCCTTGGAACAGCATCCCATGGTCTAGGAAACCAAAACGCTCTTGAAGACACCATCCATGCAGCCATGCATTAATCTCCAGGATGCGAGCCTCTCTGCCTTGGCCTTTAACCTCAACAGGGAGGATTGAAGAGAACACCACTTGTGCACCTACCTGCTTCACCCTCTGTCCCAGAGCCATGAAGTCACTTTTGATACGTTCCGAGGTATACCTGGCAGTATCATTTGTTCCAACATGGATTAGCAACATTGGGTAATAGTCAGTGGGCTTGATGAGTCTCGGCAAACTCTCCGTAACATTTTGGATCTTGGCACCAGGCAGACAGCATACCTCTCTGGACATCAAGTCTGGTCGGCAGATGGACGCCTCAGTACCCCTCAGAAGAGAGTCTCCAACCACCAGTACCCTTTGTTTCCTTCTGGTCACTGATTCCGCAACTATGGGGTACTTGAACTCTGGTTCTTCCCTTTCCAGGTATGCTTTCACCTCCTCCACTTCCAGGGCTGCATAATGGTTCTTAAATTCAAGGGCTGGAGAAGTTGGATTGGTGATTTTGCAGGCTCTGGTGACTTTTGTCCAACCATCGACATTTTGTTGGCACCCATCTTCTCCTGTGCTGGAGAGCCTGGTTGCTGCAAGAAGCATCTCATCAATGTACTTCTCACTGTCTTGAATGCTCCTCAGCCTCGCCACCTCCTCTCTGAGTTCCTCCACTTGTTTCCTCAGAGCTTCACCAGCAGGCACCCTGCACATGGAACCGGTTCTTCAACTGGCAATAGGACCTCTGTCTGGACCGAGGCAGAAGCTGTAACGGGGGCAACAGCTTTAGCAATACGATTTTTCCCAGCCATTGTTCTGTTTGTGGAGCTTAGGTATCTGTTAAAGCAAAAGAGAGAGATCTACCAAGTACCAGCTGGTTTCGCAGCTGTCCTTTCAGAGAAAAAGCAGTTAAATCTCTTTAATTATATTCAAAATGTGCTGGTCCAATTCACTGTGATTTGTTAAAGGGGGAGGTGCCCTATAAAGCAAGACTGCTCACTAGGGGTGGGTGGGAGTCGGGGTGGGTAGGGAGGGAACAAACACCTGATTAGGTGTTAGCAGTTCCTGAACCTGAGGAGGTTACAGAGTTCAGCAACCTACTGTGCTCAAGTAATGTTCCCCTAAAACAGCAAAAATGAAATTAACCTTGCTTTAAAAAATATACACAAAACCCTTTTAAGAGCTCCCAGTCAGAGAGCTAGCAATGTAACAAAAGAAAAACCAAACAAAGAAACCCTCAAATCCTTACTTACTGTTTGATGTGTGGAGCCCTGGTTAATTAAATCAAATGCGATCATGCTATGATCACTATTGCCAAGTGGTCCCAACACCCTTATCTCTTCACCAGATCTGGTGTTCCATTGAAAGACTAGGTCCAAAATGGCTTCCCCTCTGGTTGGTTCATGAACCAGCTGTTCCAAAAAGCACTCATTTATTTCATCTAGAAACTTTATCTCCTTAACATATCCTGCCGTGACCCTGACCCAGTCAATACTGGGGTAATTGAAATCATCCATTATTATTATTGTACTGTAACATTTGTTAGTTTCCCTGATTTCTTTGAGCATTTCTTTGTCCATTTGTTCGTTCTGGCCAGACGGTTGATAGTATACCCCCACTGTCATCGCCTTCCCCTTTTTACATGGAATTTCAATCCATAGAGATTCCACAGCAAATTTTGTCTCCTGCAAAACTTTAATCCTTTGTGACTCAATGCCTTCTCTAACATAGAGCGCAACCCCTCCACCAATTTGATCAGTTCTATCATTGTGATATAGTTTGTACCCAAGTTGTTGTCCTCCTTTCACCATGTCTCTGATATACCAATCATATCTAACTTTTCATTTAGTGCTATATATTCTAACTCTCCCATCTGATTTTTTTAGACTTCTAGTATTTGCATGCAATCATTTTAGAGACTGTGTTTTATTCATATTAATCTGGCTAGTGGTAGACAGGGGTAATTTGGAATCTTTTAGCTCTGTCTGCTGCGTACTCAAGGGCATTTGGGCTACTTTTGTCTTTAATGGAACCTCTCTGCTGATATGCCCTAACTTCATTCTTTTGGTAGTATCCTTCAAGGATACATTGTTCCGAACCATGCGCTCTTGAGCGACTGTCAGCTCTCCCCTATTATCTAGTTTAAAAGCTGCTCTATCTCCTTTTTAAAGGTTAATGCCAGCAGCCTAGTTCCATTCCGGTAAAGGTGAAGCCCATCCCTTCAGAAGATCCCCTCCTTTCCCAGTGTCACGCCCCGTCGTCCGCCTAGGCAGTTGCCTGACGTCGGATAAGGTGTGATAATCACTTTCAATAGACTACCCAGTGCAAAGGCTCCTGGGAGTCGTAGTCTTAAAGCACCTGTAGTTGTAGCTAAATAAAGCTGGAGCCGAGTTGAAAGCAAACAGGAATATTTTTTATTTTTAAGCCTCCCTTGGCATAGAGAACTTCAAAATGAAGCTTGGCAATACATGAAAAACTTGAAGCAACAAAATACAAGATAAGAAAATCAAAACAGCTTTCTTCAGCATTAAAGAAAAATCCTTCTTCTGGCAAATAAGGCTTTTTCCTCTCAAAATGCTCAAACACAAATGTTCCTTTCTTTTCCAAGGTAAATGCAAAACTCTTCTTAAAGAATAAACCTTCTCTTTGTACAAAACTTTCCAGAGCTTGTTCCTGGTTCTTAATTAGAGCCCATGAGACTTTTAAAACATTACGTCTCATTCAGCGCAGCACACTCTAATTAAAACTCTTCTAGCTCTTAAACGGTTTAGGTAATTCAAAACCCCTGTACCTTTCTGTAGCAGATGAAAAAGACAGTTCTTTACTGGACTATCTGTGACAAATCACACTCCATACAAATCTATGGCTCAATTAATGGAATCTCTTCTTCAAACTCCATTGCTTCACATATTGAACCGGAGCTGTCTGAGTCCTCATCAGCAGACACCTGTGCTCCTGCTCGTGGCACAAAATCTCTCTGCTTTTCAATTACTTCCTGGTTCTGTAATAAACTCTGCAGTATCTCTAACACTTTAGCTCTCTCCTGGTTGAAGACTTTTCCACTTGCTGGCTTCTGACTCAAAGCATGCAGCTTGTTGGATATTATGTCTTCCTGAGATTTAGCTTTGTTAAGATAGTCAGTTTTACCTTTGAGACATCCTCTTATGCATGGCTCTCTGCTCCTGCTGAAGCCATAGGGTTTCAGGATATCTGCAGCCTGACTGTCTCCCCTCCCGGAATAAGGCTCCTGACCTGAATAAGGTTTCTCTTCAGCCTGTTCCTCTGAGAATGGGGTCAGTCTCCCTTCCTCTCCTGGGAAGTATGTACTGCTGGAAGCTCTTTTCCTTATAGCTGCACTCCTAGAGCTATCCTCTGCATTCACCACTGAGTTCCTCACAGAACTCTGCCGTCCCGGTGAACTTCCTGCTGAGCTTCTTGCTGCACCTCCCACTGAGCTTCTTGCTGCACTTCCTGCCGAGCTCCTTGCTGCACTTCCTGCTGAGCTAACTTTCTCTGCCCTCATGGGTTTATAAGCATGTGACTTGCTGCTCTCCTTCCACCCCGCCCCCAGCTGAGTTGCATCAACCCCCTTAGCTAATCTGAACCTGGGGCGTGGCTTCTGCCCAGCAAATTCTGACAGACTGTTTTTTTCAATGCTGACTTTGGTTTTAAAGTGAGGCTTTTTTTTCTTTTTCCCTCTGCCTAGGGGAAATGTCCTGTATTCCCTCTATTTCCATGGGAACCTGACAGTCTTCGCCATCACATATCCCCCCACTTAAGCTATTACGTGCTGGCGCTTTTTCTTCAGCACAGTACGTAATACTACCAAGGGCCTCATGTGTATTCGAAGTTTTATCTGTTTTGTCCTGTACTGTATCTAATCTGGTCACGGCTGTCCGCTTGTGCCAAGGGCGTAGGACATTACTGGGGTAAATTTGCGAATGCCCCCTTCTGTCTCCTAGGGAATAGGATGTAGGGTTTACCTGTTTTATCCCATGGTAGGGTCCCTTCCAGCTATTCTCCCCTTTTTGACTAGGGCCAATTATCCCTGTGATTACTTTTTCTCCTGTTTTACACTGACAAGGCTGTGTGGGCCTGTCAGCGCCGGTCTTCCGGCACCACTGACCTGCCGCCCTATTTACTTCAAGTACCTGTGAGGTATGGCACAGCGGTCCTTTACAATCCTTCATGCGGTGGGGTACACCTACCTCTTCTATACCTGACCTTAGCCACTGTTTTCTTAACTGACTGCGGATACCATAAGGGATCCATCCATACGGTGACTCATACGAGCCCGCCTTATCCCTAGCTAACTGGTACCAAGGTTCTGACCTTTTAAACACAGTGGGAACTACCTCACTACTGGTAGCTAACCCTTTCACTGTTCCTTTGCCGGTGGATCCAAAACCTCCGGATCCCCTGGTGGTAGGAGTCAATTCTGTTACCTCCTCCACGTCTGGAAAACCTACCCTTTCACAGATCATCTGGGCAATGCGATCGCCCAGATTTACCTTAAAGTCCTCTTTAGCGAAATTAAAGAGTAGGACTTTAATCATCCCTCGGTAATCTGGATCGATTATGCCGGCGCCCACGTCTATAAAATTTTTCCAGGCGATGCCTGAACGAGGTGCAATACGCCCATAACAACCTGGGGGTATTTGTACCTGGATACCCGTTTCTATGAGGGCTTTTCCCTGATGGGGAACAACTGTCTCCTCTGCACTACATAAATCAAACCCAGCGGCCATCTGGGTAGCCCGTTTTGGAATTTTGGCATTGGGGGTAGTACGACAAAATTTAAGGATAAACGGACTTTTCTTAGGGGTGTCCTCCTTCCTAGCTACCTCGCCCTTTGTCTGCCGCTGTGGGGTTCCAAATAATGGCTGAAGAACTGGGTTGACCTTAGCACTTCCTACACGTATAGGTGGGACCTGTTTTCCCTCACTCTCTTTTACCCGGGATGCTCTCCCACCCTCCAAATGAGGTGAATCCCCTGGTGAGCTCTTTGTCTTGGCTCTAGGTGGTGTTAGCGTGGACGCTTTATGTGTCTTACCTTGAAGACCTTCTGCCATCCCTCGCCTGAACTGTGGCCAATCTCTTCCCAGAACTAGTGCTTGCGGGAGTCTGGGGACTACTGCAACAGGCACTTGACGCTTAACCCCTAAGCCTTTTACACTTACTTCATATATGGGGTACGTTGAGGCTGCACCATGAATGCATTTGATCTTAATGGATCTTCCTTGAGGCTCGAGAGTCGGACCAATCCGTGATGATATTATTTTCCACAATTTCTGCGAAATCATGGATTGGTCCGCTCCGGAATCTAATAAAGCTTCTACCGGAACACCCTCGACCTCTACTTCAAGGAGAAAACCCTCTCCACTCTTCTCAGAGCGAGATGTCACAAACGCTGTCTTAACCTTGCAGTTTCTCTTAATATGGCCTTCCTCACCACATGCATAACACTTTCTGTCCATATAATCATGTTTAGCCAATGACATTGTTTTTACACCCTCCTTCCGTACACTATTTTCTTTCCTTCCTGATGCCACCTTGACTGCAGAAGACAGACCACCCACTTTTACTTGGCTTACCACATTGGCCTCCAGGTATCGCTCGGCCAATGCAGTCGCTGCCTCTGTCGTTCTGCAGTCTTGCAAGATCAGGAAGGATCTCATTTCAGAAGGAACTGCCTCCACAAACTGTTCCAATATAATTTGGTCTAACAAAGACTCCTTTGTTTGTGTCTCAGGCAATAGCCACTTTATGACTAAGCTTTTTAGCCGCTGACATAGCGCTCTCGGTGTTTCACCGGGCTTTAGCCTAGCGCTTCTTAAAAGGCGGCGATAGACCACTGGACTTAACCCAAGACGGTCTCTAATCGCTTTCTTTACTTCTTCATATTCTGTAGCCAATTCCACTGGCATGGCCCTATACGCCGCTAGCGCTTCTCCTGTCAATGAAGCGGCTAGGCGTATGGCCCACTGCTTTTTATCCCACCCGGACAATAGAGCAACCCTCTCAAAAGCAGCCATGAAATCATCTACGTTATCATCCTTTGTTAATTGTCCAAAGACAAAAGGTCCAGCACTACTCATGCTCATTCCTAGCATATCACCCAATTGTGATGTCAGTGTCTTTGCTGTGTCCTCCGTCGGTCTCTGCAGGCCCAGCCATCCATCCAGCTTCTCCAACAGAGGCTTCTGTTGGACTTGTAGCAGTTCTGCTAGCTGATCCAGCGTTTTCGCTGACATCTCTTGTTGGCGCTGAAATTGGTCAGCGAAGCAGCGTAGCAGCGCTTGCTGATCCATGCTGAGTTTCCACCTGAAATAAAAGAACCCAGAGAAACACCAAGTGCGGCCTCCTAATTACCAGGCCCTCACTCCTCTGACCCTGCTGCACTGCTGTGGTCCCACCCGGCTTTAGTATCCTTCTGTAACCCGAATGAATACTTTTTTACCTTAAGCCAGGGTAGACTCAGGCTTATCACACGGCAGGCACGGCTCCAGGAACTGCTCCACCGGTCCTCCGCTGTTGATCACCTCTCTCCAGCTGCAGCTTGCTTTCAGAGTGTGTTCCAAAGAAAAAAAAATTTTTCTTCTTTCTTCTTTCTTTCTCTTGACAATTTTTTTGTACTCCAAAGCTTGGGGATCACGTGGCCAAGGCTTAATCCTGCCAACTACGCCACCTGTCACGCCCCGTCGTCTGCCTAGGCAGTTGCCTGACGTCGGATAAGGTGTGATAATCACTTTCAATAGACTACCCAGTGCAAAGGCTCCTGGGAGTCGTAGTCTTAAAGCACCTGTAGTTGTAGCTAAATAAAGCTGGAGCCGAGTTGAAAGCAAACAGGAATATTTTTTATTTTTAAGCCTCCCTTGGCATAGAGAACTTCAAAATGAAGCTTGGCAATACATGAAAAACTTGAAGCAACAAAATACAAGATAAGAAAATCAAAACAGCTTTCTTCAGCATTAAAGAAAAATCCTTCTTCTGGCAAATAAGGCTTTTTCCTCTCAAAATGCTCAAACACAAATGTTCCTTTCTTTTCCAAGGTAAATGCAAAACTCTTCTTAAAGAATAAACCTTCTCTTTGTACAAAACTTTCCAGAGCTTGTTCCTGGTTCTTAATTAGAGCCCATGAGACTTTTAAAACGTTACGTCTCATTCAGCACAGCACACTCTAATTAAAACTCTTCTAGCTCTTAAACGGTTTAGGTAATTCAAAACCCCTGTACCTTTCTGTAGCAGATGAAAAAGACAGTTCTTTACTGGACTATCTGTGACAAATCACACTCCATACAAATCTCTGGCTCAATTAATGGAATCTCTTCTTCAAACTCCATTGCTTCACATATTGAACCGGAGCTGTCTGAGTCCTCATCAGCAGACACCTGTGCTCCTGCTCGTGGCACAAAATCTCTCTGCTTTTCAATTACTTCCTGGTTCTGTAATAAACTCTGCAGTATCTCTAACACTTTAGCTCTCTCCTGGTTGAAGACTTTTCCACTTGCTGGCTTCTGACTCAAAGCATGCAGCTTGTTGGATATTATGTCTTCCTGAGATTTAGCTTTGTTAAGATAGTCAGTTTTACCTTTGAGACGTCCTCTCATGCATGGCTCTCTGCTCCTGCTGAAGCCATAGGGTTTCAGGATATCTGCAGCCTGACTGTCTCCCCTCCCGGAATAAGGCTCCTGACCTGAATAAGGTTTCTCTTCAGCCTGTTCCTCTGAGAATGGGGTCAGTCTCCCTTCCTCTCCTGGGAAGTATGTACTGCTGGAAGCTCTTTTCCTTATAGCTGCACTCCTAGAGCTATCCTCTGCATTCACCACTGAGTTCCTCACTGAACTCTGCCGTCCCGGTGAACTTCCTGCTGAGCTTCTTGCTGCACCTCCCACTGAGCTTCTTGCTGCACTTCATGCCATGCTCCTTGCTGCACTTTCTGCTGAGCTAACTTTCTCTGCCCTCATGGGTTTATAAGCATGTGACTTGCTGCTCTCCTTCCACCCCGCCCCCAGCTGAGTTGCATCAACCCCCTTAGCTAATCTGAACCTGGGGCGTGGCTTCTGCCCAGCAAGTTCTGACAGACTGTTTTTTTTCAATGCTGACTTTGGTTTTAAAGTGAGGCTTTTTTTCTTTTTCCCTCTGCCTAGGGGAAATGTCCTGTATTCCCTCTATTTCCATGGGAACCTGACAGTCTTCGCCATCACACCAGTTCCTGTGTATGTGTAGTGTATATGTCTCATATCCCCTCATGTTAAATGTATCCCCCAATTGTGTTGTGACCACTTTGATTGAAGGATAAGGTGGTATACAAAACTGTCTAAATAAATAAAATAAAGTTCCTAACAAATCCAAAATCCTCATCCTTGCACTATTGTTTTATCCACACATTGAGATTCCGGAGCTCTGCCAGCATTTTAGGTCCTGCATGTGGAACGGGAAGCATTTCAGAGAACGCTACCCTGGAAGTTCTGGATTTCAACTTCCTACCTAAAAGCCTAAATTTAGCCTCCAGAACCTCCCCTCCACATTTTCCTATGTCATTGGTACTGTCATGTACCAAGACAGCAGATTCCTCCCCTGCTTTATCTAAGACCTTGTCTAGGTGGCACATGAGGTCCACTACCTTCGCACCAGACAGGCATGTTAACAGGCGATCCTCAAGTCCACCAGCCACCCAGCTATCTACATGCCTAATGATCGAATCACCAACTATAATGGCTGTCCTAACCCTTTCCTCCTGGGCACATGGCCCTGGAGAAACCTCCTTGGTTTGAGAGGGCTTTACATCACCTGGAGGACAGGTCCTAGCTGCAGGATCGCTTCCTGCCACACCAGGGTGATACTTTCCTGTCATGTGACCTCTGTCCTCCATGGCAATAGGGATGCTGCCAGACTGGAGGTGGGACTTCAGGACTTTATCCCTGTAGGTCTCGTCTATGTACCTCTCTGTCTTTCTTATGTCCTCCAAATCTGCTACTCTAGCCTCCAGAGATCAGACTCGTTCCCTGAGAGCAAAGAGCTCCTTGCACCTAATGCACACGTAAGACCTCTCACCAACTGGGAGAAAATCATACATGTGACACTCAATGCAAAAGACTGGAAAGCTCCCATCTCGCTGCTGGAGTGCTGTCTGCATTTTCGTTTAGGTTGTGTTTAGATATTTAAGTTCTTTACTTTTGACAGCGTCCCACACTCGAGGATAATAAATTGCCTTGAAATGTACAAAATAAGTCCTGGTTTGATAAGAGTACATTATGTTCACCATGATACTATGGCAAACCACAAACCTTTTGAACTATGAATACGGTCAGTACATCATTCCTAAAATTAATATGCAGTGAGGAATATTTCAGGGAGATTCTCTATTACCACTTCTGTTTTGTATGGTACATAAGCCAATGAGTATTCTCATCATATCTTTGGTTTACGGATTTAGCCTGAATCCTAAAGAAGTTAACAACCCAAAGGTAACATTCCATTTACTATTTGTGGACTGCCTAAAGCTCTGCAGTTTCAGTGACCAACAGTTAGCAGAGCAACACTATGTAATGAAAAGCTTTTCTTTTTTTTTTTTTGGTTTTTAAATTTATTCTTTATTAAGAGCAACAGAGCAACTGCACAACTACAATTCCCCTTCCCAAAAACTACCTCGGGATGGAGTCTACAAAAGATACTTTTCATCCTTTTCCCTCCCACTAAGAGAATAACTAAAACTACCCCATCCCCTTATTCTGCACCGTCTCAACAGCCCTATCCCAGCTCTACTATCCCTCCTCCCCCCTCGCTCAGTCATAGAAACATGATGGCAGAAAAAGACCACATCACCTATCCAGTCTGCCCTTTCACATCAACTATTTCAAGTCCTGTATGGACCAAGGGGGGTTCACTCCGTTTGCCAGATGGAATCACCAGACCACCTTCCCTGTGCAAGAGGGGAACAAACTGACACACAGGGAGGGCTTACCGCACCTCCCAACAGACCACACATTGTACAGATTATACTCGTACCTGAAACAATATTCTCACAGATTTTCCTTGTAAAAAGATCCTTTATTTATCTCTTTCTTATGTCACAGAAGCAAGCATACAGAGAGCATAACAAAACTAAGTAAATACAAAGTAATTTGGAGTGTTTCCCTTACCATCTCCTTGCAAGTAAGAACACGTTTCTTTCTGCTTTATTTGTGGAAGCTATAAACTAATTAAGAATTTTCCTGTCTATTGACAGGTACTAGAGAAGGATATATGGTCCTAAATACACTAGTAGCAAACTAGCAAAATCCTATTCACACAGACATCACAGAGATGCACACAGCACAGAGAATTAGAATCATACACAGTCACTCATTAAGAGACATACAGTGGGGACTTGTAGCCCATCTCACCTTTGTGAAGTAGGATGCAAAATCCCTCCCTTAAAAAGTTCTGTCACATTATATAGTTTTCTTTTCAAACTAGTCCCGTTGTTTTTACTCCAGGTATCTGGATTTTCTCTTCCATTCCTTCCTTTGTCCAGTCATGTCTGCACTCCATTCCTGTTGACCTTTTGTATACCCATGTTTGCAACCATTGGCCTGGGCCTTTGTCAGATTTATTTCTTGTTACCTGAACTTTTTCCCCCTTATTCATTTAATTTGTTGTTTTAAGTGCCATTGAGTTGGTATCGACTCATGGCGACCTTCTGGATAGTTGTCCTAAACTGTGTTCGGTCTTATGTCAGGTGGCTCATTGTTGACAGACTGGCATCCATAGCTGCTATTATTGTATCAATCCATCTGATTGCTGGCCTTCCTCTTTTGCATTGACCTGCTACCTTGCCAAGCATGATGTATTTCTCTAGCAATCTCTCTCTTCACATGATATGTCCAAAGTATGAAAGTCGAAGTCTTGTCATCTGAGCTTCTAAAGAAAGCTTAGGTTTGATCTCCTCTAGTACTGACTGGTTTGTTCTTTGGGCAGTCCATGGTGTACATAGTATTCGTTTGCCAGCACCATAATTCAAGGGCATCAATTTTCTTTATGTCTATCTTTTTCACTGTCCAACTTTCATATCCATACGACTTTATTGAAAATACGTACCATGGCTTGAACAAGTCAAATCTTTGTATTGTGATGATGAAGGCAGTTCAGAGGCAATGGAATGCCAGGAGAATGAACTCTGTGCCTTTAAGAGTGAGAGCATTCAGGGTTTCCCCAGCAACCGAGAACCTTTGACTCATAGCACAGTCACCATTAAGCCCTGCCCACTTCAGCACATCAGGGCTAGAGTGAAGCCTAGCAGCTCCCACGTGTGCTGGGAAAGAGACGTGGTCCCTGAGAGGGAGCAGTTTAAAACTCCTGTGTTTGGAAAGTCAGAGAGACGAGGAGGACCGGAAAGTGAAGGAGGAAGACTAGGAGAGGAGAGAAGAAGGAGTGGCAGTGAACTCAGAGGACCTGGAAGAGAATCCAGAGGAGCTGGAGGAGGAGGGGCACAAGGAGGCACGAGAAGTGCTGGGCTCAACCTCACTTGGGATCTGCTTGGAACCGGTCCAAGGCAGTCTCAGCAGAAAGGAAGTTTGCTACAACGGAGATTAGTGTATGCAGAGAGAAAGCAGCATGGCTCTGGCAAAGAAAGAGGAAAGCTACTAAACGGCCCTGAACTAAGGCAAGTGTGTCTTCCAGAATTCCTGTCTGAAAGAAAGTTAAGAGAATCAGTTCCTGATAGAAGAAATAATTATAATAGCCAGCTAAGCTCTAGCAGTAGAAACAATAGCTTGTCTGCATGTCAGCAACCCCAGCTCTCTGAAGAAATAGAGCAGAAAAAGGTTCTATTAGAGAGGTTGAATGAAATGCTCCAGAAACAAACTAGTCAGCTCTACAGCCAGGTACCCTCTGAAGAATATTGTGAGGATGCCATTGAGGAAATGGATATAGGAAGCTGCAATGAAGACTATGAAGATAGCTCCAAGGAGATGCAGTGTTCTTATTGTAAAGCTAATGAATTAGAAGTGTGTTAAGCTGAAAACCTGTTTGAATGAATGAATGCCATAGTAAGGAACTTACCTGATTGAAGGGTGCAGCACAGATAACAGCTGAACGTTGTTAATCAAGCGGTTGCTGTGTAAGGCCTGAAACTGAAGGGAAAGCTCAGTGGACATTTTAAAGCCGTTTCTGTTATAAGGGAGCTGTGAAGGAAACACTCCCATAAGAAGCTAATGTGCTCATGAGAAGCTTTATGATCTGAGCTTTGAAAGCAAGTTCTTAAGAAGCTATTTATTGCTGATACCAGTAATCCTGTGCATACTTTTGTAAAAAGTTATACCTTTGCTTTGGAGAAGAATCCCATTATTGTTTATTCATCCTGTTACTTGCGAATATGATGGAAACCCCAGAACACAACAAATAAATATTTCTCTGTTTCGCCTGACCACTTGTCTGCACAACTACTTTTGCCTAATAAGGATAAGTGAAACTACATATCCCAGCAGCTCTCCTGGCAGCCATATTGGGAGGACTTATTCTAGGGCAGCAAGGCGACTCCATCCTGGTGCTCGGCTATATGCCCAGCCAGGTGGGGGCGACAGTATGGAGAGAGACATCTCTGCTCTCACTTGGTTTGCAGATTGTCATGCTGTGAGGGCTTGTATGCATCAGTGATGCTGACGGCTAAGCTATTGGTAGCTTATCTACTGGCATGGTCTCCCAAGATGGACAGGTCTCAAATGAGGTCCAGACCAAGACAAACCACCCATCTGGGCAGCAGCAGAATGGAATGGAGTTCGTGATGGAGAATCACATTTCTATGACATTGGCAACAACACTAAATTAAAGTGTGTGGAAGAAAGGCCTGGCAATCTACTTCCATATTTTGCCACAAAAGCCCAATGGATAGTTCATTTCTTTACCTGGTTTGTTTTCCCACCCCTCCTTTTCAACAAACATAGGAAATATATCTTGTTAGCTTTCTGTGACTTCTGACAATTTTACACTAGGCCCCATGCTAAGCTGGCATATTTACCTCTTGTGATGCCCTCTCTCTGTGCCCTGTAGATAAGTGTTTTTTTCTCACATTTCTTCCATCTGATGTCACCTAATACCTCTAGCAACTCACAAAGCACTTCAGTGAAAAGCAGCATTTTGGATCTTTTGTAAATAACCCTTTCCCACTGGCTCTCACACTCCTCCCTCTTCAGCAGTAGAATGTGGGAGCACATTCACCCGCCTGATTCAGAAAGGCTCATGGGAGACTCCGGGTTCAACACTGTCACAAATGTGCAATGCCTGATTGCACCGTGGCTTACAAGAATAGTGAACATGGAACATAATGGACTTACGCTGAGGGTACAGAAGAGTTAGGCAATGAGTACAGCATAGCATGAAGGGAACAATAATGCAGAAAAGGAGGACAAGGATTACAACCATGAGAAAAAAAGTTCCCGATGCCTTAGCCTAGACTGGAAAACCAGCTAAAGGCCCAAGCAAACCAGTCCAACGGATCTCCCTCCTATCTCATTTCATCAGCAAATTCCTGTGTTTAATGACTTCTGTAATGTTATCATGTGATGGGTCAGGAATATAGGTGCAAGATGAGGGGCCAAATAATACACCCCCACCCCCTCCTGTAGAAGCCAGCACATAATCTAGAGCTAAGCGATTCTGATAGGACATGAAGGCAACCATGTGAAGTTCTTCAGATTTCAAAACCTGCAATAGTATAATTTAACATTCTTGTTATATCATACTTAATCTTCTGCATCCATTGAGAATGAGCACTTTGATGTTTGTATTTGTTAGTTATTTTGTTTGTCTCGCTTATGAATTGTTTTGCTGTTCCGTTCGCGCGGCTCTGTTAAACCTGAGCCTGCGGTGCTGATGGGAAACAGGAAATGTTGTTTCCCATCAGTGCTGCGGGCTGAGCTTTAACAGAGCTGCATGAAAGGGAAACACTCTCCCTTTGCGTGGCTCTGCAGAGCTGAGCCGGCGTGGGGGGGGGGGGAGAGGTCTGTAAGGGCTCTCCTGGGGAAGCAGCCGCCATGGGGCACTTCATGCTGCAGCGGCAGCAGCGTTTACAGTCGTTACCCCCCCCCCCCCCCCACACACACACACCAGTTCCCTAAAGGTCTGGAGCTGGGCTGGGGAGGGAGAAGGGTATTAGAAATGGAAAAACATATCGGGAGGGGGAGCTAGGACTGCTAATGGGCTATGTGGGGGGGGGCTAGGCCTGCTAATGGGTTATGGGGGGAGCTAGAACTGGAAATGGGCTGATGGAGGGATTAGAACTAGAAATGAGCTGCGGGAAGGGGGCTAGGACTGGAAATGTTTCCACTGCATGCTTTCACACTATAGCCCCCCTCCTGATTGTTTGATGTGATAACTGCTTTGATTTAATGATAAAGCGGTATATTAAATCCGACTAAATAAATAAATGAGCTGATGGGGGAGTTAGAACTGGAAATGGGCTGATCGATGGGGGAGCTAGAACTGCTAATGGGCTGATTGGTGGGGTTAGGCCTGGGAATGGGCTGATTAGGGGGGCCAGGACAGAAAATGAGCTGATTGGGGTGCTAGGACTGGAAATGGACTAGGACTGGTAATGGTCTGATTGGGGGACTAGGACTGGAGTGGGCTGATAAGGGGGATAGGACTGGAAGTGGGCTGGGACTGGAAATGGGCTAATGGGGGAGGGGAGGATGGTGCTGCTGGCCATGGAAGAAAACTAGGGGCTAGGGCTACAAATGGGCTGAATCGGGAGGATGGTAGAATAGGGCTGGAAGGGAGCAGATACTGAGAGGGTCTGCTAGGGGAAGGAGAGGGCAGGAAGGGAGCTGACATGGTGGAAGGAGGGGGCTGGAAAGGAGCTGACACCTGGGATGTACTAAAGGGGGAATGGAAGGAAGCTGACACTTGGGGATGGGAGTAGTAGGTGGCTGGGTAATAGGGTGGAGGTTGGAAGGGAGCTGACATGCAAATAGCACTGGAATGGGGATGGACAGAGGGTAGGGCGACTGGAAGGGAGCTGACTGAGAGGGTGACACTGAGAGTGGACGTGAACTGATACCTGGGATCAATGTTCCCTCTAATTTTCTGTAGGCTGTGTGCACATAAAATATCAGCTGTGTGCAGCTTTTGAAGGAAGGTTAAATTTTTGTGCGCCACATAATGACACTCAGAGTTATATACTTTAAAATCTGACTACACGTCAGAATACAGTATGTACTGTCATGCAGCAGGGGCTGATGGAAGCAAAAATGCAGGAAAAGAAGCTGTTTTTCAGGAAATAAAAGATGTGCACAAGATGCAGTATCCACACAAAACAGCTAGAGGGAGCAGGCGTGCACTCACAGAGGCTGAGTGGACACACCTAGCTAATCGAGAGCACCTAACAGTCAGCCCAGAAAGCTCAAACACAGGAGAGCTTTATAAGCAGGAGGCTGGAGACTGGAGAAGGCAGAGCAGGGCTTGTAGGTGTGGAGCTGGAGGTAAAGCTGAAGCTGTACGAGAGAGAAGCACCACGAGCAAGGGCCAAGCAGAAGGAAGCATATGGGAAAGCAGTGCAGAGCAAAGGAACAATCACCTTTGGAGGCAAAGCAGAGCTGAAGAAAGAAGCCAGAAGCTGGGCTTGGAAAGAGGCCTGCTCTTACCAGAGGAATCAGTTACCAAAGTGAAAGGTAACAAAAGCTTTCAGAGAGAAGACTGGCACAGGGATTGTGTTCCTGGAGAACTGCTGGAAGGAGGAAATTCTGGTCCTATATGCTGCTAGAAGCCAAGGTATGCTGACTCTGTTTCTAGGAAGAAACCCTTACCTTATAAAAAGCCTTTTAAAAGTAATGCTAGACCTGTGAGAAAGGAAAGCAAACCTACCTCTTATAAGCCAGGTGGCCAAGGCCCGAAGGTAGGCCATGCTCATTGGCAAACACTAGAGGAACTCTACAAACATCCAGAGAACAGGACTAGGGACTGGCCAGAAATTGTATCCAGAGAAACCACTGATACAGACAGAGATAATTCTGACTCAGAGCCGATGCAAGTGGAACTTGTAGAGCCAAGTCTTTTGTCTCAGGAAGAGATGGACTGTTCTTTATGTGTTTCAAGCAGTATAGAATCACTGCTAAGCCTGTGAATAACATATGCTACCTTCAAAGTGTTATTCATTTGCTAAATGGAAGAAAAGTGTTGAAATATTTGGTTTACTCTGGAAAGCCTAACTAGGCATTGTTACAACTGTGAAGCATAACAGTTTCCCCTTTATCCTGAGTTTGTTTCATTCCTGAAGTAAAGGACTTTTTCTTTATGTTGTAACCCAGCTGAATCTTATGCGTAAAGGGAAATAAATTCCTTGTTATCCCTCTACTCTGCATTCACATTTTCTTCTTAGATAGGAGCTGAACTGCTAAGACCAAGCTGCACCTGGCTCTTAAAAGACCCTCCTCTCATAATAAATTAGTTTTGTGTCCCACCTACCCTTACGACCACTGGCCACCAGGGGGGTGCACGACAGTACACCACATTGATTTTAAACAAATTAAATGAAAATAGACGATTACTAAATGAAGCAGGAAATTTCTAGTAATTACAATCATAACTTTTAAATTTTAAGACGTCTGTGTTGTTCTCTATCAGAATCAGAGCCATAATTTTTGTGCGCTCTGTTGTAAAGTATGTGCGCTCGCTCGGCGAGGTGTGTGCGCGCGCACATGCACACAGCTTAGAGCAGGGGTCTCAAACTCAAATTGCTTTGAGGGCCAAATGAGGACTTGTAAAGTAACCCGGGGGCCGCACAAGACGCAGGCCTAATTTGCATAAGGGACCTCATTTGCATAAATATTTGCATAATGTTACCATAAACTAACTTTTAGTAAACATGCCTCTTAATGAGCGTATGGATAAAGAAAGACTAAAAGATTTCTACATTACTATAATCCAGTGCCAACCGCCAGGCACATTAGGAACTACTACAAACACTACCCATTTAGAACCCATAGCAAACCCACCGTATCGTAACAGCACTACCAGGACTCACAAAGCACCATACCCTAACTATCAATAGGCATCTCTGCTTATATTAAACCAATACATTTCAGAGAATAACAATACATGACATACTGGGGAAAGAGATCAAGTGGCAATGTCAAATAGGAATAACATAAACAGAATACCTCATCTCAGTTACACATGCAGAACATACACCAACACCAAACAAGGAATCAAAAATTAGAAACATGAATACAATAAATAAACTTGGAACCCCAAAAGCCAAACTACTAATGAACAACAACACAGTAGAAATAAAACAATAAATTAATTTCCTCTTGTATAAAATAAAGCACAGACGTTAATGATGCACATTTCCAGAGCTGACATATTCCAGTTAATTCAAAATAAAGAGATATTTTTCTACCTTTTGTGCATTTTTTTTTCAGTTGCAATTGTGCCAGCCACTTTCTTCTGGTTTCTTGGTGTCTTCTGCTAACTCTCCATGGTCTGCTGTCCATTTGTACTTCTTCTCTCTTCTAGTTTTTTTTCCTTTCTCTCTCTGCATCTGCTTTAACATACTAATCTTTTCCTTTTGCTCTTTCCTCATTCCTATTTCATCCACTCAAATTTTACCCCTCCATTCTCAATCCACACTTACTCACCCAGTACCTGGCCAATTGTAGATTTTTCTTCCCTCCCACACAAAATATTTTTTCCCCTCTCCATTTTACTCTCCCAGCGCTATCCCATTCTAATCCTCCCCCAACATCAGCTCCCTTGTAGTTTCAGCCCCACCCAGCAACTGCTCCCTTCTAGTCCCCGCATCATCAGCCCATTCCAGTCCTATTCTAGCCCCACCATCAGCCCATTTCCAGTCCTTGCTCCCCCCAAACTTAGCCCATTTCCAGTCCTAGCTCCCTCCCCTCACAGCCCATTTCCTTTCTAAGCCCCCTCCCCATCAGCCCATTTCCATTCCAAGCCCCCTCCCCCATCAGCCCATTTCCATTCCAAGCCCCTTCCACTCAGCCCATTTCCATTCCAAAACCCCGTCCCATCAGTTATTTGCAGTTCAAGCCCCCCTTCTACTCAGCCCATTTCCAGTCCTAGCAAACCCCCCAGTCCATTACCAGTTCTAGCCCCCCCATAGCCCATTACCAGTCCTAAGCCCCCCAACAGCCCACTTCCAGTCCTAACCTCCCATCACCCCATTTCATTCTTAGCCCCCCCATAACCCATTTTCAGTCTTAGCCCCCCCAATCAGACCACCTCCAGTCCTAACCCCATCTGCCCATTTCCAGTCCTCGCCCCCCCATAGCCCATTACCATTCCTAAGCCCCCAACAGCCCACTTCCAGTCCTAACCCTCCCATCACCCATTTTCATTCTTAGCCCCCCATCACCCCATTTTTAGTCTTAGCCCCCCCAATCAGACCACCTCCAGTCCTAACCCCATCTGCCATTTCCAGTCCTAACCCCCCCCCCCCCAATCAGGCCAAGTAAATAAACTAAAACAAAACCCTGTCTGCTGCTGCTGCTGCTGCCGCGCCGCCGCCGTGGTAGCAGCACAATCAGCTGTTCGCGGTCCCTTCTCCTATGCCCGGAAGAGCCCCGAGTCTGCTCCTTTAGCGGTGAGCTTTCAAGCCGCGAAGAGAGTATTTTCCTCTCGCGCGGCTTGACAAGCCGCGCGAGAGGGAAATATTCTCTTTGCATCTTGAAAAGCCCGCCGCTAAAGGAGCAGACTCGGGGCTCTTCCGGGCTGAGGAGAAGGGACCGCGAACAGCTGATTGTGCTGCTACCACGGCGGCAGCAGCAGCAGCAGCAGAAGACAGGGTTTGTGTTTTTTTTTTTCCTCCGTCGCGGGCCGCACAAAGTTCGGTTGCGGGCCGCATGCGGCCCGCGGGCCGCGTGTTTGAGACCCCGGGCTTAGAGGGAACAGTGCCTGGGATGGTATTTGGACTAGAAGGGGCTGGACAGGGGGGAAGGAGGGGGACTGGAAGGGAATGAACACCAGTGGCAGTCATGGGAATGCAAGGCGGTTGACATGGAAGGTACTGGAAGGGGAGGACTGGAAAGGGGGTTGATACTGGGGAGGGTTACTGGAACTGGAAATGGGCTGATGGAAGGAAGTGAAGAAAACAAAAGAAGAGATAAGAAATGGCAGATGGACCATAGACCACAGAAAGAGAGCTAAGAGAAGACAGAAAAGCAGAAGCCTCAGATCGGGACCAGCATGATCAGAGAATAAAATGGTCAGACAACAAAGGTAGAAAACTAAATGTATTCATTTTAGTGATTGGACTTTGTGTTATCGTTATATTTTACACTGTATTGGAGAACTGCATCTCTTATTTATCTGATGTTGCACTGCATGTGGACTCTGGCTTCTTGAGGTTTCAGTTTAAATTTTGTCTACATATGTTTATTTTTACTTTAGATTGTGGTTACTTCTTCTGTACTTGGTGAGGTTCTGTGTGACTGATGTTCTGCTAACATGGAGTTTGTTCATAAAGATCTATACTGTACTGTAGTAATTTGACTTGTTCAGCTTTTCAAATAGGTGTATGGATGTTCCAGGGTTCACTGTAGTATTTACAGTGACACTTTTTTTGGATGGGCTTCTTATGTGAGTTTTGGAAGTTTGTGCTGATATGGTAGGTTTGCTCTTTGTTGTAGGGTTTTGTATTAGTTCACAATATGCCTGGTACTGGAGAATAGTGGTTGTTGTTGTTGTTAGTGAGATTATCAGAATCAGATTTTTTTTAAAATATTGAGCTCTGTGGGTGAATGTCCTGGTTCTGCTCTGCACCTACTGTGGATGCAAAATATATGTTGAAAAAGAAAAAGCAAGAACCATAAAACAGTTTATAACAAAATAAAAATGAGTTAAATTTAGTTTTATAAACTGTGCTGTTGGTTCTTGCTCTCTCTTAGTTCCTTGGTGTGTAATGTCACACTCCCCCTGCTGGCTAGGCTAATAGGCAGAAGGGTGGCCTCATTTGTCCTTAAGTAAAGAGTCGCTAGATTTTTCCCTCACCAGGGAATTCTGGGAGTTGTAGTTCCTCACAGTTACTTGCAGACAGAGTAGTTGTAACCACTCGGTTTGTTTAAGGCAACAGAAAATTCATTTTTGTTTTGGGTTCCCCTTTCGCATCAAATTCAAAACCCAAGGCAGTAAAGGATTATTCTCCAAAAGAAAAACTCAACAGGAACATAAAGCGTCTGGAACATCAGAACTTGGTAAAACCCTTCTTACACACAGTAGCTGTTCACAAATCACAGCTACTTTCATCATTTTAAATCAGGTACAGTTCTCTTTATCCAAAAATTGTTCAGTTAACACTCAGGATTCCAAGAAAACGGGGTTACTTACCTGTAACAGGAGTTCTCCGTGGACAGCAGGATAAGTCAGCCACACCTGGTGACGTCCTTCGGGCGGCGCTGATACGGAAGTGCTCTCCAGAGCTCTTATTGACGGGTTGGCCGGGTCTGTTCGGATCGAAAGACACGAACAGCTGTTCGCTTTCCCTGATGGTTTTTGTCCTCTGTAGATAGGTCCGGAAGGTGTGCAGGTGTGCATGGGTCCGGAGGGTGTGCAGGTCCAGAGGGTGTGCAGGTGTGCATGGGTGTGCAGGCATCGCTCCTCATCCAAGGAATGAGGTGCCGGAAATAATGAAGGAAGTTCAATGGACTGGTTGACATGAAAGGCCGAGGACACCTTTGGCACAAACTTCAGATTGGTACGCAGGGATGCGTGGTTCTGGTGCAGCTGCGTATAGGGAGGGTGTGCTACTAGAGCGTGTAGCTCGCTGATCCTCCTTGCCGAAGTGATGGCCACGAGAAATAGGGTTTTCCAGGAAACGAATTTCATGTCTGCTGATAGGAGCGGCTCGAAGGGCTCCTGTGTCAAGCGCTGTAGGACAGTGTTGAGATCCCAAGGCGGCACCGGACGCCTGATCGGGGGTTTCAGATTTGACAGGCCTTTCATGAAGCGTGCAGTGAGGGGCAAGGCCCCAATAGAATTGGCCCCCGCAGGGGGCGCATGGAAGGCCGCTATTGCGGAAAGGTGGACTCTGATGGATTGTGTTTGAAGTCCGAGGCTAGACAGTGAATTGAGGTACTGCAATACGCTGGGAAGTGGGCATGTGGTGGGCTCGAGGCCTTGTGCTGCACACCATATGCTGAATCTCTTCCATTTGAGACCATAGGATTTTCTGGTGGAAGGCCTCCTGGCTGCAAGCACCACGTCCTGCACCTCAACAGGTAGTTGGAGGTTGGCTAGGCCCTGCCGCTCAAACTCCATGCAGTGAGAGATAGGGTTTTGAGGTTGGGGTGTCGTGTTCTGCCGCCATTCTGGGAAATTAGGTCCAGCCTGAGGGGCAGGTGCCTCGGGGCTCCTTGAGCTAGGCGCAGTATCAGGGCAAACCATATCTGGCGCGGCCAGTGGGGAGCAATCAAGATGGCGTGGGCTCTGTCTTGGACAATCCTTTGTAGTGTTGCCAGGATGAGGGGGGTTGGTGGAAAGGCGTACACCAGAGACCACTCCCCCCAGAATATGTCGAATGCATCCGCCGCCAGCCTCCTGGCTGACGGGTGCCTGGAGCAGAATAGACGGCATTTGGCTTTCTGTTCTGTGGCGAATAGGTCGATGCTCGGCAACCCCCAGTGCCGGAAGAGACTTTCGGAGACCTCTGGGAGAAGACTCCACTCGTGCGGCTGCAGTTGTCTGCTCAGCTTGTCTGCCAAGACGTTTAGGTCCCCTGGGAGATAGGAGGCCTGGAGGAGGCATCCGTTCCTTAGGGCTAGGGTCCATATCTGCAGTGCTTCCCTGCAGAGGGAGCACGAGGTGGTGCCCCCTTGCTTGTTGATGTAAAACATGGCCACCTGATTGTCCGTCTGGATGAGGATGGTTTTTCCGGCCAACTGCGGGAGGAACGCCTTCATGGCATATCTGATGGCCCTTAACTCGAGGAGGTTGATGTGTAAGGTCCTCTCCTGCTGGGACCACTCCCCTTGGGTGTTGAACAGTCGGGTATGAGCACCCCAGCCCGTGTTTTATGCGTCCGTAGTGAGGGACACTTGATGTTCATGGGGATGGAAATCCTTGCCCACTGAAAGGTTCTTTGGTACCGTCCACCACCGGAGCTGGGTACGGATTTGGGGAGTCATTGGGATACTGATGGAGAGGGGTTGATGGTGTTGGTTCCAGTGGGTGCGCAGGTGCCACTGTAACGGGCGCATCTTCAACCTCGCTGTAGGGAGGACTGATGTCATGGCTGACATGTGCCCCAAAAGGCGCAGTATGGACCTCGCTGATGCCAGGGCTGTGATGGCGGCCAGTCTGCGCTCGGGAAGGTAGGCTTTCGAGACTTTGGTGTCAATCACAGCTCCAATGAACTCTAGCCTTTGGGAAGGCGTGAGATGTGACTTGTTGACATTGATGACAAAGCCCAGGGATGATAGTAGCTTCGTGGTAGTCTGCAAGGCCGTCTGTAGCTCCGAGGCAGAGGGGGCTGTTTGGAGCCAGTCGTCGAGGTATGGGAAAACAGAAATGTTCCTCTTTCGGAGGTGCGCTGCTGCAATGGCCACACACTTCGTGAAAACTCGTGGTGCAGGAGACAGACCGAAGGGGAGGACTCTGTATTGGTAGTGCTGTCCTAGTACATGGAAGCGGAGGTACTTCCTGTGCGATTTGTGGATGCGGATGTGAGTGTGTGCATCCTGCAGGTCCAGGGACACCATCCAATTGCCAGTCTGGATCAGGGGGAGGATGGTGTTTAGGGAATACATCCTGAACTTCTCCTTGTGGATGAACATGTTGAGTCGTCGGAGGTCCAGGATGGGGCGGAAGCCGCCTGTCTTTTTGGGAATGAGGAAATACCTGGAGTAAAAACCAGAGTTCCTTTTGGCTGGGGGTACCTCCTCTATGGCTCAAGAGTCCAGCAGGTGTAGCAGTTCTGCGGCCATGGCAAGGCAGAGGTGTGGTGGAGTGTCGCTGGCGGGGCGGCTGGTCTGGTGAGGTGGAGCCACGAAGCGTATACGGTAGCCGTCCCGGATGATCTGTAGGACCCAGGAGTCCGAGGAGATACTTCGCCACTCTTGAAGAAAGTATGTCAGGCGACCCCCAATCCTGTGGGTTGCCTGTGATCTGGCATCAAAAGGAGGGCCTGCTTTTGTTGGAGGGCGCATTGCTGTTCTTCTTTTGCTTCCGGTCCCTCTGGGTGTTGCGCTGCTGTGAGCGGCCGTGATAAGCGTTGTTCTTATACGTGCTGCTCTGCCATTTCCGACTGGAGGAGTACCTCTTGTTGGAAGGGTAGTATGGTTTCCTCTGGAAGCTGCTTTTCTGAGTGCCGCTGGGGCGCTCGAAACCATCCTCCGCCAAGGTCTGTAATGTGATGCAATGTTCTTTCATATTGTTCACTGTATCCTTGACCTTGTCCCCAAAGAGCGACTCGCCCGAGCAGGGTGCATCAGCGATCCTGTCGTGGGTGTTGTCGCGCAGGCCGGAGGCCCTCAGCCATGCCCATCGTCTTGCTGAAATGGCTGTGCCAGCAGTCCTCAGCGCTGTGTCGAAAGAGTCGAAGGTAGTGCTGGTAAGGAGTTTGCTGCACTCAGACATATCCGTCAGTGCACTGGATACCAAGGTTTGAGATTCCCTCGAGAGGGATGCTAAGGCGGCCTTGAGGTTCGCCATGCATGCATCCTGGAAGAGGACCTGTTGAAACTGATGTGCCGCTATTTTGGCATTAAGCATAGCTCCTTGGAAAACTTTCTTTCCGATGTCGTCAAGGAGCTTGTGGTCCCGACCGGGCGGGTTGTTGGCATGTGTGCGTGAGGATTTAATGCGCTTGAGAGCTGAAGACACCACAATGGATTGATGAGGCAATTGTGCCGAGGAAAATCCCGGTACAGGCTGCACTTGGTACTTAGTCTCGAGCCTCCTGGGAAAGGGACGTCCGGACGCAGGGGTCTGCCATAGCCTTAGATGGTTGTCCTGAAGTGTCTGGTGAATAGGCAGCAGAAAGGCGGTTTTGGGGGTTGCGAGGTATTTCAAAACCTCCGGTACTGGTTCCTTTCTATCATCCTGGCCGCTAAGGGTTAGGGTGGAGGCAAGCTTGTCCAGGAACTTCGGATATGTGAGATCCTCCGGAGGGAGGGGGGGGGGTTCATCTGGCTCCGGAGAGTCTCTATGATCCAGGGTGGAGAGTTTGTGGCTCGCAGATCCCACAGCGGCTGCCTCGAGATCGTGTTCCTCCTCAATGTTGGCCGGGAACAGGTTATTGGGGGGCCCGTTGCCTGGAGTTGAAGCCAGAAAATCCATGATGTGTGGGTCTGCTGGAATGTCCGCTGTCTGAGATAGCACGGGCGGGGGGGCTGCTGTGGATGTCGATTGCTTAACCAGTTGGGATAGCAGGCTCAGAATGGCTGCGGAACTGGACCCGTATCTACTCCGGTGTCTCTGTCGGGGCTGGAGGAGCTAGAGGAACTCACATGTTTGCTCCTGCCCTTTCCTCAGCGTCGTAAGCGGTGGCTGCACTTTGATCCTCGGCGCTGGCGGCTGGAAGAGCTGCTGCTGCTGGAACTGTGACAATTTTTCCTTTTGTTCCTGCTGCGCTTTGATCGCTGCCTCCGATGGTCCGAAGAACTGCTGCTCGTGGAGCTGTCATCGTGGGTCCGGTCTCGCCCCCCGCGAGTGGATCCATGAGAGGGGCAGCTGCTGTGGCCGTCGACATGGCGTGCGGGGGATCCGGCGCCGAGCAGGTAGACGGCGCCGACCTGGCTCGCTGATGCTGCTTCAGAGCGAGAGGGAGGTCCATGGGTGGGGCTGAAGGACCGGCGCCGACGGTGATCCCGCCCCCCGCGTGCCTCAGAAGGCTATGTAGAGGGCGTGTTCCTGGAGTGGGCGGGGCTGGAGGACTGATGCCCCAACGTGGAGGACCGAAGCCGTCCGCCATCTTTGTGAACCACATGGCTTCCTGAGGTTTCTTCCGCGTTGTGTAAAAATTCCCTTGAAGAGAGCAATGAAGTGGGGGACAGACAAGGAGGCGGAAGTCCTGCCAGGAAGGCCTCAGCACCGTGGCAGTGGACGGAGGCTGCAACGGGCACGTCCAGAGCCGGGACAAGTCGCAGGGAGATCACTGGAGCTGGCGTTGGAGCTTGAGGGGGCACAGGAGCCGTGGCTGTAGCCGGAGCATGCAGAGAAGGATTAGCAGAGGTACTTGCGTTTCCCAAAAGGTAGTCCTTGAGATTGTGGCTTCTGAGTTTAAGAGCTCTAGGGGACATTCTCCCACAGTGCTCACAGTCCTTCACGCTGTACTCGGAGCCCAGGCAACGCAGGCAGACATCGTGTGAGTTGGTGATACTCATCTTCTTTTTGCATTGATGACACTTTTTAAATCCAGGTTTTGTCATGTCTGAGTAGTAGGATTTTCGTAATGTGATAGATGGAGAGCAGGGTCCGTCTTGCTGGCAAGGCGGAAGGAAGAATACTGGCTGGGCTAGGGGGCGGAGCGGTAAGGTGGGCTACCTGGGCATGCTCAGAAAGGTTTACCTTTCTGAGCTCTGGAGAGCACTTCTGTATCGGCGCCGCCCGAAGGACGTCACCAGGTGTGGCTGACGCAATCCTGCTAGTCCATGGAGAATGTTCTTTACTTCAAATGAAAGCTTTTTATTTCTCTTCTAGCTAAGAGAAACAGGCTATGCAAAGACTTCCCTTCACAGTCTTTCTTCTAGCACATGTGAAAACTTCCCTTCTTACAATAAGAACAATCCATTGGTGTTACATCACACTCAATTTCTGGCACACACAAATCTACTTGCATATCTTCCTGTATTGCAAGTTGTCTATCCCTCTCTGGAATTTCAATAGCAGATTCAAGCTTACTGTTTGGAAGAAGCTTCTGGAGTTCCCTTACAAGTTGCTCTCCTGGAGAAGGATTAGCTATGCTTTGAGAATAAGCTCCTCTATCCTGAAACAGTTGCCTTAGCTTTTCAATTAGGTTCAGGTCTGTCTCACTGCCCTTGGCTGGGTTCTGGTTATCAGCATTCGTAATAGCTTTCACCCACCTTCTGGCAGCTCGGGTTCCTGGAGCACTCTGCTCTGCACTCTTTCTCAGTTCATTAGCAACGTCCTCAGCTAAGCTCCTGCTGGACTCTGAAGCAGACACACCTTTTACAAAAGGATTGCTTCCTTTCTCCTAGGACAAGTAGGATGAGTCAGCCACACTTGGTGACGTCATCCGACGGCGCCGAGACAGAAGTATTCTCCATAGCTCAGAAAGGCTTTGCCCTTCTGAGCATGAGCCAACTGGCCCAACCCCCCCGGCTCGCCCTAGCTAGCCAGTTTCAGTTCTTCCGCCTTGCCAGCAAGACGGACCTTTCTACTCTCCAACTGAAATGACCAAAAGAAGAAAAATTCTACCTCTTCCTTACCTACCTACCTACAAAAGAAAACTCCTGCTTCAGGATGAGCAACGATACAAGAGCAAAGCAGAGGTTCCCAAAAGAAAGGGAGCTGGGAAAAGAAGCTACACGCTCCCAGGCAGCAGTAGCCCGTGGCAGCCCAGGACGTGCCTAATAAGGTCTCCGTCCCTGGCCAGCCTTCTGCCTCTATCTTCTCCATGGCAGACGCTAGGATCCCAGCGAAATGGGCTTGGAGAAGGAGAAGGATTCTCCGCCTCCATCCCCAGCTGCAAGCCTCCGGTGGACAGCCCTACTCCCTGTGACATCGGCTCTTTCTCCTTGCACCTCTCCGAGTCTGCTCTTCGGTGCATCAGAGTCTTCAAAGTGCCTCTAGTCCTGCTTGTCCTGGCGGTTCTGAGGTGCCTTCCAGCATCCCCAATTTGGCCGGCCACGAGGCTCTCATGGCGGCGGCCATTTTTGTCAGATTGCATCACAGGCCCGGCTCCTCCCCCTGAGGTGCCATTGGTCGGCGCCGATCCTATCATCTTTGGAGGAGGAGCCGTGCGCAGAGGGCACTTCCATCACCGATGGCCCTGTTCGGCGCAGTGGCGTTAGCGAGGTCAGCGCGTACGCGTCGACAAGGACAGCACCGACACTCCGGGCTCTGGCAACGTAAATGGCGGCAGCAGCAGCCTGCTGCTTTACCCTACAGATCGCCACCAAGCATCTCGGCTCGACGGGCCTAGCAAATCTTCAAAGCGTTACCTACTTCTCCAGTGCCGATGGGGAGCGTCTCGGATTCCTCGATGAACTGCCGCACGGCGCCGTTAAGCGCTGCCTCGGCGCCGAGATACCTTCCCGGAGGGCGCAGAACAGTCAGAGCCATGTTTTCCGAAAGTGACATCAGCAGCAAGTTGAACGACATCACCACATTGAACTCCACCCCCTGGTGGTGCTATTGGCTGGTGCCATGAACAACAGGAGCCAAGTTCAAAACTGACGTGTGTAACTCTATGTAAATGTCGGAAGTATAGCCTTGAGACAGCGTGCTATCTCTTGTAGCTAATGTTCCATTTTACTCAATAACATGCCTCTAGAGTGAGACATTTAGTCCTTTCAGCTCCTTTGGTACAACATTGCGTTGATTACCATCATACGTTTGACCAACTACTATGGAGAATATTGGACCATGTTCCAGCACATCCTCGGGGTGGTGATCGGGAGCAGCAGCTCCAATTAATGGAACAACAATGGATCTTCCGCTGGTCAACAGTACAACCTTTGGGTCTAAATAAAGAACTAGAATGGTCATCTTTAATTTGAATAGGGGCGTCAAGTACAAATGAGTTTGGACAGTTCCGTTTTCTGGTTATTTAAACAGAGTTCCTGCTTCCTGCTTCTGACTGCTATTGAGCATGCGCTGGCGTTTCCCTTCGAAATCAGCAACAACGAAAAAAGGTGGATGTAGCTGGTGAGCGTTGAAACAGGGCAGAAAGAATTGAATCGCCCGAAACGCAGTACTGTGTCTGCTATTTGGCTACTGTTGCTATTTGGCTGTTCAAATGTGCTGTTTTACTACTTTTGAAGAATTTCTTCTGGGCTAATTGCAGCGTTTCATACAACGGGACTGGGACTGTGTGGAGGACATACTTCAGTTAAGTACCCGTTTTGAATATACCTGCCTCAGCCTGCATTTCTAACGAAAGATAATTAAAAGAATTGTAAAATGTTTTTATAACAAAAATACTATTGGTGACACTTAAATGTGGTGTTAAACCTTATTTATCGTAAGCTCCTCTGTGAGCTCAAAATATTGAGTAAAATGGAACATTAGCTACAAGAGATAGCACGCTGTCTCAAGGCTATACTTCCGACATTTACATAGAGTTACACACGTCAGTTTTGAACTTGGATCACACATTTCTCTATTTTTTTGAATATTGTATAGTGGGAGAAATTTAGTTAGGTGGTTACTTGTATGAACAACAGGAGCAGCACCGGCGGCACAGAGGTACATCGAGGAGCTCTGCCCCTCGTTCCCCAGCGAGGGTGTAAAGTGGCCCGAATGCAGTTTCTGCGCTTCTCCAGGAGTGGAGTCACATCAAGACCATGTAGGCTCCGCTACTCTGCAGCGTACCCCCTCTCACGGTTGCTACCCTCAGTTTCTGCTCCGGGATGCTAAAGTGGGCTTCTGAGGGGCCGGAGAGCTGGTGGTTGTCTGCACCGCCCTGCTCCAAGGAAAATAAGGGCACACCTGACCCTGCTGGTGCGCTGAATCACGAGGGTACTTCAAAAATCCACTTCCTTAACCCCACCTGAGAGGGGATCCAAGAAGGGACTCTGTCACTTGTTATCCTGCAAGGCATATCCTTATCCTTTAAAGCCTGAAGTTGGCTGCTGGGCTTGTGCTGCGATGGACTTGTGCTCAGGAAGCTCCTCGCCACGCTGCTTTCTGTTGCCCTCCTCCTCATCAGTCCCAATAAAGCATCTGGCCGTGTCCAGGCCCTGGCTTTTTGGTCTAGGGGAATATTTCTCGCTTCGGCTGCGAGAGGTCCAGGGTTCAATTCCCAGACGAGCCCCTGCACGCCCCCTCTACCCCGAATTATCGGGTCTCATACCTGAACCCGCGCCAGGAGGAAATGAGGTTCTCCCTTAAATTGCTGGCACTGCAGGTTACTAACCCAACAACAGCATACTATAGCCCTGCATGAGGAGATGGCCATGTGCCCTCAGTGGCACCCGGAGCTTCAGATCAACACCTGGCACCTGCCACCTGCAGACTCTCTTGGGCGCAAGGGAAGCCCAAGGTGGAGTCCGGGGAGTCCTTGGTCCAATCTTCAACCCTAGGAGCCTTAAGAAGTCTCTTTAGCCCTTAAATTTCCCACAAAAGCTCCACCAGATCCTGCTCCTTCGAACATGCCCACTGTGATGGTGAGCCCAGCCTCGAGCCTCGCTCTACCAGCTTGCCCCTCGATACTGGGAATAGGTTTCCTAGACAATGTGCAGGGATTCAGAGGCCCTCCCCTGCATCGCGCTCCCGATTCTTACTGTAGCATTCCATCGCTGCTGCACCCAGAAGACTTAGCATTGCAACGGTGAGTGCTGGAGGGCAAGGTTACTTAAGGTGGCCACTGTCCTGTGCTGGTACGGTTTGGTTGGAGCTCAAACCAACACAGCCCAGGGCGCACAATGTTCTGCTCTGAATGGAGCAATACATCCCAACCTTACAAGGTAGCCGCCTAGTATGGTTTGATCCATACACTACCACCCCTAGATCAGGTGGGTGACAGCAGCAGGTAGTAAGGGCAGCCGGCAACCAGTCTCTTTTTGGGATAAGACAATGGGTGTTGTCCAAGAAGAAAGTGGCTACTCCGCGGTACAGTAAATAGAGATCTGAGGCCGGAACACCTGAGGCGAGAATCGCCTCCAACATCAGGCTGGCGACCCGCCTTCCAGTCTCTCTGACTCAACAGCACCTCAGACTACGCAGAACTGTTCTTGCTGTCAATGGACAACCGTCCGGACTACCTCAAACTCTCGTTCCAAGGCAGTGTCATTGACAATGTAATCAGCATCCCACTCCATGGGATCAGACAAAAAGGGGGTTCATGGATGGTCAAAGGTCCATGCTGCACACCTGTGCTCCTTGTGGCTGCAACTCACCCCCACACTGTGCCATCGTGGGAGGTCCAGGTAATGATCCAGCAAACCATGCCTATCCCCTCCTTGGCCCCGGATGAAAGCCTCATATTGACTGGATCATGTCGAAGCAAACATCAGCACCACAGTCCCCAAGGCGGCAATCCCCCCCACAATACTGGAGGGACATCATCATCTTCATGACACGGGGCACATCCCCAACCCTGCCGTGGTTACAATGTAGTACACTATTCACACCCACTGTGCCTTGGACAATAGCCACAGGTTCAACTGGATCTTGTGGTACACGTCTCTACCTGACACCATGGCCTAGCGTGTGAGGCCTGCATCTCTGGCAAAACAGGCAACTGCCAATGCCAGTGACATAACCAAGACTCCCTGGCTGCACTCTGGCCTCCAGAAAGGGGAAGCTCCACTCTGTCCACCAGAAGTGGTAGCAACGGACTACCATCATGATGCCCCGGCAGTGCGACGCCTATATACAACACTAGACAGGCACAGAGAGATCTGTGGCACTAGAGTCTAGGAGACCCGTGGCACTACAACCTAGATCACTGTTGGCATGTCTGTAGGATGGCAGGCCTGACACCAGTAGGGGGATCACCAGTCTAGGGATCCTCCTCTTTATGAACAATCAAAGGGCTGCACTGAAGGGCAGGTACATTAAAAAAAAAAAAAAAATTCACAGGTCCAAGACCTGACTGCAGGTCTGTTTTGGGGTTGACACACATCGGGAGATTGCTGCAACTGCTCTGCAACAAGGCGGTCATAGACCCGAACCTGCACGCAAGGCAAACAAGTTTCCCCACTCCTGCAGAAAGACCCTAAAACCTGGACTTGGACTTTACCCCTCTGAGCCCAGCCTTACCCACTGCCAACCAGTACCCACCCACAGCAGTGCCACCAAAAGGTGCCCTCACGCTGGGACCCAGGGAAAGCTGCCAGCCAGACTCTGCTCTCGGACGAACCGCAGATAGGAACTGAACCCTGGGCCACCTTTTTCCTTCTTACATCGGTGGGCGGACCACTAATCAACCTGCCCACCATGTAGGGACCACGAAAGGCAACAGCTTGGAATGGTCGGAGCCCAGGCCATCTTCATCATGCCCTAGCTGACACCAGTGCAATCCCCTAAAAATCTGGCCATACAGCCCTTGGACTACGAGAAACTTGAGAGCCTGAACCGGTTGGCAGGTGGTGACCTTACGTATGAACTCGTGCCTTGGCACCATCATCATACAAGTCCTACAGCACCTGGCACAAGTACCAGCAACCTTGTGATCGCGGCTTCCAACGACTGTGGTCAGCAGTCTCGCTACCACACTTCTCCCGTCCTTCAGCCAACTAATATGGTGAGCACCTCGAGAACTACCCTCTAGGACTACCCTTACCACAGAGGTAGACCTCCAGTAAGGTTATCTGGGTGGCGGTCCAAAATGTTGATCCTGATGGCTGTAGATAGCAATCCAAACTGCTAGTCCTGATGACTGTGGATAGCGATCACCGCTAGTCCTGATGACTGCGGATAGTGATCCAAACCTCTAGTCCCAATGACACACTATACTTCCATGACCAAGCTACCATTGGGACCCTGGAGTCACATTAGCCAAGCTTTCAGACAGCGGGATCCCTCCCTGGAGGAGCAATGAGCAGTAACACCATACTCCAAATCGCATCTCAGCCCTATGCAACTATATGCCCAGCACATATACATAACATTACACCAGCTACATGGGACACACCTCTTCATCGCGTGGGTCCCTAATAACCCGGCCTCACGGTCCCAGGAATTCCGCATACTCCTCCACCTCAGACAGGGGCACAAGCAAGGACTCAAGCCACGCCAAAGGCAAGCACAGGACTCTGACCGCACTAAAAGGTCCATCACCAACCTGCGGCTGACAGGGCCACCTGGTTAACACTACACTGACCAAGACTACACGGACCAAGAACATGGTCACACACTGCCTAGCAGTCTCAATGTGGACATACCCGACCAGCCCATGGACTGACCCTTGGCCATTGCGGCATTAATGCTTCATTCACATCGCGCTTGTAGCAGAGTCGATATTGATGCGGTTCCTATCCTTGCTCACAGTGTCCACCCCTTCTCTGGGGCGGTCTTAATACTCTACTTTGCATCACTCTTGTAGTGCTTCTGATATTGATCACCGCTACTATTCGATGGGACTCACCGCTACTGTTCAATGGGGCTCCATCTCTGCTCTGCCCATTTAGACCGTACACTCTCGTATTACTGCCACGGCACATGCACGCATTGGGATGGCAGGTTAGACGTTCATTGCTACTACAAGCCTCTTCCCATTGGCACTTGCCCATTCCACTTCTCATGGGCGCCACCCATTATCACTGCATGCTGCAACGCGGTACTGCACGTTGCACGTTCTCTACCGTCCCACTGCAACTCTGTACTGCACGTTGCATGTTTGGCACCGCCACCAGGCGCACTATGGGTTGTCCTTACTAACAGTGATATTGCAAGCTGTTCCAGGGTACACCAATAGAATCGGTAAAGTGTCACCCTGCTTCCGATCTGTCCCTCGGCTACCACTTCCACCACATCTCTTGGTAGCTTGGGAGGCACCAAGTGTGGCTGACTCATCCTGCTTGTCCTAGGAGAAAGTGATGTTACTTACCTGTAACAGAGGTTCTCTGGGGACAGCAGGATAAGTCAGCCACACATTCCCACCCTCCTCCCCTGTGAAGGGGTCAGCCTCTGATGGGTGCCCGCCTCCTAGCGTCAAAGGCTCAGCTAGTGACGAACTGGCTAGCTAGGGGCGGGCCGGGGGGGTTGGGCCAGTTGGCTCATGCTCAGAAGTGCAAAGCCTTTCTGAGCTATGGAGAGTACTTCCGTCTCGGCGCCGTCGGATGACATCACCAAGTGTGGCTGACTTATCCTGCTGTCCACGGAGAACCTCTATTACAGGTAAGTAACATCACTTTGTTGCTGGAACCAAATTTCCCCGTGGAGTAAAACCTTCCATGCCTCCCTTCTCTGGGCTTCCTTAAACCAGGTTTCTCCTTTGAACCCTCTGGCTTCAATGCTCCCTCTGAACACGATTCTGGCTACGAGCTTCCTGCTCTCCCTGAGCCTTCTGTCCACTCTGACCTCCCAGCTCTCTCTGAACCTTCTGGAGGTTCTGAACCTTCAGCTCCCTTTGCTCCTTCAGATTCCTTTGCTCCTCCAGATTCTCCAGATCCCTTTGACTTCAGTGACGCAGGTTTAAAAAGGTGCTTTCCAGCCACCACACCCTGCTCTCTGCACACGTGTTTGTTATCAGAGCTCAAACCTGTCCCTACGTTAGGGCTTGGGCGGGGCTCTGCCTCAGCTAAAGCATGCTTCTCTAGTTTGTTTGTAGTTTGAGCTCTCTGGGAACCTTGCCTTTCTCCTGTCTTAAAGGTGTAGTCCCTATTTTCCTCTATTTCCATTTGCTCACTACAGCTGACATTGTCACACATTCCCCCCTTAAGATATTACAGGCTGGGGTGACACCCTCAGCGCAGCTCATAATTCTTGCTGAAATGGTGATGTTGCTCTTTTCTTTCTGTATTCCAGGGTTTATCGTGGCAAAATGCGCTAACGCTACCCTCTCATTCCAAGGCCTTAATACATTTACGTGGTAAACTTGTCGTTGTCCCCTCCTATTTTCTACCAAATAGGACACAGGGCCTACCTGTTTAACCACTCTAAAGGGCCCTTTCCATTGGCTCTCAAACTTCGGTGCAGCTCCTGCCACCATTACAATTACTTTCTCGCCTATAACTAACTGGCGAGACTTTATTACGGTCATAATACCTTTTCTGTCTTTGCTGACTGGCCTTTAAATTCTCCTCCGCCACTTGGGAGGTTCGAGTCAGTCGGCCTCTTAAGTCCCTCAAAAACTGGGGTACCCCTATCTCTTCCATTCCAGGTTCTACCCACTGTTCACGCAGGATATCTTGAATACCTCTTGGGGGTCGCTCATACATCAATTCGTACAGTGAGGTGCCTAAGGATGCTTGCTTTCGCTCCCTACAAGCGTATAAGACGAAAGGAAGCATGGTGTCCCACTCCGTCATCTTACCATCTAATGCCTGTCTCAGCATTTTCTTCAATGTCTGATTCTGCCTCTCCACTAGTCCATTCGACTGCGGATGGTAGGCGGCGGTCTTTACATGTCAGATTCCAAAGGCGTCCCAGACCTGGGCTAAATATTTGTACATAAAATTACTGCCCCTGTCGGTCAACACCTCTCGAGGGAATCCTACCTCGCAAAACAGTTTTATGACTTCTGCTGCCACTGTTTTCGCAGATATGCCTCGTAGGGGAATGGCCCACGGAAATCTCGTGGCTTGGTCCACTACGACCAACATATACTGAAACCCGCGGGGCGTCCTTATCAGGGGGCCCACAATGTCCATGGCTACGTGGTGAATAGGTTCAGAAATTACAGGTATAGGTAGCATGGGTACTTCCGTTGGCCGAACTGAGGTAACCCATCAAGACGGACAGGACTCACAAAACCTAGCAGTTTCCCTAAACACACCTGGCCAGTAAAAACAAGCTAAAACCTGGTCCAGTGTTCTCTGTATTCCTTTATGCGCCCCTATTGGGTGATCATGAGCGAGTCTTAAGACTAGAGTCTTAAACGTTGTAGGCACTACTAACTGTTTACATTTGTTCCCCGTACTTGGATCCAAACTTTCCCTATACAAAATTCTCCCATCTAAAAGAAACCTTGGCAGGGTATCCCTCTCACTTTGGGCATACTTAAAGGCCTGCGTAAGAGCGGGATCTGCCTGCTGCTCTTTGGGAAAAGATGGGAATTTGTCTACTACCTCTGCTGGTACCCACGGCAACTCCTGCCTGGCCTGTACCTCAGCTTTACTTTGGAATCGGGTCCGCCGCTCTCGGCATTTCTCACTTTTCCCCTTCATGTTCTTAATCATCGGGGTAGTTATTAAATCATCATGGGATGGAAGATCCTCTAACCCTCTCTCCGGAGATTCTTCCTCCCTCTCTAGAGACTTCGACTGGGCTCTCGTAGAAATCATACCTTCCTTTGGTTGCAAACCCTGTGCTAAACCTTTCTGGAATTGGGGCCAGTCCCTCCCTAAGTCCTGTGGCAATCTGGGCACTACTGCGACGGGGATCTTCCTTTCCACTCCTAATCCTTTGATTAAGACTCTGTACAGGGATAAGAAGATGCTGCCCCGTGAATGCACCTAATTTTCACAGCTCCCTGTTGGCTTGGGACTGCCTTATCCTGGGATGCGATTTGTTGCCAAAGCTTCCTAGATATCATGCTTTGGTCCGAACCGGAATCTAGCAAAGCGTTTGCAACAACACCCTGCACTACTACTGAAAGGAGAAAACCTCCCCTGGCTACTTTCGTGTTTTCGGTTACCAGTGCTGTCTTCGCTCTACATTCTTTCTGTAGGTGACTCTCGCTTCCACACTTGAAGCATTTTCTTTTTACACATTTGTTCTTAAACATAGACCTGCATACATTGGCAACATTATCCCTTGGCCTTTCCTTGCTTTCTGATAAAACTTGCATTGCCTTCCCAGAAGCACTGCCTCTTTCTTGAGCAGCTAACTCTGCTTCCATGAAACGCTCCGTGAGCAAGGTTGCTTCTTGGGTGTTTTGGCAATTTTGCAATATTTATTTATTTATTTATTTAGAAACAGAGAAACATGATGACAGAAAAAGACCACATGGCCTATCTAGTCTGTCCTTCCATAACAGCTACAACAGTCCACTTTTTACCTTTAGAGATCCTCTGTGTTGGTCCCATGCTTTTTTGAATTCAGTTACTGTCCTCATCTCTACCACCTCCACCGGCAGACTATTCCACGGATTCACTACTCTTTCCGTAAAGAAATATTTCCGCATATCACTCCTGAATCTATCTCCCTTCACCCTCATCCCATGTCCCCTCGTAGCAGAACTTGCTTTCAATTGAAAGAGGCTCTCTCCCTGAACATTTATGCCACGGAGGTATTTAAACATCTCAATCATATCACCTCTATCCCGCCTTTCCTCTAAGGTGTACATATTAAGATCCTTAAGTCTGTCCTCATATGCTTTATAATGAAGCCCACTAATCATTTTAGTAGCCACCCTCTGCACCGACTCCATCCTGTTCACATCCTTTTGAAGGGGCGATCTCCAGAATTACACACCATACTCCAAATGCGGTCGCACCAAAGACTTATACAGAGGCATTATCACCTCCTTTTTTCTGCTAGCCATTCCTCTCCGTATGCACCCAAGCATCCTTCTAGCTTTTGCCATCGCCTTTTCTACCTGTTTAGCTACTTTAAGATCATCGGACACAACCACGCCTAGGTCCCGCTCTTCTTTAGTGGACAAAAGTACTTCACTTCCTATACTGTATTGCTCCCTTGGATTGCTGCAGCCCAAATGCATGACCTTACATTTTTTAACATTGAATCCCAGCTGCCAAATTCTAGACCATTCTTCAAGCTTAGCTAGATCCCTCCTCATGTTATCTACACCTTCCTGGGTGTCTACTCTATTGCAGATTTTGGTATCATCTGCAAAGAGGCAAACCTTACCCGACAGCCCTTCTGCTATATCACTAACAAAGATGTTAAAAAGAATCGGACCAAGGACAGATCCCTGGGGCACACCACTGGTAACATCCTTCTCTTCAGAATGAGCTCCATTTACCTGTACTTTCTGTCGCCTCCCACCCAACCAATTTCTAACCCAAGCAGTAATTTTAGGGTCCATCCCTAGGGTGCTCAGTTTGTTTATAAGTTGCCTGTGAGGAACAGTGTCAAAGGCTTTACTGAAATCTAAATACACCACATCTAGAGCTCTCCCTCGGTCCATCTCCCTGGTCACCCAATCAAAGAAATCAATCAGATTTGTCTGACAAGACCTGCCTCTGGTGAATCCATGCTGCCTCGGATCCTGTAATCTGCTGGACTCCAGAAACCTCACTATTTTCTCTTTCAGCAGCGTTTCCAATAATTTACTCACCACCGAAGTTAAACTAACCGGCCTGTAGTTTTCAACCACATCCTTACTTCCGCTTTTGTGTAAAGGTACCACATGAGCCTCTCTCCAGTTCTTTGGCACCATTCCTGACTCCAACGAGGCATTGAAAAGGTCAGTCAGTGGAGTTGCCAAAACGTCCCCAAGTTCCCTCAGTATTCTAGGGTGTATCCCATCCGGTCCCATCGCTTTGTCTACTTTAAGTTGAGCTAGTTTCTCACGAACACAGTCTTCTGAGAATTGTTCAAGGTGTCCCTCGCTTGTGTTCTTATTTGTGGGTGTTTTCTGAGGTCCTGCTCCTGGTTCTTCATCTGTGAACACAGAACAAAAATATTTGTTAAGCAATTCCGCTTTATCCTCATCAGCCTCTACATATTCCCCCCCTGCACCCTTGAGTCTGACAATACCACTTTTGCCCTTCCTCCTCTCACTAATATATCTAAAAAATGTCTTATCCCCCCATTTTACTGCATTGGCTATTTCCTCCTCCTTCTGAATCTTTGCCTTCTTGACTACTTTGCTAGCTTCTCTTAGTTTTTCCAAATACAGATGCCTGTCTTCCTCTCTCTGTGATCTCTTGTATTTCATGAAGGCCTCCCTCTTTTTCTTCACTTTTTCAGCTACTTTCTTCGAAAACCATAGCGGTCTCCTTTTTCTTTTGCCTTTATTTACCATTTTAACAAAAAGGTTGGTTGCCCTTAAAATACCCCCCTTCAGTTTTGCCCACTGTTCCTCTACATCCCCCAGCTGTTCCCATCCCACTAACGACTCCCTGAGGTATTGGCCCATCTTCGCAAAGTTAGTCTTCCTAAAGTCTAAGATCCTCACCTTGGAATGGATTCTAACAGCCGTAGTCCTAATACTGAAACACACCATCTGGTGATCACTGGATGCAAAATGATCTCCCACTACAACATCAGAAACACTTTCACCATTTGTAAGCACCAAGTCCAGTATGGCCCCTTCACGTGTGGGGTCTGTTACCAATTGCCTGAATAGTTCTCCCTGTAGAAAATCCAGGATCTCCTTACTTCTAGATGATACTGCAGCAGGAATGTGCCAACCAACATCTGGCATATTGAAATCTTCCATCAGTAGCACTTCCCCTTTCCTAGCAATGCTGCGTATGTCTTCAATAAATTCTCTGTCCACCTCTTCCTCTTGTGAGGGAGGTCTGTATATCACACCAATGCAAATAGATTTCTCTTTCCCTCTTTCTAGTTTAACCCACAATGCCTCCTCTCTCCCTTTTAAGCTCTGTAATTCCAGAGCCTTAATAGTAGTTTTTACATATAGTGCCACTCCTCCTCCCCTTCTTCCTACCCTGTCCTTTCTGAATAAAGTATAGCCAGGTATAGTTACATCCCAGTCGTGGTTTTCTGTAAACCATGTTTCTGTAACTGCCACTAAATCCAAGTCAGCCACTCCCACCAAAGCTTCAACTTCAGGGATCTTATTTCCCATGCTACGAGCATTAATACACACTGCTTTCCATATGTTACCCCTGTTACCCATTTCCATAAAGGTATTTAATGTATCACATACCTGGGGGCTTTCACTTACCTGGGGGCTTTCTTCACCCATCCCCAACGAATCTAGTTTAAAGCCCTCTTTAGTAGATTAGCCAGTCTACTACCGAGGATGCGTTGACCTTTCTTGGACAGATGGATGCCATCTCTGCTCTGCAACCCTTGGAACAGCATCCCATGGTCTAGGAAACCAAAACGCTCTTGATGACACCATCCACGCAGCCATGCATTCATCTCCAGGATGCGAGCCTCTCTGCCTTGGCCTTTACCCTCAACAGGGAGGATTGAAGAGAACACCACCTGTGCACCTAACTGTTTCACCCTCTGTCCCAGAGCCATGAAGTCACTTTTGATACGTTCCGAGGTATACCTGGCAGTATCATTTGTTCCAACATGGATTAGCAACATTGGGTAATAGTCAGTGGGCTTGATGAGTCTCGGCAAACTCTCCATAACATCTTGGATTTTGGCACCAGGCAGACAGCATACCTCTCTGGACATCAAGTCTGGTCGGCAGATGAACGCCTCAGTACCCCTCAGAAGAGAGTCTCCAACCACTACTACCCTTCGTTTCCTTCTGGTCACTGATTCTGCAACTTTGGGGTACCTGAGCTCTGGTTCTTCCCTTTCCAGGGATGCTTTCACCTCCTCCACTTCCAGGGCTGCATAATGGTTCTTCAATTCAAGGGTTGGAGAAGTTGGATTGGCGATTTTGCAGGCCCTGGTGACTTGTGTCCAACCATTGACATTCTGTTGGCACCCATCTTCACCTGTGCTGGAGAGCTTGGTTGCTGCAAGAAGCATCTCATCAATGTACTTCTCATTGTCTTGAATGCTCCTCAGCCTCGCCACCTCCTCTCTGAGTTCCTCCACTTGTTTCTTCAGAGCTTCAGCATGCAGGCACCCTGCACATGGAACCGGTCCTTCAACTGGCATCAGGACCTCTGTCTGGACCGAGGCAGAAGCTGTAACGGGGGCAACAGCTTTAGCAAGACGATTTTTCCCAGCCATTGTTCTCTTCGTGGAGCTTGGTATCTGTTAAAGCAAAAGAGAGAGATCTACCAAGTACCAGCCGGTTTTGCAGCTGTCCCTTCAGAGAAAAAGCAGTTAAATCTCTTTAATTATATTCCAAATGTGCTGGCCCAATTCTCTGTGATTTGTTAAAGGGGGAGGTGCCCTATAAAGCAAGACTGCTCACTAGGGGTGGGTGGGAGTTGGGGTGGGTAGGGAGGGAACTAACACCTGATTAGGTGTTAGCAGTTTCTGAGCCTGAGGGGTTACTGCAGTTTAGCAACCTACTGTGCTCAAGGAAGGTTCCCCTAAAGCACCAAAAGAGAGTAACCTTGCTTTAAAAAATATACAAAAAACCCCTTTTAAGAGCTCCCAGTCAGAGAGCTAGCAATACAATAAAACAAGCAAACAAACCCTCAAATCCTTACTGTTTGTTGATCTGTGGAGCCCTGGTTAGGAAAGCCTCAACAGTGCAAGGCACTGGAGTCTTTTATGCAGGCCTCAGCTTGTACTCAGGAAGCAGGCCCACTAACTCCTGATTAGGTGTTAGCAGTTTCTGAGCCTGAGGGGTTACTGCAGTTCAGCAACCTACTGTGCTCAAGGAAGGTTCCCCTAAAGCACCAAAAGAGAGTAACCTTGCTTTAAAAAATATACAAAAAAACCCTTTTAAGAGCTCCCAGTCAGAGAGCTAGCAATACAATAAAACAATAATATGTATTTATTTATACATCTTTTCTATACCGCCACTTCCAGAGATCAGTGGCGGTTTACAGGTAACATAAACTTTAATAATAGCGTACTATTATTTTACATAGAACAGATTTAGAACAAGGAACATTCAACTATTAAATGTAACTCAAAAAATACAATGAGATAACAGGAGAGGTATGAACGTTTGAACTGGGTATGAATTAGATAATGTTTTAAACCAACAGTATATCAACAGTAAAGAGATATATTATCAGGAAGCTACGTACATCTGGCGAAACTGCGCCCATAAACTGTTCCAATATGATGCTATCAACTACAGACTCCACCGTCTTTCCCTCCAGTGCTAGCCATTTCATCACCAGAATTTTCACCCGCTGGCATAAAGCTCTTGGTGTTTCACCGGGTCTCAACCTCATACTTCTTAATAAGCGTTGATACACCAAGGGAGTTAACCCTAACCGGTCCCTAATAGCTTTTTTCAGCTCCTCATAATTGTTTGCGAGGGCCGCTGGCATGGCCCTGTACGCTGCCAGTGCCTCACCAGTGAGGGATGTGGCCAAGCGCACAGCCCATTGGTCCTTTGGCCATCCAATTATGTGGGCTACACGGTCAAAGGCCTCCAAGAAGTCGTCTATATCGTCCTTATCTGTTAACTGGTCAAAGCTAAATGACCCACTGGACGATAGTCCAAGTGCACTGGCAGGAAACAGTCCTGTTGAACCTGGTGGGGTTGCGATCGGATCAGGCTCTTTCTTCAGACTTGTCATCACCGCTTCCATCAGCTCTAACAGTGGTTTCTGCTGGGCTTGCATACACGCTGCTGATCACTCTTGAACTTCTAGAGACAGCTCTCTCTGCCTATCGAACTGGTTCGCCATCCATTTAAGGATCTCCTGGGCCTCCATGGTCATCCTGCTCTGTGAAGACAAAAGCAACAGGAAACACCACCCAAGTGCGATACCACACTACTCAATGCAGTATTCCTCTTTTCCTTTCCCCGATCAAAGCACTACTCCCTGCACTAGTATCCTTCAATAACCCCAGTTAGGTACGGGTTACCTGATACCAGTGTAGCTTCAGGATTTACACACAATGGTCTCTACAATCCTTTCTGGAACTCAGCCTCAGTTCTGATGCGCTCCTCTGCACGGCTCCGCAGTGGCTTGTCTCCAGCGCAACTCCTGGATATGGAAATCCTTTTGCACATGCGTACAGCGAGGAAAATACGTACTACTACGCCATCTGTCACACTCCCCCTGCTGGCTAGGCCAATAGGCAGAAGGGTGGCCTCATTTGCCCTTAAGTAAAGAGTCACTAGATTTTTCCCTCACCAGGGAATTCTGGGAGTTGTAGTTCCTCACAGTTACTTGCAGACAAAGTAGTTGTAACCACTCGGTTTGTTTAAGGCAACAGAAAATTTTATTTTTGTTTTGGGTTCCCCTTTCGCATCAAATTCAAAACCCAAGGCAGTAAAGGATTATTCTCCAAAAGAAAAACTCAACGGGAACATAAAGCGTCTGGAACATCAGAACTTGGTAAAACCCTTCTTACACACAGTAGCTGTTCACAGCCCTTCTTCAGCAGTAACAAATCACAGCTACTTTCCTCATTTTAAATCAGGTACAGTTCTTTTCTCTTTATCCAAAAACTGTTCAGTTAACACTCAGGATTCCAAGAATGTTCTTTACTTCAAATGGAAGCTTTTTATTTCTCTTCTAGCTAAGAGAAACAGGCTATGCAAAGACTTCCCTTCACAGTCTTTCTTCTAGTGAGGCAGCCAGGGAGATAGCTGTGTGTAACCCTTCCCCCAAGCCATGAGATTTTACATAATGATCAGCTTGCTAAGAGAAGACATAGAGGCTTCAGTAGGCACCTCCCCCCAGGCCTGAGCTACAGTGAAACATACCTGAGCACAATACCCTTTCGCCTAGAAACCAGCAGACCAGAGCATACCAGTTTGGACAGGTCACTCAGGAATGCTTTATGATAACCCACTCTTCCCCCCCAGGGGCTACTGACTGGTGGACATGGGATACCTGAGATAAATGAGAAGGTAGAATGACTTTTGAAAATGTACTGCATATAAGGCAATTTATGACGTCCTTCGGGGCCAGATCTTTGTGGAGGGTGCCGGCTCTCTGTCTGGGCCTGTGTGCACATTAAAGATCCTATTTGCATACTAGTCTGTCTGTTTTCTTTCTGTGGGTGATGTGAGAGAGAGAGCATTTTCAGCTGTTTGGCTTCAACATTTTGGCACCCCAGGTGGGACAGGAATTAATTAAATAAAAGCCTCTCTCATCGCACCCATGGTGGGAAAACTTCTGCTCTTGTAGCATAGGGCCTGGACCGGTCTGGGACCGGCCCCCGGGTGATTAACGGTCCTTGGTGCCACGGGGCCCCTTGTGCTCCGGAAGGATACCTTGACTCGTCTGGTTAGTCGGTCCCGGCGGCTGACTACCCCGATTGAAATCCGGCTGGATAGACTGGCATTCAAACTTTCTCTGATCAGAGATCTGGTGAGTACTACCGCCTTACTGTTTTGGGTAGTTCTGTATTTCTGTATCTGGTATTTCTGTATCTGGTAAATTCTGTAAACCTGTAGCGGCTTGATAACCTGCACGAGCGGTCCGAGTAAGGACCCTGGGGGGGGGGGGTCTGAAACCACTGCTCGTCCTGACTGTGCTGAGGGGGGGAAATGGGAGGGTATATGTGTACCTGTTGTTAATGCGTTTCTGTTCCCCTTTTCCTCTTCCTTTGTTGTCCTGTGTGTGTTCAGTGCAACCGGGCTCTGTCTGCTTCTGTCTGCTCCTCGGATTTACACTGTAAATTGTGATTTGTAAATTGTGATTAGAGCATGGGGGTCCAGAGCCTCAAAAGGGCAGACACCTCTGCAGTGCATGCTCCATAATTTTAAGTCTGTGTTTGGGGAGGATTACGGAGTTTTACTCTCTGCCTCTCGGTTATCTGTTTTTATGTGAGCGGGAGTGGCCAGCCTTAGTGAAGCAGTGGCCTCCCGAAGGGTCCACTGATCTACCCACTGTGTTTTTAGTTCATCAGATTGTAGTGAAGGAGCATCCGGACCAGTTTCCCTATATAGATTCATGGCTGGTCCGATGGCAGTGGTTGTTACAATTAATTGAGTACAGTCAGTTACAGATTTCTTTGTTCTTTGTCCCTCCTCTGTTGGGGCGGGGGTGGGTGGTGCAAGGTTTAGAGAGGATTCTGTAGATTCCAGCTCCGCTTCAGGTTCCCTACCCCACAGTGTTACACTCATACATACCCCTGGGTCCCATGGACTGAATTCATCATCTGCTCAGGCCCCAATTGCTTTGTTTAATGCACATCCAGTTTCATTACTATGTTTCATGCATAATCAGTAGTCAAAGAACCAAATTTTGATCATACCTCAGCAGTAAGTAAGGGGTACTTGAAACTGCTGAGACAGTTTGCATAACTACAGAAAGATACTGGGAGATCAGGGAGGAGTTCTTCTTCTAGCAGATGAATGGAGATCCATTAGAGAGGATAAAAAGAACAATTCACCCAGCCTCCAAACAATCCTCTTGTCATCAATTTTAATTGCAGAGTTTTGAGCTTCTAAAGCCATGGCGGGTGTCTCCCTTGAGCATCCTCAGAGGTCTGACCAGCAACTTGATTGTATACTATTAGCAAAGATGTATGGGGTGGAGAATATCTGTAGGGCAGAGCTCATTTGTGAAAATATAAAGCATGATGCCTTTCAGAACTACCCAAGGGGGAGGGCTTACTGACATTTATCAAGAAAACCTCTTTATTCCAATCAGATAGGCTGCTAAATGTTTTAATCTACAAGTGCCCCTGGATGCTAGATCAAGAAAACAAGGCATGAAACTAAGGAAACTGTTTTTGTTTTACTTTGACCTTCAAGGTAGAGATTGGGAGCTCTGACAGGACAGTATGGCATTCTGAGCCAGTGGTTACCAGATTGCAACTTGAGAGTGATTTAAATCCTGAGTGAATGAGGGGGTGGTCCAGCTTGAATTTTATCTCTGGTACATATATTTGGTTTTGACTGCACATACAAAATTAAACAAGTAATACTTCTGCATGATATGCCATCTTTGACATTTTATTCTGCAGACAGTAAATGCTGTTTTGATGATTGCATTCTTTCCTGCTAGGTACATTAAACTGCCTTGATCAACTGTATTCACTTTTCTGATACTACAATGATACCTTAAAATGATTTTAGTAAGACCTGTCTATTCCATATTGCTGTATTACTTTAGACATATAAAAAAAGGTGCTTGCATTCCAGATATCCACCAACCTTTTTATGACAAAGTATCAGTTTCATGCTTGTTTTTGAACTGTAAGATTCAAGGTAATTACTTTGCCTTGTTAAGCTCTGTGCTGATGAATGATGAACAGGACAGTAACATCATAGGTGCTATACTGTTGGATTTTAGAATAAATTCACCTGTTTTTCTGTATTTGAATTTTACGCGTTGGTGTCCAGAGAAAAAGTGTACTTTGTTTTGAAAGTTTTTAAAATGTCAGTTTCAGGAGTACAGTATATTATAGCACTGTGAGATACAAATCTTTTTCTCTATACATTTGCACTTTGTTACCAAATATACTTGTAGCAGTACATTATGTAGAGGTCCAGTATACACAGCAATTATAAGATGAGTAAATATTTTTACTTATTTATTTTTTTTGACACAATTTTTGAAAGAGGCTGATCTGAAATTGCTTTGTTCCCAAGTATATAGAGCACATTTAGTGGAAAGATGGAACTAAGTTCCCAGAAAATATGAGACTATTTGTAAAGTTGGTTACAAATAAAAACAATAACATTAACTTTAGTTGATTGGATAAAACTAAATCTTGCTTGTCCGCAATGATCCAGGAGAGGTTTGAGAAAATGAATGAGAGAGAGATGGAGGGGCAGAAGGTGAGGCGACAGCCTAGGAAAAAGGCAATAAACATGCCACTCCAAGTGTGATGATCTGGGCCACCAGAATTCTGACTGCTCTAAGACTCCTCGAGGACCCACAAGGCTGAAGAATATGAACCTTGTATGTTTATGCCTCTGAAGAGACATGAATAGGCAGGGGAGAGTAGGCCAAGAAGAACCTGAGGAAGCATCGCCATGAGGCCCAGCCACAAATGCCTTGCAGGCCAAGAAGAACCTGAAGTTGCCATGAGGCCCAACCACAAATGCCTTGTACCCTCTTAGGTCTCTCACCTCAAAAGAATCTCTTTTGACACCATAATTAATGAGTAAGTTACACAAATCCTTGTGGACACTGCAGTTTCAAGATCAGTCCAAGTATTTTTTAAGTTTCCTACAGCACTGTCACTGGGAGCCAGGTATACGATAAACTCTAGTCATACATGAGAGATATGTTAGGAGCCATATTTCTTTCTTTTGGAATTGATGTTTGTGACGCTGTAGCAGTGCTAGGAGCTATAGAAACAGATGGTGACCCGGTGGAAGGTCCGGGTACTGCAGCTAAAAGCAAGATTTTCCCTTCTCAGCACAAGACGCACATAGCTGATCAGCTAACACAACTCACCTCGGGGGAGGGGAGAAGCAGAGTTGCTGATTGGGCACGCCCTAGCAGGAGGCGGGCTCCCCAGAGCAGAAGCAGCTTGTTAAACAGGAAGAAGGAAGAGGGAATGAGAAAGGGAAGCAGTTGGACGTTCAGAAGCAGTTGGAGAAGGAGATTCAGTTGGAGACTGAGAGAAGGAACCAACCGAGGAGGTGGAAGGAAATACAGGAACCAGATGAAGCAGGTGTGTGCTTTAGAGATGAAGTAGCCTTGGATGCCAGAGTCTTTGACTGTGAAGGAGAAACGTTCCCCGGCTGCAATTCCAGGAGAACGCGTGTAAAGCCAAGAAGCAGGTACCAGGGAGACTCAGTGCATAGCAGAAGCTTCTGGGAGCAGGAGAAGGGCGTGGCACTGAGAGACCCAAGGGTAAAGCCTATGCTTTTGGAACAGAGAGCTGACCAATGGAATGAATGGCAGACTGCTGAAAAATATCCAGGTATTCCTCAACACAAGGTACAGGGTATTTTTAATACTGATAACAGCTTTTATGCGAAGCCAGACTGTGTGAGTGCATATTTTAAAACCCAGGGAAAACCCAGGTTTTATGAGAGCAGTTGGCTGCAACCAGAAGCTTACTCAGATAAACCCTGTTTGTCTCCTCAAACTGCTGACAAGAATAACAAGCAAGCTAGCTACAAGGACCTAGCAGAGATATTTGCCAGAGACATATGCCAGAAGGTTTCAGGAGGTTCTAAGTTTGATTTACTGCCCACAAATCCTTCACCTGCAAATGAACTGATTTACCCAGCACTTGCTGACAGAGACAAGTGGGGGAGGGGTAACTCCAGTGCAGTGAATGAGCAGAGTAACCAGGCTGAAGCACTCCTGAGAGACTTTAAAGCGTTCCTAGAGAAACGTAACATTCCTGGACAGAGGGTAGTTGAACCAGTACAGAGTCCAGAAGCACCAGTACCATTGATTCATCCCTTACAGATGCAGGATTTGAGTCAGCCAATGGACTGCTCGACATGTCTTGTAGATAAGAAATAGTCAAGCAAAGCTTGTGTGGTCATTCATTATAATGTGATAAAGTGTACAATGTCAAAGTTCCTTACCTGAAGAGCTTATGAGAGAGATAAGAATAAGCTGAAACAGAAGTTGGATACAGTACATGAACTTTATTGTTTGCCTTTGGTTTAAAAGTTTTCAAGTACAACTCACATGATTGGAATGTGAAGTGCCGTGCAAAAGGACAGTTTTGAACACAGTGTTAGAAAAGCCTATCTTTTCTTTGTTCTTGTTTTGGCTGTAAAAATACATTTCCTTTACGCCTGTTCCAATTCCACCACGGAGCGGGAGAAATAAATCCTTATAAAATAAATATTCTTTATACCTGCCTTGTCATTCAACCACCACAACTACAATTTAACCTCAAGGCACACCCCTCCTTAAACCCTCAAGGTCAAGGGGCGGGTGCATGGCTATAAAGTGGCGTAGTATTTAGGATTAGGCGCAGGCGCAAAAGGAGCCACAGCAGGAGCGGCAGAAGAATTCTTCTACTGGACCCCGGCCGAAGAGCTGACGAGCCCAGCAGAGGGAGAAGGTCTGCAGAAAGGCTACAGGAGCCTATTCTGAAGTGCTTGAGATACACCTCTGCCAGGTAAAGGGTATCCACCCGGGTTGTGAAGGATACCAGGGCAAGGGTGTCCCTAGTGGTAACTGGGGAAAGCAAAAGAAAAAAAAATTTTCTAGGAAACCCAGAGAAATTAGTGTTGGGATACCGCACTTGGGTCTGTGTTTTTGTTTCCCTTACAGAGTTCCAAGATGGCGATGGATCCTAAGGAGATTTTCACTTGGATGGCGACGCAGCTAGAGCGTCAGGTCGACCTCGCGTTGGAGGCACAGCAGAGGGCCACTGCAACCCTAAAAGAGCAGCAGCAACTCCTACTGACTTTGTTGGAGGAGTGCTTGCAGGAGAAAAGGCAAGCCGCTGTACCAGCACCGGATACAGGTTTTCTTGTGACTAACAATATATAGCCGTTGGTACAGGGACTTTGTTCAACTTTGGACAACTTACCAGTCAGGACGATGTGGATGATTACCTAGAAAGCTTTGAGAGGGTAGCTCATCTCAGCTGATGGCCAAAAGAACACTGGGCCTTAAGGCTGGCCGCATCACTCACCGGAGAAGCAATGGCAGCATACCGTGCCATGCCCGCTGAGTTAGCTGGTAGTTATGAAGACGTGAAAAGGGCGATAAGGGAGAGACTGGGTCTCACTCCACTGATCTATCGCTCTCGCTTGAGGAGCGTGAGACTCAGGCAGAGCAAAACCCCAAAATCCTTATGCCATAGGATAAGAGGTTTACTTAATAAGTGGCTGACCCCAGAAGGGAGATCAGTAGACTCCATTTTGGATGAGCTAGTGTTAGAGCAATATATGGAGGCTCTACCGTCAGAAATCCGTGCCTTTCTGATCCTGCAAAATTGCAAGACTCCCCAGGAAGTGGTTGCTCTCTCTGAGAGATATGTGGAGGCAGAGTTGACTGCCCAGAGAGGTAGCGCCCCTTCCCAGGAATGGAGCACAAGGGGATCAGAAAGGACACGGAGGGTGCAAGAAGAGCCAGTGAGCATGTGCATGCCTTTCAGGAAGAATGGTGCATGTAACTTGAAATGTTATAAATGTGGACAGGTAGGACATGTACAGAAGTATTGTCATGTAAAAACTGCTCTAATTGCGGATAGCTATACGGAGGATAGACCAGGATTTATTCTAACTGTGTCTGTACAAGGGATCACCACACAAGCTTTACTAGACTCAGGAGCAGAGCTGAGTATGATCTCTGAGGAGTTCTGGAAAGCCATAGAAGCCCAACAGGCCCCTAGAAGTAATCCCTCCTGTTGATGCAGTCAAGATCAGGTGTGTTCATGGAGGAACGTCCTCATACCCTGTGTACAATCTGCACGTAGCAGGCTTAGGTGTCCCGAGAACCATCCCATTAGCAGTTGTTCCACGCCTTCCACATGCTGTTATTCTAGGCAGGAACTGGCCTCAGTTCTATAGGGAAATAAAAAGAGAATTGCAAGAGAAAGGTGCAATGGTCTCTACGAGAGCCCAGACCGCAGCCCTAGAGGGCCAAGAGAATGCATCAGAGGATCCTGGTGAAATCCTTCCCTCTGATGATGCCTTAGTGACCACTCCTGACCCCAAAGTAAAGAGGGGTAAGGCAGAAAAACGTAAGGAGCAACAGTCACGCTCCAGGAATAAGGCCGAAGTACAGGCAGGGCAAGAGCTTCCAAGGGTACCTGAGGAGCTGATGAGCAAGTTCCCCACGTTTCCAAAGGAACAGCAGGCGGACCCTGCTCTCACTCATGCATTTAAGTGGGCTCAGGAGCCTAAGGCTACATTGCCTAGATTTCTCCTCACGTCAGGTATACTCTATAGGGAGAGTAGAAATCCTTTCACAGGAGACAGCCAAAAACAGCTAGTAGTACAGACTACTTTTAAGAATATTGTGCTACGGTTAGCACATGACCACCCGGTAGGGGGACATAAGGGCAGTCAAGGGACCCTCGACCAGATTTTAGCTAGGTTTTACTGGCCCGGTGTTTTTAAAGAAACGACCTGGTTCTGCGAGGCCTGCCCCACTTGCCAACGTGTCTCCGCGACCCATTCCAAGGATGTTCCCATGATACCATCTCCGGTGATCAAAGACCCACTCCATAGGATAGGGATAGACATAGTGGGACCACTGATTAAAACGCCTAGAGGGTTTCGTTACATCCTAGTGGTAGTGGACCATGCCACACAATTCCCGTGGGCCATACCACTCCGCTCTACTTCTGCAAGAGTGATAGCTAATGAGCTTATTAAATTATTCTGCGAAGTAGGTTTCCCTAGGGAAGTCCTCACCGATAGGGGGAGCAACTTCCTCTCGAAATACCTCATGCAAGTCTGGGATGCCTTTGGGATCCAGCACATCAAGACAGCGGCATACCATCCTCAGACAAATGGTCCAGTTGAAAGACAGAACCAGACGCTCAAGAGAATGCTACGAAGAAGTCTGGAGGCTGAGATGGACCAGTGGGATGTGATGCTTCCTTTTGTTCTCTACGCCTGTAGAGAGAGAAAACAAGCCTCATTGGGAACGGCGCCATACGAGTTGTTGTATGGTAGGTCTCCCCGCGGAATCCTTGACATTCTGAAGGAACAGTGGGTGGAACCGGACACCCAGGAGGTAGAAGTTTCAGATTTTTTAAGAGACTTAAGGAAGCGGCTACGCCAAACCTCACAGGTGGCAGTAGAAAACCTGCAGCGTAGTCAGCACAAGCAAAAGTCCTATTACGATGGGAATACCAAACAGCGTCAACTAGTGATAGGCGAGAAGGTGATAATAATGGTGGCAGGGACTGAACCGAAATTCGAGAGCCACTGGAAAGGCCCATGTCAGATTGTACGTCCCGTAGGACCCGTCTCATATCTAGTTGAGAATAAAAAGGGTCGTAGGCAAGTCTACCACATCAATGTGTTAAAGCCATGGCATGATAGGGTAGCCTTGGCCCAGGTAGCCACAGTAGTCTCTCCGAAGCAAAGACATGCAGTACAACCCTCTAACCCAGAGTCCATAAGATGTATCACGTGCTGTCCGGATTCTCCTAAACCAGCCCGTGATATCTTAAGGGGGGGGGGGATCTGTGACGCTGTAGCAGTGCTAGGAGCTATAGAAACAGATGGTGACCCGGTGGAAGGTCCGGGTACTGCAGCTAAAAGCAAGATTTTCCCTTCTCAGCACAAGACGCACATAGCTGATCAGCTAACACAACTCACCTCGGGGGAGGGGAGAAGCAGAGTTGCTGATTGGGCACGCCCTAGCAGGAGGCGGGCTCCCCAGAGCAGAAGCAGCTTGTTAAACAGGAAGAAGGAAGAGGGAAGAGGGAATGAGAAAGGGAAGCAGTTGGACGTTCAGAAGCAGTTGGAGAAGGAGATTCAGTTGGAGACTGAGAGAAGGAACCAACCGAGGAGGTGGAAGGAAATACAGGAACCAGATGAAGCAGGTGTGTGCTTTAGAGATGAAGTAGCCTTGGATGCCAGAGCCTTTGACTGTGAAGGAGAAACGTTCCCCGGCTGCAATTCCAGGAGAACGCATGTAAAGCCAAGAAGCAGGTACCAGGGAGACTCAGTGCATAGCAGAAGCTTCTGGGAGCAGGATAAGGGCATGGCACTGAGAGACCCAAGGGTAAAGCCTATGCTTTTGGAACAGAGAGCTGACCAATGGAATGAATGGCAGACTGCTGAAAAATATCCAGGTATTCCTCAACACAAGGTACAGGGTATTTTTAATACTGATAACAGCTTTTATGAGAAGCCAGACTGTGTGAGTGCATATTTTAAAACCCAGGGAAAACCCAGGTTTTATGAGAGCAGTTGGCTGCAACCAGAAGCTTACTCAGATAAACCCTGTTTGTCTCCTCAAACTGCTGACAAGATTAACAAACAAACTAGCTACAAGGACCTAGCAGAGATATTTGCCAGAGACACATACCAGAAGGTTTCAGGAGGTTCTAAGTTTGATTTACTGCCCACAAATCCTTCACCTGCAAATGAACTGATTTACCCAGCACTTGCTGACAGAGACAAGTGGGGGAGGGGTAACTCCAGTGCAGTGAATGAGCAGAGTAACCAGGCTGAAGCACTCCTGAGAGACTTTAAAGCGTTCCTAGAGAAACGTAACATTCCTGGACAGAGGGTAGTTGAACCAGTACAGAGTCCAGAAGCACCAGTACCATTGATTCATCCCTTACAGATGCAGGATTTGAGTCAGCCAATGGACTGCTCAACGTGTCTTGTAGATAAGAAATAGTCAAGCAAAGCTTGTGTGGTCATTCATTATAATGTGATAAAGTGTACACTGTCAAAGTTCCTTACCTGAAGAGCTTATGAGAGAGATAAGAATAAGCTGAAACAGAAGTTGGATACAGTGCATGAACTTTATTGTTTGCCTTTGGTTTAAAAGTTTTCAAGTACAACTCACATGACTGGAATGTGAAGTGCCGTGCAAAAGGACAGTTTTGAACACCGTGTTAGAAAAGCCTATCTTTTCTTTGTTCTTGTTTTGGCTGTAAAAATACATTTCCTTTACGCCTGTTCCAATTCCACCACGGAGCGGGAGAAATAAATCCTTATTTTATTTATTTATTTTATTTATTACATTTTCTTTTATACCGCGCTATTTAAGATCAGTGCGGTTTACAATAAACATTGAACTACACATCTCATTTTGGTGATTTGTGCTTACAATGAACATTTAACAAACTCGGGTATACAATGAACAAATAAATATTCTTTATACCTGCCTTGTCATTCAACCACCACAACTACAATTTAACCTCAAGGCACACCCCTCCTTAAACCCTCAAGGTCAAGGGGCGGGTGCATGGCTATATGTTATAAAATGTTGCAAAATAATAGTTTTATATTATAGATTGTTTAGATAGTTGCTATTTAGAATGAGCACCTATGCCAATTTAGAACTGCACCAATTAAGTTAGTTTACAACAATACTACGTTTCTAACAATTGTTTTAGCAGCCTTGCCAAATAAGGATACATTAGTATGGTATAAAACACATGAGAAGGACCTATGTATGTAGTTGGTGGAATGATGCAAGTGGTGAAAAAGTGTTGGGAGGGATGAAGTGGTATATTAAGAGGAAAGACTCTGATGGACAGTAAACTGATGAAGGTAATTTAATGATATGAAGTGATGAAACTGGCTAATGAATATATAAAAAAAAAGAATGATGAGCACTTTATTCAACTATGCCGTCTCCAGAATCTTCAATTTAGGAAGTCATCTAAGCCCCAACACAAAACTCAACAATTAGAAATAGACACCTGGAGACAGGCTAGGTGCACCTTGCATCCTGATGAGCTTTGGAAAAACCCACACTGACCATGTGGTACTTCCAGATGCTTTTTTTTTGCCTTACTTTTCCTCTGTATGTCCTGGCCAGGCATGCAGAGGCAAAGGTGGATAAATTGATGACAAATTCTCACAAAAATTGGTATAATTCTAAAAACTTGCCAAAATCACAGAACATGTGTGTGCAAATTGTCTGATCTGTAAACATGTAAAGATCAGTCAAGGGCATAATGGAATATTTCCCACCAGCAAAGGAATCTCCGGTGATAGTGGATCAAGGAGTGGAAGGAGGATCCGCTGACTCCCCAGTGGCAAGGCCCGTATACCGTTCTGCTAGCCACCCCCATGGCCATCAAAGTAGCTGAGGTTGCTCCGTGGATTCATCACACCCGTGTCAAGGCCGCTGCACCAGAACCCGTCCCAGCCTGGACTGCTGTCACGATTCCAAACCAGCCCCTGTATCTGAAACTTAAAAAAGGACACTTCTACTCAAAGATTGATTTCGTTGAACAACTGACAGACTCTGTATTGCTTGTACTGCCTGAGACTGACCTACCTCACATTCTAGACCAGGATGAATAGAGGTGCCTTAGTTCTACTGTTACCCCTATCCTTCACTGTTCTCTCACCTACACCCTCGACACCTTGGTAGAACGCAAGACGGCTACCTCTGTTATGGCCCTGACCCAATATACCCCTCTGCGGCTTGCCTCCAGTAATACTGCCCTCTACCGCCCCTGGCAGTTGGGCGGCTTAGATATCCGGCGTTGGGATCTATACTGCAGCTGAAAAACATCGCAATTTCACGGTGCTTCTACATCAACACATAGCAGTACTTCTGAAGTTAAGTACTAAAGTAGTCTATCTCATATTGGTTGCACTAATGAAGCTATTATTTAAAACAACATAAAATATTTTTTTGCAACAGTAGAGAAGTTTGATTAAGAACATTTACAGATGGCTATATCCTTTAAGTTCCACTTTGAGGCGCAGTGAATTTTTTGATCACATGGAAGAAGTCTTGAGAGAATCCATTCATTTTGAGACAATTATTTAAAAAAAAATTTTATGAGATAAAGCTTTTGTGAAATACATTCGATAAAATATTGAGTTTAAATAAAGAAAGGAAGATAATGGTCAGAGTGTACATAACATAAAGGTCATTGATGTAAACAGCAGCAGAATCAAAAGACGGTACTTAGTGCCCCTTTGCAAAGTAAGCTGCGATGTTTTAAACTGAGACCTTGGTACACGAAAAACATTATGTTCTACTAGTTTCATAAGGTAAACATTCAAGCAGAAAATCTTTTTCGTATCTATAGCAATAGCTGCTTGATAACATGACCAAGTTTTTGTAGTATATACTGGCAGGACAATAGCAGGCAGCCAAAATGCCCCCACATGACCTTTTGCAGCACTTTAAGCAGGTCTGGTCCCTCCCTCCTCCAACGCGATTTCACAGCAGGGAGGGACAGATTTGCTTAAAGTGCCAGTACCATTCAGATCGGGCACATGCGCTCCTCCTCCTCCCCATACCTCCGTCCAGCGCTGCCTGCTCTTTCCCTGTTGCCAGTGCTGCCATGAAAAAAACAGAGGGCGGCAGCAGCAGGGAAAGAGCAGGCAGTGCTGGATGGAGGTATGGGGGGAGAAGGGGGGAGTGCGCCCGAGCTGCAAGTCGCACAGGGCACAATTGCAGCTCGTTACGGCCCTGTGTGCAAACATCTTGCATTTCCTCCATATAATCTAATTGGCTTTTTATTATTATTATTACTAAGCATTTATAAAGCGCTGCAAGATACGAAGCACTGTACAAACATAAAAAGAGACAGTCCCTGCCCGTTAGAGCTCACATTCTAGTCAAGACAAAATATGAAATAAATTAGATAATACAAATAACAATTAACAAGACAAGAACAAATGTTTACGGAGAGAACAAGAAAGGACGAGTTAGGAACAAAAAGCAATAGTGAAGAAATGGGATTTCAATTTGGATTTGAAGATGGCCAGGGAGGAGGCTTGGCAGACAGAAACAGGTAGAGAATTCCAGGAAAAGGGTGCAGCCAGTTGAAAGGAGCGAAGTCTAGAATTAGCAGTACGAGTAAAAGCATAGATAAACGAAGACAATTAGATGAGCGGAGTAGGCGAGAGGGGGTGTAGGTAGAGATGAGGGATGAAAGGTAATGAGGGGCAGAAGAATGAATACATTTATAGGTTAGAAGGAGGAGTTTGAACTGGATATGGAAGCGGATGGGGATGGGGAGCCAGTAAAGTGACATGAGGAGAGGAGTAATGTCTGAAAAATGAGACTGACGGAAAATCAGATGAGCTGCAGAATGTTGAATAGACTGGAGAGGAAAGAGGTGGTTAGCAGGGAGGCCAGCAAGGAGAAGGTTACAGTAATCAAGGCGGGAGGTGATTAAAAAGTGGACAATCAGTTTAGTAGTGTTATCAGAGAGAAAGGGGCGAATTTTGGAGATATTGTAAAGAAAGAAATGGCATGTTTTAGCAATGTATTGGATATGTAAAGAGAAAGAGAGAGATGAGTCAAAGATAACACCAAGGTTTCGCCGAAGAGACAGGAAGGATAACAGAGTTATCCACAGAGATTGAGAAAGGGGAAGGAGGAGGGGAGGCATTAGGGGGAAAGACAAGGAGTTTACTTTTGGCCATGTTCAGCTTCAAGTGGCGGTAGGACATCCAGAAAGCAATGTCAGAGAGGCAGGCCGAGATCTTAGCATGAATTTCAGGAGAGATAACAGGCGTAGAGAGGTAGATTTGAGAGTTGTCAGCATAGAGATGATAGTGAAAGCCATGGGAAGAGATAAGGGCAGCAAGGGATTGGGTATAGAGAGAGAAGAGGAGCGGACCTAAGACAGAACCTTGAGGTACACCCACAGGTAAGAGGGTAGAAGAGGAGGAGGAGCCACCGAAGTACACACTGAAAGAGCGGTGGGAGAGATAGGAGGAGAACCAAGAAAGTACAGAGCCTTTGAAACCGAGTGAAGACAGGGTGATAAGGAGAAGATTGTCGTCAACGGTGTCAAAGGCAGCAGAGAGATCCAGAAGAATGAGGACAGAATAAAAGCCTTTGGACTTAGCCAGAAACAAATCATTGGCGACTTTGGTACGGCTTTTTGATTTGGTTCAGTCTCTGATTGGATTTCTGAAAAAGCAATATTTAATATAGGGGGGCGCCATCTCATTCTTCGCCTCAGGCAGTAGATTGCCTTGAGCCACCCCTGCCTGTGCCTCTAAAACTTGTAACAAATCCCAAATACCCCAGTTCAACCCAAGTTTACCAACCCTGTTCTCTGTAAGTCCAGTCTGGTCTTCCAAGACTGGACAAAGTTAATGTTAATTGTAAACCGAGCTGAATTTGAAAAGCGCAGTATAGAAAAAATTTTAAATAAATAAATAAATAAATATGGCTTCCTCATGTTTCTCCAGTGTGTCTGTGCATAGCATAAGACCATTTACATATTGTCACAAGGTCACAGAGTTCCCTTCCCATCCCTCTCTAAAATTTTGCAGATGCTGACTCAAAACTCAGTTAAAAATTGAGGGACTCTCTACATACCCTTGTGGTAGTTGGGACTAGGCATACTGCTGTTCTTCGTACGCAAATGCAAATAATTCCTGCGAAGCCTTGGCTAAAGGCAATGTCCAAAAGGCATTGCTTAAATCCACCACAGAGAACCACTCATACAGGGGACTGTCACCCGTCCACATTCCCACCGGATCTGGTACTACTGGGAACTCCACTACCAGCATTTCATTCAACGTCCTCAAATCGTGAACCAACCTCCATTTACCATTAGGCTTACATACTGGGCATATGGGAGTGTTATAGGGGCTCAGGGTGCAGTATAGAACTCCTTACTTCACCAATTCTTTTACCTGCTCTCTGATTCCCCTGCATGCTTCTGCTGACAGAGGATTCTGCTTCACCCTTGGCCCTTCACACCCCTCCTTAAGAATAATCTCCACTGCTTGTACCTCCCAATGTAATGCCACATCTAGATCGATTGCTGCCCATATCTCCAGGGGGGCCTGATCCATAATCCTGGATCCTACCTCCCAGGATTTCTCAGATCCCAAACTGAACTAATGCCATTGATATGGAAAGTATTCATGTAGCTCCAGATCGGGAAAGAAATCCTCTTCCTTAACTGTTCCTGTTAAAAAGAATCCCTGTAAAGGATATTCTTCTCCTTCTATTTCCCCTCTCATCTCCACTTGGTGCTTCAAAAGCCACATCAGATCCTTTGAAGTTCTCCTCCCTCTCCGAAATATTACTGTTACTCACCACATGTCCTCACAGCTCTCTATAGATCCTTTTGCATAGACTGCTCCACATTTTTCTTGATAATTAAGGGACAATACCTGAACCCGCTTAATCCCTGTCTCCCATCTCTCTGGGCCCTGCAAAAGTGACCTATTATCTGGCGGCAAGGTTTTAAATTCACCACCTTATCTCCCCACACCTGAACTACCAACTGCTGCACGTGTTCTACTGATTCCTTGTCTAAAATACATACTGGATTCTGTTCTTCCCACCGGTGTGCCTGGGGGGTTGTTAACTTCATTGGCAACATAATTGGGCACACAGTACATTGTATCTGGATATCAAATTTCTCCAACAAATCCCTTCCCAAAAGATTGGCCGGTGACTCTGGTGCATATACGAGGGTCGTTTTTATTTCAACCTCCGATCGCTCCGTGCAGACGCTACGCGGGCAGCAGAAAGCGGGCATGCACTGTAGGCGACTGCGCAGCTCTCGCACTACACACTCCGCTATTGTTGACATTCAGGCTTCAGTCGGCGTTGCGCTACAGCCACGTAAACATGTCCGCATTATTGATGCTCCCTCCAAGTGTGAATTGCGAAGTGTGCTTCGTTTTCTACAGGCTGAAGGCCATAGTGCTGCAGAAATCCATCGGAGAATGAGTCGTGTGTATGGGGAACACTTCATGAGTGATGGTGTTGTGCGTGAATGGTGTCGAAAGTTTAAAGATGGCCGTAATGATGTGCATGATGACAGAATGGTTAAAGAAAACCGTAGATTCACCATTACTGCTTTGTCTACGGAATTTCCAGAAGTTTCAAGGTCTGTTTTGTAAGACAAAAGACTTTGTGCACGTTGGGTCCCAAAGATGTTGACGGACGGCCACAAAACTCGACGAATGGCAATGAGGACCTTCAAACCAACGTCAAGGACTACTTGAATTCATTGGAGGCAACTTTCTCTGCAGAGGGTATTGAAAAGCTTGTCCACAGATATGACAAATGTCTCAATCTCTTCGGTGATTATGTCGAAAAGTAACCGTAAGTGTACCAATCTTTTGGTAATAACATTATTGTTTTATATGAACTTGTCTTTTATTTATAGCCTATCGGAGGTTGAAATAAAAACGACCCTCGTAGGAGGGGGGCTACCACCTTAAATCCTTCTATCACAATTTCTAAAGGTTGGGTGTAACTCAGACTTTTGGATTCCCCAATAAATCCTACTGTTTTTAATTTCTTTTCTGATAAAAGGAATGGCCCCTCTCCTTCTGCCCCTATGGTGGACACAGTGGCTTCAGTGTCCAAAATGAACACTGTTTCCACATCCCCAACACTCGCCTTAATGTAAGGATTGGCTTTACCAATTTGTGCCACCAAGGGGTACTGTCCTAGTCAGTATTGCCTGCCTTGTCTCCCTCCATCACATTCCCTGCTAAAATGTCCTTGACGTCCACAGTTGCAGCATATGGGTCCTCCTCTTCCCCTATATCTGTTCATCCCACTACCAAGGCAGCAGCCCAGGATCCTCCACATGAGTTCCTACGAGGTGCTGGATTTGTCTCCTCTCTTCTCCTGCCCCTCTATGCATGACCTGCATTAGCTGACATCCTAACTCCTCCACTTGTTGACCCAATGTCCAAACCTCTGCTCCTGAGCTCCTTTTTCTTTCTTTTGTGCTGGCCCTTTGCTTCACAAAATGATCAATGTGTGATAAAATAGCATTCCAGTTCTTATGTGGCAATCACACTACTCCCTCTAAAGCCCTCTGCACCTCCGCCAGCAAGCCGGCTTTCGTTATCTGGAAAAATACAGCATGTCCAATTGCATCCCATAAATGCCCAGTTTCACGCTGCCAAGCCTGTTATATTTCACTCACCCACTCATACACTCCTTGTCCTTCTTTCCAAGTCATAGAAGTCACTATCCCAAAATCCTGTACATCTGGATACATGACCCGAAGAGCTCCCCACAACTTCTGGCTATATTGAGCTATCCCAGCCCCATCAAACCAGTGATCCTGCAGGGTGACAGCTGGCAATCCTGCCAGCCTAAATACCTCCTCTGTTCTTCCCTGAATTAACCTGGCCAAAATGCCTTTCAGATTACCGAGGGCTTCTGATGTCCTGATTCCTCAAAATTCGCTATCCAAGGGGAAGCTCCTCTCACTAAGGGGGGTAATGTTCTAGCCACATTTTACATATCCATAAAGCTCCATGGTATATATTTTAGTAAAGGTGGATTCCCTGCTGCTCCCAGATGCAGGTTTAACACCGAGGGCAGTGCTTTCACTGACAGCCCCTTCTTTTCATATCTTTCCCATATCTCCAACCCTTCCTTCATGTATTTAGAGTCCCACTGCGGGTCCCCCAAACCCCCTACAATGCATTTCCTAGCCAAATCCATATCCCGAGGTTCAAAACTGCCCTGTCTTGGCCACAGAGTGAATTGCGAAGATAGACTCTGTCCACCGTGCCAGACAATCACTCTATTTCCATACATAATACCCACTCTCCCCGGCACCATCATCAGCTCTTCTCTCCGGAGGATCGAGCCTCCTGCACCGGGAGGGACTGCAGCCAGCTGATCATCCCCTGCCCAATCGGGGCAGCCACATGCTTTTAAATTTCGCTGCGCCGGCAGGCGCCCACCACAAGGACTCCCCCCGGCACCATCATCAGCTCTCCTCTCCGGAGGATCGAGCCTCCTGCACCGGGAGGGACTGCAGCCAGCTGATCATCCCCTGCCCAATCGGGGCAGCCACGTGTTTTTAAATTTTGCCGTGCCGGCAGGCGCTCACCACAAGGACTCCACCCGGCACCATCATCAGCTCTTCTCTCCGGAGGATCGAGCCTCCTGCACCGGGAGGGACTGCAGCCAGCTGATCATCCCCTGCCCAATCGGGGCAGCCACGTGCTTTTAAATTTCGCTGCGCCAGCAGGCGTGCCCGCGCCTGAGGGTCTCGCCAGAGGGCCCTTTGGCGTGGCCCTTAAACGGGGCACTAGAAAACAACCGTCCTTCCGTCATCCACGTTTGGTTTGTCTCCTGGGACCACCTAGCTCCAGGATTCGTTCACCAATAACAAGTCACCCCAGCTACTTCTCGATTACTTCTCGTTTTTGGGTCATCAGGAACAGCACTGCTCATTGGCACATAGATCTACATAATCAAACAGCTGAGCTCCCTGGAGGTCGAGCTCGCTCCCAACTTCACACAGACAATCTGCTGACCACCGCAAGTATACTACAGCCAAATGAACTGTCAAATGAACTGTCTGTAACTATTATAGCACTGCCTGACTGATATACCTCATTGTTGACGCTTTCTCCAACTGTAAACTATCACTGTAGTACTGCTACTATTAGGTAATTAACCTGTGATGTTATTATCATTGCCTGACTGAACAACCTGACTGAAAAACCTCACTGATAACCGCATTTCCAATTTAATACTCTCCCATTAATAGTGCTACCTCCTGCTATCTGCGGGCTCTCACATGTTACCTTTTTCTACCTACTGAAATAAAGTAACAAAGTGACAAATACCACTTTACTAAGGAAACAAACTGCACAACTAGTTACATAAGCTGTTTGCATTGCTGTGCACCGCTTTCTCTGCTGATTATTCCAGTGCACTCAAATAACTCCTCTTTAGCTGACCACGCTGCCTATAACCATGTCCCCATCATGTATCAAATACCTCACCTAGTCCCCATTATGCTTATTGCATCGATCCCCGTCCTAACACTTGCCCTTGACCCTGGCATTAAGCAGATCCCTATCCTTTATGGCATGGGAAGATGCTCAATGGAATATCCCTGCCACTCCACCATGAGAACCAGAATACCCTATTCACACCTCCTACATATCCCGTTGCTGCTCTCTGACAAGGACCCGACTGAGAGGCACAAGTCCAATTGTCTACTCAAGTGCGCCTTAATAAACGCCAGATCTATACGTTCCAAATGGCCTGCAGCTATTGATCTGATAACAGCACATAACCTCGACACACTGCTGATAACGGAGACATGGCTAACCGACAATGACAACGTCCTCATCAACCAGATGATTCCACCAGAATTTTCCATCTATGCCTGTCACAGATCTAACCAGAGAGGTGGTGGCACACTCATTCTCGCCAAATCGGACCTCCAATTCAAACTGAGCAATACCACCAGCACACCACACCTTGATGCTCTTTCCATATCTAATAGGAGCTGTACGATCAATCTACTCTATCGAGCTCCGTCACCCTCCCCAGAGGACCTTCCATCAATAATCAACATTGCATGTAACTCTCCTAACCCACAAGCCCCTAACTGGCTAGTGGGTGATTTTAACCTACCCTCGTTACAAACCTCACACTCCTCAGCATTCCTTGAAACCATGTGACAATTAGGATATGAACAACTTATTGACGCTCCCACCCATATCAAAGGAAGCACATTGGATTTAATTTTCGCTCCTCAAGCGGTACTCAACACATCTCAGAAGCTCCTGATCTCCATAACCCCTGTACCCTGGTCTGATCACAATTTACTCCTCTTTTACATCCCCACTGAACACCGCACCACCGACAGCAACAAAGCAGGTCGCCCCCCAAGCGCCCTTGAAACACGCTTCTGTTCTTTCAATAAGATCGAAGCCTTGAAGAAAATCCTACCTGCCCTCCACAAGGACTTACCTTCCCAAGATGACCTAGTAGCCAACTGGGACAGCACATTGAAAGCCGCTGCCTGCATCCCTGCTACTGACAGGATCAAGACCAAGGGCAAACATAAACCATGGTTCTCCTCTGATCTACAAGAATCTCTCCTCCACCTGCGCAGACTTGAGAGATGCTGGCGTTCCTCCCGGTCTCCTGATGCACTCTGCTCATACAATTCATACTTATAAACCCACCGGAGGACGACAATGGAGAGAAGAAAGAAATACCACTCGGAAATACTAATGCAGTCCTTAAACAAGCCACATGACCTCTTCAACATTGTTAAATCCTTAACAGGTGATCCAACCACAACTCAACCACCTATGCCACACCCTCAAGATTATGCCGAATACCTACAATCAAAAATGATACAGACTAGTTTGATCCTCACAGCACCAGCACCATCCACCCCACAAACTATGACCCAACTAGCCACGCTTGACAATTTCTCTCAGGTATCCAACAAAGAGATTGAAGAAATCATAGCAGCTATTAATTTAACTACCGCACCAAATGACCCCTGCCCAGCTAGATAGATCAAAGAACTACGACATGAACTTAGCCCAACTATAAGCAAGATCGTCAACTATTCCTTCTCAACTGGATCCTTCCCACAGAGCCTGAAGCATTCATCCATCCGCCCGCTCCTGAAGAACAGCAAGCTAGACCCAACAAAAGTCGAATCTTTTAGACCTATCTCAAGTATCCCTCTACTAGCAAAAATCATGGAAAAAGTAGTTCAGCGACAAATACAACAACATGTTGACTCAGAAGCTCCCCTGGACCCCTCACAACACGGTTTTAGAGAAGATCATGGTGTTGACACCCTCCTCACAACCCTCTTCAATAACCTAATCATAGGCATTGACAATATCCACCAAGGGTTCATTCTCATCTTTCTCGACATAGCTGCCGCATTTGATTCAGTAAACTGCAATACCCTCCTACTGTGCCTCCAAGATAAGGGCATCCAAGGTCTAGCCCTGAACTGGTGCAAATCTTACTTATCCGATAGACAGCAGCAAGTCAGAACAGGTGAAGCAATATCTGATTCATTCCCCCTTAAACAAGGTGTCCCTCAGGGATCCTCCTTGTCCGCACTAATGTTCAATATCTATATGCAACCAATCTGTGATTTGATACGTACCTTCAACATTCAATGTCTTGCATATGCCGATGACATCCTGATGTATGCTCCATTCAACGTAAAACAACCAGATTATGCATCAATAGTTCATTGCTTTCAAGCTGTATCAAACTGGCTCCTCAAACAGAATCTACGTATAAATCACAACAAAACAGACGTTCTATTCGTTACACGTAATCCAACATTCATACCCCCTGCCTCATTACAGGTAAACAACATTGAGCTGAAGGCACAACCCACAATCCGATACTTAGGGATTACATTAGATCAGCGGCTTGATATGTCAGCACACATCAAGAAAGTAACGAACGCAATTTACCACAAGATTCGATCCCTACGTAACCTCCAACCTTTACTTGACTACTCCGACTTCCGCACTATCTTCCAAGCCTTGGTATTACCACACCTGGATTTTGCCAATATCATTCTACACGGTCTCCCTCAATCTACTCTAAACCCCCTCCGCCTGGCCATGAATACAGCCGCGAGAATTCTCGTAGGTGCTCCACGCTCAGAGCACATAACTCCAATACTGAAGAGTTTACACTGGTTACCCATCCAGGCCAGAACCCTATATAAAACCCTGGTCATGACTTTTAAAGCCTCAAAGAGCCCATCTCTATCACCTATCAGCAATATCATACATGTCACTCAAGCTAACAGATCCAGGAGATCTGTGACATTGAACTCCATTGACCTTCCGAAACTCCTTACAAAATGCTCTAAATCAACAGCCTCTAGAGCCTTCTCATTGTTTGCGCCCAGAGCCTGGAATGCCCTTCCATCCGAAATCAGAGCCATCACAAGCCTAATGACGTTCAGAAAGGCCTTAAAATATCATTTGTTTCTAATATACTACCCTGAAGCTACTCCGAATGAACATAGCCCTCATGCTGGTCTTTCCCACTTGACCCCAGTAGAAAATGGTTAATCATGCCGGTTCATACTTGCACACTCTACCCATACCGTATTTATACTGTACTTGTGATTTATTTATTTACCACTACCATGTAATTAATAATTACCATTTTCTTGCGATTTATGTATTTACTACTACCATGTAATTAACCAAAAATATACCATGTATAAATAGTTAACCTTGCTTACCGTCACATTTTTGTATATAGTTAACCCTGTTTACTGCCAAGTTTTTGTACCCTGTTCATTGTGAACTCTCTGCCGTGATTCCAGTGTTTGCTCAGTCCAAGACTTCTGTCTGGACTCTGGTTCCTCCTGGGTTTGTGCTCCCTGTTTCTCCTGGGTTTGTGCTCCCTCCTCCCTATCTCTTTGCTTCTGAGAGCTTAAATCTTTGAGTGTGAAAGGCGTTTTCCTAGCTCTTCCCCCCACGTGTTTCTCATTTGCATTTTGTGTTGCCATGGAGGCAGGGTGTGGTCTGTACTCAGCCCTCTCAATCATGTGGCTTTTCTCTCTCTGCTTTGACTTAACTGATTGCCTGCCTGAGCCATGCTTTGACTCAGAAGAAAAAGTTATAAAAGGAACCCTTTTTCTATGCCTGCCAGTGTCCTCATTACCACAATATACAATGAGCATTTGCAGGCCATCTCCTTTTCGGAAGATAGGATGCAAATCCCGGCCTTCAAAAGTTCTGTCCCATTATATAGTTTTCTTTTCAAACTAGTCCCTTTGTTTTAACTCCAGGCATCTGGATTTTCTCATCTATTCTTCGTTTGTCCTCTCATGTCTGCACCTCCATTCCTGTTGACCTTTTGTATGCCCATGTTTGTAACCATTTGCTTGGACCTTTGTCAAATTTATTCCTTGTTATCTGACTTTTCCCCACTTTACCTGATTTGTTTTCTCTTCTCTCATTTTAAGAAATACAGGAAATATATCTCGTTAGCTCCCCATGTACTGACAACTATACTAGGGGCCATTTGTTCTTCTTCATGCTAAGCTGGCATGTTTATTGCTTGTGATGCCTTCTCTCTATGTGCCCTGTAGATAAATGTGGGGTTTTTTTCACATTTCTTCCGTCTGATGTCACCTAATACCTCTAGCAACTCATGGAGCACATCAAATGCAAATGCCAGCATTTTGGATAACATTTTAGATGTTCTGTGTTAACCCTTTCACACTGACTCTCACACCTGGCACTTGGGATTTGTAGACCTGCATTATACTGCATATAAAATACAGCAGAAGAAAACAAATGAAAATATCGCAAAACCTCACCCTGTCTCACTACTGATGCCAGAAGAAGAGGCACCGGGGGTTACTATTGTCCCACTTAGAACCACGTTGGGTGTCTGAGTTTTGTGGCACCCTTGGGTTTAAATTTGGATCTTGAATGGCAGGTCTTTCTCTAATCTGTGACATTTCATTATTACCTGATGCTCACTTTTAAATACTAAGTAAGGCTGGAAACAGCAGCCAGAGGGCATTAGGGACATATTTGACCAGGTGAAAAGTGGTATAAAAGCACAGCTAAATAAATAAATATTTAGGGCAACATCTCATCCAAGGCGTAAGAACATATTTTTCATAAGCTTGTGGAACATTCAGAGACTCCTGAATATCTAATATTATTTTCCCTCTGGAAGCCAAAAATCCTTTGGTTGAATTCAGTCCCCCAAAACTATTTTGGTTCATTGTACATGTTTACAGTCCTACTGCACTGAAAGGATCATTTACAAAACTGTAAGCCAAGTAGGATGATAAGATGAGGTCTTACATTATTCTGCTTTTAAATTTAATTTATAAGCTCTATGGAGCAGGAACTGACTCTTCTGTGTGTCTGCACAGCGTTGTGTATGTCTAGTGCTCTTATATAAATAATCCCTTAATCCCCCTTCCGTACACACCCCCTCACCTACCCAGAACTCCACTAGGCAAAGTAACTCACCAAGCATCCTGTGGGAATTAGAGACCATGTTGGTATTTAAACGCAACATTCTCTGACACCTAGTCCTAAATGAGAGATGAGATAATCCAAAATTTGTGACCTGTGCAGAACTGTCTTTAGACTGGAGCAGTGTCAGGTGTGGTAATGAGTTGCTGGGTCTCTAGCTCTCTAGATTTATACTAGGCATGTGCAGGCCAAAAAAAAAAACAACTTTAGCTCAGCCTCATTTAAAAAGAACATTTTTTTTGTGATTTTTGAGCTTTATTTTTCATTTATTTGCACATATTCATTTTAATAGCATGTATACAGTGCATACTATGACATTAGTAGACACGCAAATTAATTGTGCACTCATACATTCATAGGTATATATGTGCACAAATAATTTGAGCACACTTTTATTTTTTAGACACCCAAATGAATGTGCAAACTATCCTGCAATGCCATATATATATATATATATATATATATATATATATATATATATATATATATATATATATATGGAAAGAGAGATCATTATTCTTAAATGAGTTGGAAAATACAGTTTTAGGAAGGAAAAGCTCCTCAGCACTATAGCATCATCCAGATCGGGTCTGGCATGGAGCAGATTTCAGGTTCTCTTCAGGCTACCTCAGACTTATCTCATGATAATTCTGGTGCTCAGGGCTGCTTTAGATCTATATTAGGTGGGAAGTCAGGATAGAGATGAAGAGAACCCACTGATCATGTGTTCAGCCAATGATTAAGACCCGGCCACGAATCACCGCGGCCGGACACAGGCAAAGCAGCGGCAGGCCAAGGATTAGCTTTGGTGGGGAGGGGGGTGGGGGAGAGGTCAGGAGAGGGTGGGCCATAGCCAGTGATAAAGGGAGCTGCAGGAGCTGCGGCTCGTCCTTTTCCTGCCCTCCCTCTTTCCCTCGTCAGGAGGACCAGAGTGCGGCCAAACAGTGCAGCCAATCAGGTGTGCAGGCAAACAGAGGACCGGCGTGCAGGAAGGCAGCACTTGCGCCCCACGTGCAGCATCGCAAGGACTACACGGGCAGCAAGGTAATAAAGTATAACTTAAAGAAGTGGGGATCAGCGACTAGGGAAGGAGGGGGACGATCTGGCCTTGTGCGAGGCAGCAGAGCGCAGGTAAAAATGGATTGTCCGGTCGCACACTTATCATTGGGTGCTAGGCCGAAAGCTGCGAAAGCTGCAAAATAGGGCCCAGCGTCCCGAAGCACATGGGACCATAGTATAATAAAAAAATATATATATAAATACAGATTCGGCGTTAGAGGCCTCTTAGGCCAGGCGGGAACATTTTTTAAAAAAAAGAGTGCGCCAGAGGTGAACCCGAGCCGCACATGGAGGCATTTGCAAGGTATGATTGTAGGATGTATAAAGAAGCATGGCAAACTACAAACTACAATTGAGCTTGCAACAAAAGGGAAAAGCGAGGCTGCCATCTAGGGGACACAAAGCAAAACTGCAGTCTTGGTACTGCAAAAAAAAAAAAAAGTTTGAAATTTATTGGAAGACACTTTAGCGGTGTAATGGCACGGAATGATTAATAATTAAATTATTGAAATACATCAAATGCATATTAATTTTATAAAAAATGTTTGAATGAGGAAGAGAGTAGGGGAATACAAAAGGAGAGGGATTATAAGGCAAGAGTGGTCCAGGAGTTAATCAAGGTGGCTAGGCAAGTCCTAATGTAGTATTTGTTGTATTCTGCCCTGCCTCTTCTTAGTATTTTACACAAGTATAGATATGCCGTGAAAGATCAACAAAAATGCCCCCAAGACCCGCAGCAGAAAGCAGTCCGTGGGCAGAGCGACAGCGAAGACAGCATCTGCATGGCCAAAAAGGATGGCAGACAGAGGAGCAGCGGCAAGCAGGGGTGCGGCCAGCAGACAGGTTGCAGAGAGCAGCACAGAAGCAGCCGGTACCGCGGCGTCTAAACCTAGGTGGCGTAGTAAGCCGACACATCAACAACAGCAGACACCCACACACCCTGCGACAAGCCAGGAGCTGGATGAATTGCTTCGCATGGTACGGGAACAGGTTACGTAACATGGCCTAGGCGCAGTACGACAAAGGCTTGAGGTGTCTGGCTCACGGTGCAAAGAACAGCAGACGGAAAGCAGTAGCACAGCAATTACATCGAGCACCAGCACTGCAGGTGGTAAGTCTGGGGTTGTAGTGGGGGCACCAGAGCATCTATCCTCATCATCCGAGGACTCCATATCTGAGAGTGAGGGCGAGCTGGCATTCGCAGATGTGATACAAAATGCGCTAAAAAAATTTAAGAAAAATAAAAAAACAAAACAATCAAATCCCCTAGTGAAGGCGTGGTCAGGGCAGGAAGATATATCCACCCAGAGGGGAGATGTCCGGGCGAATGTAGCAACAGGAAGAGCCACAGCGTGGCAGGACACAGTGCACGATTCAGGACGAGATCCACACTGTGGCGTGAGCTCACTAGCCAGCTCAGTGCCGAAAAAGATAAGGAAGCGCATTTGGAGACGAGAATACATAGACATATTTTCCCTCTTGCTTACGAATCAAGAAGGGGAGTCTAAGGATGGGAAATACAGAGAAAGAGGAGGGGAGCGGGACAAAGATAGGAAGCCAAAAATTCCAAAGTCCATCAATAACTGGGTGTTAGCGTTCCACATATTCATGAGTGTTGTGATGGAGAGGGAACCCGAATCAGGACCTTATTTGACCAGGTACCTGGACACAATCACACGAGCGCATAAACATTACGGAGGATGGGCCTGGCTGAACTACGATGTAAAGTTCAGAAAGAGCATGGCAGAGGATCCCGCATTAACATGGCATCACAGAATACTGAACCTGTGGATGGATGAAATGGCTCCCAACAGGCCATGGAGCCAAGAAGGGCTACCGCAGCCTTTTCAAGCCACGCAAGGGAGGCAGGCCAACCAGCCGATGGGGCACCGAGCGTGCCGCCAATACAACGCGGGGAGTTGTATATGGCAGCCATGTAAATTTAGACACTCATGTGCATCCTGTGGAGGCGGGCACCCGGTGTACATGTGCAGATCAGGGAAGGAAACTAAGCCATTTAGATCAGGTCAGCAGTGCACAAATGAAAGCCAAGACACCAACGCCCATCAGGCTTGAGCGAATGCGCCCGTGGCTGCGGGCTTCCTCGAGACGGGATATTGAGAGCGGCTTCTCTTATGGCTTCCGCATACCATCATCAATACCAACTAAATCGCAGTCACGTGTCCAACACAACCCCCCATAAGTCAGAAAATTCAGCTCAGTGGTACATAGCAAGTTAGCGAAAGAAATAGGTATGGGGAGAGTAGCAGGGCCATTCAGAAACCCGCCTTTCAAAGACATAGTACTGTCCCCATTGAGCATGATACCAAAAAAAGAACCAGGTCACTTCCGTTTGATACACAATCTATCATAACCAGAAGGAAGTTCAGTAAATGACTACATAGATCCTGCAATATTTATTTATATTCTCTTATATACCATGCTATTCTGCATCAGTGTGGTTTACATTGAACAAACTGAAATTACATTGAACAGGGCATTATAACTTGGAGATAACTATTTTACAGGGAAGATGGGCTTGCCCAAGACCACAAGGAGCACCTGTGGGACTAGAAACCCCAGTCCTTCTGGCCCAAGGTTGCTGTTCTGTAGTGGGATTTGAACCCCCAACCTTCCGGCCTGAAGTACCTTGCCCCAACCACTAGGCCACTCCTCCACTCTGTTCTGTGAGGTACACTACCATCAATCAGGCAGTTGCACTCATACGAAACAGGGGACAGCAGTCGCAACTGGCAAAGGCAGATATCGAATCTGCATTCTGGCTACTGCCGGTGCACCTTGAGTCCTTTCTATTGTTGGGCTTCATGTTCAATGGGGAATACTTCTATGACAAATGTCTGCCCATAGGATGTGCAATCTCATGCGAATATTTTGAACTGTTTAGTTCATTCATCCACTGAGTGGTGGAGGACGTTGCTGGTCCCAACATGGTGGTGCACTACCTGGATGGTTTTCTATTCATCGGAAAAGATTATGGGGATTACAAAAGGATCCTTGGTATCTTTGAGCAGGTGGCACAGTCATTCTGAATACCATTAGCAACAGAGAAGACAAGTGGCCCAGCAGGGATTATCACATTCCTTGGAATACAGCTAGACATGATGGCACAAAGGTCGCGTTTACCAGCAGATAAGGTACAGAAGCTGAAAAGAGGTATTCAACAGATGCAAGGCTGGTCATCGGTGCAGTGCCAGAAGGGAGACCAGCAACAACCAATCACGCATCAGATGCTGCACAGAATGATGGGAATCGCCAGCCAAGTCTGTTTCGATGGGTATGAGACCCGACTGTTCCAATGTTTTTTCCTGGCCGTTCTTCAGGGTATTTCGGATTGGAGAGCTCGTAGGCTCGTCAGGGTGCAAGACAACCTGTGGAGGTATCGAAAATAAAGATGTCAGTATGCAGGAAGGAGCACTAGTGGTACACCTGCGCAGATCCAAAACCAATACGGAAGGAAAAGATGCGCGAGTGGTGTTGTCACCATTGCCGGGTGACCCCTCATGCCCGGTAAAAAACTTCATAGCATATCAACAGATACGCCCAGACAGAGGTGCACATTGGTTTGTCCATGCGAATGGTGCCCCCCATCACGTTTCCAATTTGCCAGAGTGCTAAAGCTGGTAATAGAACAGGCGTGCTGGGAGGCGCGCTTTTACGGCTCGCACTCCTTCTGCTCCAATGGCAGCCGACATTGGGATGTCAAGAGAACAGATCATGAAGATAGGCAGATGGCGCTCAGACAGATACAAAATGTATATTCTCCCATTGTAATGAAGGCCATATTGGGCTTCGAAGACAACACCGCGAATCGGGATGGGGAGAATGTGGATATTCTATTTTGTTAGCAATATGGTGACTCTGTTACATTTGGTGATGGTACTTATAAATTTTAAAAAAAAAGAGCGTTATAGCGTAAGAATGAGGTGCTAGGATGTTATATTTCTGCAATTGTCTCTTTCTTATCCATGATTCAATAGATGCAAGTCACCCCCTGGGGCCTCGAGAAGCGTGGATATGCAGCCATTCCTTTGTTCACTGGGCACAAAGGAGGACAAGGAACAGGCCACAAGGCTCAATTTGGGAATTCCAAGTGCGGAAATGTCGGTAGTATGGTTAGGGCAGCGTGGTATGGTGTGGGACCAGCTCTTGTCATCCCTCCTGCAAAGGAGGAGAACAAGGGGGAGCCCGGCGATGATAATAGTACACTTAGTGGGCAACGACCTAGGTGGCACACGCAGCATCGAGCTTACAAAAAAAATGCAAAAGGATATGCTTACATTAGCAAACTCCTTCCCCGGGACATGGCTGGCATGGTCCCACATCATACCGCGCCATGTGTGGAGAGACGAGAAGTCACACAGAGCACTGGAAAGGACAAGGCAAAAGGTGAACAGATGGATGGCCCGTTTCATCGATGCAATCGGGGGGGGGGGGGGGTACAGCATCAGACATGAGCTCATTGAGGAAAGTTGCCTGGGTCTGTATCGTGCAGATGGGGTACATCTGTCTGACATAGGAATGGACATGTTCCTGTGTGCCATACAAGACACCGTGGAGTGATTATGGCACAAGCAGCTGTTGGCCATAGATGCAAGAAATAAGGAGTGGGGCCCCCTGACAAGTGAGGAGTCACTGCCGGTGGGGTTGGCAGGGGAAATAGACCCTCGAGGAGACTACGCAGCCCCAATGAGAGAGAACACAGCCCAGGCATGGGGTAAAGGGGGAGAGTTGCGGTAGAGAAATGTGGACCTTCCCCTGGTGAGATGGACAAGTGCAGCAGGAACACTTCGCAGAGGGCCCCCTCCCATTCGCTTTGACGGCATGCAGGGGGGGGGGCGGAAAAGATGGACAAAGAGAGAACTTATAGAGACACTGCTGCATTTAGGAAGGAGGGGAAAAGGGTTCGAAGTCAGCTATAATGGCGACTCCACCCCTTTTCTCCCGTATGATTTGGGGAGGACTACGGACAGACGGAAAAAGGCTTTGACGGCCAATTTTCCACCACACATTTACCAGGCCCATGGGATAAATCGGCTGTGTCTCTCGAGGAGGAAGAAAACAAAAGAAGTGCGGAAAGAAATTGCTTATGAGTATTGTTTGGTTGTTAATGAAGTTAGATGAGTGAATTGTGTTAAGAAAATGCATAGCTGTTATGGGCATGCTGTGGCCCACAGTTTTGTTCTGTTAATACCAATGTTATCAAATAAAACAAATACTTGGTTGAAAGAAAAGAAGTTGCTTGCAGTCTGTGCCAGAAAAGGGGTAGGAAAGGGGCGAGTGGGTTGGGGGTAGAAGGCAGGGACACGAGGCCGTCATGCCAGTTGCAAGGCTGAGACCCGTCCGCGAATCACCGTGGCCGGGCACAGGCGAAGCAGCAGCAGGCCAAGGATTAGCTTTGGCGGGGAGGGGGGTGGGAGAGGGGTCAGGAGAGGGTGGGCTATAGCCGGCGATAAAGGGGGCTGCAGGGGTTGCAGCTCATCCTTTTCCTGCCCTCCCTCTTTCCCTCGTCAGAAGGACCGGAGTGCGGCCGATCACCCTCCCAACCCGCCCAGGTAGCAGGGATAGGGGAGAACTCGTCACAGCATGGCAGGGGAAATAGGCCCCCGAGGAAACCGCGCAGCCCCGATGAGAGAGAACACAGCCCAGGTATGGGGTAAAGGGGGAGAGTTGCGGTAGAGAAACGTGGACCTTCCCCCCGGTGAGATGAACAAGTGCAGCAGGAACACCGCGCAGAGGGCTCCCTCCCTCTCGCTTTGATGGCGTGCGGGGGGGGGGAGGGAAGGGTGGCGGAAAAGATGGACAAAGAGAGAACTTATAGAGACAATGCTGCATTTAGGAAAAGAGGGGAAAAGGGTTCGAAGTCAGCTATAATGGCGGCTCCACCCCTTTCCCCCCGTATGATTTGGGGAGGACTATGGACAGATGGAAAAAGGCTTTGACGGCCTATTTTCCACCACACATTTAGCAGGCCCATGGGATAAATCGGCTGTGTCTCTCGAGGGGGAAGAAAAAAAAAGAAATGCGGAAAAGAAATTGTTTATGGGTGTTGTTTGGTTGTTAATGAAGTTAGATGAGTGAATTGTGTTAAGAAAATGCATAGATATTATGGGCATGCTGTGACCAACAGTTTTGCTCTGTTAATGCCAATGTTATCAAATAAAACAAATACTTGGTTGAAAGAAAAGAAGTTGCTTGCAGTCTGTGCCAGAAAAGGGGTGGGAAAGGGGCGAGTGGGTTGGGGGTAGAAGGCAGGGACCCGAGGCCGTCATGCCGGTTGCAAGGCTGTGAGCCCTGCTGGAAGAGGAATGAAGTGAAGATGGCAGGCCCTGTCTGGGCAGCTGCTGCCAAATGTTACTGGCTGACTCTTGCTACAGTTTTGGGGGCAAAGCTGGCCAGGCTGCTCCATATACTGGCTGGTTCTGGGAGGTTCTTCTGGTTCTGACAGTGCCGCTGCTTTTGATTCAGGTAATCTTGACCAGGCATCACATCCAGCTCCTGCTTGTGCATTTGTGCATTTCTTACACTTTAGGGTTTCCATTGTTCTTCTTCACTCTCTTCAAACTCTTCATTGTTTGAAAACAAACAAATGAATCTCTCCCCATTATGACATCAGCACCTTTCACTCTCCTATAGGTTACAGAGAAATTCATTGTAGGCTGCATCATAAAATGTATCCAGAGAGGGTTTTGCACATGAACTCTGGAGATCACAGAAAGTCTCCTTTTTCACAGGGAAGGAAAACTCTTCCTGAACTCATCAGAAACTAAAAAACAGGCTAATTAATATAGACACTTATAAAAAAAATTACCAAGATGATGTGTTGGGTACTTCCTGTTGCCCTACATACATGGCTTAGGTAGCTCTCCAAAGAATAAAGCCATAGATATGCAGAAATAAAGCCAAAGTACAGAGGAGAGGCAGTTCCTGTTTTGGCACGGCAGTCACTGATGCTGAACTTGCAGCTGGGCTGAGGATGACTGACTGAGCTTACTGGGGTACGAGCTGGGAGCCTGGCTGATTGGGGTAATGGTTCAGAGGGTGGCTGATTTTAGGGAGGAGGGAGATGGCAGGATGGGGAAGAATAGCTAAAAGGGAAAGACTAGTTAACAGCATAGTGGAGTGAGAAAGAACAAGACTGGATGGGCAGGGAGGCTGATGACTGTAGATATCTACCAGTAGCCTGCAGGGATGTTTAAGGGTCAGATTTATTTTCTTTTTCTTTGGACGGAAAATGGGAAAACCAGCCTTAGTAAATCAGGCCCTAAAGGAGCTGAAACCTCAAGTGGATCTCTTCCATCTCCCACCCCTGCTCCCCAGTTTCAGTGGAGGCAATGGGGGGAGGGGGGAGGAGCTTTCAGCCGATGGCTCCTAAGTGTTTGGGCTGGATCCTAAATACAACAAAAATGTATCATGGCCTGTTCTATATTAATAATAATTGGTCTATTTTTGCTATGTAAATTTAATGAGCATCATAGATGGGAGAGAAGTGTCTCTTTTTTAAGATGGGGAAGTTGATAGAAGAACACATGCATGTGGCAGGTATTTTTCCCTCAGAATTATATCACAACACACACTATGTCACAGAAAAAATTAGATATTCTGCATCAATTAGATATTTTGCAAAGTGAGATGATTACATAAACTGAGAAATTCGTGCAAAATGGAAAAGAAATCTAAGAGAGAATGTATCCATTTGAAATAAGTATTACATCCAAAACTCGTTCTCATTTCATCATTCCAGGAATGAACCTCAGTTGCTTCTGATCTCAAATTTACTGCTAGTACTCGTCTGAACAGGATAAAATCAAAATAAACTGAACGATCTTATTTCTTAACGAACAGGGGTGTCGCACACGAAGCGGTGGGTTCACCCCTAAAGAAAGGCATGGGGAGGGGTGGCCTGCACGGAGCGGCAGGTGCACCTACTCTTGTCATCTTACTGGGCAGACTAGATGGACCATACTGATCTTTATCTGCCGTCATTTACTATGTTGCTATGAATACTTCTGATGTTCCAAGGATGGAATATGTGCAAACCGCACAGATCAAGTTAAGCTGGAAAATTATTTTTAATTGGACCAGTGGCACCCAATGCAATTGGACATATTTCTGTATCTTTTTGCCACATTGTCTCATGTTGCATTTCCTGCTACTTGAGAACCTTCTGTCTCTGTATTCCTTCTGAAGATCAGTCACTTGCTACTGACTCTTTTCAGCAATGCCATTCTTGTGGTTTTCTCCTTTTCCGCTATGCCTGGTTTTCTGACAAGGATTTTTCACTACTTTCCTCCTGCTCTTGGGTTACCAGCTCATTCAGAACTGGCCTCCCTTATGCTACTTGCCATAGGATGGGATCCTGTGTGATTATCTGTCCAAAACAATGGTGATCTTATGAGGGAACAAATGAAAGCTTAGAAACTCGTCCATAGCACACTGTGCATTTTAGATTTAAGTTCATCTCTCCTTAACAATTTCTATGTCTGCTTCAGATAGAGAAATGGCTCCTGAAATAATACTTCGCATTTCACACTAGATTTGATTTGATTTCTTTGTAAACCATCAAATGATAAAGAGCATCACAGCTAAATAAATAAATGAAATAAATAAATTAACAAGAATAAGGGATCCAACTATGCCAGGAGAAGAATCACGAACCACTGAATCATCTTTACTGAGCCAGACTGCAGATTTTTTTGTGTTCAGCACGAGTTTATGCTCCTGAAACCAATAGGCAATTTCCTCTAGTTGGTCTAAGAGGTGTGTAATGACATTTTAATTCTAAAAAATTGTTTTTAAAGTTGTAAATCCTATCTATACATCACCACAACTCAGCTGCTGCAGTTGCTTCCTCACTCTCCTTTGAGTTTGGATTTAGAAAACGAGACCTGGATCTCTGCTCTTCCTGGCATGGAGCTGGTTGGCAGCTGTACTGTAAGTGGAATCTCAGCAGCTTTTTGCCATTCTCAAGATGGCAAAGGGGTTTAATTTCTAGTTATTTAGTTTCCTATCTAAATCCCTCCTCCCTTTGCTCTCTCCTCCAATGCAACATTTCCCTCCTCTTTGCAAGCCTCCGCCATTGAAAGAGAAGCAGAGCCTGAGGCCTCATCCTGAGAAAGAGAGAGAGAAGAGAGTGTGAATCCTCCTGATCTGAGAGCAAATCCTCCCCAGAAAAGCAGGAGAGAGAATGACTGAGGCAGAGTCTGCACAGGTAGGGCAGCTTTTATTCCAGGACTGGGGACATTTCACCAGCTGCTCATAGGAGGGGATCGTTCCATCTCTGAGTTCCTCTCCCCTTCTTGCCACTGAGGTGGAGGAGGGGGGAGGCATTGTCGGGGTATCTAAAAAAGGGATTTCAGGCAGGGAGGGTCCAACAATCTCTACTACTCATATGCATAGCTCATAGCAGGCTGAAACTAAAGCAAGCGGACCATGTGACTCCTGGTCTTGCATCCAGCCACATTCGCTGAACACTAGTCAGTGTTTCCCACCCAATGTTTATTTTATTTTTATTTAAAAGGATTTATATACAGCCCTCTCCTGTAATCAAGGCGGTGTACACAGCAACCAATTGAATTATATTGACATTTGTGTGTGCATACAGTGTTATACAGTGAATGATTGTGTGTTGTGATAAGGAAGCCTGTAGTGAGCCTATGGAAATAGGAGAAACTAATGATTTTGCTTTTAAGAAAAGTGACATCCCTGCAGTGCACAGGTTTCAGCTTTTGCCTAAAGAAAGCAAGCAGAGAGAAACTGAACCTAGGCTGCCACACCCAAGCTCTGCTGACGTAGTTGCAGGCTTGGAAGATAATTGCAACCACCTGTCCAGAGAGGGAGAGACACTGCCTGGGAAGCAGGGATATAAACCTTGGCTAGAGAGAAAGCAAGGGGAGAAGAGAAGGAGGAGAGATGAGCTTGGAAGGTGGAGAGAGCCTGGGAGGAGAGAGACCAGGAGAGGAGAGCTCGGAGAGAGAGAGCAGAGAAGGCTTCAAACCCCAGTTCCTGATCAGAAGGTTCAGAGAGTTCAGAGGTGAGAGCCCAGGACTCTGCACAGGAGTCAAAGGAGCCAAGCCTGGAACAGGGAGCTGTGGCAGAGCTCCAGGGAGGAACTCAGGGAAGTGAACCAGGGACTGTTTCCCAGAAGCTGGAGGGAGACTGGTGAACACAGCCAGGGAGAAGTGTCCACAGCTTCAGGTACAATTTATCCTTACCGGGTAGAGCTGTGCTCAAGAGAGACACAGGGATCCTCAGAGAGAATATACCCTGAGACATACGTTAAAAGCTCAGAGCTGGGCACTGCATTACCGGAGCCGGAGGAAATGCAGGTTGAGCCTATTGAGCAAGATTTATTGCCTCCAGAAGTACTCATGGACTGTACTCTATGTCAAGCTGGTAGCATTGAGTCCCTTTGCTAAGAAATAGCTGAAAAGATAAAGTGTCCTGAAAAGCAGAGTAATGAAACCTAGCCTTAACTGAAGGTAGGAACTTGCTCTTGTCAAGGGGAGGATACCTGTTGCATGTACATTTGAATGCTTATGAAGACAAAGGTAAAAAGAAGATATTTTTACTTTGTTGAATGAAGAAGCTGGGTTTTCTTTATCCGTTATGTTGATAAGCAGCTGCATATAATTAATGACTGTGAAGCTCATCCAGCCTAAGTTGTAAACAACCTTGAGTGAATGAATGGAGAAGTATCCTGTTACAGTCTGCATGGACTTTGTTTGCGTTTGGGGAATAAATTTTGTCATTTGCATTTACTTTCGGATTCATGACTACACTTCATCTTAGAAGGCCAAAACTACAACTCCCAGCATGCTTCACTGGAGAAAAATAGTTTATTCAACCTTTTGTAAGAGAAGTTAATGGCAACCCTATCCCTCTAAGCCTGGGGCAGAGGGCTGGGGCGTGACAGTGTGTAAGTTGGCGTTGATTTGTGGTGGGCTATTTACAGCGTGCGCTACTTTATAATGCTATGTACATGAGTGAGAAAGGGAGGGGGGTTGGTATATAGTCCAGGAGCTGGCGGGCAGAATTATGTGATATCACCGTGGTGCTCAATGAAGAGCATTGTCTTGAGCTGTTTCCAAAAGTCCTTGATGTCCTCTGTCGATCGTAGATCATCAGGAAGGGCGTTCCATATTGCAGGTGCCGCCAGTGATAGAGCTCTTCTTGCGGTGTTCTTGCGTACCTTGGTGAAGTCTTTTGTTGTATTGATGATGTCAGAGGTGCCTCTCCTCCTCGGTCTTCTGCTGATGTCGGGTTGTATGAGTGGTTGTAGGCTGAGTGCTGAGGTCCGGTGTTTGATTTTGAATATGTTTAAGACTGTCTTATATCTGATGCGGGAGCTGATTGGGAGCCAGTGGAGGTGTTTTAGAATGGGGGTGATGTGATCTTGTTTTGATGAGCCAGATATTATGCGTGCTGCTGTGTTTTGAGCCACTTGCAGTGGCTGGAGTGTCTGCTTTGTTAGGCCAAGATAGATTGGGTCGCAGAAGTCTAGGGTGGGAGTTATTAATGCTTGACAGACTGTGTGGAAATGATCTCCCATTTGCAGTGGCTGGAGTGTCTGCTTTGTTAGGCCAAGATAGATTGGGTTGCAGAAGTATAGGATGGGAGTTATTAATGCTTGACAGACTGTGTGGAAATGATCTTGAGAGAGGAGGGGTTTGAGGCATCGGATTAGTCTCATCTTGAGATATGCATTTTTGGTGGTTCTGCTGATGTGTGACTGTAGGTTTAGTTCTTTGTCGAGTTTTATGGGTATTGTTGTGGTGTTGACCTTGATAGAGGGTGGAGGCACGAAGCTGGTGTTTCGGGTGATGAGTAGTGCCTCAGTTTTGTTGTAGTTTATGGTCAGGTTGTTGTCTTGAAACCAGCTGGTCATATGTTTGAGACAGTCTGTTATTTTGGTGTAGTCAGGGTTGTCAAGGTTGACTGGGGATATATCATGTTGTCATCAGCATAGATTGTGTATTGTATTTTGTGTTCTTTCATGATGTTGCAGATCGGTTGAATGTAGAGGTTAAATAAAAGCGCTGATAGGGCAGATCCTTGTGGGACGCCTTGCTTGATTTTTATGGGTCGGGAGGTGTTGGGGCCAATCTTGACCTGGATCTGTCTATCCGTTAGGTATGAGTTGAACCACTTCAGGGTGGTGCTGTGTAGTCCAATGTTCTGTAGTCTTGCTAGTAGAGTTCTTTGGTCCACTGTGTCAAACACTGATGAGATGTCTAAGAAGGTCATAAGTGTTCCTCTCTTGCGGTTGTCTATGATTTGGATTATGTTGTTAAAGAGGTATAACAGGAGTGTTTTGACTCCATGGTGTAATAAACAATAATAATTTTATCACAATAACAGACACTTCAGTGAAACCAAAGTTTCTTTTATTTATTTATTTATTTATTATTCAATCTTGCAAGATGGGTGGCCACAATTTTTTATCCGTGACCACACTTTGTCATATGAACAGTTCCATATTTATTTATTTATTTATTTATTTATTTAACTATTTCTTTTATACCGCCCCTTCCAGAGATCAAGGGCGGTTTACATATAACAGGTTAACAGTCTTGTACACAGTTTGTATACATTTTACATAGAACAATAGAAATCAACTATTTACATTGAACATTGTACATAGAACAATAGAAATCAACTATTTACATTGAACAGTAAATATATTAAAGAAAAACAATAAGCAGAGACATCTTTTAAGTATTAAAGCAAGAACTTTGAAGGTATTAAAGCAAACACATCAAACTTTTTACAAATGTATATTTACAGTGTGTGGTGTGTGTGTTGTGTGGGGCAGATATTGGGGTAGGTGTTGGAATTTAGTTCCTTTTTTTTTTTTTTTTTGTCGTCTTTGAGGCGTGTGAGTGGGGGGGGGGGGGGTAGGCTTGTGTTTATATTGTTTGGGTTAAGGGAGTTTGTGCATGTGTGACCAGGTTTGTTGTGGAGCTAGCTTTGGGGTAGTAGGGGACTTCGAAGTGTTCAGTGAACAGGTAGGTCTTTAATTCTTTTCTGAATTGGAAGAGGTCTCTTATGGTGCGAAGTTCAATAGGGAGGTCGTTCCAGAGTGTAGGGGCAGTGAATGAGAATGCTCTGGAGCTAGTGGTGTTCTTAGTTTTGCGGATGGTTTTAGGTATGATGAGCGAGTGGGCCGCGTTTTGTCTGAGGGTCCTTGTCGAAGTTGGAGATTGCAGTAATGTGGATAAGTGTGAGGGGGTTATGTCGTTTATGAGTTTATAGGTTGTTAGGATGATTTTATATTTAATTCTACTGTTTATAGGGAGCCAGTGGAGGTCTAGCAGTATAGGGGTTACGTGATCTGTTAGGGGAGCTTTAGCAATCACTTTTGCACAGATGTTTTGTGCTCTTTGTAGAAGGTAGGTGCTTTTTTGCGGGAGGCCTATTAGGAGACTATTGCAATAGTCAAAGTGAGGGGTGATCAGTGTACTTACTACGGATCTAAAGTCTGGTGTTTCTAGGAGTGGCCTTAGGTGTTGAATTGTTTTGAGTTTATAGAAAATGGTTTTTACTGTTTGTTTTATGTGTGGTAACATGGTGAGAGTGTGGTCTATTATTACTCCTAAGTATTTTACCTGTTTTTTGACAGGTATGGAGGTTTTGTTGATAGTGATTATTTCCGGGTAGGTGTTCTCAGTCATAGATGATCTTGTCACAAACATTGCCTCAGTTTTTTTGAAGTTTATGCTGAGGTGGTTAGTTTCCATCCAGGAGGTGGTTTCAGCCATGCATTTGGATAGCGAGTCATATGTAGGGTTTTTAATGGTTATGGGGGTAGCTAGCATGATGTCATCGGCATATATAAAGTGGTTAATCTTGTGTTTTTTAAATATGTTTGTTATCGGTTGCAGGTACAGGTTAAATAGGAGGGCTGATAGGGCTGATCCTTGGGGTATTCCCTGTCCTTGGGGGAATGTTTCTGATGCTTGTTGGTCAATTTGGACGCGTATTAATCGGTGTGAAATGTAGGATTTGAACCAGTTAAGGACGGTCCCGCCTATTCCTAGATTTTCTAATCTGTTGATCAGTGTTAGATGATTAATGTTATCGAATTTATTACATTCATTTCTTCTACAAATTCCTCCCTATTATTCTATTGGTGTAAGTATTTCTAATTTCCTACCTATTAGTGATGGTTATTTGGGTCATGTGAATCTCCACCTCCATTTACTTCTCTTAATCCTTGCCCCTTTTACCCCTCTCACCTTTTTTTACCTTATTCCTTTTATGGTTATGTTACCGGTCTTATGGTTTCTCAGAAATCCTCCCCCCCCCCCCCCTTTCCCTTATGCCCATGGTTGTTTTTTCAGAGTTCCTTTCTTTCTCTGTATCTAGCATTTTTTATATCAGCATGTTTCAGTGTTCGTGTCCTTGAGTTTCTAAGTTTTATGTACAATAGCCTGGAAGCTAAGGGAGGGGTGTATGGGGGAAACCTGTTTTGCAAGGCCAAGAAAAATATCTTTATTTTATACAGCATAAGAAAATGCAATATGTGAACAAATGTGTTAGTGCAAGCAAACAACATCTTATAGATTTCTAATTCTATTCTATGTTCTGCATATATTTTGTAAAAACAACACATTTAAAAACCTTTAAAACATTTCTAACAATTCCTCCCTTTCTTTTTATACCAGTTGGTGTTTTTTCATTTATTAAACAATTTCATATGAAGCTTCTAACCTAGACAACATTATTTCTGACTCTCATTTTCTCCTTGGTTATCTTCATCCATAAGTAGAAGGGTTTCTTCATATGTTGGCGGTCTCATTGTTATTTGTTTGGTGACTGCTGTCTCGATTAGTCTTTGTGCTAATCCCCTAATACATGGTATTATGCAACATCCTACTGCTGTTAGCATACCTGCCACTATTGTCACAGATGTAAGGATAGATACCATCACTCCTTTCCACTTTCCAAACCAGGAATCTAGCCATCCTGTCAAAGAACTATCTATTCCTGAATTTTCAGCTAATTCTTCTGCTAAAGTGTTAAGACCTTGTAATGCCCTGATTATTGTACCATCAGGGGCAGTGTGATTTGGGATAAACATGCAACATCTACTCCCTCCCAACATTATGCAGGCCCCACCTTTTTCAGCCAACATCATGTCTAAAATCATACAATTTTCCCAAGTCATCCTGCTTGTGGCATCCAACTATTCTGCGATTCCTTTTACTGCCTCCCTTGTGTAGTTTATAAATCCTTGCTGATTATAATATATGTAATTTATCCAATCTACATTTTTATTAATGGTGGACCACCAAAATAAGGCTGATTCAAACCCTGCTGCTATCTGATTTCTAGCTTGAACTCATCTGGAACTCCTCGGGGTACCCCTGTAGCATCAAAGTAAATTCTATCATTGAATGATGTTCCTAACACATTTCTTTTGCTTCTACCCTTATAAGTTATTCTTTCTTTTTCAAATGCCAGGGTGAATGGAATGCCCAATTTATTTATTTATTTATTTTATTTATTTAACATCTTTTATATACCGCGCTATTTGTTATCAGTGCGGTTTACATTCAACAAAGGTTGCACAATTTAGTCAAGACTAGTTTGTGTTTACATTATAACAAGGAATAAAACTTGGGATAAACAGTGTAACTATATACATATTAATATATTAACATAGAGCATGAGATTATAATTTGGCCGGTGTTGTCATAAAACTATAGGCGGGGCAACATTTACTTGGGCAGGAATATGGGCAGGAATATGTGTAATTGAACAATTACACATATTCCTGCCCATAGCTGTGATAGTATCTGCTTCAAGATCTTCCCTCCGCAGTACCACCACAGATCTGTCATGGGTACTCTCAGCTTAGAGTAGTTTCCTTGCATGTCGCTGGTTCCAGTGAGGTTAAGGACTTCAGTGCACAAGGTTAGTTCCCCTACAGCAGGCAACGGCAGAATCGACGGTCAATTTTAAAAAAATAAAAAACTGGCTTCTGCTGCTCTGTCCTGCGGCCCGTTCCCCTCTGCGCGAGAGCCCTGAATGTGCTTCCTCTGCGGCGTGCTTTTCAAGCCGCGAAGGGAGTATTTCCCTCTCGCGAGGCTTGAAAAGTGAATAGGCTTAAGCCGCGCGAGAGGGAAATACTCTCTTCGCGGCTTAAAAAGCACGCCGCAGAGGAAGCACACTCAGGGCTCTCGCGCAGAGGGAAAGGTGCCGCGGGACAGCTGATTTTCTGCTGCAGCAGCAGCAGAAGCCAGGTTGTTTTTTTTATTTACCTGGGGGGGGGGGGTGTAGGACTGGAAATGGGCTATTGGCAGGGGGGGGGGTATGACTGGAAATGGGCTATTGGCAGGGGGGGGCTGGGTATGACTGGAAATGGGCTATTGGCAGGGGGGGGTATGACTGGACATGGGCTATTGGCAGGGGGGGGTTGGGCTATTGGCAGGGGGGGGGGTGTAGGACTGGAAATGGGCTATTGGCAGGGGGGGGTATGACTGGAAATGGGCTATTGGCAGGGGGGGGTAGGACTGGAAATGGGCTATTGGCAGGGGGGGTATGACTGGAAATGGGCTATTGGCAGGGGGGGGTGTAGGACTGGAAATGGGCTATTGGCAGGGGGTGGTTATGACTGGAAATGGGCTATGGGCAGGGGGGGTAATGAATGGAAATGGGCAAGTGGGAGGGGGGGGGTAGGAATGGAAATGGGCTATTGGCAGGGGGGGTTATGACTGGAAATGGGCTATGGTGGGGGCTAGGACTGGAAATGGGCAGGTGGGGGTTAGGAAGGACTGGAGGTGGGCTGATGGGGGGAGTTAGGACTGGTAATGAGCTATGGAGGGGCTGACTGAAATGGGGTAATGGGGGTTAGGGCTGGAAGTGGGCTATTGGCAGGGGGGGTTATGACTGGTAATGGGCTATGGGGGGGGTAAGACTGAAAATGGGGTGATGGGGGTAAAACTGGAAGTGCGCTATGGGGAGGTTAGGACTGGTAATGGGCTATGGGGGGTCTAGGACTGGTAATGTGCTGGGGGGGTTGCTAGGACTGGAAATGGGCTGAGTGGAAGGGGGCTTGAACTGCAAATGGCTGATGGGGAGGGGGGCTTGGAATGGAAATGGACTGTGAGGGGAGGGAGCTAGGATTGGAAATGGGCTGATGGGGGCTAGGATTGGAAATGGGCTGATGGTGAGGCTAGGATAGGACTGGAAATGGACTGATGCAGGGACTAGAAGGGAGCGGATGCTGGGTGGGGCTGGAACTAGAAGGGAGCTGATGTTGGGGGAGGATTAGAATGGGATGGAGCTGGGAAAGTGAAATGGAGAGGGGAAAAATATTTTGTCTGGGAGAGAAGACAAATCTACAATTGGCCAGGTATTGGGAGAGTAAGTGGGGATTGAGGATGGAGGGGTAAAATTTGAGTGGATGAAATAGGAATGAGGAAAGAGAAAAAGGAGAAAGATTAGTATGTTAAAGCAGATGTAGAGAGAGAATGGAAAAAAAACTAGGAGAGAAGAAAGGGCAAATGGAAGCAGACGATGGAGAGTTAGCAGAAGACATGAAGAAACCAGAAGAAAGTGGCTGGAACAATTACAACTGAAAAAAATGCACAAAAGGTAGAAAAATATCTCTTTATTTTGAATTTATTAACTGGAATATGTCAGCTCTGGGAAATGTGCATCATTAATGTTTGCGCTTTGTTTAGTACAAGAGGAAATTAATTTATAGTTTTATTTCTACAGTGTTGTACATTCCAAGTTTGGCTTTTGGGGTTCCCAGTTTAATTATTGTCTTCTTGTTTCTAAATCTTTTAGTCTTTCTTTATCCATACTCATTAAAGAGGCATGTTTACTAAAAGTTAGTGTATGGTAACATTATGCAAATATTTATGCAAATGAGGCCCCTTATGCAAATGAGGCCCCGCGTCTTATCCGGCCCCCGGGTTACTTTACAAGTCCTCATTTGGCCCTCAAAGCAATTTGAGTTTGAGACCCCTGCCCTACAGCCTTGGTATAGTCCTAACCTTGCCTGGTGAGGCAGGCAGAGTGATTTCCATATACCTCAGAGAACACCGGTGGCACTTTCATGTCCGTCACCTTCAGAGGTGGAAATAGAAGAGCAAGGGACTTACAGTTCTCCTTTCCTCAGGCAGTTGCTTCTTGATACAGAGAGATCATGCACTTCATTCCATCCGGATCCGTCTACTAGTTCACAGGAAAAGGTACTACCTGTGCTATGGGTCTTCCTGAGACACATGCATAGCAATTGCTTTTATTTAAACTTTTAACAGTATATTTTACCCATTCAATCCAGACATTTGTTTCTCCATACCCTGTTTCAATTTCAAAAGTCTGTCTAAGATCCTCAACTTCCACTACTTTCACTACTGTAGCATCGTTAAGGGATTGCAAATTAACTGTCGGCCTCACTGTGCTACCAATGCTAGCCCTCTCCTTTTCTATTCGAATTTGAAAACAACAATCCCTTAGATCTATTCCTGGTACATCTATTGCCATACCATATGCTATACCATTCATATTCATGTTAAATGTCTGTTTTAAAGTTATAATTACAGGGTTACATTCATTCTTGCCACAATCTTGCTTCACTGATCATTTAATTATGCCATTTTCCTAGTCCCTTTGCTGTCCCATCCCCCAGGGATGGTGGGCCACTGTACCTGATTCCAGGTACCACAAAACGAATTTTTACACACATATTTCTCAGCATTTTTCCTCTGGTTCTCCAAACTTCCACAATCCATTAATTTACATGCATCAAACTAAAAAGTCTGGGGTGTGTAGCTTTCTTTTACCTTAATCACAAACTTTATAGAACCTACTACTGCAAATCCAGCTTCACTCACTTTCAGTATTGCCATTAAGAGTCCCACCCCATACAACCAAAATAGGGTCTTCCCCATGTTGTAATTTATTCTTTCCCCAGAACCAGGATTTCTTCTAACAGCAAATTATAATCACACCTATCACAATTAAAAGCACTAGCTTAGCTATAATGTACTCCTCACTTAGTAGCATAAGATAATACAGTTCTAACACTATATATACTGTATACAGTACATAAAAAAGTACAGATAGACAAGCCTGTCTTTGCATTATCTAGAGCAGGATTCTCAAGCAGTCTGTAACAGGATAATCCTTATTCGGATATTTTGAGTTTTCTTTTCAGTCTCACAACCATGGGGTCTTCAGTTGGCTGCGTCTCCCAAACACCAAGGTCCGGGGAAAGAGAAGGTGCTTCTACTGGTCCCTTGATTCGGGTGTAGTGCGTTGTCACGCCCTTGCCCCTGGCCTTTGGCTTAGAGGGGCGAGGTAACGAAGAACCTCTCTTGGTGAGCTCAAATAAACTAGCTTTTCCTCAGGTGGATTCTGGGACATGTAGTTTGGCTCTTAAGAAGAAGTGTAGTCATGGTCCGATGTTAAGGCAAATGACAGAATTTATTTTAAAGTAAAGGTTCAAGTAAACTGTACACAGGAATTTTGTCCATTCAGGATTGTTTGCAACAGAGCATTTAGATCAGTATAACTGCTTCAGTCTTTTAAACACATGCAGCTGGTTAACAACGTTGCTCAGTCTTAGAGAAACAGCTCTGCTCAACAAGGTAAAAATACTTTTTTAACCTTATGTTTGTGAAGCACTTAATAGCAAAAGAATAACTAAGTTCCTCTAGAACAACCTCTTCTTTCCTCTTTCCTTTCAGGATAAGTTTTAAACTCAAAATAAGAAAACAGCAAACATTCACAAGCTTTCTCTTCAGCGTGATCCAGCACTTTCCTGAGAAATGCAAACACGTGGAGTTTTCTTCAAACCCAATTCCTGGCTCAATTCCAGTTACCTGCTTCTAGGAGACTCTCATTCAATGCTAGCCTTTAGCATAATGATTCCATACTTGTAGCTTGACACAGGGTACAGCCCATGGGGATATCTAGATCTTGCAATTCCTCCCCTGCCAACTCAATCTGCATATCCTCTGGTGTTAGGGCAATGTCCTGTTCTGAGCTCTGGACACAGTGCTCAGAATACAGCCTCCCTGGGGGTTCTAATGTCTCTCCTGAGCTCAACTCTCCCCGATAAAGATAGTCAGTACCTGAAGCACTGGGCAGTGTATTTATTTTATTTATTTAACAGCTTTTATATACCGCACTTTTGTCATCAGCACGGTTTACATTTTAACAACTTTGTACTTAAGCATAAAACATATGTCAAGTTTACAAGTAACAGGAAATGAAAACATGGATAACAGGAGTTAAATAAACTATTTACAATAGATTCTCAAATGTTTGAGCTCTAAAGATGGGGTCCATGAGGTTTTGATCTAGAATGGCTAATGAAGTTTCGGGAGCTTATTTGACTAGCCATGATCGATGGTTTGTGTAGGAGGAGTTCTCCCTGGTTGTGCTCGCTACGGTTCCTTGTCTCCTTCCAGCCTCTCTGGAACAGCTCTCTGTATTCCTCTCTGGGTTCTCTCCTGGAGATCTGCAGGTGCTCCTGGTTCCACTCCTGATTCCCCTGAATCCTTTGAGTCTTCCGAACCTCCTGAGACCTCTGCCTCCCCAGAGCTTCTCCCTTCCTCTGAGCTTCCTCTTTCCTCTGCTTTAGCAGGGGTTTATATTTCCCTCTGCAGGGCTCCAGCCCTTCCCCCACTCCTCCCAGGTGAGTGTAATCACCTGGAGTTAGGATGTGGCTGCCTGAACGTTCTCTCCCTCAGGTTACTTTCTCTAGGAGGGGCCTGAAATCTATGCCCTGCAAGGTTTTCTCCTTTCTCTAAGTTAAAGTCATTGGCCTTTTCTATACTCATAGACAGGGGCGGCACAAGGGGGGTGTGGGGCCATGTGTGGAGACTCGGTGCGGAGCCTCATTTGCATAAGGGACCTTATTTGCATAAATATTTGCATAATGTTACCATACACTAACTTTTAGTAAACATGCCTCTTAATGAATGTATGGATAAAGAAAGACTAAAAGATTTCTACATTACTATAATCCAGTGCCAACTGCCAGGCACATTAGGAACTACTACAAACACTGCCCATTTAGAACCCATAGCAAACCTGCCGTATCATAACAGCACTACCAGGACTCACAAAGCACAAGACCCTACCTATCAAAAGGCAACACTACAAATATTAAACCAATATATTTCAGAGAACAACAATACATGACCTACTGGGGAAAGAGAACAAGTGGCAATGTCAAATAGGAATTACATAAACAGAATACCTCAGCTCAGTTACACGTGCAGAACATAGACCGTCACCAAACAAGAAATCACAATGTAGAAACAGGAAGACAATAATTAAACTGGGAACCCCAAAAGCCCAACAACATTGTAGAAATAAAACTATAAATTAATTTCCTCTTGTACTAAACAAAGCGCAGACGTTAATGATGCACATTTCCCAGAGCTGGCATATTTCAGTTAATAAATTCAATAAAGAGATATTTTGCTACCTTTTGTGCATTTTTTTTCAGTTGCAATTGCTCCAGCCACTTTCTTCTGGTTTCTTCGCGTCTTCTGCTAACTCTCCATCGTCTGCTGTCCATTTGTCCTTTCTTCACTCTTCTAGTTTTTTTCCATTCTCTCTCTACATCTGCTTTAACATTCTAATCTTTCTGCTTTTGCTCTTTCCTCATTCCAATTTCATCAAACTCAAATTTTACCCCACCATCCTTAATCCCCACTTACTCTCCCAATATCTGGCCAATTGTAGATTTGTCTTCCCTCCCACACAAAATATTTTTTCCCTCTCCATTTCACTCTCCCAGCTCTATCCCATTCTAATCCTCCTCTAATATCAGCTCCCTTCTAGTTCCAGCCACACCCAGCATCCGCTCCCTTCTAGTCCCCGCATCAGCCCATTTCCAGTCCTAGCTCCCCCATCTGAGTCCCTCCATCACCTCATTTCCAATCTCAGCCCCCGATAAGCCCATTTCTAGTCCTATCCTAGCCCCACCATCAGCCCATTTCCAGTCCTAGCTCCCCCATCCGAGTCCCTCCATCAGCTCATTTCCAATCCCAGCCCCCCATCAGCCCATTTCTAGTCCTTTCCTAGCCCCACCATCAGCCCATGTCAAATCCTAGCTCCCCTCCACTCAGCCCATTTCCAATCCAAGCCCCCCATGAGCCTACTTCCAGTTCTAGCCCCTCCATGAGTCCATTTCAATCCAAGCCCCCCCCCCAACAGCCCATTTCTAGTCCTATCCTAGCCCTCCATCAGCCCATTTCCTGTCCTAGCCCCCCCTCACTCAACCCATTTCCAGTCCTAGCTCCCTCCCCTCACAGCCCATTTCCATTCCAAGCCCCCTCCCCATCAGCTATTTGTAGTTCAAGCCTTCCTTCCACTCAGCCCATTTCCATTCCAAGCCCCCGTCCCCATCAGCGATTTGCAGTTCAAGCCCTCCTTCCACTCAGCCCATTTCCAGTCCTAGCCCCCCCGCCCGCCCATTACCAGTCTTAGCCCCCCATAGCCCATTATCAGTCCTAAGCCCCCCATAACCCATTACCAGTTCTAAGCCCCCCATCAGCCCATTTTCAGTCTTAGCCCCCCATAGCTTATTACCAGTCCTAACCACCATCAGCCCATTTCAAGTCCTAGCTCCCCCATCCGAGTCCCTCCATCAGCTCATTTCCAATCCCAGCCCCCCATCAGCCGATTTCTAGTCCTTTCCTAGCCCCACCATCATCAGCCCATGTCAAATCCTAGCTCCTCTCCACTCAGCCCATTTCCAATCCAAGCCCCCCATGAGCCTACTTCCAGTTCTAGCCCCTCCATGAGTCCATTTCAATCGAAGCCCCCCCAACAGCCCATTTGCAGTCCTATCCTAGCCCTCCATCAGCCCATTTCCTGTCCTAGCCCCCCCTCACTCAGCCCATTTCCAGTCCTAGCTCCCTCCCCTCACAGCCCATTTCCATTCCAAGCCCCCCTCCCCATCAGCTATTTGTAGTTCAAGCCTTCCTTCCACTCAGCCCATTTCCATTCCAAGCCCACGTCCCCATCAGCTATTTGCAGTTCAAGCCCTCCTTCCACTCAGCCCATTTCCAGTCCTAGCCACTCCCCAGCCCATTACCAGTCCTAGCCCCCCCATAGCCCATTACCAGTCCTAAGCCCCCCATCAGCCCACTTCCAGTCCTAATTCCCCCATCACCCCATTTTCAGTCTTAGCCCCCCCACATAGCCCATTCCAGTCCTAACCCCCCATTAGCCCATTTCCAGTCCTAGCCCCCCATTAGCCCATTTCCAGTCCTAGTCCCCCATAGCCCATTTCCAGTCCTAGCCCTCCCAGAGCCCATTACTAGTCCTAACCCCCCATCAGCCCATTTCCAGTCTTAGCAGTCCCATAGCCCATTACCAGTCCTAACCCCCCCATCAGCACATTTCCAGTCCAACCCCCCCCCATAGCCCATTACCAGTCCTACCCCCCAATCAGCCCATTTCCAGTCTTATCCCCCCCATAGCCCATTACATCCTAACCCCCCATCAGCCCATTTCCAGTCGTAGCAGCCCCATAGCCCATTACCAGTCCTAACCCCCCCATCAGCACATTTCCAGTCCAACCCCCCCTAGCCCATTACATCCTAACCCCCCCTCCATCAGCCCATTTCCAGTCTTAGCCCCCCCATAGCCCATTACCTCCTAACCCCCCATCAGCCCCTTTCCAGTCGTAGCCCCCCATAAGCCCAATTCCAGTCTTAGCCCCCCCATAGCCCATTAGAGTCCTAACCCCCCCATAGCCCATTACCAGTCCTAACCCCCTCCCCCCATCAACCCAGTTCCAGTCTTAGCCCCCCCCCATAGCCCATTACCAGGCCTAACCCCCCCATAGCCCATTACCAGTCCTAACCCCCCTCCCCCATCAGCCCTGATAGATTTTAAAAAACAAACCGGCTGCTGCTGCCGCTGCCGCCATGGCAGCGGCAGAATCAAATGTCCCGCCGCGGGGCCCCACCTGCCTGGCATAGCCTCCCTGCAGCATCAGCTCCCGAGTCCCTCCCAATGCGCGGGCTTTCAGAGCCGCGAGAGTTTCCCTTTCTTCTTGCGGCTCTGTTAATCTCGCCGGGGCTGATGGGATTTCCCATCAGCCCCGGCGGGATTAACAGAGCCGCAAGAGGTCAGAGAAGCTCTCCCTTCGCGGCTCTGAAAGCCCGCGCATTGGGAGGGACTCGAGAGCTGGCTGAGGCAGTATTTTAGGAGGCATATATATAATGGGCAGCATAAGGCGGCGCGCTAATGTTTTAGGGGGCATTTTAATAGTGGGCGGCATAAGTGGCGCGGTGATGTCCAAGCACAGGAACAGAGCCACAGCACGATGGATAAGACACTGACCAATGGTGCAGGGATCAGGGGTTCAACCTGCCCAGTGAACAAGGCTGGCTGAGGCAGTACATATTATGGGGATGAGTGCTGTAGGAGGCATGTTATGTTTAATTTATTTATCACTACTAGCAAACGCACTCTCAAAGCGTGGTAACATAAGGCGGCCCACATGGCACATGTTACAGTGCACTGTCCGCCAAGGCACCCTAGAATGTCCCCTATAGGGCACCGTATAAGTTGCAGCACAGGATAATGTATAGTGCACCTTATATGGACGGGAACCATAAGGTGCCCTATAGGGCACCCTGAGAGGCACCTCATGGGCACAGTACGCTGAGGGTGTTTCTGCTGGCAGCAAAAATGTACATCAAAAATAGATAATGCTTCAGCCAGCCCTATCAAATAACCCCACTGTGGGTTTGAACCCATGACCTCTCGCATCACAGGCAGTGAAGTATCCATTGGGCTACAGCTCTATAGCTGATAGCAGGCCCCTGGCTGGCTGCAGAGAGCCTGCACGTCACCACACAGACAGTCTGCTGTGGTAACCAGGATAGGGTTAGCCCACCCGTACCCATGATGCACTGCACATGCAAATGAGCTGTTCACAGATGAATACAAGATGGGGAATGCACCCCCAGAGCTCCTCGGCCTGGTAGGGGGAAGTGTCCGTGTGCACCCACACAGCACCTCGGCCTGGTAGGGGGTACTGACCGGGTGTTTTACTGGCACAGAGTAGCTACACACCATCACATTGTGCGGGTACTGTGCTCACCCTGAGGGTGCGATGAGGCGCCCAGGACCAGGTCCACATCACCTTGCATGGTTGAAAGAGGCCATGGCGGAGCTCCAAAGCAGTAGTAATCTGTGAGATAGGCAGTTTCTGCAGAAACACCTTGGATGTCTCAGTCAGTGGAACCCCTTATGGATTCCTAGGTGGGCTATGTACCCCTATCCCTCCCCCAGGACTCCTATCAACAGACCCACATTCTACCTCCCTGCAATGGTGGCAGTAGAGTGGACCATCAACCCCAGTCCTGCTGGGGACTCAAAGCAGCTCAAAACACATTCATAACACAATATCAGACAGACATTAGGCCTGGATATGCTAAGCTGCACCCCACCACTATCTGATATTCTCCTGCAGCAAGCCTTCAGCCACTGCACCCTGCAAGGCACTCCATCAAGACACATACCAGCTGTAAACAGTCTGCTGGTTAGTCCTGATGGAAATGCATGCACCCAGAACTGGGATGGCAGCACACACAAGCAGATAAGTCAGTGACTGGGCCCCAACAGGAAACCCATATATATCACAAGAAAGAAATGCTGTATAGCACTATGGGGGTGCCTAGCCATGCTGTCATCACTGCACACTCAGGGTGAGAGTGATCCCCCAGCAGCACATACAGAGGTCACCCTGTCTGTGTAGGTGGTGGCTGGCCACTACAATGTCCCAGCCAGTGCCCTATGCCCTGTGCAGATGCATCCTGGCCAGCCCACCCTGTCTGAGCTATACCCATGGTACCTTGCTGCTCATTATGCAATTTGGCAGGCCAATACTGGCAACAGTGCTGGCAGTGTGGGCTGTGGAAGGTGTTTGCAGCCAACACACACTGTATAGACAGACACACACTCCCACACGTATGGCAGCATTGTGCTACTATAGAGGGGTTTATCAGACGTGCCTACCACACCAGTCCAGGGCACAGTACAGGCATGGCTATGCTACGCAGTACTGTTGGGGGTCACTCCCCAGGGTGTTAAACACTGTCAGAGACCAGGCCTGCAGCACGCACCGCAGACATCAGAAAGATTGTTATGATGGAGCTCAAAGAGCAAACTGTGCTTAACATAGGAATGTCTATCTGCCAGTACTCATAGCAAACGTTTGGAAGCTGTGTACCGTATACCCAGGTGTAGGGTGGCATTGCTAAGGTATGCAGGTGCTAGTATCGGGAGATGCACGCAGGGCCCAATGTCCTGCCTCTCCAGGAGGCATTGGCCAATGGGGCCTGTGGGTGTGGGTGTGGGTGTGTTAGCCCCTGTTGGCTGCTGCTTTACGGCAGAGGTTCCCAACTCCAGTCCTGGTGTGCCAAACACTGTTCGGGTTTTCATGCTGTCCATCACGGATATGCATGAGCTACATCTACATGCCATGGGGGTGGTGCATAGATATGCAGCACAGGCATTTGTATTAGAGGCAGCATGGAACCTGAATGGTGTGTGGCCCTCCAGGACCGCATTTGGGAGACTCTGCTGTAGGTACTGCCCCTGTTCATGGTGTCTGTGCTCGGTGGGGTAAAAGATAGGTGTATTACCACTGCGTATGTCCTCAGCAAGAAAGGTTTGGCCTTACTATCACGTTTTAGTTGTGGGAAAAATATGTGGAGAGGATTGGCAGTAGCCCCAGCTGGGCTTTGAACCTGTGACCTTCTGTTCTTGCACACACTGTCTGTGTGCACTGCACACACTGTCTGTGTGCACTGCACACACTGTCTGTGTGCACTGCACCACCGTGTAACCACAGATTGACTACATTCCCTGGGAAGTCCATGACTGTACATCCGACAGGGCCTGTCTGTTGCAGTGGACGGTGCCAGCCTGCACATGGCTAGGCCACTGTCTTCTGTGGCTGGCAGGCACTGCCCCCTCCACCACCTGTACCCTTCAGCCAACATACTGGCATGTCCTTATCTTAGAAAAAGCATATGCCCTGGTGAGTTCTGGCACTCCAGGACTGCATTTGGGGGACTCGGCTGTAGGTGATGCCCATTGTTCTGGTGTGTGTGCGGTGTAGGGTAAAATATGGGTGTTTGAACCATGCTTATGTTCTCTGCAATAAAGGAGTGTTTTTACTATTTCTGTTTAGTGGTGGGTTAAATATGGGGACTGGGTTGGCAGTAGCCCTAGCTGGGATTATGAACCTGTGACCCTCTGGTCCTAGAAGCACTGGCTCTGTCTGTTGCACCACACTGTGGCCACAGAGACAGTGCAGTCCCTGGGGATGGGAAACCTGGCTGGCAGATTCCTATACCCTGCTCTGCACATTTTTACTGAGGGCTCATTCACCTTGTCTGGGGGCAAACGTGCAAATACACCCCGCAAATGACCGCGAATAAAGGGGGAAAAAGGATAACCAAGCTGGGCAACAGTGATATTACTGGGCAACCATGAAAAACACTCTCAGGAAAGCTCCCAAAACAAGGAACTGCTTTTTGGAAGGGTCTCCGCTCCGTAGACCCTTCCAAAATTCATCTCTTTTTTTGGGGCTTTCCTGGGAGTGTTTTTTGTTGTTGCCCATTAATATCACTGTTGCCCAGCTGATTTACTTTTTTTTTTTTTTTTTTTAAATTTTGTATTTATGCACGTTTTACAAATAAGTCAAGAAAGCATAACATGATTTACTATTTTTAATATTTTTGTTGTGGTCATTTCCTATTTTTATTTGCACTTTTGTTCTGTGCACATGTATCACACTGCTCACGTTTTGCAGTTTCCCCGATTTTCCTGTACATTGTTGACGGAAATGGTTTCTCTTCCCTTTAAATGCCCTCTACCGCGAGTGTTTCACTCGCGGTAGTTTTTGCTTGTATATTCGGCCCCGCTGATGTGCGGGGAGCCTCTCCCCTCCCCTTCCCCGCCCATTGACCCCGTCTCTCCGCCCCTTGGGAGCCTTCCTCTGCCCTTTCCACGCCACTATTGGACATTTGCGGGCCGCGTACTTGTGCGGGCCCGTTAGTGCAGCGCGCAAGTGTGCGGGGGCCCGTTAGTGTGACGCGCAAGTGTGCGGGGCACTTAAGAGCACTTAAGTGCGTCATTGCCGTGCGCTATTGTGCGGTGCGCAATTGTGCGGTGTTTAGTAAACATACCCCTAAATCATCTTTTTCCATTAGTATTGCCTCATATTTCAGGATTTGCGAATCAGTGAGCCACCTCCCAGCCCTCTGGGTTAGCATGGTTCTCACCTGATGTGGGGTACTTACTACTAGGGCCCCTCCAAACTTCAATTTCCTGCTCTCATCCACCAGTAGGGCTGTTGCCGCCACTGCTTGGACACACTCCGGCCATCCTCTACACACTGAATCTAGAATTTTAGATAAATATGCAACTGGCTGTTTCTTCCCTGCCCATTTTTGAGTAAGGACCCCCAACGCAGTCCTTTTGTCAGCAGTGATAAAAAGGTGGAAGGGTTTGTGCAGCAAGGGTAAAGCCAGGACTGGGGCTTCTACCAAGCTTTGTTTTAGCTCTCTTACTAACTCCTGCTCCTCTTCTTTCCAGATTAAGTTGTTAGGTTCTTTTTCTAACAGCTTTAAGTATAATCCTTTAGTCTTTTGGGCATATGAGTCTATCCATAACCTACAGTATCCGGCTAATCCCAGGAACTTCCTTAGTTCTTTTTTTGTCTTTGGAAGTGGTAAATCTGCAATTCCTTTTGTTTGCTCTGGATTAATTCTCCTTTTTCCTTCACTAATCAGATGTCCAAGGTGTTTTACTTCTTTCTCTACAAATTGTAATTTGGTTTTGGAAACTCGAAACCCCTGGCTTCCCAGAAACTCCAAGAGGGCTCTGGTAGCTTCACTGACTTGCGTTTTCTTTTCTCCTGATATTAAAAGATCATCTACATATTACAAAAGAGTCACACCGAATGGTGTAGACAACTTTTCTAATACTTGTTCCAGTACTTGTCCAGATAGGTCCAAAATGCATCCTTCAAATCTATAACACTAAACCACTTATGCTCTTGGGGTATTTTACTCAGTATTGTGTAGGAGTTTGGCACCACTGGCTGCTTTACCTGTACTATTTGGTTCAGCTTCCTTAAGTCCAGTACTAACCTGTATGATCCATCTGGTTTTCTTACTGGCAAGATGAGAGTGTTAAATGGGGACATACATGGTTCTAATAGTGCATCCTGGAGTAAACTTTTTATAACAGGTTGGAGGCCCTTGCGGCCTTCCAAGGAATTGGGATATTGTTTTTGGCGCACTATCTCGCCCTTCTTTCTTTTATTTTATTTATTTACATTCTCTTATATACTGCGCTATTCTGCATCAGTGCGGTTTACATTGAACAAACTGAAATTACATTGAACAGGGCTTTATAACTTGGAGATAACTATTTTTACAGGGAACATGGGCTATGGAGGGTTAAGTGGCTTGCCCAAGACCACAAGGAGCACCTTTCTTAATTCTATCTTTAGGGGTGGAATATCCAGTCCTCCACTGTTTCCTTCCCTTGTCCATACTACAGGGTCTATTTGGCTTTCTTCCTCCTCAGTGAGGAGAGCCATTCCTACAACAATTTGGTCATCTTTTACCTTCATTTCTAAGTTTAACTGTGTAATCATATCCCTTCCTAAAAGATTACTCCCTGCCTCTGGAATGTACAGCAAATGTCCCTCTATCTCTTCTTTGTCTAATTTTAGCAGTGTCGGTTCAAATATTGAAACTGGAAAACCCTCTCCCTTCACTCCCGAACTGTACGTTTTTGATTTGATAACTTCATTCCCTTTGGTACATAATTTAAAGAACTTCGGGCAGCCCCTGTGTCTACTAAAAATACTACTTCTTCCTTTGGCCCCACCTTCACATTTTTCAAGGGTTCTTGGTGGGACCTTAGATTAAGAAACCCCTGACACCCGTAATCTTCATCAAAATTCATCTGTGGTAATATTTCTTCTTCTCGCTTTAATTCAGGACACTCTCTCTTGAAATGACCTATTTTCCCACAGTGATAACATCCTGCCTGCACTTGGGGCTTGGACCGAGAATTACCAGTCCGGTATTCCGGCCACCCTTGCCCTGTACTCCTGTTAACCCATCCTCTCCCCCTTTGCCCTATACCTCCCCTGGTTTTACTCATCACCTGTTTAACAGTATTTACCATCATCTTTGTCTTTTGTTTTTGTTTCTCATCCTCTCTTTTCACATACACTTTCTGTGCTTCTCTTAGCAAATCTTCTAGTGGTTTATCATTCTCTCTATTTTTTCAAGTTTTTTTCTTTATGTCTGGCCAGGACTTGGTCACAAAATGCACCTTTAGTAGTCCTTTGGCTACCTCATTGTCTGCACTTATTCCTGAGAATTTTCATCTGATCTTTTAATCTCTTCAGGAAAACGGAAGGCGTTTCTTCCTTTTCCTGATGTACTTCCACATCCTCTCTAATAGACTGCCTAGAGGGATGTTCCCAGGGCCTGTACTACCAGCCCCATCCTTACTCGAGTTTCCCTTAGAGCCTTTATTTCCCATCGAGACTTTCTGTCACCAGTGTGTCTGTCACTTTGTCTCTCTCCGGCCGCACTCCTCGCGGATGTGTCGGAACCGTGGATTAAGACTCCGCACTCACTTCGTGTCCAGGACACGTCTCACACACACACACCACTCTGTCTCGATCCCCAACCACCAAGGTAATACTTCAGTCTTACTTCTTACCTTGGTCCGTGCACGGAATTGCTTGGTTGGCGCGCATGTGCTCACTATACCTGGTCTGGTTCACTGAGTCTGTATTGCTTTCACCAGTCTCCGGATTCTGTGGTCAGTGCAGTGGTGGAGTCCGCCATCACCAACACGAGGCCGTTGAAATGAACGGGACGTGTCTCCCCGTCCTCAGCGGTGGCGGCCCCCTCCAGTGATGACACGATCCCGGGACGAGCGCCCAATCTGTAATAAACAATAATAATTTTATCACAATAACAGACACTTCAGTGAAACCAAAGTTTCTTTTATTTATTTATTTATTATTCAGTCTTGCAAGATGGGTGGCCACAATTTTTTATCCGTGACCACACTTTGTCATATGAACAGTTCCATATTTATTACATTCATTTCTTCTACAAATTCCTCCCCTATTATTCTATTGGTGTAAGTATTTCTAATTTCCTACCTATTAGTGATTGTTATTTGGGCCATGTGACTCTCCACCTCCATTTACTTCTCTTAATCCTTGCCCCTTTTACCCCCTCCCCTTTTTTTACCTTATTCCTTTTATGGTTATGTTACCGGTCTTATGGTTTCTCCGAGATCCCCCCCCCCCCTTTCCCTTATGCCCATGGCCTGTTCCTGAGCGGTCCTCCAGTTTAGTCCTCCACATCCGGGTAGTGCACCTCATCCTGCAGCAAGGAGACTGGACCAATCACATTCTTCAATACCATAAGAAGTATCCTGCTGGAGCTCCCATCAGCCCCCCAGTGTGTCCAGTCTCCTTGCAGCAGGAGGACATGTGAGCCTGGTTCTGGGCTCACTTACGGGCTTGTTTGGCAACGCTAGTTAGAAGGGTTTTTGGGGATTTTCTTTCTTTTCCTTGTTTCCATTTATTTTATTTCTTCTTTTAGCAGCCTATAGCTTTAAAAAAAAAATAGGAGAGACAAACGTCTGAGGAGCAGAGCTGTAACTGCCCTCCCCCCCCCCCCTTTGCTTCGCGGGCAGTTTTTAAAACTGGCAGCACTTCTAGATCGCTCCCCCTAGAAGGTACGGGGGAGAGATCGGGTGCTCGCAGCAGCCATCCCAGCTCTTGATGCTCCTTCTGAGCATGGGCTGCAGCACAGAGACCTGCCGGAGGCTCTGTTTACCGGTTCAACGCAGGCAGCCGGAACTTTAGCTCTGTAGCGCTCAGGATTCGAGCGGCGTTGCTGGAGAGTAATTTTGTGCCTAACGGGGTAAGTGGCCTCTTTCCCGCTTTCATTATACCGGGCATTCTTTTAGTTTCGTTGCTGTCGGGTCTTCTTTTGATTTTTTGTGTTTGGTGCCCTTTTTTCTCGTTGTCCCGCAGTTGCGGTGGCCATTTTGGAAACGGATTTTTCGCGGGATGTGCAGGAGCCCGTGACGTTTTTTCTTTTTGCGAGTAGGTGTCCTTAGCCTTTAGAGCAGCACATGTGCTTTTTTGTTTGCTCAATCTTCTGTTCAGTTTAAAAAAACAAAAAAAAAAAAACAGCGATAAGTCTTGTGGATTATTTTCCTTTGTTTGTGGAGTTTTAGGCTCTCCTCTCAGTTCTGTTTCTCCGCGGGGAGGGGGGGGGGGTGAGAACCTTCATTTTAATGGCGATGAGACCGCAGTGTGTGGTCTGTGGCTCTCGCAGGGGTACTGTGTCAGATTCAGGGATTTGCAAAGGTTGCACTGCTATTTCTGCGGACATGGAACAGCAGATGGAAGTTAAGCCTCTCCCAGACCCCTTAGTTCCTATTTTGCCTGCTGAGGGAAATACTTCTACGGTCTCTCCCCTATCTCCAACTCCATTCCCTTCCAAGGGACAGAGGTCTGGGTTGCCGGGGGAAGGGGCGGAATCTTCTTCTTCCTTGGCAGATTTTTCTCCAGATTTCGTGCTGCTTATGCATCAGGCGTTCAAATTGGGGCGTTTAGGTAAATTACCAGAGTCCTTCACCACTCCGTCTCCTCTTCCAGCCTCCAAAGCGGAGGGGGTCGGGCGGACTTCATCCAAGCCGGCGAAGAGGTTTCGGCCCGCGGAACTGGATATGGAAGATGCGGAGTGGCAGGAAACAGATGTGGAAATGGATCCGGAGGACTTATTTGATGATCTAGAGGAAGGGGAGATCCCTGAGCCCAAAGATCAGGCTAGGATTATCCGAGTGTTTCGTAAGGAGGAGCTGGTGCCCTTGATTACGGAAGCTCTTCAAACGCTCCATCTCGCTACAGCGCGTCTGGCTGAGGACGAAGCGTTGGAGGATCCCATCATTCAGGCGGTGCGGGAATCTCAAGTGGTGTTTCCGGTACACCGAGTGGTAGATCAGATGATTCAAACCGAGTGGGAATCCGGACAATGAACCGCCTCTATCCGTTAGCGGATAAGGACAAGGAAAAGTTTAAATCGCCTCGGGTTGACGTTGCGGTTTCCGCAGTAACCAAGAAGACGACAATCCCAGTTGAGGGGAGTGTGGCCTTAAAGGACACTCAGGACAGGAAAGTGGATGGTTTATTGAAGCAGGCCTTTGAAACCAACTCTTTATCGTTACAGGCTTCTATTTGTGGAGCCTGGGTGGCTAGAACTTGTTTAAGGTGGGCTCAGCATTTGCACCAGGACCCCCACTTGGATCAACAAGGCTTACTTGAGGTGACCCGGCTAGAATCTGGTTCAGCGTACTTAGCGGATGTGCATTATGATCTTATCAGAACTTTAGCTAACAGTATGGCGTCCTTGGTGGCGGCGCGGAGATCCATCTGGTTGCAGAATTGGGCGGCCGATGGCTCTTCAAAATCTCGTCTCAGCAAACTCCCTTTCAAGGGCAGGTTGTTGTTCGGAGACGATATGGATAAGTTGGTAAAGGACTTGGGTGAGTCTAAAGGCGGCAGACTGCCGGAGGATAAGCCTAAGCTAGGTAGGAGTCTGCCGGTTTCTCGAGGTCAATTTAGAGATTTTAGGAGATTTTGATCCTCTCGCCTGTGGAATTCTCAACGCGGCCGTTTTGGGTCAAAATCCCATAATTTTCGTGGCTTCCGAGGAGCAGGCAGAGGTTTTGCAGCTACCTCCTCCTCTTCGTCCTCATCCTTTAGTCGCAAGACACAATGAAGCGAGGCGGACCCCGGGGGGAAGTCAAGTGATCGGAGGGCATCTTTGGGACTTTCTTCCTTCTTGGGTCCAGATTACCTCGGATCAGTGGGTGCTCGAGATAGTCAGAGAAGGTTATGTGCTGGAGTTTGCCTTTCCACCACGGGACTCCTTCGTTCTTTCTCCCAGCAGGGGTCAGCAAAAGGAGCTGGCAATTCGCTCAACGTTGGAACGGCTGCTAGCTTTGGGTGCGGTTATTCCTGTTCCGGAGTCCGAGCGCGGGTTAGGTCGTTACTCCATTTATTTTGTGGTGCCAAAGAAGGACGGATCCCTCTGTCCTATTTTAGATCTCAAGGGTGTGAATCGTTGTCTGCGAGCAATGTTCCCTCTAATTTTCTGTAGGCTGTGTGCGCATAAAATATCAGCTGTGCAGCTTTTGAAGGAAGGTTAAATTTTTGTGCGCCACATAACGAAACTCAGAGTTATATACTTTAAAATTTGAGTACACGTCAGAATACAGTATGTACACCACATTGATTGCACTAAAAAATATTGTAGAACTTGTGAAAACCATAAATACACAACAACTTTTAAATTTTAAGACATCTGTGTTGTTTTATATCAGAATCAGAACCGTAATTTGTGTGCGCTCTGTTGTAAAGTATGTGCGCGCACACGCGCACAGCTTAGTGGGAACAGTGTCTGCGAGTGCCTCATTTCCGCATGGAGACCCTGAAGTCCGTCATAGTGGCAGTGCGACAAGGGGAGTTTTTGACCTCTCTGGACCTTACTGAGGCCTATCTACATATTCCGATCAGGCCGGTTCATCAAAAGTTTCTTTGGTTCACTCTTCCTTGGGGGCACTACCAGTTTCAAGCTTTGCCATTCGGGCTAGCTACAGCTCCACGCACTTTCACCAAGGTTATGGTCATGGTGGCAGCGGCTTTGCAAAAGGAAGGTATCCTAGTTCACCCTTATCTCGACAACTGGTTGATTCGGGCGAAGTCCAAGAAGGAGAGCTTGCAGGCCACAGACAGAGTCTTAGACATGCTGCAGAGTCTCGGCTGGGTAGTAAATGCGAAGAAGAGTCACTTAGTTCCTTCTCAAGTCCTCGAATATCTAGGGGTCTGTTTCGACACGGCAAGAGGCTTGGTGAGCCTTCCGGTTCGCTGCGCTGAGGCCTTGCATCAGCTGGTGCGAACCTTCTTAGCGATTCTCGCTCCGTCTGCGTGTTGGTATCTGCGGCTGCTGGGAATAATGGCAGCAACCCTGGAGGTGATTCCGTGGGCCAGGTTTCATATGCGTCCGCTTCAAAGAGCTCTGTTACGTCGTTGGTCGAATCAGTTGGATTCGCTGAATCGTCGGTTACCCTGTCTGAGGCCAGTTCGGTGGGCTTTGCAGTGGGGGCTCCGACTGGAATCACTGCAGGGGGGTCTTCCCTTGGAGCAGCCAGTTTGGATAGCTTTATTAAAGGATGTGAGTCTGGTGGGCTGGAGGGCCCACTGTCAGGGCCGTTTCGTGCAGGGGCTGTGGTCAGCCCAGGAGGCTTTGTGATCAATCAACCGGCTCGAGTTGCGGGCAGTGAGGCTAGCGCTGAGGGCCTTCGAGGCGTCCGTAATGAGACGGGTGGTGAGAGTCCTGTCGGACAATTCGGCTACAGTGGCGTACATCAACCATCAGGGAGGCACAGGAAGTGTAGCCATGGAAGAGGAGGCGGAGGCGCTCTTCGAGTGGGTGGAAGTACGTCTCCTGGCCATCTCGGCAGTGCATATCGAGGGAAAAGAAAATGTGATGGCAGATTTTCTCAGCAGGGTGCGGGTGGAAACCGGAGAGTGGGAGTTGCATCCGCAGATTTATGCGCAAATAGTTCACCGATGGGGACCGCCGATCATGGATCTCATGGCGACCTTCCAGTCAGTGAAGACAGGTCGATTTTTCAGCAGACGGAGAGAACGCATGTCCGAAGGGATCGACGCCCTCATTCAACCATGGCCCGAGTCCGGTCTACTGTATGTCTTTCCGCCCTGGGCTTTGATCGGAAGAGTGGTCCAACGCATCGAGGCGCATCGCGGAAAGGTCTTGCTGGTGGTGCCGGATTGGCCCCGGCAGCCATGGTATGCAGATCTGGTTTGCCTTCTCGACGGCGTGCCATGGAAGCTTCCGCTCTTAGTAGACCTGTTACTTCAGTTTCCGCTGCGCATGCCTCAGGTGGATCGATTCTCGCTTACGGTATGGCCATTGAAAGGTCTAGGTTGATAAGGAAAGGTTATTCTTCGGCAGTCATTGCTACTCTTCTTCGAGCAAGAGAGTCTTCTACCTCTAGTGAATAGGTATTGACCAACATCATCGTTGGCCGTATCTGTCTTGTCCGAACAGGGCCACAGTTCTCCATCCGAGTAGGAGAGTTAGTATGTCTAAGCCAACGATTTTACAATACTACCACTAAGAAGACATCCTGGTGGTCAGGTATAAATGTTACTGAACCATCCAACCCTTTAATCAATTTCTCTAGTCTTGCTAAAGTATGGACTAATCTTACTTCTACTAATGCCTGGGAGGCCCCTCCTGGGCTGTACTGGATTTCAGGTAGAGCATATGACCAACTCCCTAACAACTGGGGAGGGGCATGTGTCCTGGAAACAATTTGCCCGTCTTTCTTATTCCCATTTCCCAAGGAGAGCAGTTAAGGTTCGCGGTATACAATGGTCGACAGAAGCGGGATGCCCTAAAGATAGGTCAATGGGATAAGTGGTATGGTGAAGAGTGGCCACCTGAGAGAATTATCACATAAAAATGGACCAGCCACATGGGCGAATGATGGGACCTGGGGATACCGCTAGGGTTGCCAACTAGCTCCAGATGCGCCCGACAGGCTTGATCCAGTCCTGGGTTTACCCCATTGCATGCAGGGACATGTAGTTCTGATTTCTCCATTGCACTCCATAAGAAAAGACTACATGTCCCTGCATGCAGTGGGGTAACTCCAGGACTGGATCAAGCCTGTCGGGCGCATCTGGAGCTAGTTGGCAACCTTAGATACCGCACTCCTGTTTATATGCTGAATCGTATTATACGCTTGCAAGCTGTTGTAGAAATTATAACTAATGAAACAAGTAAAGCACTAACCCTCTTAGCAAAACAAAGTACTCAGATGCGCACAGCTATTTACCAAAACCGGTTGGCCCTTGATTACTTGTTAACCTCTGAGGGAGGAGTATGTGGAAAGTTCAATCTGACAAACTGCTGTCTGCAGATTGATGATCAAGGTCAAGTCATTGAAGAAATAGCCGACTATATGCGAAGGCTAGCACATGTACCAGTTCAGACATGGCATGGACTAGAACTCAATGGGCGGTTCGGAACTATGTTTTCGGGGCTGGGAGGTTTGAAGACTATTGTGTTCGCTGTTTTACTAATGATAGCTATGTGTCTGCTCCTTCCATGTTTCCTACCCCTTTGCCTGCGTATGGTCCCCTCAATCATTGACAGTACAGTTGAACGAAAGACAGCGGCCAGGGTACTAGCTATGTGGAAGTATCAGGCCTTGCCTCAGGAGGAAGCATCAGTTTGAGAAGGACATGATATGTGATTTTTTTCCTCACCCCTTTTTAGGAGGGGTGAGGATAATCAAAGGGAGGAATGTGATAGGCTATAGCCTCAAACTAGACCTGGATTTCAACCCCCACCTGGGATTAGTGCTGAAAAGAACCAGAGTTTAAGAATCTGCTTTAAACTGCTTTTGAAAGTCCCCTTCCTCCCTCTATGAAGTTTGTACAAGTTCTTTATGCTTGAATTGTCCTTGCATTCTCTGAGTTAGAACAGTTTGAGAAGGGGGAGGGAACGGGGAATGGGGCCCAGAGAGGGTCACCGATTGGATAGGTGTGAGGGGCGTTGGGACCAATAGAAAGTTTGCCTCTATCAAATTGTAAAAATTGTATATAAGGAATCTGCTGCTGTACTTCATTGCTCAGTCCCTTTTGTCTGAGTCTGTGCACATTAAATTGGCTTGGACCCTGCAACTGACTCCTGGTATTATTTATTGCATGCTCTTCGCTGCTACAGTACCTGCTAATAGCTGTGCGAGACGCGAATCTGTACATTTGTCTTCCTTTTTGTTTTTCTTACTTCTACATTGAGGAATTCAGTTTCTCTTTTTATATGTCAGGATACTGCTCTGAGGTAGTTTAGAAAGAATTTTAAAACTTAAATTTTTTGCAGGCCTTTGGTTGCTCTGAGTGGTGAGGAGAGTCTATTGCTGGACTGCACTACATAGATTTTTTAAATTTAATTTAATTTTTGTATCTCATATATTTTGATATAAATTTGTTTTTATTTGTACTGTAAACTACTTTGCTGTTTCCACTAAAATCAGTATATCGGCTATGCAATAAACTAAACTAAACTGTGACTAGAAAGTAGGGTTGCCAACTGGCTCCAAATGCGCCCGACAGTGTCAATCCAGTCCTGGGTTTACCCCATTGCATGCAGGGATATGTAGTTCTGATTTCTCCATTGCACGCCATAAGAAATGAAAAACTACAAGTCACTGCATGCAATGGGGTAAACCCAGGACTGGATCAAGTCTGTCGGGCGCATCTGGAGCCAGTTGGCAACCCTACTAGAAAGTGGAGTCTCAGCAGCTTGTTGCCACACTGAAGATGGCCGCCAGCATAGGGGTTTCTTGTTTTTCAGTCTAGATCCCTCCTCCCCTTCCTCTCTCCTCCCTCCTAACTGCAGAACATTTCCTGCCCTCTCTGCAAGCCTCCGCCATTGAGAGAGAAGCAGAGCCCGAAGCCTCATCCTGGGAAAGAAAGAGAGAGAAGTGAGTGAATCCTCCTGATCTGAAAGTGAATCCTTCTCAGAAAAGCAGGAGAGAGAATGGCTGAGGTAGAGTTTGCACAGGTAGGGCAGCTTACATTCCAGGGCTGAGGACAGTGTAGCTGTTTGTAAAAACAGGAAAAAAAAGCAGTTCAGGAAGGGAGGGTCCAACAGTCTTTATTATACACGTATATGCATCATTCACAAAAGGCAGAAACAAAGGCAGGCAGAGTATATGACTCCTGGTCCTGCATCTAGCCACATTCACTGAACACTAGCCAGTATTTCCCAATCAGTGAAGCAACAGACCTGATTTTGGTAAAGTCCCCACTGTCTGATGTTCACCGTACATGCCAGGACTTAGGTTTCCCTCGGCACCTCACAGCAATAACAGACACCAGCAGTAACTCTCACATGTGCAGGAGCTCCTTTCCGGGCACAGTGTAGATGGGCATGCCTCTCCTTCCTACCAGCACTGAGCCCTGGGGTGTGGGAATTAATGGGCTGCATGCAGAGTCTGGATAGCCAGGCTCTGCTTTGTGCAGCACAGACACACTGTTCATCATCTGCCTTCCATCAGGTAAAACCCACTTTCCCCCTTCTGCTTCTGTTGCCCCTATTTCCTCAAGCTGTTGTTTTTCCCTTGCAGTAAATGTGGGATTTACTGTGTGACTCACTACTTCTGGGGTTATGTGGAATATAGGGGATATGTTTTTCCCTAAGGTAGCTTCCTTAGCAGCCTCATCTGCTATTCTATTCCCCCTCACTTCAAATTAATTCCCAGCTTGATGTCCCTTCACATGCACTACTGCTATCTCTTGTGGTAGCAGCAGGTTTTTCAACACTTGTTTGATTAATTCCTCATGCACTAACTCCTTTCCCTTGCTGTTTATCAAACCTCGTTCCTCCCAGATCTTACCAAAGGTGTGTATCACTCCAAAGGCATATTTTGAGTCCGTGAAGATGGTCCCATCTCCACTCCCTAATAGTTTCAAAGCCCGATACTTATAGTTCACATGTTTGTGCTGACCTATAATTGGGTAGCCTGCCTGCTTCAAGGGAGCAGTAACTTTCTCCTTCTATTACTGCATACCCATTTCGTCTTTTCCCTTCTATCACCCTAGAGCAGTGATGGCTAACCTTTTTGAGCCCGAGTGCCCAAACTGCCGCACAAAACCAAAGAATTTCCTCAAAGTGCCAGCACGTCAATTAAAGCCCCATTTGCATAAGGTGCTTCATTTGCATAAATATTTGCATAATGTTACCATACACTAACTTTTAGTAAACATGCCTCTTAATGAGTATATGGATAAAGAAAGACTAAAAGGTTTCTACATTACTATAATCCAGTACCAACCGCCAGGCACATTAGGAACTACTACAAACGCTGCCCATTTAGAACCCATAGCAAACCCGCCGTATCCTAACAGCACTACCAGGACTCACAAAGCACCATACTCGACCTATCAAAAGGCAACACTGCAAATATTAAACCAATACATCTCAGAGAACAACAATACATGACCTACTGGGGAAAGAACAAGTGGCAATGTCAAATAGGAATTATATAAACAGAATACCTCAGCTCAGTTACACATGCAGAACAGACCATCACCAAACAAGGAATCACAATTTAGAAACAGGAAGACAATAATTAAACTGGGAACCCCAAAAGCCAAACTTGGAATATACAACAACACTGTAGAAATAAAACTATATATTAATTTCCTCTTGTACTAAACAAAGCGCAAAAATTAATGATGCACATTTCCCAGAGCTGACATATTCCAGTTAATAAATTCAAAATAAAGAGATATTTTTCTACCTTTTGTGCATTTTTTTTCAGTTGCAATTGTTCCAGCCACTTTCTTCTGGTTTCTTCGTGTCTTCTGCTAACTCTCCATCTGCTGTCCATTTGTCCTTTCTTCTGTCTTCTTGGGTTTTTTTTCCATTCTCTCTCTACATCTGCTTTTACATACTAATCTTGCTCCTTTTGCTCTTTCCTCATTCCTATTTCATCTACTCAAAATTTACCCCTCCATCCTCAATCCCCACTTACTCTCCCAATACCCGGCCAATTGTAGATTTTTTATCCCTCCCACACAAAATATTTTTCCCCTCTCCATTTTACTCTCCCAGCCCCATCCCATTCTAATCCTCCCCCAACACCAGCTCCCTTCTAGTTCCAGCCTCACCCAGCATCCATTCCCTTCTAGTCCCTGCATCAGCCCATTTCCAGTCCTAGCAGCCCCCAACCCATTTCCAGTCCTAGCAACCCCCCTACCCAATACCAGTCCTATCCCCCCCTCATCAACCCACTTCCAGTCCTAACCCCCCATCACCCCATTTTCAGTTTAAGCCCCCCCCTATAACCCATTACCAGTCCTAACCCCCATCAGCCCACTTCCAGTCCTAACCCCCCATCAGCCCACTTCCAGTCAGCCCCCCATAGCCCATTGCCAGTCCTAACCCCCCCCATCAGCCCACAGTCCATTACCAGTCCTAACCCCATCAGCCCATTTCTTGTCCCAGCCCCCCATAGCCCATTATCAGTCCTAAACCCCCCCATAGCCCATTACCAGTCCTAACCCCATCAGACCACCTCCAGTGTTAACCCCCCATCGCCCATTGCCAGTCCTAACCCCCCCATCAGCCCATTTCCAGTCCTAACCCCACCCAACAGCCCACCTCAAGTCCTAACCCCTCCCCATCAGCCCATTAGCAGTCCTAACCCCCCCCTAGCCCATTAGCAGTCCTAACACCCCCCATAGCCCATTAGCAGTCCTAACCCCCCCTCTCTAGCCCATTAGCAGTCCTAACCCCCCCATAGCCCATTACCAGTCCTAACCCCCCATCAACCCCATTTCCAGACAGCCCCCATCAGCCCACAGCCCATTAGCAGTCCTATCCCCCCTAGCCCATTAGCAGTCCTAACCCCCCCCCTCCTAGTCCTTTAGCAGTCCTACCCCCACTAGCCCCTTATCAGTACTACCCCCGCTAGCACATTAGCAGTCCTAACCCCCCCTAGCCCATTAGCAGTCCTAACCCCCCTAGCCCATTAGCAGTCCTAACCCCCCCCTAGCCCATTAGCAGTCCTAACCCCCTTGCCCATTAGCAGTCCTAACCCCCCTCTTGCCCATTAGCAGTCCTAACCCCCCCTCCTAGCCCATTAGCAGTCCTACCCCCCCTAGCCATTAGCAGTCCTACCCCCCCCCTATCCCATTCGCCGTCCAACCCCCCCCCCTGGCCCATTCCCAGTCCTAACCCCCCCCCCCCCATGGCAAATTTAAAAAAAAAAAAAAAAAGCAGCTGGCTCTGGCTTCTGCCGCGGCAGCGGCAGAATGCAATATCCCGCGGGGCCCCCTCCGCCCGCTAAGCCCCTCTGCAAGGGCTTACAGAGACGCGAGGGAGACGCGTCTCCCTCGCGTCTCTGTTAAGCCCGCAGGGGCTACTGGGAAATTTCCCATCAGTCCCTCGCGTCTAAAGGGGCTGATGGGAAATTTCCCATTAGCCCCTGCGGGCTTAACAGAGACGCGGGGGAGACGCTGTCTCCCTCGCGAATCTGAAAGCCCTTGCAGAGGGGCTTAGCGGGCGGAGGGGGCCCCGCGGGACACTGCATGCTGCCGCGTCCGCGGCAGCATCCAGAGCCCGCTTTTTCTTTTTGGGCGAACCTTCACGCGTGCCAGCTGCAAGGCCTTCGCGTGCCACAGCTGGCACGCGTGCCATAGGTTCGCCATCGCTGCCCTAGAGGATCCGTCTATAAACAAATGCTTCCCTGCATGCAAGGGGGTATCCCCTAAGTCTAGTCTTACTCTGGTCTGGTATTCTATGATGTCCAAGCAATCATGTTCTAGTTCCTCACTTTCCCCCTCACCTTTCCATAAGAAAGTGGCTGGGTTTAAACACTGCTCTGTGGTTAACACTAAATCATCTTTTTCCATTAGTATTGCCTCACATTTCAGGATTCGTGAATCAGTGAGCCACCTCCCAGCCCTCTGGGTTAGGATGGTTCTCACCTGATGTGGGGTACTTACTACTAGGGCCCCTCCAAACTTCAATTTCCTGCTCTCATCCACCAGTAGGGCTGTTGCCGCCACTGCTTGGACACACTCCGGCCATCCTCTAGACAATGAATATAGAATTTTAGATAAATATGCAACTGGCTGTTTCTTCCCTGCCCATTTTTGAGTAAGGACCCCTAATGCAGTCCCTTTGTCAACAGTGACAAAAAGGTGGAAGGGTTTATGCAGCGAGGGCTGCTCCTCTTCTTTCCAGATTAAGTTGTTAGGTTCTTTTTCTAACAGCTTCAAGTATAATCCTTTAATCTTTTGGGCATATGAGTCTATCCATAACCTACAGTATCTGGCTAATCCCAGGAACTTCCTTAGTTCTTTTTTTGTCTTTGGAAGTGGTAAATCTGCAATTCCTTTTATTTGCTCTGGACTGATTCTCCTGTTTCCTTCACTAATCAGATGTCCAAGGTATTTTACTTCTTTCTCTACAAATTGTAATTTGCTTTTTTTAACTCAAAACCCCTGACTTCCCAGAAACTCCAAGAGGGCTCTGGTAGCTTCACTGACTTGAGTTTTCTTTTCTCCTGATACTAAATGATCATCTACATATTGCAAAAGAGTCACACTGAATGGTGTAGAGAACTTTTCTAATACTTGTTCCAGTACTTGTCCAGATAGGTCCAAAATGCATCCTTCAAATCTATAACACTAAACCACTTATGCTCTTGGGGCATTTTACTCAGTATTGTGTAGGAGTTCGGCACCACTGGCTGCTTTACCCGTACTATTTGGTTTAGCTTCCTTAAGTCCTGTACTAACCTGTATGATCCATCTGTTTTTCTTACTGGCAAGATGGGAGTGTTAAATGGGGACATACATGGTTCTAATAGTGCATCCTGGAGTAAGCTTTTATAACAGGTTGGAGGCCCTTGCGGCCTTCCAAGGAAATGGGATATTGTTTTTGGTGCCCTGTCTCGCCCTTCTTTCTTAATTCTATCTTTCGGGGTGGAATATCCAGTCTGCCCCTGTTTCCTTCCCTTGCCCATACTACAGGGTCTATTTGGCTTTCTTCCTCCTCAGTGAGGAGAGCCATTCCTACAACAATTTGGTCATCTTTTACCTTCATTTCTAAGTTTAACTGTGTAATCATATCCCTTCCTAAAAGATTACTCCCTGCCTCTGGAATGTACAGCAAATGTCCCTCTATCTCTTCTTTGTCTAATTTTAGCAGTGTCGGTTCAAATATTGAAACTGGAAAACCCTCTCCCTTCACTCCCGAAACTGTACGTTTTTGATTTGATAACTTCATTCCCTTTGGTACATAATTTAAAGAACTTCGGGCAGCCCCTGTGTCTACTAAAAATACTACTTCTTCCTTTGGCCCCACCTTCACATTTTTCAAGGGTTCTTGGTGGGACCCTGACACCCGTAATCTTCATCAAAATTCATCTGTGGTAATACTACTTCTTCTTGCTTTAATTCAGGATACCCTCTCTTGAAGTGACCTATTTTCCCACAGTGATAACATCCTGCCTGCACTTGGGGCTTGGACCGAGAATTAGCAGTCCAGTATTCCGGCCACCCTTGCCCTGTACTCCTGTTAACCCATCCTCTCCCCCTTTGCCCTATACCTCCCCTGGTTTTACTCATCACCTGTTTAACAGTATTTACCATCATCTTTGTCTTTTGTTTCTGTTTCTCATCCTCTCTTTTCACATACACTTTCTGTGCTTCTCTCAGCAAATCTTCTAGTGGTTTATCATTCCAACCCTCTATTTTTTCAAGTTTTTTTCCTTATGTCTGGCCAGAACTTGGCCACAAAATGCACCTTTAGTTGTCCTTTGGCTACCTCATTGTCTGCACTTATTCTTGAGAATTTTCATCTGATCTTTTAATCTCTTCAGGAAAACGGAAGGAGTTTCTTCCTTTTCCTGATGTACTTCAACATCCTCCCTAATAGACTGCCTGGAGGGATGTTCCCAGGGCCTGTACTACCAGCCCCATCCTTACTCGAGTTTCCCTTAGAGCCTTTATCTCCCATCAAGACTTTCTGTCACCAGTGTGTCTGTCACTTTGTCTCACTCCGGCCGCACTCCTCATGGATGTGTCAGAACCGCGGATTAAGACTGCGCACTCACTTCGTGTCCAGGACACGTCTCACACACACACCACTCTGTCTCGATCCCCAACCACCAAGGTAATACTTCACAGTCTTATTTCTTACCTTGGTCCATGCACGGAATTGCTTGGTTGGCGCGCATGTGCTCACTATTCCTGGTCTGGTTCACTGAGTCTGTATTGCTTTCACCAGTCTCCGGATTCTATGGTCAGTGCAGTGGTGGAGTCCGCCATGACCAACACGAGGCCGTTGAACTCAACGGGACGCATCTCCCTGTCCTCACTGGTGGCGGCCCCCTCCAGTGATGACACGATCCTGGGACGAGCGCCCAATCTGTAATAAACAATAATAATTTTATCACAATAACAGACACATCAGTGAAACCAAAGTTTCTTTTATTTATTATCCAGTCTTGCGAGTTGGGTGTCTTGCAAGAAACAAAATTTGCTGTAGAATCTCTATGGATTGAAATTCCATGTAAAAAGGGGAAGGCGATGGCAGTGGGGGTGTACTATCGTCCACCTGGCCAGAATGAACAAATGGATGATGAAATGCTCAAAGAAATCAAGAAAGCTAGCAAAAGTTACAGTACAGTAATAATAATGGGTGATTTCAATTACCCCGGCATCGACTGGGTCAGTGTCACAACAGGACATGCTAGGGAGATAAAGTTCCTAGATGAAATAAATGACTGCTTCTTGGAGCAGCTGGTTCATGAACCGACCAGAGGGGAAGCAATATTAGACCTAGTCCTTAGTGGAACACCAGATGTAGTGCAAGAGATAAGGGTGTTGGGGCCACTTGGCAATAGTGATCATAGCATGATCGCCTTTGATTTAATTAGTGGAGGAGGGATAGTAAGGAAATCCACAGTACTACCCTTTAACTTTCGAAAGGGAGACTATGATAAAATGAGGAAAACAGTTAAGAAAAAACTAAAAGGAGCAATTGCAAAGGTTAAAGACGTACATCAAGCTTGGGTGTTGTTGAAAAATACTATCTTGGAAGCCCAGACCAGCTGTATTCCACGCTTTAAGAAAAGTGGAAGGAAGTCCAAAAAACTGCCAGCATGGTTTAAAGGTGAGGTCAGAGAGGCTGTTGTTGCCAAAAAAGCATCTTTCAGGAAATGGAAAAAAGAGCCAAATGATGAAACCTGGAAACAGCTCAAGCACTGGCAAGTCAAATGCAAGGCATTGATAAGGCAGGCAAAGAGAGAATTTGAGAAGAAGCTTGCTGCGGAAGCAAAAACGCGAAATAAAGACCTTTTCAAGTACATTCGTAGCAAAAAACCTGTGAGAGAATCAGTTGGTCCATTAGATGATAAAGGGGTTAAAGGAGCACTAAGAGGCGACAAGGCGATAGCGGAGAGACTGAATGAATTCTTTGCTTCAGTCTTTACTGAGGAAGATGTAGGGATGTTACCCACGACTGAAGTGGTATTTAAAGGTGTGGGAGAATTGAAGGAAATATCGATACATCGGGAAGATGTCTTACAACTATTAGATAAACTGAAGAGTAGCAAATCACCTGGGCCGGATGGTATACATCCAAGGGTGTTGAAAGAACTGAAATTTGAGATTGCAGACCTGCTATCAGTAATCTGTGAACTATCATTAAAATCATCTCTAATACCTGAGGATTGGAGGATCGCCAATGTAACACCAATTTTTAAAAAGGGTTCGAGGGGTGATCCGGGAAACTACAGACCGGTGAGCCTGACATCAGTACTGGGAAAAATGGTAGAAACCATCATAAAGAATAAAATTACTCAGCATGTAGATAGTCATGACCTAATGGGAGACAGCCAACATGGCTTTAGACAAGGAAGATCTTGTCTTACTAATCTGTTATGTTTTTTTGAATGAGTGAATAAACAGGTGGACAAAGGTGAGTCGGTTGATATTGTGTATCTGGACTTTCAGAAAGCATTTGACAAGGTCCCTCATGAGAGACTTTTGGCTAAACTAAAGAGTCATGGGATAGGAGGCAGTGTACTACTGTGGATCAGGAACTGGTTAAAAGATAGAAAGCAGAGGGTAGGGCTAAATGGCCAATTTTCCCAATGGAGAAAGGTGAATAGTGGTGTACCCCAGGGATCTGTGCTGGGTCCGCTGCTTTTTGACATATTCATAAATGACCTGGAAAGTGGAATAACGAGTGAGGTTATCAAATTTGCTGATGACACAAAACTATTTAAAGTTGTTAAAACCCAGGAGGATTGTGAAAAATTGCAAGAGGATCTTGATAAATTGGAAGACTGGGCATCAAAATGGCAGATGAAATTTAATGTGGAGAAGTGCAAGGTTATGCACCTAGGGAAGAACAACCCAAACTATGGTTACACGATGTAAGGTTCCACATTAGGAACCACCACCCAGGAAAAAGATTTAGGCGTCCTTGTGGATACCATGTTAAAACCCTCTGCCCAGTGTGCAGCGGCGGCCAAGAGAGCAAATAGAATGCTAGGTATGATAAGGAAAGGAATGGAAAATAAAACAAAAGATATTATAATGCCTCTATATCGTTCCATGGTGAGACCGCACCTTGAATATTGTGTGCAATTCTGGTCGCCGTATCTTAAAAAGGATATAGCGATTTTAGAAAAGGTTCAGAGAAGAGCCACCAAAATGGTAAAGGGGATGGAAGGCTACTCCTATGAAGAAAGGCTAAAAAGGTTGGGGCTCTTTAACCTGGAAAAGAGACGGCTGAGGGGAGATATGATAGAAGTCTATAAATTAATGAATGGAGTGGAACGGGTAAACGTAGATCGATTGTTTACCTTATCAGAATATAGAAAGACTAGGGGACATGCATTGAAGCTACAGGGTAAACTATTTAAGACTAATAAAAGAAAATATTTTTTCACTCAACGTGTAATCAAACTCTGGAATTTGTTACCGGAGGATGTAGTAAAGGCTGTTAGTGTAGCTGGGTTTAAAAAAGGTTTGGACAAGTTCCTGGAGGAAAGGTCCATAAACCATTATTAAGAAGGGACCCAGGATATCAGTGCTTGAACCAATACAAGCATTGTGGAACCTGTGTCCCTTGGGGAAACTGCTAGGTACGTATGACCTAGATTGGCCACTGTTGGAAACAGAATACTGGGCTTGATGGACCTTGGTCTGACCCAGTATGGCATATCTTATGTTCTTATGTTCTTATGTAATTTTTTATTCGTGACCACACTTTGTCATATGAACAGTTACATATTTATTACATTCATTTCTTCTACAAATTCCTCCCCTATTATTCTATTGGTGTAAGTATTTCTAATTTCCTACCTATTAGAGATTGTTATTTGGGTCATGTGAATCTCCACCTCCATTTACTTCTCTTAATCCTTGTCCCTTTTACCCCTCTCCCCTTTTTTTTACCTTATTCCTTTTATGATTATGTTACCGGTCTTATGGTTTCTCAGAGATCCTCCCCCCTTTCCCTTATGCCTATGGCATGTTTTTTCCTGTTTTTTTCAGAGTTCCTTTCTTTCTCTGTATCTAGCATTTTTTGTATCAGCATGTTTCAGTGTTCTTGTCCTTGAGTTTCTAAGTTTTATGTGCAATAGCCTGGAAGCTAAGGGAGGGGTGTATGGGGGAAACCTAAGTTTTGCAAGGCCAAGAAAAATATCTTTATTTTGTACAGCATAAGAAAATGCAATATGTGAACCAATGTGTTAGTTCAAGCAAACAACATCTTATAGATTTCTAATTCTATTCTGTGTTCTGCATATATTTTATAAAAACAACACATTTAAAACCCTTTAAAACATTTCTAACAATGGTTAGGGCGGAAACCGTGTTGGTTGATGTCCAATGTGCCCTCAGACCTAATCTGGGAAAAGTCAGGTTCAGACCAACACCTGGGTTTTCCTCTCAGCAGGAACAACAGACAGCAGCAGTAACTCTTAAACCTGCAGGAGCTCCTTTCCGAGCACATGTGCACTTGGGTATGCCTCTCCTTCCCAGGGACGGCTCAAGCAATCTGCTGCCTGAGGCGAGGGATGAGATGATGCCCCCTCCCTGTAGTGAGGGAGGGCGGGGGGCTTTTTTAATACTCCAGTCAGGGATGGAACCAAACCAAAATGCCGATTAGATTATGTGGAGGAAATGCAAGATGTTTGCACACCAAGGAACTAAAAGAGAGAGCGAGAATCACAGCACAGTTTATAAAACTAAATTATAACTTGCTTTTATTTTGTTGTTATAAACTGCGTGATGGTTCTTGCCTTTTCTTTTTGAACATATATTTTACATCCACAGAGCCCTCCTTCAACAGTGGGTGCAAAGCAGAACTGGGACATTCACCCACAGCTCAATATCTTTAAAAGAAAATCTGATTCTGATCATCTCACCAACAACAACAAATATTCTCCATTACCAGGCATATTGTGAACTAATACAAGACCGTACACCAAAGTCACTGAGGATCTATAGAGCAAATCTACCATAACATACTATATCAGCACCTACTTCCAAAATTCACAAAAGGAGCCCACCAAAAAAAAGCATCACTGTAAATACTGCAGTGGGCCCTGGAACATCCAAACACCTATTTGAAAAGCTGAACAATTCTGATTACTACAGTACACATCACTACATACAAACTCCATGTTAACAGAACACCTGACCTTGGTCACATATTCAGAACACAAACCCTCACCAAGTACAGAATAAGTGACCACAACCTAAAGTAAAAATAAAAACATGTAGACAAAAATTAAACTGAAATCCCAAGAAGCCAGACTGCATGAAAACAAAATTATTTTTTCTACCTTTTGTTATCTGACCATTTTATTCTCTGATCATGCAGGTCCAGATCTGAGGCTTCTGCTTTCCTCTGTCTTCTCTTAGCTTTCTTTCTACAGTCTTTAGTCAATCTGCCATTTTTTATTTCTCCTTTTGTTTTTTTCACTTCCTTTCATCTTTGATATTGATTTGCAATTCATACTGCTAGACCAGTCCAGACAAACGGGTTGTGTCCCCCTGCCAGCAGATCCTGGAGACAGAGAACTCTACCAGAGCTCTAATAGACTGATCTCTGGTGATGCTGCTGAGGTGATGAGACTGTACCCCAAGGGGTCTCCCATTTTGAATTTCCACGGAGCTCCGATTTTTGGCGGGAAGCTCAGCTCTGCTCTGCTGTATGTGCCTCTGTTCCTTCTCCTCTCTTAGGGGGTTTTACTAGGATTGTACTATAGAAGGAGGAGTGCTCCGGAGAATAAGATTTAAAATCGTTCTTTTTCACACACAATGCCTTCTTCTGGTCTTAGATGCATTGTGTGTAACAGGAAGCAGAAGGAGCTGCAAAATCATCAATGCGCATCCTGTTTGGCGCACCCCGGGGAGTCTTCAGTGTTGCTGGCCACTCAGGAAGCTACAGCTCCTGACTTACCTGCAGTAGAGGGTCTATTACCTCCTTTTTCGGTGGCGGCTTTGCAGGGAGCCCCTATGGGGGTCTCTCCGGCTGCCCTGAGTTCCTTGGTGCCTGGCTCTCCTTCCGAGGACCAACTTCTCCATCTTTTCCGCCAGGCATGGGCTTTGTGACGTGCTGAATCCTCGGCTCCCTCGGTGGGGCTTCAGCCAAAGACACCTGAGTGCCTGGGTGCTCCAGCTGGCCGTAAGCGTTCTAAGGGTGCTGTAGCTCGCAAGGGTACGTCTAAGGCATTACACTTGCTTGTGCAGGTTGATCGTGACCCTGACGAGGAGGTGTCTTCCGTGGGAGAGTCCGAGGACCTCTCTGGGCGCGAGGATGGGGAGTATTCTGCATCGGATTCTTCTATTCTGGGGCCGGAGGAGTCACAGGATTTCCGGCTGTTCCGCAAAGAAGAATTGTCTGCCCTCATCGGTCAAGTGACCGAAGCTCTCAGTCTTTTGGCGCCAGCGGAGCCTCCAGCCTCTCAGGCTCAATCTCAGGCGGATCCCATCTTGCTGGGCATTCGCAAGCCCTCTAAGACTTTTCCTTTCCCTACGGAATTACAGCAAATGGTGTCCCGGGAATGGGACTCTCCGGACACGCCCTTGCGAAACGCTCGTCGCCTAGGGCAGTTATATGTTTGGCCGCCAGAGCTTCTGGAGCAGTGGCTCATGTACCCTAAGGTAGATACCTTGGTTTCCGGAGTGACTAAGCATACCACCATCCCTGTGGAGGGAGGAGCGGCTCTCAAGGATCCACAGGATCGGAAGGTGGAGAACTTGTTGAGGACGGCTTTCTCCGCGTCCTCCATTGCTCTGCAGGTGACGGTATGCGGGGGGCTAACGGCCCGAGCGCTGTTGCCTGAAGATTCCTCTCTCGGGTGTTTGGAGTCTGCCACGGCCTTTTTGGCAGATACTTTTTATGATCTGTTGCGCCTTTCGGCTCGATCTGTGGTAGCGTTGGCTGTGGCTCCGTCAATGGGTGGCAGATGTCATTTCCAAGTCCAGGCTCTCTAAGCTGCCATTCAAGGGTAAGCTTCTGTTTGGCGAGGAGCTGGACAAGCTCGTAAAGGATCTTGGGGAGGTTAAGCCCCAACGCTTGCCAGAGGGTAGGCCGCAAGCTTCGGCTCGCCGGTCTTCGCAGGCACAATCTTTTCACCGTTTCTCCAGGAGCAGGGACTTTAGGAGGTATCGCTCCTCCAAGCCTCTGACTCAGCCTAATCGCTCTGGAAGAGGAAGTCAGTCCTTTCGGGGGGCCCGCTCCGACTCCTACTCGGCAGGAGAAAAGTTCTCAGGGACCGCGAGGTCCTCCCGCTGACGGGGCGCTAGGTCCACTCTGTTCTGTGCCGCCCGTAGGGGGTCGGCTGGCATTGTTTTCTCAGGAGTGGGCGCGAATTACCTCCAATCTTTGGGTTCTCGACAGCATCTCTCGGGATTATTCCCTCGAGTGCTCTCGCCCGATCCCCAAGGCCTTCCTAGTCTCTCCGGCGGGATCTCCCGAGAAGCGCCGCATCGTCCAGACAACACTCAAACGCCTGCTTCTTTTGAACGCCATACGTCCTGTCCCGCCTCTCGAAGAAGGGACGGGTCGGTACTCCATTTATTTTGTGGTGCCCAAGAAGGATGGTTCCTTTCGGCCTATTATCAAGGGGGTAAACTGCAGCCTTCGGGTTCCTCATTTTTGGATGGAGACGTTGCGTTCCGTGATCCAGGCGGTACGCAAGGGCGAGTTCCTGGCATCGCTCGATCTCGCGGAGGAGTACTTTCATATTTCCATCCGCATGGAGCATCAGCGGTTCCTCCGATTTGCGGTTCTAGGCCGGCATTTTCAGTTCCAAGCCATGCCTTTTGGCTTGGCCTCGGCGCCACGGACTTTTTCCAAGATAATGGTGGTGGTGGCCACAGCCTTATGCAAGCAGGGGATCCGAGTTCATCCTTACTTGGACGATTGGCTGATTCGGGCGGAATCTCTGACAGAAGCTCGCGAGACTGTAGACCGCATAGTGACTTTTCTTGAGGGCCTGGGGTGGGTGATCAATTACTCCAAGAGCCATCTCAAGTCCTTGAGTTCTCGGGGCTCGGTTCGACACTCGCCACGGGCGGGTGATGCTTACTCGAGTTCACTTCCAGAAAATTGTAGATCAGCTTCAGCGATTCCTGCGGCGAGAGGCACCTCGAGCTTGGGATTACCTCCAGCTTCTGTGGTCCATGGCGGCTACCATCGATGTGGTGCCTTGGGCACGGGCGCATATGCGAGAGTTGCAGAGGGCGCTCCTGTCGCGATGGTCGCCGGTGTCGGAAGATTATCAGGTTCAACTTCCACTTCCGCCGTCGGTCCGGCTCGACCTTCGATAATGGCTCCAGGCATGCAACCTTCTACAGGGGGTTCCGTTGGAGTCTCCACGTTGGCTGCTTCTGACAACGGACGCCAGTCTCTCCGGGTGGGGAGCGCTTTGCGGCACACATGCAGCACAGGGGGTCTGGTCACCTCAGGAGGCCTGCTGGTCCATCAGTCGCCTCGAGGCGAGAGCGGTTCACCTAGCCTTGCAAAGGTTCCTGCCTCTTGTACATCGGCAAGCAGCAGTTTGCGTTCTCTCTGACAATGCCACAACGGTGGCGTATCTCAACCGCCAAGGGGGCACGAAGAGTCCAGGGGTTTCCAAAGAAATGAAGCTTCTCCTTCCTTGGGCGGAGCGGCATCTCCTCGCCATTTCGGCGCAGCACATTTTTTTTTTTTTATTTATTTACATTCTCTTATATACCGCGCTATTCTGCATCAGTGCGGTTTACATTGAACAAACTGAAATTACATTGAACAGGGTATTATAACTTGGAGATAACTATTTTACAGGGAACATGGGCTATGGAGGGTTAAGTGGCTTGCCCAAGACCACAAGGAGCACCTGTGGGACTAGAAACCCCAGTCCTTCCAGCCCAAGGTTGCTGTCCTCAAGTGGGATTTGAACCACCGACCTTCCGGCCTGAAGTACCTTGCCCCAACCACTAGGCTACTCCTCCACTCACTCACATTGCGGGGAAGAGCAACATCGAAGCGGACTTCCTCAGCCGCCATATGCTGGATCCCGGAGAATGGGCTCTGGCATCGGTGCCTTTTCAACCGGCAGGTGATCTCATGGCGACGTGGGAAAATGCCAAAGCACCGAACTTCTTCAGCCGATGGAAAGACAGCAGGTCGCACGGAATAGATGTGTTGTTGCAGCCGTGGCCGGCCCGACTCCTTCTGTATGTCTTCCCTCCGTGGTCCATGGTCGGCAAGATTCTTCAACGGATCAGGGAGCATCACGCGCCGGTGATTCTGGTAGCTCCGGATTGGCCTCGCAGGCCCTGGTATGCGGATCTCGTCCGGCTTGCGTGAGCAGCTCCTCTGCGCTTCAGGGTTTTTCAGTGCTTCTGCAGCAGGGGCCAATTGCCATGGAAGACCCAGCTCCTTACTCGCTTACGGCTTGGCTCTTGAACGCCGCAGGCTAGTTCGTAAGGGATATTCGGCTAGCGTGGTATCCACCTTGCTCAAGGCGCGCCGTTCTTCCATCTCCTTAACCTATGCTCGAGTGTGGCGTCTTTTCGAATCATGGTGCTCACAGCGTGGGGTGTCTCCCTGGAGTAGCAGCATTCTGTTATATTCTTTATTTTTATACTTTTAAAACATTTTGAGCCCAAAATATTTTACAAAAGTCATGTTACTGAAATAAAAATAGTAATTTCTTATCAATTTTTATATGCTGAACACGAATATGACAGTGAAATTGCAAAGTTGGCTCTAGTTTTTTTTGTAATCTACAAGAATTAATGCTTACATCACGAAATGCATGTCAATAGTAAATATAATAGGCCTTCGGTTAATACCTGTAAAAAACCAAGCCATAGACTACTTCTTAGATTTTTTCGCCTGTCTCTTGTACAGCTATTCGGGAGTTTCTCTAGGGAGTGTCCAGCAGTAGTCAGCCAGCATTGTAGTGGACCATTTTCCCTGGTACCATTGCTCCATCGTTGCGATATCCTGGTGAAAATGTTTGCCCTGTTGATCACTAACCATACCATAGTTGTCAGGAAAGAAATAGAGATGGGAATCAAGGAAATGGATCTTTAGAGACATATTGCAGCCAAGTTTCTGATACTGCATCAGCATGTCTTCTACTAGTTCCTTGTAGTTTTCTGCCCTAACATTCCCGAGAAAGTTTGTTGACACCAGGCGAAAAGCATTCCATGCTTGTTTCGCATCACCCTGCAGCAAGTTGTTGAACCGGTCATCTTTGAAGAGCTCTCGAATCTGAGGACCCACAAAAACTCCTTCTTTAATCTTTTTTTCACTGAGTCAAGGGAATTTTTCATGCACGTATCGGAAAGCTGGCGAAGTGCAGTCCATGGCTTTCACGAAGTTTTTCATCAAACCTAGTTTGATGTGAAGGGGTGGTAGCAGGATTTTGTGAGCCTCAACCAGAGCTGGGTGCTGGATATTCTTCTCTCCAACTGTTACATTTTGTCTGCGATTCCATTCCTTCCGCAAGTAGTGCCAATCCCTTGCTCGGCTATCCCACTCACATAAGAAACACATGTATTTTATATATCCCTGCTGCAGTCCCATTAAAAGGGCAACTACCTTCAAGTCACCGCAGAGGTGCCAGCTGTACTTGTTATAGTTAATGGAAGTCAGTAGATGCTTTAAATTATTGTATGTCCCTTTCATGTGGACGGCATGCGCTACTGGAATAGATGGAAGACGGTTTCCATTGTTCAAAAGCACAGCCTTCAGACTCAGTTTCGAAGAGTCTATAAATAGTCTCCAGTCTTGTGGATCATGAGTGATTTTTAAGGCATTCATGAGGCTTGCAATATCGGAACAGAATACCAGATTACTTTCCTTTCCGACTGCGTATAGTACACTGCTGACGTCAGATGGCTTCAGCAGCCGTCTGGCAGTAGTATTGCATTGCATCAGAAAATGATGCAATCAACTCTGGATGATGTGTGCATGCTGGTATTATGCAATGTGATGCAATATTATATCATTCAAGGCTTATTTGGGATGTTGTTGATGTCCTACTGGATACATTTATACGGTGAAACGCCAAAAATGAACTACATCCAACATCTTCAAAATGAGAGACAAGAAAATGTTTTAATGTTATATTCGTGTTCAGCTCACCAAGATACTACAGATTAGGGCCTTTTAAAATCAGTAACAATTTCAATGTTGACCAGTGTATTCTGTGCCATTGGCTAGCACGATTACAGCAGCTAGCCACCAATGGTTAAGAATGCGAGAGATGGAGGGATGACAATGGGAGAGATGGAGCTTAGGAGACAGGTGGGAATAGGATTAAAGGAGCAAGTAGTGAGGTTGGAGGAGGAAAGAAGATGTGTGATTTCCTCCTCAGAGATCTTAGGAAAGGAAGAAAGGGTAGTACACTGCAGTAAAAGCGCAGTTAACGTGTACCACAGTAAAAACGTAGTTACTGTGCACCTTCGAGCCGCCACAGCCTTAGCGCGTGCTGTTGTCATACTTACCTTTAATTTTCTTTTTTTTTTCTTTTTTTTTTTCAAACTTTATTTAGCCATTTCACCACGTAAGTCAAAATTATAAACAGTTCATAAACCAAACAATAAATTGAACAACTTTGGCCATATATACAGGATTCCATTATATACCACACCCTTCATAAAGTAATAATCTCACAGTCGCCACGTGGCCTTCTAACATGATATTAAAAGTCAAAGGACCTATGTGGCGCATATCAACATACCCAACGATGGCTACCGAGCCCGAGACTATCATGCAACTATTTAGGGAAAATCTTCGTGTCCAGGACTGTCCATTTTTGCAGTCTGGGCAAAAGGTACCGGTGTTGCTTGATATAAAGTTGTTCATACATGCGATGAGCACATAAAGAATTCCACCAGTGCTCGAAAGTCAGTGCAGTAAAATCTTTCCAATGACTCATAAGGACCTTCAAGGCAAGTCCAAGTAGTAGATCCATGACTGAGTAGTCGGTCTTCCTTAATTGAGGTATTCCGGCCTGCGAGCGATACATCACTATTCGAAATGTGAGAGGCGCTCGTATACTGAGCAATTGGCAGATTCTATCCCAGACTTGTTGCCAATACCTCCGCAACTGCGGACAAGTAAATATCATGTGTTGAAAGGTACCCGGTTCCGCTTGACAAGTCCAACACCGATTGTCGGATGGAGTTTGCCATTTTGCGAGCTTGACTGGAGTCAAATAGGCCCGATGAGCCACAAAATATAGCGTTTGGGTTAGAGAGGCTGAGCAGGTTACACGTATTTGAGAGTGCCAAAAATGAGTCCAGTCTTCTGAATTCCTTACCGGGCCAGCCTCCTCCTCCCATAGGGATTGCACACCACTACAGCGCCTGGTTTGGCCATCCCTGAGAATAGAGACAATTTTCGAGACAATCCGAGGTCCATCGCGGAGCTCCCTTACTTTCCTCAACCATAAACTGGAAGCAGGTAGAGCAGTTGGCCAGACCTCGGCCTTCCCAAGACAGTGCCGCAGCTGACACCACTGGAACAGACAAGTATCTGGAAGAGCGAATTCGTGCTGTAGTGCCGGGTAGGTCTTAAAGACGCCACCAGTAATTAAATGTCCGAGAGTATATATCCCACATTTGAGCCATTGAGTCCATAAGAAGCATTTGCCAGCTATCTTGAATCTGGGGTTCAGCCAAATGGGTGTCTCTAAAGAATAGGACGCCACGCCATCCATTGAGTTTCGTAACAATTGAAATGCTTGTTGCGTCGCTTGGATAACTAGATTGGACTTACTTTCCTTAGACCCTACCGTCTCAATGGAGATCCCCAAGGGAAGCGGGTAACTAATGGCAGCTTCTATCCGGAGCCATGGCGGGTCTTCCGAGAGAAACTCTTCCTCACTCCAGAGGCAGCCAAGACGTAATAATGCAGCCACATGATACCAATAGAAGTCCGGGAATTGTACCCCCCCCCCCGCTCCTTAGATAGCTTGAGTTTTCCACAGCGCAATCCGGGGCGTTTTATTACGCCACAAGAAAGAGGAAAGGAGTTTACTCAACTTTGCATAAAGACGCTCAGGGAATAGAACTGGTATCATACTTAGAATATAGGTAATTTTAGGTACAATCATCATCTTTATGGTCTCAAGTCTACCCCACCATGTCAAGTGGAGTGGATTCCATTTGTGAATATATTCTCGCACAATCCTTTCACAGTAAGCTTCATTACGGGTCATCGTCTCTGGCAGGGTGGTGCCATATTCAACTCCCAGATATTTAAACCATGTTGACTCAATCTTAAATGGATACTGAGCTAGCATATCCAAAGAGACAAGGTGATTAAGAGGGACTACCACTGTCTTGGTGAGATTCAGCTTGTATCCTGATATATTCGAGTAAGTCGTGATAGTGTCTAATAAGGGGTCCAACGACTGTGGGTCCAAAAATAAAAGTAGGTCATCTGCATAAGCAGATATCTTACAGTGACATCCCTGGAGCTCAATGCCTCTGATATTATCCTGCTGCCGGATGCGTGAGATCAATGGCTCAAGGGCCAAGTTGAACAGCAATGGTGACAACGGACATCCTTGCCTTGTGCCCCTATATAATCGGAACACCGATGACTTCTGTCCATTCGCTATGATCCGAGCCGTGGGTCGGGTATATAACATCTCAACACTTTTCAAAAATCGTCCTTCAAACCCGAACCACTGTAGGGATCGGAAAAGAAAGGGCCACTCGACCCGATCAAAGGCCTTTTCAGCATCTAATGCCAGTCCTACTACTGGGTAACTGACATTTTGAGATTCCGATAATATATGAGCAAGTAGTCTGCCATTATCCACTGTAGAGCGTCCAGGCATGAAGCCAGATTGGTCGGGATGGATAAGAGTGCTCATGACCTTACTCAAGTGGTTGGCTAGAACTTTGGCATAAATCTTATAGTCCGAGTTGAGCAGAGAGATGGGTCGATAGTTCTCTACCCTTTGAGGATCTCGACCAGGTTTAGGGTGTATAACAATAGAGGCCTCAGCAAGAGCTCCGATCTCGGGATGCTCGTTTAACAGGCAACTATAGTAAGTATGTAGCTCAGGGACAAGAAGTGTTGAGAAAGTTACATAAAATTCCAATGGAATGCCGTCTGGGCCGCAAGCTTTCCCTTTAGCCAGCTGGTTCATGGCTTTCTCTATTTCCGCGCAGGTAATCTCCTTTTCCAGCATCGCCACCTGCTGCTTGGATAGCTTAGGACCCTGGACACTGTTAATCAGTTCCTGGAAGGCCTCCTCATTCCAGTTTACTTCAGACTGGTAAAGGTCGGAATAGAAAGCACTGCATACCTTCAGGATATCGTCATCTTTCACATGCAGTTGACCCTGTGAGTCCTGGAGTCCGGCAATGCGCTTAACCGCACCCTTGGACTTCAGCATTCGAGCCAAAAGCGGACTAGCGCGATTACTCTCACATTGATAAATACTTTGCTGAACTTGGATTTGCTGCTGTGCTTCTTCAGACAGTATGGCATTGTATTGGTAGCGCAGCCGCTGTAGGCGAAGCAAAATTAATGGATCTACTTTTCGAGCGAGAAGCCTCTCTCCTGCCCTAATAGAGACTTGCAACTCCTCAATCTGTGCTCTACAGAGTTTCCTTTGTTTGATATCATAAGTGGATATATAGCCTCTGAGAGTCGCTTTAAGAGCTTCCCACCAAGCCCAGGTAGACGTGTCGCCCATCCTGTTGAATTCCAAATAGGTCGCTATACCTTCTCGTATATAACTCACAAATCCCTCATTAGACAACCAGGCTTTATCAAATCGAAATCTCGGGAGAGATTGCCTCGTAGCCATGGATCCCAGCGTGAGAACTGTCGCTGCATGATCAGAGAGTGTTTTTGCGTTCATCCCTACAGTTGAGAGCTGAGGGAGGAGAGATTTGGATATCAAAAAATAATCGATTCTAGTTTGCGTGTTATGTGGTAGGGAATAGTATGAATATTCTCGAGCAGTAGGATTCATGAAACGCCAGGGATCAATTAATTCAAAGGTCTCCATCATGCCCTGCAACACCCCTATTGCCTTGGGCTTGTTTTGGGGCCTATAGGGAGTGCGATCTAGTAGAGGATCTTGCACCATATTAAAGTCCCCCCCCAGTATAACGTGCATTGAAGTGGCGTCCTGAACTTCCAAGGCCATCTGTCGGAAGAAATTCGGGTCTTCAATATTAGGTCCATAAATTGCCATGAAGAGATATTCCTCAGCCCCTAGTTGAACTTGTGCCCTCGCCCACCTGCCATTGGAATCAATCCTGGTCTCTTTAACAATTGGGCATAACGCTTTCCGAATAAGGATAATTACTCCTCCCTTCTTTTTAACTGCGGGGGAAGATATTATATTCTGATAGACGCCATTAGTGACTTTATGGGACTCTGACAGAGTCAAGTGTGTTTCTTGGAAGTACAAGACATCTGCTCCTTCTCGTTGGCAATATGTTAAAAGCTTCGTACGTTTAATAGGGTTGTTGATGCCCTGGACATTTAAAGATAGTACTCGTATCCCACTACCCGCCATCTGATAGTGTGCATATCTCTTTGAGGTCAGGAGCCATCGTCAAGTGCGTTGTCAGCTTACATATGTATTCTGCAACATTTTCCAAATACAGCCAATATAAAAACATAACTAATCGTAACAAACTTATTTGTATGGTGGAGTTCCCCCCCTCTGCGATTAAACCACCAGAACCCACCTCCCTGTATATACCCCACAACAAACATATTCCCATTCCCCTCCCCCCTCTCATCTATTTCGTCTCTAACTTCCGTTCGCCACTTTAGCCTTCATTCAAACACAAACATATTCCATCATACATCCCATATTAACTTGCACTGCGCCGGATCCCCGTATTTAGGAACAGTGGTAACTTAACTAGAATTGTACAAAGCATGACTGGTGTACAACAAACAGCAGTGTTAACCTTTAGACATCAGAGATAGTCCGTGGACACATACCATCCACCCCTCTTTCCAAATGGAGTAAGAGGTACTGGACATCACGACCCAACAAACCTGGATCCCAACATTAGCGTCCCGTGTCCATCCGGGTGTAATCCTGCAGAAATGTTCGCAGCGCGACTGCGCTATCAAAGTTGCGTGTAACATTATCTACTGTGACGCGCATCTTGGCCGGATAGAACAGGCCATACCGCGCCTGGATCTTTTGTAGCAAAGGCCTGCAGGCAAGTAGTTCCCGTCTCCGCTCCACGGTCTTTTTAGATAAATCAGGATAGAAGGCGATCTTATTGCCAGCGAGCTGGAGGGAGCCTTTCTGTTTCGCCGCCTGCATGATCTGTAGGACCTGGGGGTAGCGCAGGATCTTGATCACCATTGGCCGGGGCCTCTTAGCCTGAGCCACAATCACTGAGGGAACGCGATGCGCTCTCTCCAATTCCAGAGGAACTGAAAACTTGATCTGTAAAAGATCCGGGATCATTTTTTGCATGTATCCAATTGGGTCAATCCCTTCTACGCCTTCCGGAATACCCAGGATCCGCACATTGCTCCTTCGTGCCCTATTGCTCTGCTCTTCAAGTTGGGCCTCAAGCGCAGCAACTCTTTTTGCTATGGGGATTATTTGCATGACCAGGCCATCATGCTTTTGGGTTAGGGCCTCCACTTTCGTGAGGCAAACATCCATATTGCTCAATTTCTCACGAACCTCGTGTAGATCTTCTTGCATTTGGGTTAGGGTATCTCCATTCGTGGTGAGCAGCTCTTTCATCGAGCGCAACTCGGTCAAAATTGCACGAACGCCGGTGTCGGGCTCCGTTTCCGGTTTCCCTTTTTGCGGTGAGGCCGCGTCCTGTTTTAAACGCTTTGTCGCCTGACCCGAGGAAGATTGGAAATCCAGCTTAGCTGGTTTTAGAGTAGCCATATTCCCCTTCGTCTGTGTATGAGCTGTTCTTTCCGCCACCGCCTTTCGAGGGAAGAGAGGGTAGATTTTGTAAATCGATGCAGGAGCAAGTTCTTTAAGCGGCCATCACGCTTCGCAGCAAGCTCCGCCCCCTACCTTTAATTTTCTATGTCTTCTTCCAGGAAATGTTATTTGACCTGTGGCAAGCGAGGTACCTCATCTCTTCTTGCATGACAGCTTCTAAGTTGTCCATGGAGGGCCTGCTCTGCCTTTCCCAGCTGGGAGATGCAGTTAGTCTGACCGTGCATGCCCCAGGGTAGAAAGTGACGGATTGTGCTATGGGTAAGGATATCCAGCCAGCTGGAGGGTCTGGCAAATGGGCTATGAGCCACTTCTTATCCTTGAAGATTTGTGGTGGCAGTGTCCCCTATATTGGTAAGTCTTTTCTGAGAGGTATATTTCTGGATTCCGGATTGTCCTACCCGGAATTCTTTTCCTTTTTACAGCAGGCCTTGTCCTTCTGGTATGGAAATTCAGACCCTGTGGTCTCTGGGCTCCTCCAGACATAGTCTCATGCAGGGCAGGTAGACAGTGGAAGCACTGTTTGATTGCCTTTGTCTAAGTGTCCCTGACGTTGGGCACCCCTTGGAGATTGGGAACAGCTGGGAACTATCCGAGATTATGACTATGACTTGGATTCAGATGGTTCGGTACTAGACTCTATTGTGGATGTAGAAGTACTCCCGCCTTCAGAAGATCATGAGGAGGCTGGTGAGATCTGCCTATTCCAGAAGGAAGAGCTGTTGGCTTTGATTGCCAGGGTCTCATCTGCCTTGAACTTGACAGATGCTTCCGGCACAGAGCAGTAGCAGAAGGTACACCCACTCCTTCAAGGAATGCAAAAATCCACTACTATCTTCCTGTTCCCGAATGTGATGAAGGATATAATCCAGTCAGAGTGGGACTTTAACTCCCTGCCTAAAGGGTTAATGATCTATAAGAAGATCTCCATTGTCCCAGAGGAGGAGTGCATTGAGTGGTTCGACATTACCAAGGTAGATGCGCAGGTCATGGCGGTCACCAAATGGACCACCATGTCTAGGGATGATGGATCAGCCTTAAAGGATTTTCTGGACCATAAGATGGATTCATTGTTGAGGAGCCAGCCTGCTGCAGTGGCGGCTATTCTGCAGCTGGAGATAGGTAACAGCCTGACTTCTCGTGCCCTAGGTCTGATGAATTCAGTCTCTTCTGCCAGATGATACTACCCCTCCTTGGAGTCTGCTGTTGCCTTCCTTTCTGTTGCCACATTTGGCGGCCAGGGATGGTGCCCTGACGACTGTATCATGGCGCTGGATTTAGCTCCCCACTGGACCAATGGACCAATCTTTCAAAGCTCAGTTGGCCCCACTGGCTTTTCAGGGGAAGCTTCAGTTTGGGGCCCATTTGGAGAAACTGGTGGAGGACCTGGTTAAGACAAACTTACCGCCTTCCGAAAGACAGGCCTAAGAAGTCTGTAAAGCGGGATGGGGCCGCTTCTCATCAGTCTCTGCCCATCCACCGAGAGCATGTTGGTTGGATTCTCGAGGGTCTTGGGACACTCGTTTTCAGTTTTTATATGGAGCGCGTAGGCATAGAGACTTGGTCACTTGAGGGAGGAGGACCCTCCTGGGCTACGCAATGGAGGTTTGGGGGCCCATTCCCTGATTCCTCCAATTAGTCAAGCTTCGCCTTTTCTTTCAGAAATGGGGCCGGGTTACCAAGGCTCACTGGATGCTAGATACCATTCAGTTCGGCTAATATAAGATATACCATACTGGGTGAAACCAAGGTCCATCAAGCCCAGTATCCTGTTTCCAACAGTGGCCAATCTAGGTCATAAGTACCTGGCAGTTTCCCCAAAAGACACAGGTTCCCCAATGCTTGTATTGGGTCAAGCAATGATATCCCGGGTCCCTTTTAATGATGGGTTATGGACCTTTCCTCTAGGAACTGGTCCAAACCTTTTTTAAACACAGATACACTAACAGCTTTTATTACATCCTCCGGTAACAAATTCCAGAGTTTGAGTATATGTTGAGTGAAAAAATATTTTCTCTTATTAATCTTAAATAGCTTCATTGCATGTCCCCTAGTCTTTCTATATTCTGATGATGTAAACAATCGATCTACGTTTACCCGTTCCACTCCATTCATTAATTTATAGACCTCTATCAAATCTTCCCTCAGCCATCTTTTTTTCCAGGTTGAAGAGCCCTAACCTTTTTAGCCTCTCTTCATAGGGGTATCCTTCCATCCTATTTTAGTGGCTCTTCTCTGTACCTTTTCTAATAACGCTATATCCTTTTTAAGATACGGTGACCAGAATTGTACACAGTACTCAAAGTGCGGTCGCACCATGGAACAATACAGAGGCATTATAATATCCTTTGTTTTATTTTCCATTCCTTTCCTTATGATACCTAGCATTCTATCTGCTCTCTTGGCCGCCGCTGCACACTGGAAGGTGGAGAGTTTTAACATGTTATCCACGATGACACCTAAATCTTTTTCCTGGATGTTGGTTCCTAATGTGTAACCTTGCATCGTGTAACCATAGTTTGGGTTTTTCTTTCCTAGGTGCATAACTTTGCACTTGTCCGCATTAAATTTCATCTGCCATTTGGATACTCGGTCTTCCAATTTATCAAGATCCTCTTGCAATTTTCCACAATCCTCATGGATTTTAACAACTTTAAATAGTTTTGTGTCATCTGCAAATTTGATAGCCTCACTCGTTATTCCCATTTCCAGGTCATTTATGAATATGTTAAAAAGCAGCGGACCCAGCACAGATCCCTGGGGTACTCCACTATTCACCTTTCTCCATTGGGAAAATTGGCCATATAGCTCTACCCCCTGCTTTTTCTCTTTTAACCAGTTCCTGCTCCACAATAGTACACTGCCTCTTATCCCATGACTTTTTAGTTTTGCTAAAGTATCTGATGAGGGACCTTGTCAAAGGCTTTCTGAAAGTCCAGATACACTATATCAGCTGACTCACCTTTCTCTACCTGTTTATTCACAACTTCAAAAAAAACATAACCGATTAATAAGACACGATCTTCCTTATCTAAAGCAATGTTGGTTGTCTCCCATTAATCCATGACTATCTGCATGTTCAGTAATTTTTATTCTTTATGATGGTTTCTACCATTTTTCCCAGTACTGACATCAGGCTCACCAGTCTGTAGTTTCCTGGATCACCCCTGGAACCCTTTTTAAAAATTGGTGTTACATTGGCCATCCTCCAGTCCTCAGGTATTACAGATGATTTTAATGATAGTTCACAGATTACTAACAGCAGGTTCGCAATCTCATATTTCAGTTCTTTCAACACCCTTGGATGTACAGGGTGGCCCAAAAACAGTGAGAACATCTCGTAGCATATAAGTTCTTTAAAAATTCAAAAAGACAGATGTAAACGATTGACAATTTTTTAAAAACTTTATTTAGCTTTTTTTTGAATAACAATAATAAATATTATACAAGCAAAAAAAAGAACAATCACAAATCCAAAAAAATAAATATTACCCACATCAATACCCACATCAAGAGAGAGTGCATTAATAATTAAATGAAATAGAAAGGAAAAAAGGAGTTTTAAACAACTCCACATTGGAAACAGCCTAATCTCACCACACCGAGACTCAGCTAACCTCTTTCTCAGACACGCATGCTAACAATTGAGAAACATAAGTATAAACTAAGGTTTGACCCTCAAAAGTAATTATACAACGGCAAGGGAATTTCAAGAAAAAGGTAGCCCCCACCGCTAACACATGAGATTTTAGTGCCAGGAATTGCTTGCGCCTAACCTGGGTTACTCTGCCTACATCCGGAAATACTAGAAGCTTCTGGCCACAAAAAACAATTTCTCGTGCTTAAAATAAGCCCGCAAAACAGACAATTTTCCATATTCAGACCCAAAGGTCACCACCAATGTGGCGCGTTTGGGAATATTATCAACAGAATCCTGCAAAAAGGCTGTAAGATCCCGTCCAACCGAGAGATCTACTAAAGGATCTTGGTCATTATCCACAGGAGAAGAACGAACAGGTAAATAATACATATTGTCGCCCCCTCCTGGCCAGGTAGGTAACTGGCAGCAGGTGAGGTCGCCTTTTAGCCTTAAGACAAGATTCCCTGTAATGGCTGCCTGAAGGGCTGATGGGAATCGTAGTTTATCCTAAAGCAAAGGAGTTGTGATCCGAGGGTTTAGGCATAAGACAGAGAAAATTTCTTTTAATGTAATCAGGGGTTCCTTCATACACAGGAGGCGTGAGGCATAAAGTATGGAAAGGATTTTTAATCCACGCTACTGCTTCAAAACAACAGGAACAAATTATGCTTTGCAATATAACTTCCAACAAAAATAGGCATCACTTTGCTTGAGAAATCAAATTATCACTTCCAAAACTTTAAACAGATAAATGCTTTCTTCTTAAACAGGAACAACTTCTTGTTGCCAAAAACAAACTTTTAAATGTTCCTTAAACATTTAACTTAGCTTTTCACTTTGTCAGCACAGTCAGCTGTTTTCTTGCAGTTTGTGACGTCTTCACAAATTAACCTGCTTCCTGAGTATGGCACAGCTATAATGGCTTTCTAGGATTCTTCACCGTCAGAGGTAAAACACATAGTACACTGACAATCCATGATACTATTATCCACATTCGTTGTGTCCATTTCTTCCTCTCTATCACACTCACTTATGGCATAGGGTATCTGCATAGAGAGCTGGCTATTTTCCTTCTTTATTAAATCATTTAGCCTTCTCAGTAAAGTCTGCTTCTGCAGTAACTCGTCTGTTAGCTGAGCTACGTGCTGATTAGACCAGCTGTCTCCCTTTATCCTGGAACTATGGCTGTGCTTACAATTAGCTTTCTCTTCTATGGGTAATTCTCTGGGACTTTTCCTCTGTAGGAATTGAGAAGGACAGACTTGCCTTGGTTCTGAGGTATTTAGAGGCTCTCTCCGTCCTGCAAACCATTCATGCTTTTCTTCAAGTGCAGAGCTTCCGTTTGCTGACATCAGCCTCTCATTCCAAGCTGTGTCTGGCAATCTCTCATCAATCTCCTCTTCACAGCAAATAGTGTCTCTCACACTCTGTCTCTCAGGCTCTGCAAACACTCTCTTACTTGCTCTGCCTGCTGACTCTTTTGCTGAACCTCCAGCTGAACTCCGTGTTGGCCCCTCTTCTGAACTCCATGCTGGCCCTTCTTCTGAACTAACTTCTGTTCTGTGAATCAGCTTTTTAAACTTTCCTTCCCTTTGAGGCACACCCTGCTCCCAGCACATGTGACTAAGGTTAAGCTTCTCTCTGATGTGCTGCTGTGGGCGGGGCTTAGGGATGACTAGCTTCTGAGTCACAGACTCCTGGTTACTAGGGAAACCTTTGATACAACCTGAATTAAAGTGACAGGACTCTTTTTCCTGTGCATTTCTATAATCAGCCGTGGTTTCCTCACCACATATTCCCCTTCTTAAGACATTTCGTGCTGGGGTTCTCCCAGAATCACAGCACGTAAATCTCTTATACATTTTCTCGTTGCTTTGTCTTCCTCGCCTAGCCTGGGTACTGGTGACCACCTGCCCTTGCGCTGTTCGCTCCTGCCAGGGTTTGAGCAAGTTTATATGAAATAACTGTTGGCGCCCTCGTCTGGTTTGTACTAGATAGGTCGCCGGGCCTACTTGCTTAACCACCCGGAAGGGTCCCTTCCACTGGCTCTCAAACTTAGGGGCGGTTCCAGCTACCATCACTAGGACTTTCTCACCCAGCTCTAGCTGGCGTGGTCTTTTATTACGGTCATAATACACTTTCTGTTTTTGTTGGCTTTCCTTCAAATTGTTTTCTGCCAACTGGGAGGCCCGCGTTAAGCGTCCTCGCAAATCCCGAAGAAATTGGGGTATTTCTGTTTCCTGGACTCCCGGCTCTACCCACTGATCCCTCAGAATGTCTAGTATGCCCCTAGGGCTCCTACCAAACATAAGCTCGTAGGGGGAAGTTCCCAACGAGGCCTGAATTCTCTCTCTACAGGCATAGAGGGCGAAGGGAAGCATCGTGTCCCATTCAGCCATCTTTCCTTCCAACCCCCTCCTTAACGAGCTCTTTAGGGTTTGATTGGTCCTCTCAACCAACCCGTTCATCTGGGGATGATAAGCCGCCGTTCTAATGTGCTTGATGCCGAAGGCATCCCACACCTGAGCCAAGTACCGTGACATGAAATTGGTGCCACGATCGGACAACACTTCTTTGGGGAACCCGACTTCGCAAAACAATTTTATTAACTCGGCTGCAACCGTGCGAGCCGAAATATTACGAAGGGGGACCGCCCAGGGGAACCTGGTGGCGTGATCCACCATCACCAAAAGGTATTGAAATCCTCGTGGCGTCTTTATCAAGGGACCCACTATGTCAATAGCTATTCGGTGCATGGGAACTGGCATCACTGGTACGGGAATCAGGGGAACCTCCACAGGCCTAATAGCAGTGACCTTCTGGCAGGCCGGACAGGCTTCACAGAACTTGGTCACTTCTTTATAAACTCCGGGCCAATAAAATCGGGTCAACACCTGATCTAAGGTACCCTGAATGCCTTTATGAGCACCTACCGGATGATCGTGGGCTAGTCTTAGGACCAAAGTCCTAAAGGTATTTGGAACTACTAATTGCCTCCGAGTATCCCCTGTAAAGGGATCTCGGCTTTCCCTATACAGAACGCCTTGATCTATCTGGAATCTGGGCAACTGTTCCCGTCCCTCTCTAGCGAACTTGAAAGCATATACCAGAGCAGGATCTGCCTCTTGCTCTTTGCTGAAAGAGGGAAATTTTTCCATTAGTTCCTGCGGAACCCAAGGTAAATCTATACCTGCCCGAATCTCATCTCTATTTTGAGAGCGTATTTGCCTCTCATGGCGCTTCTCTCCCTTTGATTTCCTCACTTTCTTCTGAGGAATGTTTAGCAAATCCTCATGAGAGGGTAGAACCTCTGCCTCCCCCTCTGTGGACTCTTTCTCTAGGACCTGTTGGGCTTGGGACTGGGCTCGCGTAGACACTAAGCCTTTCTTAACCCCTAACCCTTGCTGAAACTGGGGCCAGTCTTTTCCAAGTACTACCTCCTGGGGTAGTCTGGGGACAATAGCGACCGGGACCTCCCTTTCTATGCCCAAACCTTTAATGCGGACAGGGTAAACAGGGTAGGTGGATGCTGTTCCATGAACGCACCTAATGTTCACACTGCCCGTAGGTGTCTGAGGTGTGTCTAAACTTGTGGCAGTTATCCTCCTCCATAACCTTTTGGAGAGCATCGACTGGTCCGATCCGGAATCCAATAGTGCTTTAACTGGTATGCCTTGTACTATCAACTCTAGTAAAAAGCCTTCCCTTTTCTTACTAGGGTCACTCAACACTAGGGCCGTCTTCATTTTGCACTCACGCATCAAATGTTGTTCACTTCCACACCGGTAACACTCACGCTTCTCACGCACCCTTCTATTGGTGGGAACACCAACATTCTGTACACTCTTGCTATTCACATTCAACCTAGCCATAGACGTTTTTGTATAGGCTGAAGCCCTATCGTTAGCTATCACCTCAGCTTCCAAGAATCGTTCTGACATAGCTATGGCTTCTCTGGTGTTTTTACAACCTTGTAGCAACAAGAATTCTTGTAACCTTTCGGGTACTGCCGCAAAATACTGTTCCAGAACGAGCTCATCGATCAGTGTTTCCACCGACTTATGTTCTGGTTCTAGCCATTTTAACACTAGCATTTTTAGCCTATGGTATAGCGCTCGTGGTGTTTCATCTACGCGTAATTTGGCATTCCTAAGCTGGCGTCTATATACTATAGGTGTTAGGCCGAACCTATCCTTAATAGCCTTCTTTACCTCCAAATAGTCATTGGCCAACTCAGCAGGAACGGTTTGGTAGGCTGCCAATGCCTCACCAGAAAGCGAGACAGCTAACCTTACCGCCCACTGTTCGGGTGGCCACCTGGCTATTTGTGCCACTTTTTCAAATGCATCAAAATATGTGTCCACATTTTCACCATCCCTTAATTGTCCAAAACCAAGGGTCTCTTTGGACCCGAGTTCAAAGGTATGGGCTATTCCCAACGAAAAACCTGTTTGAACTGGATCAGGCTCTGGTGGTTTCTTCTGTTCCTTCACCCAGGCCTCCATAAGCTCCACCAGCGGTCTCTGCTGGGCTTGCATCTGACTCGCTGCATGCGCTTGAAGTTCCAAAGATAAGTCCCTTTGCTTCTTGAGCTCTGCTGCTGCCCATGCAAGGATATCTTGGCTCTCCATCGTTGTCTCTGTTTCCTGTAGAAAAACAAACACACAACACCCAAGTGCGATTCCCAACACAAGGTATGCGTTCCTCTCTACCTGCTGCTATTGCCCCCACCCAGTACCAGTATCCTTTAACTCTCTCTAGTTATACACGGGTTACCTGGTACTAGTGGTGCATCTCGCTTAGCAACAGCGTAGGACCTCGACAGGTCTCCGGACCCTCCGGCTCTGCAGGACTCTGGACTCCTAGTCTCAGGTGCTTGCAACTCTCCGGTGTCCTTCCGTCGACTCTGGAATCACTGTATGCGTCTCCTGGTGTGCAGTCGTAGTCCAGTTGTAATCCAGCGAACTGTGTTCCTTTGTGGCGTGTTCTACTCCGCATCCGAACTTTATATCACTTTGTGGTGTGGCCTACTCCGCATCCTGCCAACTACGCCACTCTGTCGCCCCCTCCTGGCCAGGTAGGTAACTGGCAGCAGGTGAGGTTGCCTTTTAGCCTTAAGACAAGATTCCCTGTAATGGCTGCCTGAAGGGCTGATGGGAATCGTAGTTTATCCTAAAGCAAAGGAGTTGTGATCCGAGGGTTTAGGCATAAGACAGAGAAAATTTCTTTTAATGTAATCAGGGGTTCCTTCATACACAGGAGGCGTGAGGCATAAAGTATGGAAAGGATTTTTAATCCACGCTACTGCTTCAAAACAACAGGAACAAATTATGCTTTGCAATATAACTTCCAACAAAAATAGGCATCACTTTGCTTGAGAAATCAAATTATCACTTCCAAAACTTTAAACAGATAAATGCTTTCTTCTTAAACAGGAACAACTTCTTGTTGCCAAAAACAAACTTTTAAATGTTCCTTAAACATTTAACTTAGCTTTTCACTTTGTCAGCACAGTCAGCTGTTTTCTTGCAGTTTGTGACGTCTTCACAAATTAACCTGCTTCCTGAGTATGGCACAGCTATAATGGCTTTCTAGGATTCTTCACCGTCAGAGGTAAAACACATAGTACACTGACAATCCATGATACTATTATCCACATTCGTTGTGTCCATTTCTTCCTCTCTATCACACTCACTTATGGCATAGGGTATCTGCATAGAGAGCTGGCTATTTTCCTTCTTTATTAAATCATTTAGCCTTCTCAGTAAAGTCTGCTTCTGCAGTAACTCGTCTGTTAGCTGAGCTACGTGCTGATTAGACCAGCTGTCTCCCTTTATCCTGGAACTATGGCTGTGCTTACAATTAGCTTTCTCTTCTATGGGTAATTCTCTGGGGCTTTTCCTCTGTAGGAATTGAGAAGGACAGACTTGCCTTGGTTCTGAGGTATTTAGAGGCTCTCTCCGTCCTGCAAACCATTCATGCTTTTCTTCAAGTGCAGAGCTTCCGTTTGCTGACATCAGCCTCTCATTCCAAGCTGTGTCTGGCAATCTCTCATCAATCTCCTCTTCACAGCAAATAGTGTCTCTCACACTCTGTCTCTCAGGCTCTGCAAACACTCTCTTACTTGCTCTGCCTGCTGACTCTTTTGCTGAACCTCCAGCTGAACTCCGTGTTGGCCCCTCTTCTGAACTCTGTGCTGGCCTCACTTCTGAACTCCATGCTGGCCCTTCTTCTGAACTAACTTCTGTTCTGTGAATCAGCTTTTTAAACTTTCCTTCCCTTTGAGGCACACCCTGCTCCCAGCACATGTGACTAAGGTTAAGCTTCTCTCTGACGTGCTGCTGTGGGCGGGGCTTAGGGATGACTAGCTTCTGAGTCACAGACTCCTGGTTACTAGGGAAACCTTTGATACAACCTGAATTAAAGTGACAGGACTCTTTTTCCTGTGCATTTCTATAATCAGCCGTGGTTTCCTCACCACAATATGAAGAACATCTAAGTCTCCTTGTAACTTAAGGACCTCACTACAGTATTTTCTCAGCAAAACATCCGAAGATAACAGATGTGTAATCAGAAAATTCAAAAAACGCAAGTTTCTGGCCCGGGACTGATTTTCAAGAACCTCCAGTCGATATGAAAGAGAGAGGGAATCTCGCAGAGAAGCAACCTCATTATCCATACGAGACTGGAGTGAAAGCTGTTTTTTCCAAGTTTATGGCCAAGACTGATCTAACTGTTGATCAGTATGCTGCAGTTTATCAACCACAGCATGCGTAAATTGACAAAGGGAAGATACTGTAGTGGTCAAACGCACATCAATATTAGTTATAGCAGACCAAATATCCTTAAGAGTCACTTCCCCATCCAATGGGGCAAGAGGCATAGCCTCACAGCATTTTGGAGAGACAGGGTGTAGTATTGGGGGAGTCACGCCGAGGGACAAATCCAATGGTGTCGAAGAGAAATGAGGCAAGGGGAGTTGTGGTGGTGTCCGCGAATGAGAGCTTAACGAAGCTCCTTCCGGAGACGATAGAGCGGGAGGCAGGGAAGCCAGGTGCCTATCCATGGGGCCCACAGTCTTACCTCCCGATGTTTTAACTTCAGACTTGGCAGTTGATTTAGCTTTCCGCTTCCCCATGGCTGTTACAGCACCAAAACTTCACGGCTCCTCAGATGCGCCGAAGGGGCGTATCCTGCCCCTTGAATCACGCCACGCGAGCCGTGACACGCGGCCGCGTGCAGGAGCTGCCGGGTTAAGTAGAGGCAGGGGGAGGGGGGGGTCCTCCACAGCCGGGACTGCTCTCCTTGTGCCTGCCCGAATGATAGAAAGTCCAGGCACCTGCAAACCGCTCCAGCGGCAGGAAAAACTCGAGCCGCTTCTCTTCCCCAGTCACACACACTCCGAAACGATTGACAAATTAAAAAAAAAAAAAGATGGTGACCGGAAATTGTCGCAATAAAGACGTTATATAGCTAAAAAAGGTAAATAAGTAAACTATTTAAGCTTTTAATTTACGAGATGTTCTCACTATTTTTGGGCCACACTTATATCATCCAGTCCAGGTGATTTGTTACTCTTCAGTTTATCAAATAGTTGTAATACATCTTTCTGGTGTATCGATATTTCTTTCAATTCTTCTGCAGTATCACCTTTAAATACCACTTCAGTCATGGGTAGCATCCTGTACATCTTCCTCTGTAAAGACCGAAGCAAAGAATTTATTTAGTCTCTCCACTATGCTCTTGTCCCCTATTAGTGCCCTTTTTGTCCCTCTATCATCTAATGGTCCAACTGACTCTTTCACAGGTCTTTTTGCTATGAATGTACTTGAAAAGGTCTTTATTAGTGTTTTTGCTTCCACAGCAAGCTTCTTCTCAAATTCTGTTTGCCTGCCTTATCAATGCCTTGCATCTAACTTGCCAGTGCTTGTGCCGTTTCCAGTTTTTGTCATTGGCTCTTTTTTCCATTTCCTGAAAGATGCTTTTTTGGCAGCAGCCTCTCTGACCTCACCTTTAAATCATGCTGGCAGGTTTTTGGACTTTCTTCCACTTTTCTTAAAGTGTGGAATACAGCTGGTCTGGGCTTCCAAGGTAGTATTTTTAAACAACATCCAAGCTTGATGTAAGTCTTTAACCTTTGCAACTGCTCCTTTTAGTTTTTTCTTAGCTATTTTCCTCATTTTATCATAGTTCCCTTTCGAAAGTTAAAAGGTAGTACTATGGATTTCCTTACCATCCCTCCTCTATTAAATCAAACACAATCATGCTATGATCACTATTGCCAAGTGGCCCCAACACCCTTATCTCTTGAACCAGACCTGGTGTTCCACTAAGGACTAGGTCCAAAATGGCTTCCCCTCCGTTCGGTTCATGAACAAGCTGCTCTAAGAAGTAGTGATTTATTTCATCTCGAAACTTTATCTCCCTAGCATGTCCTGCCATGACTCTGACCCAGTCAATACTGGGGTAACTGAAATCACCCATTATTAATACTGTGCTGTAACCTTTGTTAGCTTCCCTGATTTCATCCATTTGTTCATTCTGGCCAGGCGAGTGATAGTACACCTCCATTGCCATCATCTCCCCCTTTTTACATGGATTTTAATTCATAGAGACTCTACAGGAAATTTTGTTTCCTGCAAAACTTTAATCCTTTGTGATTCAATGCCCTCTCTAACATAGAATGCAACCCCTCCACCAATTGGATCATCTCTATCATTACGATATAGTTTGTATCCAAGTATCACAGTATCCCACTGGTTGTCCTCCTTCCACCATGTCTCTGAGATACCAATCATATCTAACCTCTCATTTAGTGCTATATATTCTAACTCTCCCATCTTATTTTTTAGACTTCTAGTATTTGCATACAAGCATTTTAGAGACTGTATTTTATTCAGATTTATCTGGCTATCGGTAGGCAGGTGTAATTTGGAATCAAGCTCTCTCTGCTCCGTACTCAAGAGCATTTGGTTTACTTTAGTTTTTATTGGAACCTCTCTGCTGATATGCCCTAACTTCATTTTTTTTGGTAGTGTCCTTCAAGGATACATTGTTCTGAACCATGTGCTCTTGGGCGACTGTCGGCTCTCCCCTATTATCTAGTTTAAAAGCTGCTCTATCTTCTTTTTAAAAGTTCATGCCAGCAGCCTGGTTCTATCCTGGTTAAGGTGAAGCCCATCCCTTCGGAAGAAACTGTCCTTTCCCCAGAATGTTCCCCAGTTCCTAACAAATCCAAAACGCTCATCTTTGCAGCATCGTCTCATTCATGCATTGAGACTCTGAAGCTCTGCCTGCCTTTTGGGTCCTGTACTTGGAATGGGAAGCATTTCGGAGAATACTACCATGGAAGTTCTGGATTTCAACTTCCTACCTAAAGAACTAAACCACATTTTCCTATGTCATTGGTACCGACATGTACCAAGATAGCAGACTCCTCCCCAGCACTAAGACCTTGTCTGGGTGTCACGTGAGGTCCGCTACCTTCGTACCAGGCAGGCATGTTACCAGGCGATCCTCACGTCCACTAATCCACCCAGCTATCTTCATGCCTAATGATTGAATCACCAACTATAATGACTATCCTAACCCTTCCCTCACGGGCACATGGCCCTGGAGAAACTTCCAAATGCCTTCATCTCCTCTTGTGGGTCTGCAATCAAAAGTGCTGCTGTGTGGACCACTTTGGATAAGTTGTTGTGCCTAAAGGCAGTGATGCCCTTCCTGCTGGAAGAGGAGGGCAAGGTCAGATATTCTTACCTATTTAATGGACTGTTCCTTCTTGCCCATTCTGAACCTCAAGGGTCTCAACGAGCACTTGCTCATTTTGTGCTTCCGGATGGAAACCTTACATTCTGTGATTCAAGCAGTGTGCCAAGGGGAATTTTCACTATTCATATCCCAATCCAGGTGGATCAACAAAGCATCTGCCTGTTGCCATGTTTGGCTTTCACTATCAGTTCGCCACCTCCCTGTCAGACAACCTAAAGATGTTCTCCAAGGTCATGGTGGAAGTGCCAAAGGATCTGTGTCCATCCTTATATGGATGACTGGCTTATCTGGACCCATTCCCTTTTAGAAGCATCTTGAGTGGCTTCGAGTGGTGCCTTTCTTAGAAAGCCTTGGTTGGTAGTTCAGTTGTGGAATGAGCCAGCTGTGGCCTTCCCAGTCCCTAGAGTTTCTGAGAGCAGGTTTCAACACTCGAGTGGGCAGAGTTTCCCAGCTGAAGAGAAAGTTAAAAGCTGTTAGATTGCCTGGCGCTGTTCTTGGCTCAACAGGCTCCCAGAGTCTGGGATTATCTTCAGCTCGTCAGATTGATGGCGGCGAGCATAAAGATGGTGCTGTCGACCACCACAGTGATCCTTGTTGACTTGGTGGTCACTGAGTTCTCAGAAATTTGAGCACAGACTCCCGCTCCTATTGATGGTGAAGTCCAACCTGCAGTGGTGGTAGCAGCCCTGTTATCTGAGGAAGGGTATGCGGCTGAATGATTTCTCTTAGATCCTCCTGACAACTGATTCCAGTCTCTCGGGCTGGGGATCCTTTTGCCAAGAACATATGCCCAGGGTTGTTGTAACCTCAGGGAAGTGGTGTGGTCCATCAGCTGCTTATCAGGATGGCTCTTCTGTGTTTTCAGCCCCTGATCAAGACAGTGCCACGGTGGTGGCTTATATCAATCAACCAGGCAGCACGAGAAGTACAAGACTAGCTCTCCTGTTTGCCTGGATGGAGAAGAACCTTCAAGCCTTATCAGCTCAGCACATTGCTGAGGTGGACAGTGTAGAAGTGGAATTGCGTTGCTGGCACTCTCTGAATCCTAGAAAGTGGGAGTTGAGTGAAGAGCCATTTCAGTTGATTCTGTGCCACTGGAGTTGCCCTGAAATGGATCTGATGGTGACCCACTCCAATATCAAAGTTTGCGGCTTCTTCATTCACCACCCAGAGACGGGATCCAAGGGCATAATCGTCCTGACCCAACCTTGGTCAAGTCAATACTTGCTGTACATGCTTCTTCTGTGGCCCTGGTGTGGTAGTGCTTCAGCATATGAACCGCCACCTGGGCAGCATTGTTTTGGTGGCACCGGATTGGCCGAGGAGAGCATGATTCAGTGTCCTGAAATGGCTCCTCCTTTTCAGCTGCTTCAATCTTGGGGCCTGTTGCGGTAGGTACTAATCATCCTGGAGGTCCCGGTTCCCTTCTTTTGAGAATTGGTGCAGTACTTGGCAGTTGCCTCCTGAGGTGGTCAAAGTACTATCTCTGTTGGCCTATTTACAGAATGGCCCCAAGAAAGGCCTCCCTTAGCTCCCTGAAAGTTTTGGTGGAAGCTTTGGCCTGCTTCCAAGTTCAGGTGGTTGGTTAGGCTCTAACCGTGCTCCTGGACATCTCACGCCTTCTGCAGGGATTAGAAACATAGGCCATGTGGTCTTTTTCTGTCGTCATATTTCTATGTAGTCTGTCCTTCCATTCGGCATCTGTGTCCTCCCTTCTGGTCTGTGATTCCTTCCTGTGATCTATGTCTAGTGCTCAGTGTCCTGGTGGTGTCCTTTGAGCCAATGAAACGTGCTACTTTAAAGGATTTGATGCTTCAGACGATCTTCTTGGTCATGATTTGTTCTGCAAGATGAATTTCCAAACTGCAGGCTCTATCTTGCTAAGATCCTTAGCTGTCTTTTTCAAAGGAGGCCGTTTCCCTTTGGCGTGTGCCTACCTTCTTGCTTAAAGTGCTGTCTCCCTTTCACATGAACCAGGTGGTCTGTATGCCCTCCAACTTGAAGGAGCAGTGTCGGGGGAAGAATAAGTATTTCCACCTTAGGGATTTCCAGATGGTGCTTCCCTGGTACTTGGAGGTTACGAATTCTTTTCATAAGTCCAATCCATCTTTTTGTGCTCCTTTGCTGGCCCATGCAGGGGTGATGCGGCAGCTCTTTCATTTTTGTGGTTCTGGATTAAGAAGGCCATGGCTTTGGGATATCTGTTGTGGAACCGGACAGTTCTGGAGGGTTTGTGTGCCCATTCTTCCTGAGCACAAGCATCCTTGTGGGTAGAGAAGACTTTGGTAGCCCCTGCAGACATTCATTGGGTGGCAACGTGGGCATCACTTTCCACTTTTGTCAAATATTACCACTTGGATGTTCACGTGCGGGCGGACACAACCTTTGGCTCAAGGGTTTAGTGAGCTGTTGTGTCTTCTTACTGCCAAGTGGAGCCTTTGTACATACCACTTGTCTGGACTGGTCTAGCAGGATGATATGGAAGGTAACATTTTTAATCACCAGTTAATGTTCTTTTCTTGAGTCCTGCTAGACAAGTCATGAGCCTGCTTCTGAAACTATTTGCTCTATTCTGCTGTGGTACCGTTGGGTCCACCATGATTTTTAAACTTGGCTTTGCAGGTTCATCTTCTACTGAAAGTTTTCTGTTTATCTTTTCCTGTGCATGGCTCTCTATGTGGATTACTAATTGTTGCCCACGATTGAGATTGTCTGAGGCTTGCTATATTTCTTCCCTATGCTTTGGGATAAATACTGAAGAGACCTTTGGTGGCTGAGGCGAATAGAGGCATAGGAGTGATGCTATTGAAACTTGGGCTTATCATTGATTCTTTGTCTCCACAATCTGCTGGTAGGGGAACACAACGCACTTGTCTGGTCTAGCAGGACTCAAGGAAAGGACATCAACTGGTAAGGTGACATTTTACTTATGTGCTCACTTTCCCTTATAAAACTGGCATATTTTCTAAGCGTCTACCTCCTTTCATCCACACCGTACTATCATTTATACTTTCCTTAAACGTTCCATTTAATTTTGCTACAGGATGAATTTTGGAATTGACTTCCCCCACCCTGCACTAAATTAAGATTGAGAAAATGTAGCAAGTGAGAATTTACTTTGTCCCTTTTAGTTGGACTTGAAAGGATATCCCTGTTTTTATAATGGGCCTTAACAAATTTTGTTTGGACTTAGGAGCCAGGCCAAAATCTTAGGAGCCAGTGACTGGGACCCACTCAATCACTTCCTCCCCACCATTGTCTCCATTCTCAACTAACATTCCATTCATTTGCAAACTCATACATGTCTGAGGAGTGTGGAAGAGTTGGAAGAGAGATGATACAATGTGTCTTGTTATGGTAGCAGGGCTGTATGAAACATTGTTTGATAGAAATATATAAATAGTAAGTGTCATATGTGTGAATGACTGTGGTGCAGTGGTGGTTTGCCTTTCTGTGCATAGGATGAGGCAGTGGGTGCCTTTGTGTGGGTGGGCTGCAGGGCTTCAATACATGTATATGTGTGCTGCAGAACTGGGGAGCTTCCGTGTGTGGTACAAAGGTGGAGTATGTGTCTGTTGTGCAGAGGTGGAGTGCCTGTTTGTGTGCGTGCATGTTTAGGGGCGGTGCTTGTGTGAGTTTATTGGGGGAGGGGCATGCATCTTTTGACACATATGGATTGTGTCCTTTTGTCCATATTCATTCATCTCTTTAACCTCCAACCCTTGCACTCTTCCCTCTCCCTTCGACTCTCCCTTTCTCCCTCCCTCTAGCATTCCCACCTCTGCTCTACGTTCCCCCCATCCTCCTTCCCTTTTCTTTTGTATACTATTGCCAGGGCTGTACCAAGGGCTGTGCGACTGATGTGGCCGCACAGAGTGCCAATATGAAAAGGACTTCCAGAAAACTCAGAGTGAGTTACTGCACTTGGGTGGGGAGGCACTAGATTCATTAATCACACAGGGCACATTTCTAGCTTTCTACAGTCCTGACTATTGCCCCTTTTAACTTTTTACTGTCTCACTTCAACCCTCCTTATCTAATCTTTGTTTTCTATAGGTCCTTATCACAGCTGTCCTTTGCCTGCAGAGGATGGGATTCCCGGGGGTAGTCTGCTCCCTCCCAGCTGCGATCACGACTTTTTCTTCCTGTCCATGGGGATCTGATCTTCTCATAGTTAGACTTGCAAACGTGAGAGTCCAAAGATAAATGAACTCTAGGGCCACACATAGGGGAACAAATACAATGTTATCTCTGAGCTGCATGAGTCCTACACCAACATTCCTGCTGGCAGAGATGGTGCATCAATATCATGTTTTCAGTCACAAGGGACTAGTAGGTCCCCCAGGACTACTACAGATTCTGCCTACCCTTGCAATTGAAAACACAATATTAAAGCATCATCCTTGCCAGCAGGAATGGGTGGAAGAATCCTGCACTGGGTTGAGAGAATTTTGGACAAGTCTGGGAGTTGACAGGAGGTATCTACCTCTTCTGTGATAAAATGATAAGAGAATAAGACCAGCTGAAATCTAAGCACCTCCCCGTGTCTCTGAGCATGTTTCTGGTTTGTTTTTCAGATGCAGGTGAGGTTTGAGGACATCTCTGTCTCTTTCTCCCAGGAGGAATGGAGGTATTTAGATGAAGGGCAGAAGGAGCTGTATAGGGAGGTAATGAAGGAGAACTATGAGATGCTGATCTCCCTAGGTAAGCACTAAATTATCTGCCTTTCTAGCAGACATGGGAATATGAGGTGGGTTTTTTGTACATCCTCTACTCCAGGAACTTGCAAGTATGATCAGGATCTGTCTCAAGATGCAGGATGAGATCCAGGACTGAGGGGCAATAAGACCATCCTGTGTGTCCTACAAGTCCCTCTTTAAATCAGAGATGAATCCTCTTCCATTTTCTGGAGCAGGACTGAAATATAGGAGCATACCAACATATAGGGTTACAACCTGACTTCAGTACTACATTGGAGCAAATTTGAGACCAGTAAAAAGTTTGGTGCTGTATTTCTCCAGGAACAAGCAGGAAGTCGGTCTTTACTTATGGGTGACATCGGCATCGAAGGAGCCTGCACGGAGCAATTCCCCAGCTTTCAAAGAAAGCCTTTGGGATTGCTGCCACGCATGTGTGGTCCTCTTCCTGCCCAAGTGTGCCATCTTTCTCCGTCTCCCTTTTTTCAGCGGATCCCTCGTCCCTCGGAAAAAGTGTTTTTCGTTTCGTTTTCGGTCTCTGGCCTCTCTTTTCCAGTAGTACCGGTCCTCTCCCGTTTTCCCCGAGCGAAGGGACATCCTCCTTCCAGCCATTTTTGGAAAATTCTCTCTTCGGGCCTTTTCGCGCCCTTTTCAACCGCTGGCCTCGAGTCTTCAACCTAGCAGGGGCCCTTTTTGCCCCAATGGCCACCGGTTTTAGAAAATGTGACAGATGCTCCAAAAATATGTTGCTCAGAGACAACCAGGACTGTCTCCGGAGTCTGGGGGCCGACCATAACCCGGAGCTCTGATCTGTTTGTAAGAAAATGTCCGCTAAGGCCCTGCTAAGTCGTAAGCAGAAGTCCGATGGCATTTTCCGTAAGGCAGCCCTGGAATCCCTGGTGGCATCCTCGGCTGTCCCTCCGCTGCCAGGATCCCCCACAGTGGTCCTGCATTCAAGGTGGCACTCCAATCGGGTCCCCTGAGGTGGAGAGATACAAAAAAGACGAAGACCTCGAAGTTGCTGTCGGGGGCTCCAGACAAGCGTGAGCATTCTTGCGCTTGGTTGCTCAGCCCTCCCCAGCATTCCCGAGAGTCGGATAAGGAGCGGCCTCGGAAGGTACCTCATACAGATATGGAGGCCTCCGGCGATGGTACCCATTCTCTTGAAGGTTGTCCCAGTAAAGACTCCCTCTCCTTTTCCACGCCAGACTCAGTAACCCCGGTGTCAGCGTTGCAGGGACCCACGCCTGTGTGGGTGTCCCGAATGGTGGCACTAGAGCACAGCGTTTCTGCCTTCTTGGCTGCCCAGCAGGTGCTTATGCCCAGCCCACGCCTCGAGACTGAGGTTCCCCCGAGAGGGACACCTAAACCAGCCCTAGAAACTCCTGAGACCCATGGGCCTCGTGAGGGTACTCGGCACCAGTCTCACTCGCCGTCCCATTCCTCGGGGGCGAGGTGCTCCAAGGCCAGTGCCTCCGGTTCCAAGCAGGCCTCGGCCTCTGGACAGGGTGACCAGCCTGACTCAGACTCCTTTTCAGACCTCTTGGGCTGGGAGTTAGACAGGGATACCTTGCCAGAGACCCGCGTCCACAGGGACCTTCCTTCGGACCCGTCCCCACCCTCCTTCCAGAGGCATTTACCTACCGAGGACATGTCTCTCTCATGTTCGTACGGGACATGGCTCTGGCCCTCAAGCTGGCCACGCAGGCTGAGGAAGAACCGAGGGCGGAAGAACTCACAGTCCCAGTGCCTTCTATTCTGTCCTGGCTGCTCTTCCGCATGTGGGAGGCTCCTGTCTCGGTCCCCATTGTGAGTAAATGTCTTGACACCATATATAAGGTCCAGCACGGCCTGGGGTTCTGGAAGACCCAGCTTCCACACACCTCCATAGTAGTGGAATCGGCGATGCGGAAGCAAAATAACCTGAAGTCACATTCTTCGGTCCCGCCAGGTAGGGAGTTCAGAGCCCTCAATGCCCTTGGGTGCAAGGCCTATCTGGGGTCCATGCTGTCATGCTGCATTCAGGCCTACCAACTGTGCATAGGCATGTTCCTGTGTGACCTCGCCAAGGAGCTCGGCGGGTTTTCCGCAGGTCTTGGGGGTGAACACATTCTCAGGTTCCAAACCCTCCTGAGGTCGGTCGTGGACTCATCGAAGTACCTCTCCCACTCCACGTACGAAGGTTTGAGTCCTCCGCCTGAGTAGCGGCGGCCGGCATCGGGGCCTGGCACCAGGCATGGCTAGTCTTCAGACCTGTAGCAGTGGGTCCAGGAGAAGCTCTTGGATGTCCCCTGCCTGCCTAGGTGAACAATTACACAGGTACACTAAAAAAATTTTTTTTTAAACTGCCTCTAATGTTTCGATTGATTTTTACGTTTTTTGGTGTGCTGAATCCAAATCTGGTAACCAATTTGCTCCATCACGTACAGATTTTTTGCTACATTGGGTTAGCAGTTTGAGGTGAACGTTTCAGATTGAGTGCGATCGAGATAAAAGTTTCTTGGATGAATTCTTTATACTAATTGTTTAGTAGTTATTCAAATAAGAATAAAGAAAATTGTAACAAGGCAGCACATAAGAATAATGTCAACAAAACACACTGTGATGGTAGCAAAATTGTCTGCACTTAAAACAGCCACATACATGTGCACAAACATTGAGCATATAAAAGCGAGGTTAGACACAAAGCAAAGCAAAGAAATGTGCAAAAAATGTTGTACAGGTATGTATGTAAGAATAGAAAACGCAAACCGCACCATTGCAATACATGAAGACAAACACCCGATGGTGTGAAAATAAAATTCTAATAAATGAGATCCAACACTGTGGTAATAACTAGCAAATTTTTATTTCAAAGTTTAGTAAAAACACGATATTTGTCAACACAGTTTAGATTTTAAAGTCATTCTTGGGTCAATCAATCTCCTGGTGGGCCCGTTTCTTCTTCTTCCCCCGAATGCTTCTCTTGGTGCGCTGCTTGGCGTATTTTTCATCTGGGGTTTCCCGCAGCAGCAACCAGCAGAAATCAGCCATCATAGTGGTGTTCCATCTTCCTTGGTACCTTCTCTCTGCGTCCTTGATGTCCTGGTGAAACCTTTCACCTTGTTCTTCACTGTATGCCCCCAAGTTTTTGGGAGAGTAGTTCACATGGGAGTGCAAGAAATGGACTTTCAGGCTCATGTTACAGCCTTGTTCTTTGAAGGCATTGAGCATCCTGGCAACAATATCCTTATAGTTCTCATCCCGCCTGTTCCCCAAGAATTTGAGAACAACATCCTTGAAGGAATCCCAGGCTTCTTTTTCCTTCTCAGACATCGTTTCAGCAAATGCTCCATCTGAAATGAGTTTCCTTATATCAGGGCCAACAAACACTCCTTCCTTTAGCTTTGCTTCAGAAAGTCGGGGGAACTTTGAGCAAAGGTACCGAAAGCACTCACCATCTTTTGGAAGGGACTTGATGAATTGCTTAATGAGACCCAACTTAATGTGGAGAGGTGGTAATAGAATTTTATCACGAGGTACCAAGCTCTCATGAAGAACATTTTTCTCAGCGGGTCTCAAATACTCCCGAATTGGCCAGTCTTTTTTCCCCCAGTGTAGGTCGCGGGCCCGGCTATCCCACAAGCAAAGGAAGCAGGGATATTTGGTGAAACCGGATTGCTGCCCTAATAGCATGGATAGAATTTTAAAGTCTCCACAAATCATCCACTTATGCTCATCATAACGAATCTTCTGAAGAATCAGGGCCAAATTCTCGTATTTTTCTTGGAGAATAACAGAGTGAGCAATAGGAACTGAAGTGAATGTGTTGCCATCAGGGGCGGCCCAAGGGGGGTGCGGGGCCATGTGCGGAGACTCGGTGCGGGGCCTCATTTGCATAAGGTGCCTCATTTGCATAAATATTTGCATAATGTTACCATACACTAACTTTTAGTAAACATGCCTCTTAATGAGTATATGGATAAAGAAAGACTAAAAGGTTTCTACATTACTATAATCCAGTACCAACCGCCAGGCACATTAGGAACTACTACAAACACTGCCCATTTAGAACCCATAGCAAACCCGCCGTATCCTGACAGCATTACCAGGACTCACAAAGCACCAGACCCTACCTATCAAAAGGAAACACTGCAAATATTAAACCAATACATTTCAGAGAACAACAATACATGACCTACTGGGGAAAGAACAAGTGGCAATGTCAAATAGGAATTATATAAACAGAATACCTCAACTCAGTTACACATAGACCATCACCAAACAAGGAATCACAATTTAGAAACAGGAAGACGATAATTAAACTGGGAACCCCAAAAGCCAAACTTGGAATATACAACAACACTGTAGAAATAAAACTATAAATTAATTTCCTCTTGTACTAAACAAAGCGCAAAAATTAATGATGCACATTTCCCAGAGCTGACATATTCCAGTTAATAAATTCAAAATAAAGAGATATTTTTCTACCTTTTGTGCATTTTTTTTCAGTTGCAATTGTTCCAGCCACTTTCTTCTGGTTTCTTCGTGTCTTCTGCTAACTCTCCATCTGCTGTCCATTTGTCCTTTCTTCTGTCTTCTTGGGTTTTTTTTCCATTCTCTCTCTACATCTGCTTTAACATACTAATCTTTCTCCTTTTGCTCTTTCCTCATTCCTATTTCATCTACTCAAAATTTACCCCTCCATCCTCAATCCCCACTTACTCTCCCAATACCTGGCCAATTGTAGATTTTTTATCCCTCCCACACAAAATATTTTTCCCCTCTCCATTTTACTCTCCCAGCCCCATCCCATTCTAATCCTCCCCCAACACCAGCTCCCCTCTAGTTCCAGCCTCACCCAGCATCCATTCCCTTCTAGTCCCTGCATCAGCCCATTTCCAGTCCTAGCCCCCCATCAGCCCATTTCCAGTCCTAGCAACCCCCAACCCAATACCAGTCCTAGCCCCCCCCATCAACCCACTTCCAGTCCTAACCCCCCATCACCCCATTTTCAGTTTAAGCCCCCCCTATAACCCATTACCAGTCCTAACCCCCCATCAGCCCACTTCCAGTCCTAACCCCCCATCAGCCCACTTCCAGTCAGCCCCCCATAGCCCATTGCCAGTCCTAACCCATCAGCCCACAGTCCATTACCAGTCCTAACCCCATCAGCCCACCTCAAGTCCTAACCCCTCCCCATCAGCCCATTTCCTGTCCTAGCCCCCATAGCCCATTACCAGTCCTCACCCCCCCCCACAGCCCACAGCCCCATACCAGTCCAAACACCAACAGCCCACCTCCCGTCTTAATCCCCCAGCCCATTTCCAGTCCTAGCAACCCCCCAACCCATTACCAGTCCTAGCCCCCCATAGCCACTCCCAGTCCTAATCCCACCAGCCCATTTCCAGTCCTAATCCCCCATCACCCAATTTTAGTTTAAGCCCCCCCCATAGCCCATTACCAGTCCTAAGCCCCCATCAACCCACTTCCAGTCCTAATCCCATCAGCCCATATAGACTTAGCTCGCCCATAGCCCATAGCCCCCCCCCAGAGCCCATCACCACTCATATCCTCCCCCAGCCCATCACCACTACTAACACCAACATCAGCCCTTTTCCTGTCCTAGCCCCCATAGCCCATTACCAGTCCTAACCCCCCCCAACAGCCCACAGCCATTACCACTACTAACCCCCCCAGCCCATCACCAGTCCTAACCCCCCCAACAGCCCACAGCCATTACCACTCCTAACCCCCCCAGCCCAACACCAGTCCTAACCCCCCACAGCCCAACACCAGTCCTAACCCCCCCCCGCCCATCACCAGTCCTAACCCCCGCAGCCCACAGCCATCACCAGTCCTAACCCCCCCCCATCACCAGTCCTAACCCCCCCAACAGCCCACAGCCATTACCACTCCTAACCCCCCCCCGCCCACAGCCCACAGCCATTACCACTCCTAACCCCCCCCAGCCCATCACCAGTCCTAACCCCCCCACCAGCCCACAGCCATTACCACTCCTAACCCCCCCCAGCCCAACACCAGTCCTAACCCCCCCCCGCCCATCACCAGTCCTAACCCCCCCCACAGCCATCACCAGTCCTAACCCCCCCAACCCACAGCCATCACCAGTCCTACCCCCCCCCCGCCCATCACCAGTCCTAACCCCCCCCAGCCCACAGCCATCACCAGTCCTAACCCCCCCACCCCCCCCAGCCCAGCCCAGCCCAGCGAATTTTTTTTTTTACAAAACAAGCTGCCTCTGCCCGGGCCGGGGCCGCCGCGGCAGAATCGAGTGTGCCGCGGGGCCCCCCCTGCCCAGCAGAGCCTGCCCTCCCCGATTTCACCTCTCTCAGCTGCCTCTCTCGTTACACGCGCCGTCTTTCAGAGCGCGAGGGAAGAGTTTCTCCCTCGCTGCTCTGTTTAAGCCCGCGGGGGCTTAACAGAGCAGCGAGGAAGAAACTCACCTCGCGCTCTGAAAGCCGGCGCGTGTGACGAGAGAGGCAGCTGAGAGAGGTGAAATCGGGGAGGGCAGGCTCTGCTGGGCAGGGGGGGCCCCGTGGCACACTCGATTCTGCCGCGGCGGCCCCGGCCCCGGCAGAGGCAGCGACAGCTTTTTTTTTTGTTTTAAATTTTGATGGGTCAGAATGTTTTTTGCGCGGGGCCCCCTGAAACGCGGGGCCCTGTGCAAAAAACATTCTCGCTCAATGGACGGGCCGGCCCTGGTTGCCATCATGAAGAACACCTTTTATGCTGTCTTTTGACGAATCAATGAACAGCCGCCATTCAGCAGGATCATACTTGAGTTTAAACTTTTCAATCACTCCGTATATATCGTTGCAAAATACCAAATCTTCCTCTTTGCTGAAATACTTCAAAAATTGTGTCTCGCGGTTGCGGTACCAATAAAAAGTTGTTCCTGGTGACAATAGATTTTTCTGTTAAGCCGAGAACCTAGCAGTTGGGCAGCATATTTTGGGAGTCCTAAATCCCGGACTAAATCATTCAATTCAGCTTGAGAGAAAAGTTCAGGTTTCGGATCTGGTTCAGTTTCAAACTCGGAAGTACTGGACTCATCGGGAAAAGCCATCTGATGAGTCTCATCATGATCAGAACCGTCCACACAAATATGATCCAAAGATTTTGGTGGTTCAGGCACAGGTACTTCGTTGCTATGAGGCATAGGCCTAATTGCTGAGGGAAGGTTGGGGTAACTTATTACGTTCTTATTTTTTAAGTTGTATCCCTTCACAATGCAAGAGCAAAAATAGCAGTCACTGCTGTGGTCTCTTTGTTCACGCCCACATCATAGGTATTCCGAAACGAAATGCTTGTTTTTTACCTTTCATCCATAAGCGTAGATCTTCCTCACATGTCTTGCACACTTTGTGAGGAGCCCACGGTTTGTCTTGATCGCCTAACTTCAAACCGAAATAGGCGAAATATACTTTTTTAATAAATGCAGAAATGTTCCTCTGCCCGCTTTTTCACGGTATATTCCCCACAAATAAAACAAAAACTGTCCGGAGAGTTGACGCAACCTCTGGCTCTGTGAGCCATCACAAATACACAGCACTGCAAACTACAACTGTAGTGAACCACTTCGGAATAAAGCTGGATTACGACTGAGCAAACAAAAGGTAATAATGAACTTGCAAGAAACTGAAATTTGACAGGAACGTTCATGTCACAACCACCGTGTTTGAGCGAGCGAACGAGGCGAGGCGAACAGGAAAGAACATGCGCCAGCGCGAGTACTGGATTTAGCCCCCCGCCTCCCAATTGTCCTGTTAATGTATAAAATGAATACAAAACACTCTAAAATATCATGAGGGAGTGTTTCTAGTTAGTTAACCATTACAACCTCTATTTTGGGCCAAGAAAATAAACTGCAGTCGGCTAAAAAGAAATTATGTGAACATTCCTTATATGGGTAAGAAATCTAATTTTGCAAGAAAACGTGACGTGATGGAACATTTTGGCTATTTTTCCTGAATTCAGCACCCCAGAATCTATAGGAATCAGTTGCAAAACTGGCGGCAGTTTTTTGGTAGTGTACCTGTGTTATTCGGCAATCCCATGGAGGATAAGGCTGCCAAATTGAAACAGAGTTCGTAACTCGAACCTGCCTCTCGTGTAAGACATCTTCTCTCCCACGGAAGAAGCAGCAAACAAAGAAGCCGTTCTTCCTGAGAATGGGGCTCCCCTACCGGGGATATCCACCCTACCCGCCTACCCCCGCACTGCCCACCAGCACGCAGTGTAAGGGGGGGAGCGCACGGCATCGCAAACCTAAAGGGCCCAAAGCCCAGCCACCAGTGCCACCCCAGCCCTCTCAGGGGTTTTGACACTGAGGGCATAGCCTCTTACCCCCCAGCAGTACTTCCACCTGTGGGGGGACGCCTGTCCCTCTTTGTCCCCCAATGGTCGTCGATCACGTCGGACACCTGGGTCCACAGGGTGGTCTGGGACAGTTATTGTCCTTCACCTGAACAGATTTCCTCCTCACTTCTCCCCAGTGGAGCCTTCTCGGCTTTCCTCGCACAAGGCTTGCTTGCAACAGGAGCTAACCAACCTCCTCGGCCAGAGGGTGGCCAAAAAGGTACTGCCGCACCTCCGAGATCGAGGGTTCTACTCTTGATACTTCCTCGTTCTGAAGAAGATGGGGGGGGGGGGGTCCTACAGCCCATCCTCGATCTGAGAAACCTGAACAAGATTCTGGTGCGGAAGAAGTTCTAAAAGCTATCACTTGTTGACCTGCTGCCCTTCCTCCAGCAGGGCGATTGGCTGTGCTCCTTAGACTTCAGAGATGCTTACACCCACATTCTGATCCACCCCCATCACAGTCAGTACCTGCGCTTCAGGGTGCAGGGAGAGCACTACCATACGGGGTGTTCCCCTTCAGGCTCGCATCTGCCCTGCAGGTCTTCACCAAATGCCTTTCCGGGGTCGCCGCTTACCTCTGGTGGCAGGGCATACCCGTTTTCCCTTACTTAGATGATTGGCTCATCATGGGGGCATTGACGGGGAAGCCTGCCTTGAGGCATCGCGCACGATCCTCCTCATTGAGCACCTTGGCTTCCTGGTCAATTACTCCAAGTCCCACCTCGAACTGGTGCAGATCCTGGAGTTCATTGGCACACTCCTCGACATGGAGCAGGCAACTGCCTTCCTGCCCCGCGACCATGCGGATCGTCTCTGCTCCCTGGCAGCCAAGGTCCAAGGCAGGGCCCGGATTCTGGCGCGAGCCATGTTGCACCTCCTGGGACACATGGCCTCCACCATCCACATTGTTCCCCATGCCCGCATGCACATGTGGACGGCTCAGTGGTGCCTCAGGACCCAATGGAGCCAGGCCTCCGGCTGCCTGTCCGGGTCTCCCGCAGTCCTTACACCTCCCTGGATTGCTGGCAGGATCCCCAAAGCCTTCTTGGAGGAATGCCTTTCCAGGCCCCGCAGTACGAGCTCGTCCTGACGACGGATGCCTCCCTGCTGGGTTGGGGAGCCCACTGCGGCAACTTCCGCACCCAAGGACAGTGGTCACCCAAAAAATCTCAGCAGCAGATCAATCTGCTCGAGCTTCGGGTGTTCCAGTGAGCCCTGAGGGTCTTCGAGTACCACCTGAGGGGAAAGTCAGTCCTCATGCAGACCGACAACAGGGTAAGATGTGTTCTAGATAAACAAAGAGGGGGGGAACAGGTTCCCGCGGTCCTCCTTTGGCGTTCACAGGGGCATGACCCTCAGGGCGGTCTATCTCCCGGGCCAGAAGAATGTCCTCATGGACAAACTAAGAAGAATCCTCCACCCACACGAGTGGCATCTGGATCCTGAGGTGGCCAGCCTCTTGTTCCATCGGTGGGGGACTCCACCTGTGGACCTGTTCGCCAACCCAGTGAACGTGCAGCTCCCCCGCTTCTGCAGGCTGGTTCCACACCCGATCAGGTTGGCTTCAGATGCGTTCCTCCTGAATTGGACCTCCGGGCTTCTTTACGCCTTCCACCTCCACTCCTCTCATTGTGAGGACCCTACACAAGGTCCAGCGGGAGCGAGCTTCAATGATTCTCGTGGCTCTCTCATGGCCTCGACAGCCTTGGTTCCCACTTCTGATCTGGCTCTCGTCCAATCCTCCAGTCCCATTAGGACGTGCCCCAAGCCTGTTAACACAGGAGAAGGGGTGGGTGCTCCACCCAAACCTGGCCATGTTGTCCCTTACAGCCTGGTGGCTGATCGAGTCTCTTTAGCCCCACTGCACCTCCCGGAGGAGGTCGAAGAGGTCCTCCTCGCATCGAAGAAGGACTCAACAAGGCGAGCCTTTGCCTTTAAATGGCGGCGCTTCTCGACCTGGTGCTCCGAGTTCCAGATCAGTTTATTCTCCTGTTCTCTCCAGTATGTTCTCCAGTACCTCTTCCACCTTTCGAAGGAGGGACTGAAGTCCATCTCGGTCAGGGTGTGCCTGAGCGCCATCTCGGCTAACCACCTCCCCATTGAGGGTAAACCCCTCTTGGGGCAGCCCCTGGTCTCCCACTTCATTCAGGGCTTCTTACTTTCCAAGCTTCCCATCCAGCTTCCTCCGGTGGAGTGGGACCTGAATGTCATGCTCATGCAGCTCACGCAGCCGTCCTTCGAGCCGATGGTGTCGTGCTCCCTTTGACACCTCTCATGGAAGGTGGTCTTCCTGGTGGCTCTGATCTCAGCTCGGCGAGTCCGCAAACTCCAGGCCCTCGTGGCTGCGGCTCTCTACACCAGGTTCTATGGGAACAGTGTGGTCCTCCATATCCACCCCAACATTCTACCGGAGGTTGTCTCGGACTTCCATCTCAGTCAGGAGATAGTCTTGCCGACCGGACATCAGCAATCTTACATACTCTCGACTGCAAGAGAGCTCTCGCCTTCTACTTGCACCCAGGTTCAGCGCAAGTCCGATTGGCTCTTTCTTGCCTATGATTCCAACCGCCACAGGCAGGCAGTCACCAAGCGCACCCTCTCTATCTGGGTGGTGGACTGCATCGCCTTTGCCCAGGTGAAGGCGGGTGCCCCGCTGGATCGGTGCTTCACCGCAAACGGTGTCTGGGCCAAGGTGGCTTCGGTGGCTTTGCTGCGCTCAGTACCTCTAGCGGACCTCTGCCGAGCTGTGACCTGGTCTTCAGCGAACATGTTCACTTCGCATAACTGCCTGGAGAGGGAGTCCCACCGGGACAGCACCTTTGGCCAGGCTGTACTCCTTAATCTATTCGGGATATAAGCAACTCCTGCCCTCCGACCCTTCTTCGGCTACCAAGAGCTTCACCCCAGGGACCTGAAGATTCGAGCTCCTTCGGGCGTCGGCTTCTGTTCATGGCCTCGCAGAGGTGTTTTTCCTGCTTGTTCCTGGAGAAAGCGCAGTTACTCACCTTTAACAGGTGTTCTCCGGGGACAGTCCTCACTACCCTCCCGCCTCCCCTGCAGAGAATTTTTTATCTTTCCTTTGCCAACTGCTTGGTAGGGCTCTAGCTAGGGGACCTGACTGGGTGGAAAGAGGACCACGCATGCATGGCAAGAATCCCAAAGGCTTTCTTTGAAAGCTGGGGAATTGCTCCGCACGGGCTCTGTCGGTGCTGATGCCACACATAAGTGAGGACTGATTCCTGCTGTTCCTGAAGAACACCTGTTACAGGTGAGTAACTATGCTTTATTGACCTCTCCTCAGGGTAGGTCATTGTAGGCTGCTCCTAAAGATGCAGAACTGTCTCCAGGATCAGTCTATGATAACAGAAATAGAAGAGATCATCACCAGCTGTTAGAGGATGGAGCACCATATCAGGATCCCTGAAAACGGTGTTCCCAAAGAATCAGTCCTGGCTCCTACTCTTTTCAATCTTTATACTGCTGATCCTGCACAAATCTTGAGAATGAGCTTTTGACATGTCAATGCCTCAACCATTCTCCATCCTGGCAGCCACAGGGCGGATTTCTCATACTCTCCATATAGAAGCATAAGGCCAAGCACTCTGGTCTCCCTTGATACCATGAGAAGAGACACCAAAAAACAACTGTTCTCATGGAAATTGTTGGGGCTGAATCAGGTCATTCCTCTTTCCTTTCCCCATCCACGATCCTCCCTTTCACATCTCCATCTGTAAAAGAACAAAAATAAATTACTGAAACACAAAGGAAGGTTGTAAAACTACATTATTTTTATCATGTAGAATAAATGTACGCTCTGAAATATATATATATATGGGACCCGACTTTGAGTTGGGAAGGCTATGTGCTGCGGCGGCACATAGCCTGCCTGCCGACCCCTCTTAACCTGGATTTTCACTTCCGCGGCGGTGGAAGTGAAAATCCAGGTTAGTCTGACCCAGCAGCCACAGAGGCTACACGGGTAGCAGCGATTTTTGATGCTACCTGCATAGCCTCTGCTCCTTAAGGATAGGCAAGGAAAAACCTCACCTATTTTTAAGGCATAGAGGGCTACGCAGGTAGCATCAAAAATTGCTGCTTCCCATGTAGCCTTTCCTCCACCCCGCTCCGCCGCAGAATGCCCCTAACATGCCCCAATGCCACCCACATAGCATCCGGTCATGCTAGGGACTTGTCTGGGATTTTCAAAGGGCAGTACCTGTGTAGGTGCCCTTCAAAAATCCCGGATAAGGCCTTTACATGGGTAACTAGGGAAGTTACCCATGTAAAGACCTTTGAAAATCAGGCCCTTGATTCCAATTTATGCAAATAGGGCACACAACTGGTACAGAATTTCAGAAACTAGCACAGAATCTACCCCTCCAAGTTGTGGCAGGAAACTGGGGCTGTGCTTAAGGCTCTGCATATCTATGTTACCAGGGCCGGATTTACCTTGAGTGAGGCCCTACGCCAACAAAAATTGTGGGCCCCCAGCAGGGGCGGCCCAAGGGGGGTGCGGGGCCTCATTTGCATAAGGGTCCTCATTTGCATAAATATTTGCATAATGTTACCATATACTAACTTTTAGTAAACGTGCCTCTTAATGAGTGTATGGATAAAGAAAGACTAAAAGATTTCTACATTACTATAATCCAGTGCCAACTGCCAGACACATTAGGAACTACTACAAACACTGCCCATTTAGAACCCATAGCAAACCCGCCGTATCCTAACAGCACTACCAGGATTCACAAAGCACCATACTCTACCAATCAAAAGGCAACACTGCAAATATTAAACCAATACATTTCAGAGAACAACAATACATGACCTACTGGGGAAAGAGAACAAGTGGCAATGTCAAATAGGAATTATATAAACAGAACACCTCAGCTCAGTTACACATGCAGAACATAGACCATCACCAAACAAGTAATCACAATTTAGAAACAGGAAGACAATAATTAAACTGGGAATCCCAAAAGCCAAACTTGGAATGTACAACACTGTAGAAATAAAACTATACATTAATTTGCTCTTGTACTAAACAAAGCGCAGACGTTAATGATGCACATTTACCAGACCTGACATATTCCAATTAATAAATTCAAAATAAAGAGATATTTTTCTACCTTTTGTGCATTTTTTCAGCTGCAATTGCTCCAGCCACTTTCTTCTGGTTTCTTCGTGTCTTCTGCTAACTCTCCATTGTCTGCTGTCCATTTGTCCTTTCTTCTCTCTTCTAGTTTTTCTCCATTCTCTCTCTACATCTGCTTTAATATACTAATCTTTCTCCTTTTGCTCTTTCCTCATTCCTATTTCATCCACTCAAATTTTACCCCTCCATCCTCAATCCCCACTTACTCTCCCAATACCCGGCCAATTGTAGATTTTTTATCCCTCCCACACAAAATATTTTTCCCTTCTCCATTTTACTCTTCCAGCCCCATCCCATTCTAATCCTCCCCCCAACATCAGCTCCCTTCTAGTTCCAGCCTCACCCAGCATCCATTCCCTTCTAGTCCCTGCATCAGCCCATTTCCAGTCCTAGCCACCCATCAGCCCATTTCCAGGCCTAGCAACCCCCCAACCCAATACCAGTCCTAGCCCCCCCATCAACCCACTTACAGTCCTAACCCCCCATCACCCCATTTTCATTTTAAGCCCCCCCCTATAACCCATTACCAGTCCTAACCCCCCCATCAGCCCACTTCCAGTCCTAACCCCATCAACCCATTTCCAGTCATCCCCCCATAGCCCATTGCCAGTCCTAACCCCCCCCATCAGCCCACAGCCCATTACCAGTCCTAACCCCATCAGCCCACCGCCAGTGTTAGCCACCCCTATCAGCCTATTTCCAGTCTTAACCCCCCCATAGCCCATTACCAGTTCTAAACCCCCCCCAACAGCCCACAGCCCATTACCAGTCCTAACCCTATCAGCCCACCTCCAGTCTTAACCCCCCCAGCCCATTTCCAGTCCCAGCCCCCTCAATAGCCCATTACCAGTCCTACCCCCCCCCCCATCGGCCTAAAGTAAAATTTAATAAAAAAAATAAAACGCTGGCTGCTACCGCTGCCGCCGCGACAGCGGCAGCATGGACTGACCCGCGGGGCCCCCTCTGCCTGGCTGAATCCCTCCCTCCCTCCCTCCACGATGGCTGAGCCCCTCCGTGCAGGCTTTGATAGGCGCGAAGGGAGAGTGTCTCCCTCGCGTCTCTGTTAAGCCTGCAGGGGCTGATGGGAAATTTCCCATCAGCCCCTGCGGGCTTAACAGAGACGCGAGGAAGACACTCTCCCTTCGCGCCTCTCAAAGCCGGCACGGAGGGAGGGACGGACGGACGGATTCAGCCGGGCAGAGGGGGCCCCGTGGGACAGTCCATGCTGCCGCGGCGGCAGAGGGGGCCCCGCGGGACAGTCCATGCTGCCGCCGTGGCAGAGGGGGCCCCGCGGGACAGTCCATGCTGCCGCGGCAGCAGAGGGGGCCCCGCGGGACAGTCCATGCTGCCGTGGCGGTAGCCAGCGTTTTTTTTTTTTTATTTAATTTTAAGAAGGCTAACAATTTTTTCCATTTTTGTGGGCCCTTGTCAGCTGTGGGCCCTACGCCACGGCGTAGTTGGCGTATAGGTAAATCTGGCCCTGTATGTTACCATCAATGGCAGCTCCGTCTTAATACTCAGAAAACCAACTCTTCAATCTTCCACTTCAACAACAGGGAAGTAAAATTCTCCCCATGAGACTCAATGGATTCCTCTGCCAGTTTCCAGCAGCCCAAAATTTGGGGATAAAATTAGAACTCACATTCTGTCATCGCATCGATATTGTGGCTGGCAAGGTGGCAAGATAAACTTGAGACCGTGCAAACATCATGAACTGACTTTACTAATTGATGCTACTTCACCCTGGTCCTTATTTATTTATTTATTTATTTAACATTTCTTATATACCGCCTTTCATGATATCAAGGCGGTTTACATATATATATGTTCCAGCTGAGTACTAGGTGTTTTCTTGGGGCTGGAGCACATACATATGAATTCTGTCCTTCAAATGATAAATGGCTGCCTATGTGCAACATTATTTTTATTTATTTATTTATTTATTTTATTTACATTTCTTATATACCGCACTATTTGCAATCAGCGCGGTTTACATTCAACAAACAGTATCCGACAATTAAACAAGAGTCAGGTCAATACAATGAACAGGAGCAATCAACTTGGATAACGAGGGAAACTATGTACATGTGTGGGTCACTAAAATAAGTAAAGGTGTATCTGTGAGATGGGGTTATTGTGAGTTACTCATACCAGGTGGCTGGGGTTCCGGGGAGGCTGTGAGGTATTTAATAAAGAGGAGGTGTTTTAAGGCCTTCCTGAACTGACTCAAGTTGGGGATAGCTCTGATGTCTGATGGTAGGGAGTTCCAGAGGCTTGGGGCGCTCAGGCTGTAGGCTCTATTTGAAGTAGATATGGTGCATCTTGTCATAGCTTTTGGAATTGCTAGCATGTTGGCTGCAGCGGTTCTTCTTATTCTGTTGGGCATAGGTGGTTGTATGAGGTCACATATTGAAGAAGCGGATAGTCCGTTGATGGCCTTGAATGTCATCACTAATATCTTGAAGCTTATTCTGGCTTGAATGGGGAGCCAGTGCAGCTGCATTAGGAGAGGTGTAATGTGCTCTCTCCTTGGTGCTCCTAAGAGGATTCGCGCAGCGCTGTTCATGGCGAGTTGTAAGGGATGTAAGGTAGCCTGAGGGAGTCCTTGTAGGATGGCGTTTGCATAATCAAAATGGGGGATGATGAGGGCTTGGTAGATAGTACGGAAGTCACTCAGCTCGAGTAGGGGGCGTATGTGTCTGAGTGATCTGATCTTAAAGTAGATCGCTCTTACTGTATTTGCTATGTGCTGCTTCATGTTGAGTTTTTGATCCAATGTAACTCCTAGATACCGTATGGCTGATTTTACTTGCAGCTTGGCGTTGTCTACTTCCAAGTGGTTGGGTGGAGTAAACTCAAGATTTCTAGAAATGAATAGTACCTCTGTTTTCTTATGTTGGATGCGCAGATTTTGGGAGAGGAGCCATTCGGATATTGCATTGAAACACTTAGTGGGGTGAGGTCCGGGCAATCCAGTGATATTGGCATGTATAATAGAACATCATCAGCGTAGATCATGCAATTCACGTTAAAGGATCTAATGATGTCACAAATGGGTTGTATATAAATGTTAAACAAAAGTGACGATAGGGAGGAACCTTGAGGGACTCCTTGACTTTGTAGGAAAGGCTCGGAAGTGTTTCCATTAGCTCGTACGTGTTGCCATCTTCCAGACAGGTACGACCTGCATCACTCCAGCGCTGTTTCAGTGATGCCTTTCTCTCTTAGCCGAATCAGGAGAATCTCGTGGCAGACTGAGTCGAAGGCTGCCGCAATATCTAAAAAGATAAGTGCGAAACCTGTACTTGAGTTGTCAATGCCTGATATTATATTGTTGAACAGAGTAGTGAGTAGTGTTTCCACTCCATGTGACTCTCTGAACCCGTGTTGTGATGGATCTAATGGTGCATTGGTGTCCACGTGATCTTGTAGCTGCCTGTAGACTATTTTTTCAATGATTTTAGCGAGCATCGGGATACTGGATATGGGTCTGTAAGACTCAACCTTTTGAGGGTCTAGTTTGGTGCCTTTAAGAAGCGGTCTAACTGAGGTCTGTTTGAGCATGGTTGGGAACGACCCAGTGCTAAATGATAGACCTATCATTTTAGCTAAGATTGGGGCAAGGTCGGATCGCAGATCTTTTATCCAGAATGCTGGACATGGATCTGAATGTGATGTGGAGGTATTTAGGGTGGCAATGGTGTCTTCGATAATTCTCTTAGACGGAGTAGTAAAGGTGGTTAGATACATTACGCCTGCTTGTGCATCAGGGGGGTCCGGTATCACTATCTTGTCAGTCTTGCATAACTTTGATTGCATAAAGATGGCATAATCCTGTGGGTGTATGGATCCTGTGCGTTCCGGAGTCGGTTCTTTGGCAAGAGATTTGACCAGGTTGAAAAGGTCATGCGGCTTGTTTAAAGAGCGTTTCAGAGTGTCAGTGTGATATTGTTTCATCTTGTCTGTGACAGCCCTGCGATGCTTGTGTAGGAGTTGGATGTAAGATGTTTGGTCACTGCTGGTACGTGATTTCCTCCAGCGTTTTTCCGCTTTTCGTAGGAAGGTTAATGACGCTCTTAAATCAGCTGTGAACCATGGTGCAGATGGTCTTTTCTTTGGGGGTTTAGTTGAGGGTGGACGGATTGCAATCGCGCTGAGATTGCTGTTCCACGTAGAAATTAGTTCATGGACTGCACATTTTGCCAAATCATCCACCTTATCTAAGACAGTTGTTGCAACTAAGGTGGCAGCATTTAAAGAGGCTAAAAATCCAACAGACCCTTTCCATGACCAGATACCTGAAACAAAGTCAACCAAAGCCTTAAGAACCACAAACCTTTCTTCAGAGTGGATCGAGCTTTCATTCAGTCATAAAATTGCCAAGGCCAGAGTTAATGAACTATGAATGAAAAGAAAGTATAACACTGTGGTAGGTTGAGGCAATTGCTGCCCATCTCCTTTAACCTTCTAGGCTGCAGCCTACCATGTATTTGGCTCTTTATGTACAGCTAGAGTCTTTGTACATCAGTTCTGTCCTTCAGAGCTTTAAAAGCATTAATAATGTTTTATTATTTTGTGTTATGTTTTAAGCATTCTATAATATGGATTTGTATGTTAGTTTATTTAGCGGTTTTTTTATTCCACTTTTATCATTTTAGTCAAAGCAGTTACAGGGACATTGATAATTTGGATTCTCCAGAAGTGAGCAGGAAGTCGGTGCTCACCTATGGGTGACATTGATGCCGACAGAGCTCTAAAGGAGGCATCTCCCCTGCTTTCAAAGAAAACCTTTGGGAGATGCCTTCCCGCCCATGGGTGCCATCTCCTTTTTTCCTCAGAGCCCAATGAACGTGTTTCCTCTTTCCCCGGATAAATCTTTAGTGCAACTATTCCTAAAAGTTAACTTTCCAGTAGGCTTACTGGTTCCTCTTCCTGCCTCGAGTTGGTGCCTCCCAGCTGACTTGGTCCTTTTTTGCTTTTCTTTCTCGGTCTTTTTCGATTGGCACTTTTTTTTGCACAGGGATCATCAACTCCATCCAGGTGTTCTCCAACAATGTCCCCCCGGTGGGTTCAAAAAGATGTGACCGCTGCAGTCAAACCATGTCCATCACTGATACCCATGACTGCTGCTTGGGCCCAGACCATGACAGCACCTCCTGCGACCTGTCAGCCCATGATGCCCAAAATCAACAGGAAAAGGTCAGAGTTGCAGGAGAAGATGTTCTCCAGATCTGACTTGGTATCCGCCTCCTTGGCACCGAGCTCCCAGCCCAGCACATCCCAGGACCGTGGCTCCTCCAAGAAGACCCCGGAACCAGAGAAAAAGAAGTAATTGAAGTCCACCGAGGCTGTACCAGTGAAACCCAGTAAAACTCCATGGAGGGACGGGCAACTCTGAGAAGAGCCCCACCAAGGTCCTCAAGAAGGATTTCTCAGCCGGCAGAGACATTGCAAGGTTCCTTGAGGCTGTAGTACTCATCAAGGACGTACTTCCTAAAGTTCCGGCATCGAGCCTGAAATCCTCAGTGCCTGCGCTGAAAGCTGAAAAGCCTTTTGATTTGGAAATCAGAAAGGCGGCCCTGGAGCAGAACATCAATGCAATCCTGATCCTGCAGCAGGCAATGATGGCCAGTTCCTTTTGCCTCATCTGCCCCAATGACCGGGCCCTCAACTGCAAGGGAGTCCCTGGTCGTCGAGCCGAGCATCAAGCGCCCCTGGCCTTGAAAGTCCTCGATGCCAGTCGAGGTCCCGGTCCCACTTGTCGGGTATCTGGTTCTTGCTGGCTGGTGTCTGTGACTCAGACCCCAGATCCTCCACAGGCCGCCGATCCTCGGGCACCGGCCTCGACTCAAGGAGTCGCCGGGCCTCAAATTCCTCGTCACCACTCAAGTGGAAGACAGAGGACGAGGCGTTCCTGGATACCAGAAGGCACTGAGACCTTCTCTCGGACCTATCTCCCTCGGTGCCTCAATGCCATTCTTCTCCTGAGGACGTAACCTTCCATAGCTTCATCAGGGATATGAACAAGGCCCTCTCAGTGCAAACCGAGGTGGAGGAGGACCCTCCAACCAAAGAGTTGGAGATTCTCCAGTATGAGACTCATCTAGAGAGACTCTCACGGTGCCCATACAGCCGATCCTCAAGAGGCTGCTCCTCCAAATGTGGGAGACTCTGGCATCAGTGCCCATAGACAGCTGCCGACGCGATGCTATCTACCGCATCCGGAAAGAACTGGGGTTCCACAAACCCCAACTGCCGTCTTACTCCATTGTCATTGATTCGACTATGCAGAAGCTCAAGATTCAAAAAACCCACTCCTCCATCCCTCCCGGCTCCACGTTCCTCTCCTGGGCCGCCTATGACAGCTTCCAGTCAGTGGCTAGAGTGGCAGTGGCCAGCATAGGGGCCCAACACTGCGACAGCAAATACCGTGCCGAATGCAAAAAACCAGTCCAAAGGCGTGGTATAGTGGAAAAAAACAGAAACTTTATTGAATATTGCCAACCCGACACAGGCTGTGTTTTGCAACACTTCGTCAGGGGTTATTGTGGCATAAAACTAAAATCATAAACAAAGAACATTATAATCAATAAGTCTAATAACAATTTTTTTTTTAAAAACATATCTGAAACTTTCAAAATGAAATTGCTAAAAGACAGCCAAAACACATGTATAACATATAAAAACATAAATACCTCTACAAAAGACCAATGGTCATATACTGTACTGTATAAAAACAATACAAGTCTGTGGATGCTGAAAAGAGACATAAATAGAGTAATGAATAAAAAAGCAATAAATATACTTATAATTCATGTAAACAATGAGACAAGAAAAAAGATGAATAATTAACAAAGCTCAAAGAACATTCTTAAGAAGAGAGGCCAAAAAAGAGAGCAAGCAGGAGTGAGTCAGCTGACATATGTAGAAAGGGACTTATTATAAACGAGACCTAATTTCAAATTGCACATGGAATTGCATATGAAAATCATGGATTACTTTACAATATCTACCTAAGAACATGTATGTGTAATAAATGAAACTTTAAACCAATGGAAAATGTATGGTGATGACCTCACTAAGATAAACTGTGACCAAAAAGACATGTTAAAAAATGTGGAATAAATTAACATTAAGAAACTAAATAAATCTACTCAATAAGGCTTAAAATTACAAGCTGTAAATCATCAAGAGAATATACTTGATAACACTACTAAAAGGTCAACATCTCATAAAACATGGGGGGAGGGCCAAAGATTTGAACCCTCATTAGGCCACGACTAACTTTTCATCAGCAAGTGTTTCTTCTCTTTAATTCTCATTGAACGTCATACTCTCGCAGAGGTGTGTAAAATCTTGGATCTGATTCTGAGGGAAGAAGGTGCTGAAGAACTCAGCAGTCATCCTGCAAGACGATCACTTGAGTCCCCTAAATCAACCTTAATACTAAGGGACCTCATAATGTGCAGCTTCTTGAAAATCTTTCTGGTCAATATCAAACAATATCAAACAATTTCTTAAGCGATTCAAGTTCCTTATCCCTCCAGATCAGTCCCGAACCTCTGGGTAGTGTACCTATTCCAGAAGCTTGGAGACTGAGCATGTCATCTTTTGATGACACCTCTACTTTTAACACTGGCACTGTCTACTTGCCCCAGTTTACTCAGTCTCCAAGCAGCTGGAGGAGGTGTGAGCCAGGGGTTCTGGACTCTCTGAGGGCACTAAGGAGATAGCCTTTTATTTTCTTGCTTCGCTGTGCTCGGCACTGGATTTTATTCTGAGTGGAAAAAAAAATAGAAATTATATTCAAGCAGGCAGGATTTCAGACACTCTGCAGGCAAAGGACGGGATCCCCCGGCCTCCCTAGCGAGCGGGAAGGCTAACGGGTGAGGACCTGTTTAACCCAGGGAGAGCAGGCAGCTCCCGAACCCGTTATCGGGTGAGGAGCCGTCTCCCAGACCTCAGTGGCGAGACGGACAGCTCCTGCTGAGCCTTCAGTGCCTAAGCCCTTGGAGTTGGCTGAGCATGGGGGTGGTAGGAGGTACAACAAACATCTGCTACAGAGTGCAGGTAAGTACCGGAAAGAAGAGGGAATTTCTTTCGGGGTGGTTTATGTCGAACAACAGTGCTGTGTTTCTGAAGGGTGCAGGAAGCAGGCCCCGAAAGGGAGGCGCTCTCCACATGGCGAGAGGCCAGAGGGATGCAAGAGCAGCTGTGTTCATCTGTGGCTCCTGCAGCGACCTGGAGGTTTTCTTCTTTCGCCTCCCCCCCCCCCCCCCAGGGCTGTCAGGGGGGGTTGGGTTAATTGCTGTCTATTATCTGCTTTTAGCTTTTGCATCCGTGTTTTGAGGGAGATAGCAGTTAGGGCCTAGGGGCCTGCAGTTATTGCAGTATATTTCAGTTCCTTTTCCCCCATTTTGATTCATTTGGGTTCGTTTAGTTCACAAAGACTCTCTGTTGTGCCTGTTGGATGTTAAACAGGTCCTGAAGCGCTATTTGAAGTGTACGGCAGCTTTTCGGAGATCAGAGCGAATGTCCATTCTATTCAGGGGGCCTCGGAGGGGAGAATCTGCGGTCAAGGCTTCTATTTCCGGATGGATTAGAGAGATTATTGTCTTGGCCTACGCGGTGAAGGGGAGAGTGATGCCGGCAGGATTGTGGGCATATTCCATAACGGGTCAAGCGTCCTTGTGGGCGGAGTATGGTTAGTTGCTACCGGCAAAGATCTATAAGATGGCATCCTGGTCTTCCCTTCATACCTTTGCTAAGCATTATCGCCTGGATATTCAGGCTTCGGGTGATGCTCAGTTTGGAGGGTCAGTGCTTCAGGCCGGGTTGGCAGGTCCCTCCCATTAGGTTAACTGCTCTGTTACATCCCAGAGGTGCAGGACTGGACTGGAGGGATGATAAGGAAAGAAAAATTAGACTTCCCTGCCAATTGTTCCTTGAGGAACTCCAATCCAGGCCTAGATCCCACCCTTGATGGTTTCTAAGAAGGTGGAGAGAGGGCACTTCTGGATAGGACACTGTTAACACATTTAGACATTGGGAGCCGGGGCCAGGAGAACTCTCCTCATTCGCTGTCTTCCTCCAAATTATGCTGCTATCTCTGTCCCGTGCATAGCGCGGACGGGTGGCAGGGTTGCGATTATTTTTTTTTTTTTTTGAAACTTTGTTTTTATTAAACATGTGATAGGCAGGGTAAAATCATCACACAATTCCAACAGTTACATCTGCCTTCCCGGTACCCCCCCCCCCGGCTATCAGCCCTTGGGGGCGTGGCCGCATCGCTATCCCCCACCATCAGCCTCAAACCACAACGCTAAAATAAAGAAAGAACAGAAAAGTCAGGGAAACCATCAAACCCTAAACAACAATCAGAACTAGAATACAATAATACAAAACAAAGGTTAAATCAGTCATATAGCCCCCAGACCTGATATAGTGTGTGTCTGCGTATCGTGTGTATTGTGTGTGCTGTACAACCTCCCCCTACCCCAGCCTCCCAATACTCCCCAAGGGACTCTGCAGGTACGGATCCCAGATTTTATGGAATTCCCATTCCCGCCCCCTCAACCGATAAGTCAGTTTGTCAAACTGAATCATCTCCTCCACCTTGCTCCACCAATCCTCCACTCTCGGTCCCCCCTCCCAGTTCCAGCGCCAGGCAATCGCCAGCCGCGCGGCCAGAAGCAACTTTGCCTCCCGCTGGTTGGCCCATCTACCCCCCTCCCCCGTAGGGCTGCCCCCCAGCACCCAAACCCGGGGCCCCCCCTCCAACCCCCTCCCCCTCCCTGAGGCAGAATCCCCACTCCCGCGGAGCAACCCCCCCCCGCACCGCCTGCCAGAACTCTTGAATAACCCGGCAACCCCACCACATGTGTAGGAAGTCTCCCCGCTCTCCACATCCCCGCCAACACAACCCCAAGCTCAGATCTCCCCGCCAAGTTAGCCTACTCGGAGTAATATATGCCCCATGTATTATTTGCAGTTGGGTTTGTCGCCAAGAAGCAATCCCCGTGGTCCTGTAAATCGACCTATAAATCCGCTGCCACTGCGCCTCATCCCACTCCTCCCCCACCGATAGATGCCACCTCCTCCGGTGCCCCCACGCGGCTCCCTCCTCCACCTCTGCCGCCTCTTCCAGCAACACCCTGTAGATCTTTGCAACTATACCTTGATCCTTATTCCCGCGGAACAGCGTGTCTTCCATGGCAGTATTAGGGCGACGAATCCACCGGAGATTCGCACCCGTCTGCAGAAAGTGTCGAACTTGAAAGTATTGATAAAAGGGAATGGAACTCTGCGCCTTACGTTCCAGCTCTCTATGGGACCCTACCTCCCCTTGCACTAGACAATCCCCCAGTTTGACAATTTTATCCTGCAGCCAAGCAGCCCCTCCAAAGGGGAAGATATCCCCTACCCTGGTCCAGGCCGAAACTGGGTTGGGGAGCCACTTCCGCCCTTCCCCCTGCTGATAGAGTTTCCACATAGCCCCCAAGAAGGGGTGCCCCCTCCCCCGACCCCCCCCCCCCCCACTCAAGCCTGCCGAGCCACCTAACCATTGGGTCAGTGACTGCGCCTCCATCACAGTAGTTTCCAGATCCACCCACGCTGCTTCCCCCCCCCCTCCGGTAGTGAGCCCTCCACGCCTTCAAAATTCCTGCCTGGTGGTACCACCGCAACGAGGGCAGTCGGACACCCCCGCAGTCCTTAGCCAGCCGGAGTTGGCTGGTCCGGATCTTAGCCTTTCGGCCCTTCCAAATAAATCTGCGAATCATTCCCTCCCACCTCCTGAGCATCCCCCCCGGGATCCACACCGGCAGCTGCACAAACAGATAGAGAAACTTGGGGAGGACACTCATCTTGAAGGCCTCTACCCTCCCCACCCAGCTCAGTTGCAAGTCTTTCCACCCCTCCAACAGGCTACTAATCTTACCCCCCAGCGTTTGATAGTTAAGTTCAAACAGGCGGCTGGGGTCTGCTGGCAGCTGGACCCCCAAGTATTTAAAGTGCCCGGGCGCCCATTTAAAGGGAAATTCCCGACAGTCCTCCCGCCGAAAGCCACCAAGAGCCAGGGCCTCCGTTTTGGCCATGTTAACCTTAAAACCCGATACCACAGCGAACGATTCCAACTCCTCCACCAGCGCCAGGAGAGACCCCACCGGGTCCGCCAGAAAAAGCAACGTGTCGTCGGCGTAAAGCAGAATCTTATGCTTTCCCGCCCCCACCGGAACTGGCTGTATCTCCGTCCGGGCCCGGACCCGGATTGCCAGCGCCTCAATGGCTATCGCAAAGAGTAGGGGGGAGAGAGGACACCCCTGTCGCGTCCCCCGGTGCAAAGCAAACCAGTCCGAACCCTGTCCATTCACCAGAATCCGGACCTGCGGGTGTCGATAAAGCGCCCGCACCCCGCACACATACCCCTCCCCCAGCCCCATCTTGTCCATCATGGCGAACAAAAACTCCCATTCCACCCGATCAAAGGCCTTCTCAGCATCCAAGGCCACACACACCGCCGGGAGGCGTCGTTCCTGTATATAGTGGAGCAACCCCAGTGCCCGCCGCACGTTATCAGCGATGGCCCGACCCTTGATAAACCCCGTCTGATCGGGGTGGATCAGGTCCGGAAGGAGCCCCTCCCAGCGCCCCGCCAATACCCACGCATATAACTTCGCATCACAGTTGATCAAAGCAATGGGGCGATAGTTCTCACAACGTTCCGGGTCTCGCCCCTCTTTGGGAAGTACCACCACATTCACCTGTGTCAACGACCCCGGTAAGCGCTCGCCATGCATCAGCCCCGTAAACAACCGTGCCAGAAATGGTGCCATCTCCACCCGCAAGACCTGATAAAATTCCGCGGGGTACCCATCCTCTCTGACCACCTTCCCCCTGGGAAGTCGCCGGATCTCCCTCTGTACCTCCTCCACTTCAGTCGGCCGCCCCAACCACTCCGCCTGATCCTGACTAAGTCGCGGGACCTGAAGCCCCTCTAAATAGTCCCGAATCCGCTCCGGGGTGGCCCCTGCCTGCCCCGTGTACAGCTGCTCATAGAAACAGCGGAAAACCCCACAAATTTCCCTGCTCTCTGCCACTCTCCCCCCTTTCTCGTCCCGAACTACCGCCACCACCCGGCTCTCCCACTTGCGTCTGAGTTGCCGCGCGAGAAGCTTGCCCGTCCTGTTTCCACCTTCCATAAAATTCCTCTTGGTCGCCCTCATCAGCCGTTCCAAGCCCTCCACGTCTAATCTGTTCACCCACGCACGCAACTGGGCAGCCCTTTCCCCCGCAGCCCTGGACCCCGTCGTACTGTGCTCCCCTTGAGCCAGCGCCAATTCCCGCAGCCACTCCTGCCACTGCGCCTCCCGCTCCCGTTTTCGCCGACTCCCCAGCTGCATCAACATTCCCCTCAGATACGCCTTCCCACTATCCCACAGCAAGGCATCCGAGACCTCCCCGTTATCATTCCAAGTCAAAAATTCCCGCCAGGCCTTCTTCAGGCCCGCCTGCCCCTCCACCGACTGGATCAAGGTGATATTTCCCCTCCATCCCCCCGAAGGGCCCCCCCTCCCCCTCCCGGGGTCCACTCCCCCGTGACCAGTCCATGATCCAACAGAAGGACCGGGTGTAGTTGCACATTCCCCAGAGCCCCCAACTGTCCCCTGCACCCCAAAAGCATATCTAGTCGGGAATAGCACCCCAAGCGTGAGGTAAAACAAGTGTAGCCTCTGACCCCCGGGTTCTCCCAGCGCCATATGTCAACCAGTCCCCAATCCACCAAGCATTGCCTCAACTCCCGTCCCTCCCGCCGGTGCTTCACCCGCTGATAGTTGGATCGGTCCTCCGGCCCCACCACACAATTCATGTCCCCTCCTATCACCCACTCCCCCCGGGCCTGCTTTTCAAATTCCCGCAGGGCCTTTCGGAAGAAGGAGCCTTTCGGCCCGTTGGGAGCATACAGGTTCAAGGAGGACACCTCCTGCTGATCCACTCTCCCCACCACCCATACCACCCTACCCATCTTATCCCCCCCAGAGGCATAGGGCACAAATTTCAACCGTTTATGCACCGTTTATGCACAATCGCTGTGATCCCACATGCCAGCAAGATTCTACTGAAGATTATTCAAAAGAGACTACAGCCATACCTAGAACAAGAATTACCTGAAGTGCAAGCAGGGTTCAGGAAAGGGCGAGGAACGAGAGACATCATTGCGGATGTGAGATGGATCCTTGAAAAGACTAAAGAATACCAAAAGGATATCTATTTGTGCTTTATCGACTATAGCAAGGCTTTTGACTGTGTAAACCATGAGAAACTCTGGACCACATTAAGAAGAATGGGTATACCAGAACACCTGATCGTTCTCTTGCGCAATCTGTACATTGATCAAGAAGCAACAGTTCGAACGGAACAAGGAGAAACAGAATGGTTTAAAGTAAGCAAAGGTGTAAGACAAGGCTGCATACTTTCCCCCTACCTGTTTAATTTATATGCAGAACAAATCATCAGAGAAGCAGGACTGTATGAAGACAACAGAGGTGTGAAGATTGGTGGAAGACTCATCAACAACCTTCGCTATGCTGATGATACCACATTACTGGCTGAAAGTGAAGATGATCTGAAACATTTGCTTCTCACAATCAAAGAACATAGTCTCAAAATGGGCCTGCACCTTAATGTAAAGAAGACAAAGATCATGACAACTGGCATAATCAACAGGTTCATCGTTGAAGGAGAAGAAATTGAAATCGTGAACAACTTTAACCTACTTGGATCAACTATCAATAAAGAAGCAACAAGCAGTCAAGAAATCAGACGACGCATTGCTCTTGGCAGAATGGCTATGAAAGACCTAGATAAGATTCTCAAGAGCAGAGATGTCTCTCTCCATACAAAGATTCGACTTGTTCAAGCCATGGTATTTTCAATAACATCATATGGATGTGAAAGCTGGACAGTGAAAAAGACAGACAGGAAGAAAATTGATGCCTTTGAATTATGGTGCTGGCGGCGAATACTGTGTATACCATGGACTGCCCGAAGAACAAACCAGTCGGTACTAGAGGAGATCAAACCTAAGCTTTCTTTAGAAGCTCAGATGACAAGACTTCGACTTTCATACTTCGGACACATCATGCATGCGAAGAGAGAGATCATTAGAGAAAGACATCATGCTTGGCAAGATAGAAGGTCAACGCAAAAGAGGAAGGCCAGCAATGAGATGGATCGCTACAATAACAGCAGCTACGGGTACCAGTCTGTCAACAATGAGCCGCCTGACTGAAGACCGAACACAATTTAGGATAGCTATCCAGAGGGTCGCCATGAGTCGACTCCGACTCGACGGCACTTAACAACAACAACATGCACCAGAATCACTACCCCTCTTTTCTTCGAGGTATAAGGCGCACCAAACAATTGCTCAAACCCCTGGGCCTGCAGCTTAATCTGCTCCGTCTCCACCAGGTGGGTCTCCTGTAGCAGGGCCACATCTACCCGGTGTTTCACCAGCAGCGTGAGGATCCGCTTACGTTTAATAGGACTGTGGATTCCTCTCACATTAAATGAGGCAATCTTATGACCCCCCATTCCCCTGGCATCGTACCCATATGTCCTTCAGCACCCCCCCAGCACACACACAGCGCATCACACACTCCCCTTCACACCGTCCACTTCTCCCTCGCCCCTCACAATTTTGTCTAGTACAGACCTCCAATAGCCACCCACCATCCATCACCATACACTCCCCTCCCTCCCCCCGCACCCTACTACCACAAGTCTTTTCCCCCTCCCCGCCACCCCCCACCCCCACCCCAACACATCATATCCAGCATTTATCCCCTCTGAAAGTCCATCCAAAGTCCTTATATACAAGGCCTCACTCTCCCGAGCTCCTCCGATCGTCAGCTCCGCCACTCCCGGTCGCCTGCTCTGCTCCCTGTTCGCGCCCCACAGGGGAGCGTGGCGGGCTCTTACAACTTTGCAGGTATTTCTCCAGTAACTCCTTAGATGCGAAGAATCTGCGCACTCCATTAACCATCATCGTGATGCGTGCTGGGTACCATATCGCAATGTACACTCCCCGCTGCGCCAGCCGATCTCGCAGCCGCAACAAGTCCTTGCGTCTCTTCACCGTCTCCGAGGCAAGATCTAGGAAGACATACACATTCCAAGATTTGTATTGCACACTCTTAGACTTCCGAGCTGCCCGGATCACATGTTCCCGATCCTGGAACCGCAACAGTTTCACGAGGAGAGCACGTGGCTTGTCTCCTTTCGCCGGTCTAGGCCGCAGCTCCCTGTGTGCCCGCTCAATCTCATACTGCGGCGTCGAGGGGGGGTCCGGAAAACAAGTAAGCAGCAAGTCCTGTATAAAAGCAATAGCATTGTCCCCTTCTGCGCCCTCCGGTACCCCGAAGACTCTCAAATTAGAGCGACGATCTCTGTTTTCCATATCCTCGGTTTTTGCATGCAGCCAACTAACTTGTTGTTGCAGGGACCGCACCACGCGGTCTGTGGAGGCCTGGGCATCCTCGGCCTGGCTCACGCGGCTTTCAATCTCCTCCAGCCGCTGCCCGAGCGCGGTAAACTTTTCCTCCAGCCGGCCACAGACCCGATCCACAATCTCGTCCTTGGACTCGCGGATTTCGCGAAGGATCGCTGCCGCGTCCACCTGAGGCAAACCAGCGCTGTCCTCGCCATCTACCGCCTCTATGCTGCTCGGAGAAGCCGGGGCCGCCTTCGCGCTCGGGCTCGCCGCCGCCGCCTTCCCGCTCCCAGTTTTCGCCGCGTATAAATCTTTAATAGTGGAGCCCGGCTTTAATTTCATCACCTTGGGTATTTTTCTTGCAAAGGGGGGCCGCGGGGAGCCGTTAATATCCCTCCGTTCTGGGTGCGGGGACGGAGCTCACTTATTCACGTCGTTCCCCCTCCGTGGCTAAACCGGAAGTCCGTCGGGTTGCGATTATTTACCGCTCCTCGGTTCCTCTCTCCAGAATTTCCTCTTCCGCTCTAACCTACCCTGAATCTCTTCTTCTTCAGCTGAATGTCCAGCCTGCTTTACAATTCCTATTAATCTACTTCCCTCCGTCTTCCCCTCTCTCCCTCTGGGACGCTCTTCTCTCTTCTATTTCTGATCTGGTTCTTCAATTTCCCCAACTTCTCATACTTGGAGATTTCAATGTGCATTTTGATTCCCCCACTTCAGCCAGGGATATTGCGTTCTCTGTGCTTCTCCAGGATCTTTCATTATTGCAACATGTGACCCTTCCTACCCACGGGGCAGGTCACATCCTGGATTTAGTTATTTCTCCAGCGAACTCCATCTGTTCAGGTTTCATTGTCCACTCCAGTGCCAGTCCCCTGGTCTGATCGTTTCTATCTTACCTTTACTCTTCAATCTTTACCCCCCCCCTCCTCCTCTACCCACACGTGTATCCCGCCGTCTTGACTCAGCTACCCTACACAATTTTTCCTCAGTTTATCGCCCTCCATCGCCTGTTTTTTTTGTCCCTGTCTCCATCAACTCAGGTTGCCCTCTGGAACACCGAACTGTCTCGCGCTTTGGACCAGGTTGCCCCTTTAAGACCTTATAAACCTCGTCACCCTACTCACCCCCCCTGGTTCCATGCAGGACTTTGTTTACATTGCTCCCAGCTACCGAGAGCTGAACATCTCTGTAGCATCCTATCAGTATTTCAAGTCCTGCCATGCCCACTATCGTTCTTGTGTCCATCAAGCTAAACGCTCCTTCTATTCCACATCAATTGCCCTAGCCCCCAACAGATCTTGACATCTCTTTGCCACTTTGAATATGATTTCTCAATTACAGTCCTCTTCCTCTGCGGAGCCTCTTACGGCTATTCCGGCCCCCAGCCCAACTAGCCTGGCCTCTTTCTTTTCTTCCAAAGTTCACGACCTTCGTTTATCTTTACCATTCTGTTCACAAGCTTTGTCCCCACCCTCTCCCTTCTCACCTACCTCGCCTCCACTGCTATCACACACTTGGGTTAGCTTTCAATCTCTCACTTCCCCAGAGCTCGTCAAAATACTGTCCACTACTCGTAAGACTACTTGCCCCTCTGAACCCATTCCCTCTTCCTGGCTCTCTGAGCCGTCTCCAGCTTTATTTCAACCTCTCCTTTCTATTATCAATTCCAGCCTGTCACATGGCACTTTTCCGCATCCTTGGAAACATGCCTTGGTACGCCCCCTTCTAAAACAGCCTTCTCTGGACCCCTCTGTACCTGCAAATTACCGCCCAGTATCCAACCTTCCCTTCGCTTCCAAACTTTTGGAAAAGGTTGTTTTCTCCCAACTCTCACATCACCTGGATTCCACACATTTTCTACACCCTCGGCAATCCGGCTTTCGACCTGGGCACAGTTTTGAAACTACTATCACGGCAATCCTGAATGAGATCTACACTTCCCGTGATCATGGTGATATTACGGTGGCGGTATCTCTTGACCTTTCAGCTGCGTTCGATTTGGTGGATCACTCTCTCTTCTTCTTTCTCGGTTACGGGATGCAGGTATTTGTGGCACTGTTTTTTTTTTCCTTCTTATCCTCCCGGTCTTTTGCAGTCACCTCAACCTCTTCCACTTCTGCTTGCTTTCCTCTCACCTGTGGTGTTCCACAAGGCTCAATATTGGCTCCTTTACTGTTCAACGTCTTCTTGGCTCCCCTAGCTTTATTGGTCCAACAATCCGGGATATCAGGGTATTATTATGCCGATGACATCTTTCTCTTACACAACACATCCTCCTCCCATCCTAATATTACTCCCTTGGAATCCTGCCTATCTTTGGTCTTCTCCTGGCTTTCCTCTAACTGCTTGATCCTTAATGTTTCTAAGACTGTGGCTATTTGGTTTACACATGGCTCTTTCACCCCATTACCCACTCCCTCTTTCTCTGGCACCCCTGTCTCCTTAGTTTCCAAACTCCGCAATCTTGGTGTCATTCTCGACAGTAATATTACCTTCCACGACCTCATTTCACTGGTTTCTCAAAGCTCCTTTTTCTGTCTTAGGCGAATCCGTGCCATCCGACCATTTCTCTCCTCTCAAGCCCTCGCCACCCTCCTCCTTTCCCTAGTCATCACCAGACTGGACTTCTGTAATTCTATCTACGCAGGTATTCCTCAATATCAACAACACCGATTGCAACTAATACAAAATACAGCTGCTCGAATGATTTTACACGCCTCCCCCCGTGATCACGTTACCCCGCTTTTACTGCACCTTCACTGGCTACCACTGAAATTCCGGATTCCCTTCAAGATTCTTACTCTCGTACACCGAGCTGTCTATCTTCACACACCTCATTATCTCTCCAATCTGTTAACCTTTCATACTCCCACCCGTAGTCTTCGATCTGTTCACATTAACCGCCTGCACCTCCCAGCTCCTTCTCAAGTCCACTTGCAATCCACTCGGAAATCAGCATTTTTCTACCTAGGTCCTGCCCTCTGGAATTCCCTCCCTACTGCCCTCCGCCTTGAAGATTCCTACCCCAAATTCCGTTCCCTCCTCAAGACTCACTTTTTTTTTCTTAGCTTTCAATGTCCCCTCTGAACCTGTATGACCTCACTCTCCTTGTTGCACTGCTTCTGCTAACTCTGCTCTCTCATCTTTTCTTTTTAAGTGATTGTAATTTCTTTTTCCTTTCTTGCCTAATGCTATTATGTATATTGTAAACCGCCCCGATGTAATGGGGGGCGGTATATCAAGTTGTAAATAAACAATAAACTCCCAGTCTCACGTTTCATCCAGATGGACATAGTCAGCGTTGCTTAGGTAAGCCTCCCTGGGTTGGGGGGAATGGGGGATTCCTTCCCAGGTGAGGGGGGCTAATAAGTTGGGGTGTATAGGTTTGAGAGTTTATCATTGTTTAACTACTTATTTCTTACTCCTGTGAATCTGCTTTGTCAGTAGGTTACTGGGGCTGGTAGGCGGTGCCAGTGGTATAAGTAGAGGGGTGTCATCAAAAGGTGGCATGTTCAGTCTCCAAACTGCTGGAAGAGGTACACTACCCAGAAGTTGGGGACTGGACTGGATTTCCTCAAGGAACAACAATTAGCAGGTAAGTCTAATTTCTCTTTATTTATTATACAAATGTATTGCTTGTTCCACTACCAAAATATTCAGAGTGAGATATAATGACCCCCATATCCCTCTGATTTATGATGGACGGCAGTAGTAGAACCTCCCTTCCCTCCCCCATCATATGCTACTCCCTGTGGGAATTATTGCTTTGTATTTTTCTTTGAAAATAAGTGAAATTATAACTAACTTTTCCTGTTTATTTCTCTAAACAGGCTATGAAGGGAGCAGTTCAGATACTTTATCAAGAATTAAACAAGAGAAAGAGCCGTATGTCCAAGATTTCCAGGAATCAGGAGAGAGAGCAGTTACTGACTCATACCCAGGTGAGTAATAATAAATAGTGTACTGAGTAATAGGAGATATTACAGAATCCAGCTATTACTAATTTACTTACCTGTATCCTTTGTTCTCACATATGGAGAATATCAGTTCTCACATGTAAGTGATGCTATTTAATGGAGCCCAGGAGAATAACCGTAGTCAAGTCCAGACCGGGAGAATTCCCATACTGTTTTACAAGAGGCTGTGCCAAACATAGCGCCTCTGCATGTGTATGTCACTCCACATCCAGCGGGAGCAGCAATTTTAAAAAGCTACACATGGGCCAAAAACCATTGAAATGGTGGCTTGAGTGGCAAGCTCTGGCAGTGATCCCTGATAAAAACAGCACATTCTGACTCCACAACATAAATACTTGAAAAACCTACAGCAGATGGCCCCGTAGGGTGTGGAGGTAGCAACATGGCAACAAGATGAAAAACCGCAGACTGAAGGCATTCGTGAGGATGGCAAGATGGCGACCAGGGAACTGCAGGGCCTGGACATAGAGGAGGAGGACGAGAGAGATGACAGCATGGAGAGGACTGCGGTGACAGTATCGCAGATGTGAAGGGCTGGATTAAACGAATGGTTCAAGGAGTTGAAGGAGATCACCACTGTGAGAATGGAATTGGGGGCCTGGTTGACAAAGTCAAAGAGGAGCTAGTGGAATTGGGCTGCAGGGTGGGTGAATACAAGGACATCTGTACAAGCTGGCAGATGAGCAGGCAGCTCTGTTGACCCAGGTACAAAAAAAGAGGAGTGGAAAGAAATACTAATGCTTACAATTGAGGACATGGAAAACGATTCGCGACAAAATAATTTGCACAAAAGGGGGGTCCTAGAGGAGGCTGAGTTCCTTGATAGCCAAGGCTATCTGAAAGGTGATTTTGCGCCATGGTGGGGCAGAAGAGGTGCCACCATCTTTTCAATTCAATAGAGCTTACCGGATGCTGGGATCACCCAAGAGTAATGTTCCAAGAGACATAGCAATACGTGTACATGACTTTACTATCAAAGAATGGATCGCCCCAAAAATGTGGGCCATAAATCACTTTGACTTGCAAGGATATCAGATAGCCATCTTCGCCAATTTGGTCAAAGGAACTTTACAAAGGCGAAAAAAAAAATAAGTGCAATTACTCAAACTGCGGCAAGGACAGTTGAAATACAGATGGCTATATCTGTTTGGGTTCACCATTATGAATGATGGCCACACATGGTGTGCCTGCATGGTGGAGGAGACGTTGAGGGTCATTGGAGAAGCAGGACAGCAAGTGGAGGGCATGGCAGGATCCTCATTGAGAAAGGCAGATAGACCAAAAAATAATGATTGGACCCGGATGTCTAAGGAAGGATCCAGCCAAAGGAGGAGAGGACTGGCGAAGGAAGCACCAATATAAAGCAAAGAGGCATGGACTTTTCAATACAGCTAGAAAATAAGAACATAAGAGATGCCATACTGGGTCAAACCAAGGTCCATCAAGCCCAGTATCCTGTTTCCAACAATGGCCAATCAAAGTCACAAGTACCTGGCAGGTTCCCAAAAAGGCACACAAGTCCACAGTGCTTGCCCTGGGGCAAGCTGTGGAGTTCCTAAGTCCAATGGTGAATCTGTTCACAATGTATACCATCTATACCATGTTATAATGTAATATTGTTCCATGTAAAGCTGAAGCTATGTAAACAGCATTGATCCTCAGAAATGCGGTACATAAGTCAAACTAAATAAAGATAAATAATGGTTTATGGATCTTTCCTCCAAGAACTTGTTCAAACCTTTTTTTAAACCCAGCTTCACTAACAGCTTTTACTACATCCTCCAGTAAGTAATTCCAGAGTTTTATTACACGTTGCGTGAAAAAATATTTTCTCTTATTTATTTTTATTTTATTTAGACAGTTTTGTATACCGCCTTATCCTTCAATCAAAGCGGTCACAACACAATTGGGGGATACATTTAACACACATGAGACACATACACTAATATTTACAGGGAACATGGGCAATGGAGGGTTAAGTGGCTTGCCCAAGACCACAAGGAGCATCTGTGGGACTAGAAACCCCAGTCCTTCCGGCCCAAGGTTGCTGTCCTCTAGTGGGATTTGAACCCCCGACCTTCCAGCCTGAAGTACCTTGCCCCAACCACTAGGCTACTCCTCCCACATTAGTCTTAAATGGGTCACATTTTAGTTTGATGGCATAAACAATTGATCTACATTTACCCGTTCTACACCATTCATTAATTTCTAGACGTCTAGCGAAAGACTGACAGTGAAAAAGATAGACAGGAAGAAAATTGATGCCTTTGAATTTTGGTGCTTGCGATGAATACTGTGTATACCATGGACTGCCCGAAGAACAAACCAGTCAGTACTAGAGGAGATCAAACCTAAGCTTTCTTTACAAAGTCAGATGACAAGACATTCAACTTTCATACCGACTCAACAGCCATATTCTTTTAAGCCTGTCCTCATAGGGGTATCCTTCCATCCCCTTTACCATTTTGATGGTTTTTCTCTGTACCTTTTTAATTCTGATATATTCTTTTTAAGATACGGCGACCAGAATTCCACACAATATTCAAAGTGCAGTTGCACCATGGAACGATTTAGAGGCATTATAATGTTGTTGTTAAGTGCCGTCAAGTTGGTGTCGACTCATGGTGACCCTCTGGATAGTTGTCCTAAATTGTGTTTGATCTTCAGTCAGGCAGCTCATTGTTGACAGTCTGGCACCCGTAGCTGCTCTTATTGTATCGATCCATCTCACTGTTGGCCTTCCTTTTTTGCATTGACCTTCTACCTTGCCAAGCATGGCATCTTTCTCTAAAGATCTTTCTCTTCGCATGATGTGTCCAAAGTATGAAAGTCGAAGTCTTGTCATCTGAACTTCTAAATAAAGCTTAGGTTTGATCTCTAGTACTGACTGGTTTGTTCTTGGGGCAGTCTATGGTATACACAGTATTCATCGCCAGCACCATAATTCAAAGGCATCAATTTTCTTCCTGTCTTTCTTTTTCATTGTCCAGCTTTCACATCCATATGATGTTATTGAAAATGCAATGGCTTGAATAAGTCAAAACTTTGTATGGAGAGAGAGATCTCTGCTCTTGAGAATCTTGTCTAGGTCCTTCATAGTCATTCTGCCAAGAGCAATGCGTTGTCGGATTTCTTGACTGCTTGTTGCTTCTTTATTGATAGTTGACAACTTTAACCTATTTGGATCAACTATTTCAACTTCTTCTCCATCAACAATGAAATTATTCATTTTGCCAGTTGTCAAGATCTTTGTCTTCTTTACATTAAGGTGCAGATCCATTTTAAGACTATATTCCTTGATCTTGAGAAACAAATGTTTAAAATTGTCTTCACTTTCAGCCAGTAATGCGTAATCATCAGCATAGCGAAGGTTGTTCAGTCTTCCACTAATCTTCACACCTCTGTTGTCTTCATACAGTCCTGCTTCTTTGATTTGTTCTGCATGTAAATTAAAGAGGTAGGGGGAAAGTATGCAGCCTTCTCATACACCTTTGCTGATTTTGAACCATTCTGTTTCTCCTACTTCCATTCGAACTGTTGCTTCTTGATCAGCATAAATGTTGTGCAAGAGAATGATCAGGTGTTCTGGTATACCCATGCTTCTAATGTGACCCAGAGTTTCTCATGGTTTACAAAGTCAAAAGCCTTGCTGTAGTCAATAAAACACATATAGATATCCTTTTGGTATTCTTTTGTCTTTTCATGGATCCATCTCACATCCACGATAATATCTCTCTTTCCTCTCCCTTTCCTGAATCCTGCTTGCACTTCAGGCCGTTCTCGTTGCAGGTATGGTTGTAGTCTCTGCTGAATGATCTTGAGTAGAATCTTGCTGGCATGTGGGATCAGAGCGACCGTGCAGTAATTTTCACAGTCAGTCAGGTCACCTTTCTTCAGTATTTGTATGAACATAGATCTTTTCCAGTCAGTTGGCCATGAATTTGTTTTCCAAATTTCCTGGCAGAGCCTTGTTAGTATGGTAACAGCTTTATCTGATTACTGTAATAACTCAATGGGAATGCCATCAATTCCCGGTGCTTTGTTCTTTGATAAGGCTTTCAATGTTGCTTTGACTTCTTTTACTTTAGTCTCCATTCTTTTATTTGATTCCTAGTATTCTGTTTGCTTTCTTGGCTGCCGCTGCACAATAGGCAGAAGGTTTCAACATGTTATCCATGATGACGCCTAAATATTTTTCCTGGGTAGTGGTTTCTAATGTGAAACCTTGTATCGTGTAACCATAGCTTGGTTTGTTCTTTCGTAGGTGCATAATTTTAATATTTGTTCACTTATATTTCATCTGCCTTTTGAATGTCCAATGTTCCAATTTATCAAGGTTATCTTGCAATTTTTCACAATCCTCTTGGGTTTTTAACAACTTTGAATAATTTTGTGTCATCTGAAAATTTGATCACCTCACTTGTTCCCATTTCCAGGTCATTTATGAATATGTTAAAAAGCAGCGGACCCAGCACAGATACCCGGGCTAGTCTACTATTCAGCTTTCTCCATAGTGAAAATTGGCCATTTAACCCTACCCTATGCTTTCTAACTTTTAACCAGTTCTTGAGCCACAACAGTACACTGCCTCCTATCCCATGACTTTTTAATTTTGCCAAGAGTCTCTCATGAGACCTTGTCAAAGGCTTTTTGAAAATCCAGATATACTATATCAACCGGCTCACCTTTGTCTACCTGTTTATTCACACCTTCAAAAAAACATAGTAGCATAGTAAATGATGGCAGATAAAGACCATTATGGTCCATCTAGTCTGCCCAGTAAGATGGCAAGAGTAGGTCCACCTGCCTCTCCGTGCAGGCCACCCCTCCCCATGTCTTTGTTTTAGGGGTGAACCCACCGCTCCGTGTAGGACACCTCTGTATGTTGAGAAATTAGTTAAGTTTATTTTGATTTTATCCTGTTGCTGTGTCTTTCCCATGCCATTTTGAATTCTGTCACTGTATTTGCCCCCACCACTTCCATCGGGAGGGCATTCAAAGCATCCACCACCCTTTCAGTGAAAAAGTATTTCCTGACATTACCTTTCAATTTACCCCCTTGCAGCTTCATGTTATGCCCTCTAGTTTTACAGCTTCCCCGTCTTTGGAAGAGGTTTTGTTTGTTCATTATTTTTCTTTAAGTATTTAAAGGTCTGAATCATATCTCACCTGTCCCTCCTCTCCTCCAGAGTGTACATATTTAGGTCTTCAAGACTCTTCTTATAAGGCTTCTGACTCAGACTCCAAATAATTTTGGTTGCCTTCCTCTGAACAGTTTCCAGTCCTTTTATATCCTTTGCAAGATATGGTCTTCAAAACTGAACACAGTATTCCAAGTGAGGCCTCACCAGTGACTTATACAGTGGCATTAGTACCTCTTCCTTTCTGCTGGTAATTCCTATTTGTATGCAACCCAACATCCTCCTGGCTTTTGCCACTGCCTTGTTGCACTGTTTTGCCACCTTGAGATCTGCAGAAATAATCACACCAAGGTCCTTCTGGTCCGTGCACACCAACCTCTCACCCCCTATCGCGTACATTTCCCCTGGATTTCTGCTTCCCAAGAGCATGACACTGGACATCTCCAGGAACAAGCAGGAATGAGTCTTCACATATGGGTACGTCGGTACCGACGGAGCCTGCGCGGGAACGCTCCCCAGCTTCCCAAAAAGGAAAGCTTTTGGGAGCATCCCACTGCCCCTGTGCGCTGCCTTCCCGCCTTTCCAGACCAGCTCTCCTCAGTTCTTCTTTGCCGCGGAGCCAGCAGGTCGAGCCCTGTCACCGCTGAAGAAGTTCTTTATTTTATTTTATTTCTTTGGTCGCGTGTCTGCCTTCCCCGACTCCGGACCGGTACCGCCGGTCTTTTTTTAAAAAAAAAAAATCTATACTTTTCCCCACTTAGTGTAATATTTCTTCTAGGCCTCAGGGCCCAAGAGAAAATTTCCCTCATGGAAAAACCAGCCTCCAGGTTCAAGAAATACACTAAGTGTAGCGGTACTATTTCTGTTACAGATACGCATGAATGGTGCCTTAAATGTTCGGGTCCTGAACACTCCATTCCGGATTGTCCATCCTGCTCTCTAATGTCTAAACGGGGTTTACAGAACCGAGCAGCTAAGCTCCATGTGCTGTTTCCCGCTGATGCAGCGTCGGTAGCATCGACCTCTTCCCGGTCTTCTTCTCCTGATGGATCTCAGGTAACCAAACATAAGTCTAGCAGGTCCTCGAAGGGTAGATCTCCCTCTAAGCATCGAGATGCCTGCAGGCTTGCCCTCGAGGACCCTGCACCAGCCAAACAACCCCGGCGGGAAGCTCCGGCTTCCAAAGCTCCTCCTATGGGGTTACAGATTGACATCGATGGCACGGCCTCGACCGATCACCTGTTAGAATGCTCTGGGGTACCGGCACAATCTCCTGGTACCGACCTCCAGGCATTCATGGCGTCGATGGATCAGAATGTTCTGTCCATGCAGCAGGCTATTTCAGCCTTCATTCAAGCTGCGACGCCGGCGGTACCGCAGCGAGCTCCGTTGTCGGTATTGGCTCCGGTACCGGCACCAGCGCTGATACCGGTACTGACCGCATCGACATCGACTAGGACAGCGGTTCCCTGTCCAGGGCTGTTTCTCGGTACCGATCCGGTTCTGACAACGCCCGATGTCGATACCGCTCGATACGCGTATCGAGCGCTGGAAGAGCACCCTGACAGGCGGTACTTCGATTCCTCTGGTGATTCTGATTCATCAGATGAATCACCTGAAGTATCCATAGCCCTTCCTGAAGAGCCTTCTTCTCCAAAAAGAAGAATGTCTCCTCCAGAGGACTTGTCCTTTCAAGACTTCATAAGAGAAGTAGCTAAAGGACTATCTATTTCAGTAGCCTCTGAATCAGAGCCTAGAGCATAAAAATTAGATATTTTAGGATACCCTAAGGCTCCTAGAGAGGCAGTCACCTTACCAATTCATGAGATTCTTTATGAACACATGATTCATTTATGGGAGACTCCTCTCTCTCTCCTCATTCTCGCAGGGTAGACACTATGTACTGTGTCCCTCCCTGTCCTGGATTTCAAAAAACTCAGCTTCTTCACCATTCCATTGTGGTGCAGTCAGCTATGAAGAGGATAAAGAGTACAAAGAGACACTCTTCTGCTCCTCCAGGAAGAGAATGCAGAACCTTGGATGCTTTTGGTAGGAAAATCTTCCAGGCCAGTATGCTCATTGCCAGAATCAACTCATATAGCCTCTACATGGGTATGTTTCTAAAAGAAGTGGCAGAAAAGCTGCACACTTTCTTCCCTTTTATTCCAGAAGATAGAAGGGAGGAATTTCTCCTTTGGCTTAAGCATACTCAAGACATTTCAAAGTTTTCCAACAGGGCAGCCTTTGACTCCTTTGAAGGTGCCAGCTTCAGGCATTGCCATAGCTGCTCGCAGAATTGCTTGGCTCCAGGCTTCTGATTTAGAACCCTGGGTTCAAGATGGCTTAGGAAATCTGCTCTGTACAGGTGAAAATCTATTTGGCAAAGAGTGGCAAATAAAAGCCACTCAAATGGATGCAGAGAACTCTGCTCTGGATAGACTTTCAAAGTCAACCTCCATTCCTGCCAAGAAAAAGACTTTTAAAAAGTCTTTTTTTCAAAAAGGCCAGATTTCCTTCTTCTTCTGGCCAACAATCTTCCACAGGTCGCTTTGCCACTAAACGTCAGCAACCTAAACAGGCCAGGCCTAAGTCTACAGGGGCTGCTGCAACTCAGCAGTCCCAACCCCCCCAGGGTTTTTGACTTGATGCTAGAGAACTTAGCCTTTCTGGCTTTGAAACAGCCAGAACCTCTCACTATTCCAGGAAGGTTAGCTCATTTTGCTCCCAGATGGGAGCAAATCACATCAGAGCAGTGGACCCTCTCCATCATAAGAGAGGGCTACAAGCTTCATTTCTCACACCTTCCTCCCCACACCATGGTGAGACACTTCAATTCTCCCACATCTCTTCTCGACCTTCTAGGTCAAGAGATAACTACCCTTCTTGCCCAAGGGGCAATAGAAGAAGTTCCTCTTCTTCAACAAGGGTCAGGGTTCTACTCCCCCTATTTTCTCATTCCAAAGAAGACAGGGGGATACAGACCCATTCTAGATCTCAGAGAATTGAACAAATTTCTATGCAAGGAGAAGTTCAAGATGCTTTCTCTAGGCACTCTCTTTCCATACCTTCAAAGTCAGGATTGGCTTTGTTCTCTAGATCTCAAGGATGCATACACCCATGTCCTCATCCATCCATCTCACAGAAGGTTTCTACGTTTTCTTTTCCAAGGAAAACATTACCAATACAGAGTGCTTCCCTTTGGTCTGGCCTCTGCTCCAAGAGTGTTCACCAAATGCATGGCAGTAGTAGCTGCTTTTCTACACACTCTGGGAATATTTGTATTCCCATACCTGGACGACTGGCTCATCCGAGCTCCATCTCAGTCAGAAGCCCAGATTTCCCTGGACCGCACAAGACGCATTCTGCAGTATCTGGGACTTGTGGTAAATCTCCCAAAGTCTCAGCTTACCCCTACTCAGTCCCTAGACTTCATAGGGGCCTGGTTGGATACCACCACTGCAAGGGCCTACCTTCCTCAGGCCCGTTGCCAACGTCTAATACAGTTAGCCTCCCAGATTCAGTCAAGGAGCCACTTAACTGCCCGGGAGATGCTACAACTGCTAGGCCACATGGCTTCCACAGTGCATGTGGTACCCTATGCTCGCCTACACATGAGAGCAGCTCAATGGACCTTGTCCACCCAGTGGACTCAAGCTACAGGAGCTCTCTCAGACCAAATAGCAACCTCCAAACATCTCTTTTGCTCTCTCCAATGGTGGATGTCCACTCAAAATTTGTTGCTGGGGTCCCCCTTCCAACAGCTGTTGCCCCAAGCTATCCTCACTACAGATGCCTCCCAAACAGGTTGGGGAGCCCATTTACAAGACCTCTCCACTCTGGGCACTTGGTCCCCACAGGAGACCGCCCTTCATATCAACCACTTGGAGCTTCGAGCAGTTTTTCTAGCTCTCAAGGTCTTTCATACCCTCCTCAGCTACCAGACAGTCCTCATTCATACGGACAATCAAGTAGCCATGTTTTACATAAACAAGCAAGGAGGAACTGGCTCTCTGTCGCTTTGCAACGAAGCTTTAAGATTGTGGGCCTTCGCCAGAGAGCATCAAATCCATCTCCTGGCAGTTTACCTCCCAGGAGTCCAAAACTCTTGGGCAGACAGACTCAGTCGAGTTCTGCTTCCACACGAATGGTCCCTGCACATGGATCAGGTACTCAGAATCTTCCAAGAATGGGGAACCCCGGACATAGACCTCTTTGCAAGTCCGTGGAATGCCAAACGTCCCCGGTTCTGTTCCAGAATTCCATGTCAGGGAGTTCAGGCCAAGGATGCCTTTCTCCTTCATTGGGGTCAGGGCTTCCTGTATGCCTTTCCACCCATTCCCTTGATTCCCAAGACTCTGTTCACACTCCAGAGGGATCAAGGATCTATGATCTTCATAGCTCCACGCTGGCCACGCCAAGTGTGGTACCCTCTACTTCTACATCTATCTCAAGCCCCCTCCTTGGACTTGGGAGCTGCTTCAGACCTCCTATCCCAGGAGGAAGGGACTTTGTGGCACCCAAACCCCAAGTCCCTTCACCTCAGAGCTTGGTTACTGAAGGCCTAGACCTTCAAGGCTTGAATCTTTCTCAGCAAGTGGAAGATATCCTACATGCTTCTAGAAAACCTTCCACCAGGCGTTCCTATGCTTTTAAATGGAAAAGATTTTCCATTTGGTGTGCTGAAAAGGGTTGACCCTCTAGCACTACCTTTGAATTCTCTCTTAGACTATCTCCTGCATCTTTCAAATGCAGGACTTAAGACGAATTCAGTAAGAGTCCATTTGAGTGCTATTGCAGCATCCCTTAAGCCCATTAATGGACAACCTATTTCCTCTCATCCTCTCATTGCAAGATTCATGAGAGGCCTAACTTTAACTAAACCTCCCATTAGGCCTCCTCCGGTGGCATGGGACTTAAATTTGGTTCTTGGTCAGCTTATGAAGCCTCCCTTTGAACCCTTAGCCACTACCTCCTTGAAATTTCTTTCCTGGAAGGTTATTTTCTTCATTGCTGTCACTTCAGCTCGCCGCATCAGTGAACTGCAGGCCTTAGTGGCTAATCCACCTTATACAAGGTTCCATCATGACAAGGTGGTCCTTAAGAGAAATCCACACTTTATGCCTAAAGTGGTCTCACCTTTCCATCTTAATCAGGAGGTATATTTACCTGTCCTTTTTCCAGCTCCTCACGCATCCAGTGCAGAGAAGAGCCTTCATACTCTGGATTGTAAAAGAGCTCTTGCTTTTTACTTGCAAAGGACACAGCAACATAGAAAGTCTTCCCAGCTTTTTGTTGCTTTTGATCCTTCTCATTTAGGACTTCCAGTCTCTAAGAGAACACTGTCCAATTGGATTGCTCAGTGTATTTCTTTCGCCTACCAGAGTAAGAACCTTACTCTGGAGAGCCATGTCACAGCCCATAATGTGAGGGCCATGGCCACCTCTATGGCTCATCTAAACTCTGTCTCCATCGACCAGATCTGTCGAGCAGCCACCTGGGCCTCGGTTCATACCTTCACAGCCCATTACTGCTTGGACAAGGACTCCCGCCGGGATGCCTTGTTTGGTCAGGCTGTCCTCAAACACCTGTTCCATTCTTAAACAACTCCTACCCTCCTTCCCTGGATGGATGCCTGAGATCCATAGGAGGACGTAGGACCCTTCCCAGGGTCTCATATCCTTGGGGATCTCCCAGGCATCTTAGCTAGGAAGTCCCCATATGTGAAGACTCATTCCTGCTTGTTCCTGGAGATAGCACAGTTACTTACCTGTAACAGGTGATCTCTGGGAACAGCAGGAATAAGTCTTCACAACCCTCCCACCTCCCCTAGGAGTTGTACCTCTTTTCTGTCTTTCCTTTCCTCTCTCTCTCTATTGTCTCAGCTTTAAACTCGAACTGAGGAGAGCTGGTCAGGAAAGGCGGGAAGGCAGCGCGCAGGCGCAGTGGGATGCTCCCAAAAGCTTTCCTTTTTGGGAAGCTGGGGAGCGTTCCCGCGCAGGCTCCGTCGGTACCGACGTACCCATATGTGAAGACTTATTCCTCCTGTTCCCAGAGATCACCTGTTACAGGTAAGTAACTGTGCTTTCTTCGCATTAAATCTTAACTGGCAAGCATTAGACCATTCTTTCAGCTTTTGTAGATCTTTCCTCATGTTATCCACTCCCTCAGGGGAGTCCACTGTGTTGCAAATCTTTGTCTCATTTGCAAAAAGACAGAGTTCCATGCAGCTCTTCAGCAATATCGCTCACAAATACATTGAACAGTGCCAGGCCCAGGACCGAACCCTGGGGCACCCCACTAATCACCCTCCTTTCATCCGAGTGAGTTCCATTTACCATCACCTTCTGTCGTCTGTAAGTCAACCAATTTCTGATCCAGTTCACCACCTTCGGACCCATCCCCAAACTACTCAGTTTATTGATAAGCCTCCTATAAGGAACAGTATCAAAGCTTTTGCTGAAATCCTGGTAGATGACAACCATCGCATGCCCCTGATCTAGTTCTCTGGTCACCCAGTCAAAGAACTCAATCGGATTTGTTTGGCAAGATCGTCCTTTGGTAAAACCATGTTGCCTCGGATCTTGCAACCTGTTGGTTTTGAGAAAGTCCACTATTTGCTCTTTCAGAAGCGCCTCCATTACTATTCCCACCACCGAGGTAAGGCTCACAGGCCTGTAGTTTGTCACTTCTTCCCTGTCACCACTTTTGTGAAGAGGTACCACATCCGCCCTCCTCCAGTCCTGAGGAACTACTCCTGTTTCCAAGTATCTGTTGAAAACATCCTTTAACAGCCCGGCAAGGACCTCTCTGAGCTCTTTCAGTATCCTGGGATGTATCCCATCCGGTCCCATGGCCTTGTTCACTTTCAGTTTTGCAAGTTGTTCTAACACATCATCTTCAGTGAATGGTGTGGTATCTACTTCATTCCCATTTTTATATTTGGGAGTCAGAGATGGTCCTTCTCCAGGATTTTCTTTAGTGAAAACAGAGCAGAAGTATTTGTTTAGCAATTTTGCTTTTTCAATGCCACTTTCCAGAAATCCGTTCGCAGCACTTCTGAGTCTTGCAATTCCATCTCTGATTTTCCTCCTCTCCCGAATATACCTGAATAAAGTTTTGTTGCCACACTTCACATCTTTAGCCATCTTTTCCTCTGCCTTTGATTTTGCTTTCCTTATTTCTCTTTCTGCCTCTTTGAGTTTGATCCTGTATTCCTTACTGTGTTCCTCTATTTGCAAGCTTTTGAATTTTGTGAAAGCTGTGGTTTTTTTGCCTTTATTTGAGCAGCCACTTCTTTGGAGAACCAAATAGGTTTCCTTCTCCTCTTGTTACTTTCCTTACATATTTATCTGTTGCCCCTTTTATTGCCACCTTTAGTTTAGCCCATTGCAATTCCACTTCCCTTATCCCCTCCCACCCTGCCAACTCTTCCTTCAGGTACTTGGCCATTTTACTGAAGTCAGTGTTTTTGAAGTTTAGGACTTTGAGCTTGCTATGATTGGACTGCACCTTGGCTTTCATCTCAAACCACACCATGTGGTGATCGCTGCTGCTCAAAGGGGCACTCACCCAGACATTTGACATGGTCTCACCGTTGGTGAGCACTAAATCCAGCATTGAACTTTCCCTGGTTGGTTCCATCACCATTTGTTTAAGTGACGCATCTTGGAAAGCATCCACAATTGTTTTGCTTCTTGCCAGATTCACAGAAGGAGTACTCCAATCCACATTGGGTAGATTAAAGTCACCCAATATGATCACTTCCCCCTTTGTGGCTATCTTGGCAATATCTATAATCAATTCATTATCTATTTCTTCGATTTGAGTCGGAGGTCTGTAGACTACAGCAGTATGGATGACAGTGTCATCTCCTCTTTCCAGCGCAATCCAGAGCGCTTCTTCTTTTCCCCATGCCCCCTGCATTGCAGCAGCTTTAATATTGCTTTTTACATACAAGGCTACTCCTCCTCCTTTTCCACTTTCTTTGTCTCATCTGAATAGATTATAGCCAACTCTGGCTATATCCCATTCATTCGATTCCTTAAACCATGTTTCTGTAATGGCCACAATGTCCAAGTCCATTTCCACCATTAGGGCTTCCAGGTCTGGAACTTTGTTGGCTAAGCTTCGAGCATTTGTGCTCATTGCTTTCCAGCATTTAACTGGCTTGCATGTATTTTGCATTGATTTTGTTCTGCCCACTTCTTCCCACTTGTCATTGATGTGTGGTTTAAAAGTGTGGCTGTTTCTGATGTTGTTCGCATTTGCCAAGAGTGACGTCCTCAACTAGTCCTTCTCCATCCGTCACCCCCTTTTTCTAGTTTAAATGCATATCCGCATACTGTCTGAATTTTTAACTTAGGATTCTTTCCCTGCGACAGAGAGATGTAGTCCATCAGCATAGTCTCTTGTTAGTCCATCTGTTTCCCCAGTCGCCAATAAATCTGAATCCTTCTCTTTCGCACCAGGTCTGGAGCCATGTATTAAAGCTGTTCATGCGATGCACTCTTTCTGCCCTCTTACCATGAACAGGTAGAACTTATGAGAATGCTACAGTGTTAACAATGGGCTTGAGTTTCTCTCCCAGAGTCTGGAAGTCCCTTTGAACTGCAAAGGCACTGTTTCTAGCCAGGTCATTTTTACCCAGGTGGATGAAAACATCAATTTTGGAGTGCTCACTTTCTGCGCTAAGTACATCAACAATTTGGCTTGTATTCCTGCTGGCTGAAAAGCCTGGGAGGCATTTGACTATCATCTCTCCTTTGAACTGTGTTCCCAAGTTGGTGCCTCTGATGATGGAATCTCCAAGTAGTAGTAGTTTTCTGTTTGAGTTTTTCTTCATATTTGGTGCTTTAGCAGGAGATTGGGCATTGACTGACTCATTTAAGGGTCCTTCACTTTCCATGGATTGGTGATCCTCATTAACCAAAGCAGAGAAGGCATTATGCAGGGATATCTCTTGATGTATAGGATGTCTCTGCGTTACAGGTCGCAATCTACCCGAGCCCAATTTGTTTCTGGGATGTTTGATTCTTTGTGGTAGCGGTGGTGGACTTTGTTCTGTTTGTAGGGCCGGCCCGTCCATTGAGCAAGAATGTTTTTTGCACAGGGCCCCGCGCAAAGAACATTCTGCTTTTTTCAAAATTAAATTTAAAAAAAAAACGCTGTCTGCTACCGCTGCCGCCGCCGCAGCAGCAGCAGAATGGACTGTCCCGCGGGGCCCCCTCTGCCCGGCTGAAACCCTCCCTCCCTCCCTCCCTCCGTGATGGCTGAGCCTCTCCGTGCCGGCTTTGAGAGTCGCGAAGGGAGAATGTCAGCGCTGGAGCTATAGTTGGATCGGGTACATTGGGCGCTTGGCCCCAGCAGAGTGTGCACCCCAGAGACAGTGTAACCTGCTTTCATTATTATACCATTAAAGAAAGAGTGGCTGCAAAAATGAGGCAAGTGGGCAAGTTTCAGGGGCAGGGCCACCTGGTAGCAGTGTTTACAGATAAATCCACGGGAAATTTAGTGCCAGAAGAGCTTCGGCCCCATCACAGAAAGGTTACGCAAGGAAAAAATTAAATATATAAGTGGATTTACCCTATAGGACTATCCTTTACAAAAAATGGAATAACATTGGGTGACAGCTGTGGAGGAGGCTGTTAAGGCCATGGAAGTGTCAGGACTCTCTGATGTGGGCAGTACACTGCCCAGACAGCCAGTGGCAAAATCGTGAAACAAACGATGGACAGTGGTAGAAAAGAGTGAGAAATGAAGAAAGAAGACAGCAGGGAGAGAAAAAACTCTGACTTGATTGTGCTTGATGATATGGGACAGGATTGCAAGCTGGTTTGTCTCTGAGGCTGAGAGATGGTTGGTTTGTTCAGAAAGCATTTGCTGAACGTACATTGCAGGATTTTATAAGAATTATGGTTGGGTATATCTAGATGGGAGGAGGGAGGGTGCTGGGCAATAACTTTTAAGGGGGATCAGTGTTGGGTGTAGTGAATGGATACAAGTAAGGGGAAAGAAGGAAGAGGTCTGTTTTCTAACGGGGATAGTGTAGGTGCAGGAATGGAAAGCGGAAAGGCAATAGGGAGCTAAGGTGGAGATGTGGGTTAAAGGATAAGGGGGGAATGGGGAGAATTGAAAGAGGGAATGATGGAGGGAGGAGGGAGGAGGGTCAGGCAAGCAGAGGCAGGGTCACTACTCCACTATATATCTGGCTAAGTGGGAGAGCCGTTTGGAAAGGGGGGGACTGGGTGTGTCTAAAAAAATATGAGTGACTGAGGACAGTAGGATGATTGAGAATAGCTGTGAAACCTGATGGAGAGATTGTGATGGTGACTTTGAATGTGCAAGGGCTGAATTCGTGGCAAAAGCGGTCGTTGATGTTGAGGGAAGGTGACTGCTTACAAGAGGATATATTTATGATTCAGGAGACTCGCCTAAAGAGATTCTTTGAGGAAGCACTGAGGAATAAAACATTTCCCCAGACCTTCCCAGCCTCTAGCGCTTCCTGCCCAAAAAAGGGAGGGGTGGTCATTTTATTCTCTGTAGATTGGGAGCAGTTGTTAATACGATTAATAGGGATATGCAGGGGAGGTATCTGGTGGTACAAGCTGCTATAGGGGAGACTCCTTAATACTTTGTTAATATATATGCACCCAATCAGGACCAAGGGGAATTTTATGAGAGATTAGGAAGGGTTCTGGAGACCTTGGGTGAGAGCCATTGTGTGCTAGGAGGGGATTTTAACCTGACAGTTAATACTAGCCACACCTGCCCTCCCCAGTAAGCCACATTCAAATCCATATTTTCTGGGTGTAAATTCAAAAGCATATAATGTGGGAAGGGTTGGATTGTCACTCACTAACGCTTAAAGAGGTCCACTGCCCAGGTCCACACCTTTGCTGCTTTCACACAGCTCCACCATAGATGGAAAAAGTCCTCCTCCATCCCACATGATCACATTTGATTTAATAAATGGAGGAAGGGCAGCAAGGAAATCCACAGTACTACCTTTTTATCTTTTTTTTAAATTTATATTGTACAGCAACAAATATCAATGAGTAATAACCATACAGGAAACTCAATACAAAACAGCAAAGTCAATAAACTTTGCTACTATTACCATATTCAGTTGTGTTGCATTATTTTCCATAACGTTTTTCTCTCTCTTCTCCTATCCGCCTTCCCAATCCCCCCCCCCCCCCCAGGTATGTGCAAATCCCTCAATACTATACATGTCAAAGTAATTCTAGCTATGAACCCTTAATTCTTATCCACTGGACTGATGGGTGTACTCTTAAGTTTAGGTGCTTCATACCTGGGAGACTTCCATCCATCCTCTACGCTTAGTCAAGGACATAGAGATCTCACCCCCTTATTGATGACCCATTTATTTATTTATTTGGAAACGTTTATATACCGCCCCTTCCCAAGATCAGGGGCGGTTTACATGGAACAAAGGAAACATACATACAGCAGTCCCAAATTACCCCCCTCAGCGCCGAAGCCGGGAAGGAAGGCTGAGCGTGCGGGGTAGAAAAGTCACGCAGCAAAGAGGCTCCAAGGTAAGCGTGGAAGGTGGGGGGCAGGACGACAGGAACCCTTAGCAACTGCCGAAACATGAGGAGACAGAGAGCAGCCTGCAACCATGTCTTTGGGAGCCTGCACCGGTGAGGGAAACTCCCCCCCCCCCCCCCCACTGTGTTTAGTTGTGATTTCCTCTTCTTCTTCAGGCCTGTTTGCATTTTAACCCCCTACTGTGTTTTGGGCACCTGTGAGAGGTAGTCACCACAGTTCGGAAGGACCTATTGACACAGGGGCTACTTCGGATGCCCCAGGTGGATCCATTTTCGCTTAAGGCACGGCTCTGGAAAGGGCGAGGCTGAAGAAGATAGGATATTTAGGCTCAGTGGTAGAGACCTTGTTACAGGCCTGGAGGAGATCTACGAACCTGGCATACATCTGCGAGTGGCACATCTTTGGATCATGGTGCAGAGAAAGGCAGACACGCTCTTTCACTGCCTCCATCCCAGACATCTTGGCATTCTTGCAGTCCGGTTTTGATAAGGGCCTAGTTGTCAGTTCCTTGAAGGTGCAACTGGCAGCGATTTCCTGTTATTGTGGGAAAGTCCACGGGGTGCTGTTGGTTACACACCCAAATGTGCTGAGGTTTCTAAGGGCAGTGACCCACCTCTGTCCACCGAGGAGTGTGGTGGTACCGCCCTGGGATCTCAATCTTGTGCTGACGGCGCTGTCTGAGGAACTCTTTTGAGCCATTGAGTCAAGCTTCCCTGAAGGATTTGACTTTGAAAACAGTACTCCTGGTGGCGTTTTGCTCAGCATGCAGGATTTTAGAGCTTTAGGCCCTGTCATGCCATGAGCCATTCCTTTCCTCCTTCAAGGCGAAAGTGGTCCTGTGCCCGGTACCTTGATTTTTGCCCAAAGTGGTGTCAGCATTTCATGTAAATCAGGCCGTTTCCTTACCAGCTCTGGCGAGCGCAGATGTGGGCCCTGCCACTCTGCAGCTGCGCAGCCTAGATGTTAAAAGAGCCCTGCGAAGGTATGTGAAAAGAATATCGTCCTTTTGGAGATCAGACCATCTGTTTGTTTTGTTTGGTGGGCCACATAAAGGTGAGGCGGCAGGTAAGGCCTCCATTTCCAGATGGATCTGGGAGGCAATCGTGTTGGCATATATCTTGAAGAGTAAAGCAATGCTGGTGGGGTTGCAGGCGCATTCCATGAGGGCTCAAGCAGCCTCGTGGGCAGAGTATAGTTTAGTTCCGCCATTGGAAATCTGTAGGTCGGCAACGTGGTCATTGTTGCACACTTTCTCTAAGCATTATCGTCTGGATGTCCAGGCGGCGGGGTACGCTCGTTTCATATCGTCAGTGCTTCAGGCTGGTTGTGCGGGTTCCTCCCATTAGTTTAACTGCAATGAGACATCCCAGAAGTGTGGGACTTGACTGGAGTGATGATAAGGAAAGAAAAATTAGACTTACCTGCTAATTGTTGTTTCTTGAAGAACTCCAATCCAGTCCCAGAACCCTCCCTGAGTGCTTTCTGTGATATTCTTTACATACCCTGGTCCTGAAGCTGGTTCCCTTGGTGAAGGAAGTGGCCAAGTGGAGCCAAAGAGTGGGGTGTAATCGGGGTTTGTGGGGGGGAGTGGGGGGGGGAGAAGAGGTGGACCGGAAGAGCTGTCCGTCGCTTGCTCCATGCTGGTTGGAGTTTCGGAGGGTAGGCCTGGAGGGGGGACAGGGTATCCTTTCCAGGGGATGGAGAGGGTACTAGTTTATTTAAGTGTAGACATGTTTGCTGCATGTTTAACTACTTATTTGTTGCTCCTGTGAGTCTGCTTTGTCAATAGGTACTGGAGCTGGTAGGCAGTGCCAGCTGCATAAGTACACTGGTGTCATCAAAAAGATGACATGCTTAGTATCCAAGCTTCTGGAAGAGGTACACCAAAGGTGCGGGACTGGACTGGAGTTCCTCAGGGAGCAAGAATTAGCAGGTAAGTCTAATTTCTCTTTTCCAGGTCATTTATGAATATGTTAAAATGCAGCAGGCCCTGCGCAGATCTCTGGGTACCCCACTATTCACCCTTCTCCATTGAGAAAATTGACCATTTCCTTATTGCCCCTCCAGTCCAGTCCAGACCAGACATATGGGTAATCTCGTTTCACCAGCAGCTTGGAGACTGAGCATGCCAGGCCTTGATGGTGTCACCCTAGATAGGCAGCTGTCACTGCCCATCAAGCTCAGTATTCTCAGTCTCCAAATAGCTGGAGAGCATGTCTTTCCCATTGTTTGGACTCAATTAGAGAGCTTCAAATAAGAATCAGAGCGAAAGAAAAGACAGGTTACGAATGGGAAATAATCAGGAGTTTCTGGCATTCCCTTTGACTTTGAGTTCTGTATCTCTTAAAAAAGAAAAAAAATCAAGAGCAGTCTGCTACTTGATACTGTCCCGAAGTACAGGTCAGCTTTTACAGGCAGCTCACCAATCCCTTCAGTGAAAGGTGTAGCTGGCTTGCTTGGTGGCGAAAAAGCAGTTTTCTTCTGGCTCAGCGCGACTTCAGCCCATCAGACAGGGCTGTTGATTTCGGTCTGGCTGAGCTCAGGGCTCTACTGGCAGGTTGCTAGTCCCTCCCCTCTAATTCCTGCCACTGTTCTT